>CM028379.1:151148985-151429845 GCA_013146195.2 Codonopsis lanceolata | reverse complement strand
ATATATATCGAAGACCGGAATTTGTTAAAAGCGCAGAGCTTGAGGAGACAAGAACAAAAGGCATAAGCGAGAGCAATATCATAGCAAGCTCAAGGCCCTTCCCGCCAATGAACAGTAGCTTGATTGTAGTTTTATGTTACAACATCGGCTAACCATTGAATTCCGATACAAACTAGTTTTGTGGCTTCCTGCTTTCTCGCTTAAGGAAGTCAATCAAGTTTCTTCCCACGCTTAGTTTAGTTGTTTATGTGGGATTTTATTCTCCAAGATACACTGTCTTGTGAGAATTTTTGTTAGTGATTTCACTAAGTTTTTCATTGTAAAACATTATTATTTTTAGTGAAATTTGTGTGGCCTTGAGGCTTGGTCTACAAGTACTAAACTTGTAGATTGTTTTTTTTTGGTTAAAACCTGTTTACAAATCTTTTGTTTGAAGCTGTGTTTTATACAAACTTCCGCTGCTACTGTTTTGCCATTATTTACTGTTTCATTGTGTTTGCCATTGTTGCTACAATCACAACAACATTGGTAATCACATTGACATCTATTGAGAATCTGTGCTATCACGTTCTTTCAGAATTCCTTTTGTTACAAGTTCTTGAATTATTTCCAACTACTCCACACTTTCCACACTTCAAAGATTTCTAACATCTCTTCAATTCTGTTGATTGTTGGAAGATGCGGTGGCTCATCGTGTTGTCTTTCTTCTTTGGTCTTCCAGTTTGTTTTCATATTTTGGGGGCAAAGGGGGTGGTAACTGACACTTGGGCCACTCAGATCCAATAATACCCATTATGGCATGCTCATATGCCTTCATGTATGTCCCAACAGTGTAATAATCATTGACATAAGACTCAGGATTTTCCTTCCTACACCAAATGGCCAAGCAAGCATGTTTACAAGGAATGTCTGTCAACTTCCATCTTTTACAAGTGCATAACTGCAGAGCAAGATCCACATTGTGCTGGTCAAATGGGCCACTGATCTCAAAATGTCAATCATCCGCTTGATGATAGGTATGCCTCAAGACCTCTCCTTAGAATTCTTCTGAACAAGACTTCTTATCCTAGGACATAGTCTGGAATCCCAATTCTTGGCTTTATCTCTATTAACTTGTAACCTACTCATCACCAAATGCCTTATTGTCTCAAGCATAGTTATAATTGGCTTGTCTCTTGCATCAAGAATAAAAGCATTGAAGCTTTCACACATATTATTAAGCAGGATATCACACTTAGGTTGAGTGCCAAAATATGACCTAGACCATTGATTTGTAGGCTTATTGACTAGCCACTCATAAGCATCCCCATCCAACTCTTTCAATTCCTCCATTCTTGCCTTAAACACTTCAACCCTGGTTGCCCTAGCTGCTGCCCATAAAGAATTTTTGATTGACTGCCCTGTGAACCCATCCCTTTTCATGTTTGTGTGTAAATCTCTATTTTCAGCATTTGGAAACAGATCTTCAAATGCAGGTATGAGCCCCTTCTGTTTATCACTCATGAATGTCCATTCATATTGATCTTCAAAGTCTATGTCACTCTCTAACAATGATAAGAACCAAGTCCAAGAGTCTTTTGTTTCATTTTCAACTGCACCTTGTGGGCCTTTCAAAAAACACCCATCCACCCCTATAATCTTCCTACAGAACTGAAACCCTTTTTTACAAGCATCAAAACAAATGTAAAGCCTTTGAAATGTAGGCTTACCAGCTTCAACATCAGACAATTTCAAAACCACACTTGAACCTGGATTTGACCTAAGTAATTCTAGGCAATAGTCTCTTATTTGTTGGAATTGCTGCTTCAAAGTCCCTTCCAATAGTTGTTTGGCTTTCTTTTTTACTCTATATGCTTGTTGTTCTGAGACATTAGCCTTAAGTTTGGTACACAACTCATTCCTGAATTCTTTAGTTCCTGAACTTGGATTTTCTTTGAATTTCTTCATGAATGTCCTTCCAATCCAACCAGACCTAATACTTGGGTTGTTGTAAGTCCATCCACATTGTGTATGAACTGGATTGTAACCTTTCAATTGCCATGATTTTTCATTTTGCATTGGTGCAACATATGCATACCAATGACATCCTTCATTTCTACAACTTGCTCTTAATCTTCTGCCATCATTCCTATCAAATCTAATGACCATCCCCCTTCTAAGACAAAATGTTTCAATAACATCTTTGACTTCCTTCTTGCTACTATATATGGTTCCCAATTTCAATTCAGGTTTCTTATCAGTCTTAGGATTGTGTTTAGGATATTTTGTTTCAGGTTCCTCATCACTGACCAAGATGCTCTCAAAGTCATCACTATCAGAAAGTTCCTTATCACCATCCTCATTCATCCTATTAATCATAGTCTCACTCACATATTCATTCTGCACTGACTTTCCCTTCCCCACAACACCGTCAAACTCAATATCATAATCAACATATTTTTCAAATTCATTATCATCCTCTTCCATATCATATTCAGAGTCATTAAATTCTTCAGAATCAGATGAATTAGAAGACAAAGAAGCATTGACATTTGGGTTTTCTGGAATGGTGGGATTTTCTGAAATTGTTTCAAGATGCTCTAAGTAGATATGTACCTCTTTCTTAGTAGGTATAGACCTAAGTAGGTTTTGTGATTCTCTTTCAGTGACAATAAGATGCCAAATCTTAACCATTTCAAACTTGTAACCTAATTCCTCTACAAAATCACTCAAGTTAGTTAGCCCAAAACTCTCTCCATCCACCCAATCAAAAAAATCTATCTTCCCTCCAACATATATTTTAGAGTCATGCTTCATAACACCACCATGGACAATTTTCATTGTAAACGAAATGATATCCAATTCAGGGTCTACAACAAAAGCAAAATAAATAAATATCACCAACTAACACAACA
Source organism: Codonopsis lanceolata (assembly GCA_013146195.2). NCBI lineage: Eukaryota > Viridiplantae > Streptophyta > Magnoliopsida > Asterales > Campanulaceae > Codonopsis > Codonopsis lanceolata. The sequence continues at coordinate 151,426,951 of CM028379.1, read as the reverse complement.
ATTTCAGAAAATACAATAAGCTAACAATAATACTACTATTATTTCTACTAATTTTCAGAAAATATAATAAGCAAACAATAAGCTAAGACAAGTCTAATTTTAAGAAATTAAGCTAAGAAAGCAAGTTGATTTTATACTGATTGAAGAAAGCAAGCAATATAATAGCAGGTAATTATGAAAATAAGCTAAGACAAATTGACTTGGTACTGATTGAAGAAAGAAAAGGGTTAATATCACTTGGTACCAAATCAGTATAAAATCAACCATTTTAACCAAAAGTGATATTAACCAAAAGTGATATTATATGCTAGCAAACAATAATCTATGAATGAATGACAAGATAGTTTAAATTGAAGACACATACCGTAAGATGGTTGGGACGCATCCTTGCTTCTTCTCGTCATGTGAGTTCAATTGCACGAGTTTAAGGTTTTAATCAGCACAATTCAGGGTTGATTTTGATAGTGATTGAAGAAATATGGACGAAATTTGGGGATTAGGGTTAGGGTTCTAAAGGGAAGGGGGCAGAATTGGGGAAATTTGACGAATTGGGGAAGAAATGTCAGGCTAATTGACCCTTATTTCCCTTTCTCTCTTTTCTACCAAAACCAAGTGACGTAGCCGGTTTCCCAACCTTTCGAACCTAGAACAGCAGGTCTTCCGTTTGGGTTTGACAGATTGGCAACGGAAAGTATCACAATTGATGAAACTGGAAATCGTTTAGGATGATATTTGATACTTTGTGTATATTGGGTACCAAAAGTGAAAAACGGGTAAAGTTAGGGTACCAAAAGAGATGTTGATTTCAAAAGTTTTTTTTATAAAAGACTATTATTATTACTATAAAAGAATGTATCTCACATTTGTTAAAAATTAATGTTAGTTTTAAAAATACTATTATTACTAATAGAAAAGATGTATACCACATGGTTAGAAAGAGATGTTTGTTTTAAAAGTCTTTAGATAAAAGTCTTAAACTTTTATTACCGATAGAAATAGAAAAGAAGTATCTCACATTGTTATAATATAAAGAAAAAAAATGTATCTTATATTGTTTAGAAAAAAGATGTTAGTTTTAAAAGTCTTATAGTAAAGTCGTTTACTCTTATTACCAATAAAAGATGTGCATATCACATTGTTTAAAAATAAATGTTGGTTTAAAAAATTTTTAGATTAAAGGCTTTTTGTTACAAATAGAATAGATGCATGTATCTCACATTGGTTACAAAGTATTCTACTATTATTATTAATAGAAAAGATGTATCACACATTGATTATAAATTAATGTTGGTTTAAAAAATACTATTATTACCAATAAAATAGATGTATCATACATTTGGTAGAGGGTAATGTTTGTTTTTAAAGTCTTTAGATATAAGACTTCTATCATAATTATCAATAGAATATGTATATCTCACATTGGTTAAAAGTGATGTTAATTTTAATTTTAGATAAAAGACTTTTATTATTATTATTAATAGAAGAGATATCATACATTTGTTAAAAATGATGTTGGTTTTAAAAGTCTTTAGATAAAAGGCTTTTACTTTTATCATCAATATAATAAAAGCGATGTATCTCACATTATTTAGGAAGAAATGTTGGTTATAAAATTTTTAAAATAAAAGACTTCTACTATTATTACCAAATGAGAATATGTATTACAAATTAGTTAGAGAGTGATGTTGATATTAAAAATCTATAATTATTAGCAATAGAGGAGAAATATTTCACATTGGTTATAAAAGTGATATTGGTTTAAAAAGTATTTAGATGATGTATCTCACATTGGTTACAAAAAAATGTATCGCACATTATTTAGAAATGAGTATTGGTTATAAAAGTCATTAGATAAAGATATCTTTTGTTATTACCAATAGAAAATATGTATCCACGTTGTTTAGAAATAAATGTTGGTTAAAAAGTCTTTTATATGCTAATATTATTACTAATAGAAAATATGTATACCACATAGTTAGAATGTGGTGTTGGTTTTAAAGTCTTTTCATTACCAATAAAAATATAAAATGAGTATCTCGCATTGTTTAAAAATAAATTATGATTTTAAAAGTGTTTAACAAAATAACTTCTAATATTATTATCAAGTTAAATGTTAATTTTAAAAGTCTTTAGGTAAAAAATATTACTATTATTATTAATACAAAATATGTATCTCACGTTAATTAGAAACTTATATTAATTTTAAAAGTATTTAGGTAAAAAAAATTGTTTAATATTAGTAACAATAGAAAAAAAATTATAACTATGAACGAGATTAACAATCTAATTATAATGTCCAAAAGTTATATTATTATTACAAAAAAAAAAAAAAAAAATATATATATATATATATATATATATATATATATATATATATATATATATATATATATATCTCCCACATTGTACCCGTGCAGAGTGAGCTAAATAACTAGTTCTAAAAAAAAAAGGAAATATGAAGAATAACACACAGGATGATGCAGGCCCAAGCATGCCAAGAGTTTACAAAAAAAAAAAAAAACAAGGAATGAGGGCAGAAAAAATAAAGAAAAAGGGCAAGGAGATGCCACTCAACCAAGAAAGAGAGGAAGACCTGTCAAGGACAAGGCACCATTCAACCTTAGTGGTGTTGGATTGTTTAATTCACCCACTAGAGACACCTACTATATGGTAATTATTAATTTCTTTGGTCAATTGTTTTGCATACAAGTAGGTTGGGTAATAATTGATAAGAGTACAATTATTGTTTTAGGCACCAGGTTCCTCTACAACTACATATCTAAATGCATTTCAGACTACACCATCAAGTGCAGCTCAAAGTACTCCTCGGGTCTCCCAACCTTCTCAAGTCTCCTAGATGTGTCAGGTCCCAACACCATGAAGTCCAGCTCAAAGGCCAATTGAATGAGAAGACTATGGTGTTTTTTTGCTGACTAATGTACGGACTGACATGATTTTTGGGTCTAATGCACTGATATGGATGAAAATGTTATTTGGGGAAACAGTTAACTCTTTGGGTTATTTGTGTAAACATTAGGTGTTCTAAGGTGACTTTTGTAAACAATTCTGTATTACTTAATTCTTTTGCTGCAAGATTGGTGGATTATGTAAGCAAATATCTATGTTCATATTTTGGTTAATATATGACTTATCAAATCACCAAATGTTTATGTATAGCTCTTCTATTTACCTAATTCTGAATGTTTATGTACAGTCATGCAATATCTTGAATGGACCATCACGTAGATTGTTTTCCCGTGTCATCTTCAATCAATTTGACTGGAAAAAAAATACTAACACACCCATTTGTAACATATAGAGAACACATACACCAAAAGGAATCATTTGATAACATTTTTGTCCAAGGAGTACATTAACATACAAAGAACAACCTATTTCTATGGCAACATTAAGTCCTTTCCCATCATTTGTGAACACACACACACAAAAAAGTACTTAAAATGCCTAAAAACAAAAATCAATCCCAAGTACACCTTCTCCTTCGCTCATGGGTTTTATTTTGAGATTTCAACCTTATTGATTCCATTACTTGTTTTTTTCAATTCAAGCTCCAACCTTTCTATTTCTTGCTGAAAAATTGCATTTCTTTCTTTGTTCTTGGACAACTTTACTTCTATCTTTGACATTTTCTTTTGCAACTCATTTGCTTCATCCCTAGCTTCATTGATTAAGTCAATTGCTCTTTTAGGAAACTCATCAACCCACTCAAAATAACCACAGTTCTTAAGAGGATCCTACATAAATTGGACACAAGAATCGGTTAAAATCATGACCCAATGTTTTCAAGACAATTTTTTTTTTAACAAAACATGGAATTTTTTTAACTCAAGAAAGAAGACACTGAAAATGGAAGAAAGATAGAGAGAGACATGGGGATGGGGTCACGGTGAATGTAGAGAGAGAGAGAGCGATAAATAACGAGACATTTTTTTTTAGATTAGGGCTTTATTCCAAAATCGTTTTCCTTTTATCCATCTCACTACCCGCCCAAATTAATTCCAGGTGGATAACCTACTCAGCTCAAGTGAGGGAAAAACTGTCGGTCCACAAATTTTTTAACGTTCCATCTAAAGATAACGCCACCAGGGACGAACATGAATCTCAAAGTTAGGTTGAAGAGCCACTATAGGAAATTTTGAACATATATAAATAGGAATTGTCAAGTTCAGGGACCAAATTATATATGAATCCTTTCTAAAATGCTAGTGACTATTGCAAATATTTATAGATCGTTGTTAACTAAGGATCAAGTTTATCGATGATTCTATGCCAACTTGCGATTCTTGTTAAAATTCAATATTAAAGGAACTTGGAGTATTTACAACAACTAGCTTTATACCCGTGCGTTAAACGCACGTCATATATATTTTTCAATCAAATTATACATAAACAACATGAAGTGAAAAAACAAAATTAAAAGAATAAATTAAAGAGAACTATTGAAATATATATATATATATATATATATATATATATATATATATATATATATATATATAATTGTAAAACTAATATAATGATTAAAAACTTTAACGATAATAAATAAAATAAACAAATAATTGTAACATAAATATTGTGAGTTCAATATACATAACTAAAATTATTATAATACATCGATTAAGAAAAGGTAAAATTATTAATAGATAATACAATAAATAAATAAAATATTTTATAAATTTTAGAATATTTTTTTAAATACAACATTTGTCATTAAATATGTGCGCTTACTACTACAATCACTATGATTAAATATGTACAATTACTACTACTATCTATCACATAACAAAATGCACGTAATCTGTATTAATTAATATTAATATAATTTTTTTATCTTTTAGTTAGTGTGTTATGAAAATTAAACACATAATTAAAATGTAAGGATAAAAATATAAGTGAATTTAATTATTGCTTATTACATGAATGAAATATATATATATATATATTAGAATACATCTTTAAACGAATATATATTTGTTAGATAATAAAAATTGCATAACAAATTCAAATGACGATAAATCAAAGAAAAACGACTCAAATTACATACTTCCTATGGTCATCCTTCCCCCGAAATGACCAAAATATCTCCGACTCAAAAACACTTTCATTAATAGTGTCACCCAAATGAGGTGGCACTGATAATATATGTACTTAATTATTACAACTATATATACAAATATTTAAGCTCAATTCAATAAACTATGAAATAGACATTTAAACTATGATTGCTCTCAATTCATTGTACATTTCACAGAGTATGATACTCGGCTGCTTGCCCATATACATAATCACACCCCTCTAGAGTCATTGTACATGTTCCTAGAGCAATTAGACTACGATTTACTTGTTCATATTTATCCTCGCTTTTCTACAATGTCAATGAGCGAAAATGGAATCCGATAATAATGATGTTGTCACCTCTCACCAGGACTATGTTGATATTTAAAAGTCCACTCATCCAACATGTCATAACTGATGCAACTACTTTTTTTAAAGGTTGGAGGGGACATAGACCTTACTCCAACCCTTACTTTTTAATATTTTAATGCGTTGAAAGACTACAATTATAGATATATGATGTCTTTGGTGTGGCTAGAACAAATGGTGCCTCTGGTGAGGCTTTAAACACCCGACCTCTCGGTTGAGAGTAGTGATGCACCAGGGTGCTTCTGGTAGGGCTTGAACACTCGACCTCTCCGTTAAGATAAGCGAGCATCTAAATAGGACCTTTGGGTAAGGCTTGAACAACAACGTTGCCTCTGAAGAGGCTTGAACACCCGATCTTTCTATTGAAAGTTGTAAAGTCCAGGGTATCTCTAGTGAGACTTGAACATCCGACCTTTCCGTTAGGAGAAGTGAGCAGTACCAGTTGAGCTAGAGCTCGTTGGTTGATGCTACTAATTTTGCCGGTGAAATTACTTGGTTATACGCAACAAAAGTGGTCCATAGCATTTATGACTGAGTAAGTAATGTTTGTTGAGTATAAAATTAGACATGTCATACTTTAAGGATCCATAATTGTTCATCAAATTATATTTCACTAAGTACTTGTTCTTTAGCTTCTATGGATAGAATTTGTCTTAACAAAACTCACAAGTAAATTAATATCAATATAGGAAGATCATATAGTATAATAAGTTTTTAAATTGTTATTCTTGTTTCCCTTGTATATTGGTAAAAAGAGAAAAGGCATTGCCTCTTAGATTGATGGTATTTAATTTCTTAATAGTTTTTTATGTTTTTTTATTTACTTATCAATACTTGTATATGTGTTCATATATAAATATAATCCTTATTTTGTAATTAGTTACGGTGGTTATGTAGCAATCTTGATATAAGCAAATTACATTTTTCATTATATATATCTTCCTAATTTTGGTAAGTGCATTTTGAAGGGATCTTGCTATAGATGGATGTGCTAATTATATTTGTCATTATATATAGAAAATGTAACAAAACAAAGAGTTTCAATTTTCAATGTCATGGTAATTATATGTTTAGTATAAAAATTAAGAAAAATGTAATAAAACAAAGTGTTTTAACTTCTAATACATATTTGTGTTTACATTTATGAAAAACATTTAGGCGAGAAAATCACGATTATTATTTTATATATATATATAGATACTCCACCTTCCCACGATGCCTATATATGTTTTAATTCTACTTGAGAAGTTATTTTATTCAAATGCTCGCGTCACTAAAGCAAATAAAAAGAAAAGGAGAAGTTGAAATGTCGGAAATCCCTTGGATGTTTCAGATTTCTAATCTTGACTCGGGTTATTGAAGATGTTTCAGATTTATTATATTGACTTGGGTTATTGAAGAGTCAACATATGCATTGGGGTCGGAATTGGGATTGGGATTGACTAGGGCACAGCAGGAAAATGCCCCACAAGAATAGGTGTACTCAGTTAGCATCTAAAATGACACTTTAATTAGACGGCCCTTCGATTTGTGTACTCACAGGAGTTCAAGGACCAATATAAGTGTCACGGGCAAGTCATTTGGAAACATAAGCCACTATCAAGATCTGAAGAAGAAAATCACAGGTCCAGATGAGAGAACAAATCTTTTTTTTTTTTTTTTTTTGACAAGTACAGATTTATAAAACGAGCATCAAAACAGGAGACGCATCTTATTTACATAGAAAGAATGAGATCTACATCATGGATGTCTAAAAGATAAGCTATCCAAAAACTCTACAAAAGATGTATTAACAGGTAGAGTCGACCCATGACACCAAAAAAACAAAGACCTAAAGACCCTCTCTATAAGTTTGTCCACTCACCATTTTCGAAAGCTCTATTGTTTCTTTCAATCCAAATTGTCCAGCAAACTGCCAAAGCAGATGAATTTTTATGTTTTAAGTCTGCTTTCAAAGTTACTTATCATGAAAGCTGAGGGGAAGAAAAGCATAGTTGAAATAGAACTGATCTTGATATTCATATCGTTGACAAATTACAAATATTCCATTGTACACATACATGCCTTATTCCAAAAATAACACGTGAAAGTATCGTCCAAGAAAGTAGAACGAAAACATGGAGCGACATTAACAACCAGAGTACCTGATTAACAGGAATTCATCATGCACTTATGCTTAGACTGAAGTCCCACAACTTCTTGGCCAGTTCTGTATCTTTAGCCAGTTTGCTCATTGTAGAGATGTTACTATCAGCAAAATACTCACCGCTAACCCCCTTCACTTGTGGATTCAATGCAAGATAGCACGTAGTTGCCGCTCCCTAGAACCAAAACAGAAAAGTAGACTACTTTCTTTAGCTTTTTAATTGTTACTATCTCCATTCTGCTCAAAGAGTCCACGTTGGAAGTCTAACACTATTAAGGTCATAATTGTCAATGTATATTTTTCATAAATAGCCTTCATTTTAAGAATGAAAATAGTTCTCATGATTTCAAGTTTAATTTCATGAGGGGTGATTTCAAACAATGTCAGCTTAATTTTCAAACATGACTGAGTGGAACATCTAAAAATAGAAAGTGGCAGTCTTAGAGTGAACGGATGGAGTATTCAATTTTTCAGGAGCATTTATCATGATCCTTATCAAGGCGCACATAATTGCAAAAAAGTAAAGCGAGTATATATTGTGTTCAAGCCAAATCTGGAACAAACCTGAGAAACATTTTTAAGCACAAGTTGACCAACCCAACCAAAGATTTCTGCATCAAGCAAGGCAAAGATCAAACTATTATGGTTGTTATGCTGCTTTCCAACCAGCTACATTTCATATTATGTAAGAGTGCAGCTGCAAATGCAAGTAAAAAAGGTTTGAATCACCTCCAAAAACGCCTTGGTGACGTGAAAGATTGGTGGCAATAACTCCAGGATGTAGCGAATTGGCAGTTATATTCACCCTTTCTTCCTAGTTATTTGGAAATAGAAATTAAGTACCACAAACATTTAGCGAAAAGTGACCCAAAGAAACTTCAACAACTCTTAAAAGAGTTGTAAAACAAGACTATATTTGCGAAGAAAAGAAGATTTACCTTGAAGCGTCTTGCTAGCTCACTGGCATGTAGTATGTTAGCAAGCTTCGATTGTCCATATGCACGCAGAGGACTATAGCTGAAAGTATGTTCATATATGAAGAAAACAAATATATCAGACAGATTCTTGTACCAGTTCGTGATACACTAAGTTTACTTTTAACACTTTGTTAGCTTAATATTAACACATTACAAGAATCAAATCACTTATGTACCTCTTTTCATCATTTATTTTGTCAAAACGAATTCCTTCACTATATGGCAATTTATGAACCTCTGATGAAACAATAACAATCCTTCCCACTTTTTGGCTTTTTCGTGCAGTATCTTTCATGTTGTCCACCAAAAGATTAGTCAAAAGGAAATGACCTGCAGTAAGAGCATCACACTATAATTTGTCCAATGTAAGCCCAAGTTATGCAATTAAAGAAGGCAGGACTAAAAAATATAAAAGTAATAAAACAAGGTTTAATAAACAGTAATTTTGGTAAGAGATTGGTGTGCATTCAGAGACCAAGAAATATTTCTATTTGTATGTGATACAAGAATCAAATAAGTATATAAAACGTACCTAAATGATTGGTAGCAAACTGCATTTCTATGTTGTCTTTGGAAAGTGTGAATGGAGGAGACATAATCCCTGCATTATTACTGCCAACACCAAGAAAATCATTTTTAGTCCTTGGAATAATACAACTTCGATTACCTATCAATCAGGACCATTTGAGCAGAACAGCCCAAATAAAAAGTAGGACCCTATGAACAGAATGGTCCCATATAAGAGTAAAATTTATACACTTCTAGAAAATAAATAACACCAACCAGACATTCGTACACTCAAATACCACCATTCATTTTTCTTACATGAGGATGTTTAAGGGAAGACCGGAGGAATTGAACTCTGATGCAAAAATTCTTACGGAGGCAAGTGAGCTGACATCTAACTCCATAACGTCAACTTTGGCATTAGGGTTCTTCTCGAGTATAGTTTGTTTCACTAGTTTACCAGCATCCACATTTCTGACCGGCAAAACTACATGAACACCACGCATGGCAAGAACACGTGCAGTTTCTTTGCCAAGACCACTTGTAGCTCCTGAAATTAGACATAGATAACTTCAATGTAGGGTATATAATGGTTTCATTATGCCGGCAAATCGTAGAAGGCAAAATAGAGTATAATGGTTTCATCTATGCCGGCAAATCGAGAAGGCAAAATCAGAGTATGTTGATCTAATCATCTAATCTTACCAATTCACAATAAAATGCAAAAAAATCATGATTACAAAAATTTATTTTTAAGGCAAAAATCCTTTTTAAAATGGGAAAACTAATTCTGAATGGAAGTTGTAACAGGGTTTAAACATTTCCATCTGGAAGAATAAGGACTGTGGAGTCTCTTGTAGATGGAGTTGGGGGGGAGGGCGGTGTTATGTAATCAGACAGCCGATTTGGTTGCACCATCACTATACAAAGTGGAACTTCGAAAAGCCAGACCACCATAACAGTCCAAACACTCCCGGGAAAATCTAAATTAATCAAAATATGGCCAGAAGTAATGGACACATTCCAAGAAATTCCCATTAGAATTAGAAAACAATCAACTTGTATCATGAATAACCAATCGTATTCGGAACTCTCTTCCAAATTTCACTTTGTGGACCACGAAAACAATCAAAAATGGGCTAGACACTCCAAAGAAAATGGAAATATGACTGAATGATCGATACATCCCAAAAAAGTTCCAAATTTTTTATCTAATTCATGAAACTGAAAATCTTACTCCATAAACACAAGAACCAAATTGCAAAAAAAATTCACAATATTCCCTCTTTTTGAAGTGATATCATAAATAAAGTTGTTCTCGTTTTCTTGAATCAAAATCATGCGCACACACCCTAAATAAAGGTATCAAATAAGGGACTTATATTCCAAGTCAGTTGTGTTCATGAATCAAAATAACACACACACTCTCGGTGTCTCTCTAATAAAGTTATCAAATAAAGGACGTTCTTTCCTGGGTGTTCTTGAATCAAACACGCGTGCACGCGCACACACACACCCCCTAATTACATGTGAATTTTTTGGGGGCTTCATGTTCATTATGAACTCGAAAGCAACCTTCCTCTTCTATCTGTGCTAGGGACCAGCGTGAATGGGTACGATAACTCTAGAGGTGACGCAGGTGGAGTTTAACGCATCATAAATAAAGTTGTCAAAGTAGGGACTTTCTTTCCAAGCCAGGTGTGCTCTTGAACCAAAATCAGACACACTATCGCAAACAAAGTTATCAAACTAGGGACTTTCATTCCAAGTCAGCTATGTTCTTGAATCAAAATTATGTCACATTACAGAACATTACAAATTATAGCCAAATAAAAACATGGAGCCTTTAATGCTGCTATTAAAACAAACCATTACGCAATACGCAACATGTTTCAAAATGAAAACAAGTTTAACAATAAACGAAAAAATATACACAGAAATATTGGGAAAATAAAGAAAACCCAGATGAGGGGAAAGACCTGTAATAATGGCAGTGAGGCCAGTTCCATCAACTCCTTCTGTAACTTCCTCAGCAGTGGAAGAAGCTGAGAACCCTGATTTCCCTTTCCATGCAAATATCCACATTTTCTTTCCCAAATAAGATTATGATTCGATGATTCAATCAAAGAATCAAGACAAGGTGTTTTTAGCAGAAATAGTCAACCCCAATTTAGCAATTGGGCACTGGCAAGCTAATTTTAAATGGGCGGCGACTATTTTGACCCCAAAAAACTCTAAGCCTACCCCAAAAACCCCAAACTTCCGATTCTAGCCATCCCTCTAACTGTACCCCTTCCATCCTTTATCCGGCAAACTATACCCCTTCCATTCGTACATTTCGCAATTTTAGCTTCACATCCCCAATATTTGCAGAGTGAGATCATACTGTCAACGCCCATCAAGCCCGTTATAGCCAGTCAATGCTCAGCCCACGGAGCCCATGTTCATGGGCTATACATAATGCTAGGCTTTAGATGAGTCAAATGTTTGTGGTCTCGTGCGCTATTGTGCCTTCAGCTGCTCCCTGTTCGTTATGTTCGATCTGACCTGGCCTTTTCTATAATAAGTTAGGTCTAAACCAAATCTTATTTATTTAATTTAAACTTAAAAAAGTATAGAATCAGACTAACTGAGCCTGAAGCGATAAAGCCTAATAGCCTAATCCCTATTCCAGATTGAGATTTCCTTTCAATTTACTTATCTATATTACAATACAACTTGGATTGCATATGTGCAATTGATAAATGCTAATGAGGGGTCGAGATCAATTCATTTACCGAGATCCTACGGTCCCAATTTCGTCTAGATTTCACATGTGCGAAGGGCAGTAGAGCAACCCCTACACACTCCTTCTCACACGTTCTTTCCACCTCCTCTCTTTGAATTGGTATAATTCCAACTGGAAGATACAATTCCATAATTGGATTTGTTTAACCATTTTTTAAAAAAAATGTCTAAAACACAATTTATTGAGTTTTTCTTTAGGTGGTTTGGGTTTTTAAATGGGTATTATCTTTTTTGGAAATTTTTTGATTTAACTAAGAATATGTATAACCATTAATTGGGAATTCTTCCAATTTTTTATGTTATTAAGATCACTCTAAAAGATAAACTGTTTTTATTTTATTTTTTAAAAATAAGAATAAGTAATAATATGTATAATTACTAATTTGAAATTCTTCCGATTTTTTACGTTCTTAATAATATGTATAAAATATAAAATACACTTTTCATTAAACACATAGTCACTATTTTATACCAACATAAAAAAGAGATATTAATTGTTTAGTGTCTATCTTCCACAGTAAATCTATAATATAAAACAGGTTACGCAGTAAAAAAAAGTTAAAAAAATTAATAACCTTGGTGTACATGTTAAAAAAAAAGTTTATATTTTAACGAAAGATTATTAATTGTATAAGGGCAAAGCTGGTTGTTCTCCTCAAATTTGTAATTTTATTTCTATTAAAATTTGTCCTCCTCAAGGTATCGCCTCTGTTTCCTTAAAAAAAATTACAAATAAATAAAATCTAACAAGGTACCGCATCTGTTTTCGTAAATAAAATTACAAATAAATGTTTTAATTTTTTTCTCCACTGTTGAATGACCATAATGTTTTAATTGATTATCGAGAAGTCTTCATTTTCAATTTGTTATTTTAGACTTTTTTAAAACGTGATTAAAACATATATTGATTTATTTAAATATTGACACCCTCCAGTACTGACATCCTCCCCTACTTGCGTCGTACCATAGGCACGGACACAAAGACTAGTAATATATAAATATAATAATACATATAATAAACCTATAGCTAAATCTAAAAGTCAAACATTATTAGTTTAATTAATCAACCTCAAACTAAATTCTCATTCCTCGATTCTCATGCAAAGTACGACACTTCGTTTTCTTCATCCTCTTGGAAAAGCAGTTGTTGGCATCCTGATGTCGTCTCAACTCTCAAGTCGTTCTCGAGAATCTCAACAGTAAAATTATATAAAAACATGAACAGATGGACCGAAGCTCGTGCCTACCCGTGCCTGCCCAACATCAGTCCAAAGCCGTCCGCTAATGCCCGTGAGCTGATCTATAGTACTGAGCTTTTAAATCTAATGTCCGCTGCCTAATGGGTCCATACTGGGCATTGTCAATGCCCACGAGCTTTGGACACGTGTACACCCCTAATTTGTACCCAAATGATAACCCATAAATAAGTTTAATTACACATGTACACACTAATACCAACTACAACCAATGGAAATTAGCAATGATAATCACTCTATCTTTTAAACTCAAACTTGGAATTGTAAATGGTCTACATCATTTAAAATGCTTGATTATTGGCAACGATGCAATGATATGATCATCTCATGGCTTCTAAATGTTATTTAATCTAAGATTAGTACTAGTCATGTTTACTTCAAAACTGCTAAAGAGATTTGGGATAACTTGGAGTGTAGATTCACCCAAGGAAATGACACTCAAATATTTCAAATTAAGAAAGAACTGATGAATTTGCAACAAGGAGCTATGTCAATCACTACTTTACAAAATTTTGATCTATTTAGATGGATTTGAAGAAGTAAGTAATATGCCTAAAAGTATGTGTTCATGTTCCTATTGTTAGATCAAAAAGATGGAGAAATATAACGAAGTTCAAAAAGTTATTTATTTTCTAATTGGTCTTAATGATGTTTATTATGGAATTCGTTGTACAAACGTAAGCACTACCTTATCCTTGTTGATACAAGATGAGAAAATTAAGGAATGTTCGGTTGTGCAAGTTTCTAGCCCTGTGACTATTGACTCCATTGTCACTACTGTTATATTTGCTAAGAACTCGCCTTAGACTTCCAACATGAAGAATTAATTATCCTCTGGTAATGAAAAAGCCTATAACACTATTGGCAAAAGAAGAATTCCCAAAGGAAATTTGACATATGATCATTGTGGAGGTACATGACACACAAAAGTGAATTGTTTCTTTTTACTGGGATTTCCTGAATGGCACAAACTACATGGGATCAAATCTGACCTTGCAAAGATGCCTAAGAACTTGAAGACCAAAACCATTGTAAGTAATACTACTGATGTTGTTGTTCATGTTATTGATGCTGCTATGCCCTAACCTAATGTTGCAGATGCTAGAAATGGAAATGTTTCTATGTCTCAAGGTCATTACAATCAGCTTTTTAGTTTGTTCAATCAAAGTTATTCTTCCTTACCTACAAGTAATTCTACTACTGATCAAGTTGCTGGTAAGATTTCTACAATTTCTAGTATTACAAGTTCTGCTTAATTCAGTTGTAATACATATCATGAGCATGAGTGGAACATATGTAGCGTCCGAGAATTTTCTTGCGTTTATTATGATATTTATTTGTTAATCACAAGTTAATTGGTGTTAAACTTGCAATGCTAACATGTTAGTCAAATAGTATTTTGACTTGTTGTTTTAAGTTCTAATGAGAACTTGGTTATATCGTGAGTTGGACTTGCGCAATAGCACGTTTTGAGTCTGATTGTGTTACTTATGTGTTTTGAATTATTTGTGTGTGTTAGGTTATGGACTTGGGTAATTGTCTTATAAAAGTCCATTTTAGCTCAAGATATGTTGGACTCGATGTGTGTCATGTTTAAAATCCATATTGGACTTTGATTATGCTAGTTCTGATTTTTAATATTGGAATATAAAATGACATGTTAAAGCTAGAAAATATATATTTTCGACTAGATTGACACGAAATGTATCGTACATTACGTGTTTCTTTTATATTGTTAAAATATATTTTTATTTTAAACTTGACTAATTTATAATGATTAATTAATGTTTAATTGGGTTTAATTGGTGATTAAATTGGTTTGACTTTTGACCAACCAATAAAATAAAACTTTAAATAACTAATTATATATATTGGTTATTTTATTTTATGTTTAGTGCTTGACCATTTACCTTAGTGGAGCCCACATCTTTCTCTAACTTTTGGGCAACATTTGAGATGACGGAGACCCATTTTCTTTTCCTCCAAAAACAGCAGTCGTCCTCCATTTTCGAGATGGAGAGCCCGTGAGCTATTAAGCTTAAATTACGAGGATTTCATTACCCATTTTTAGTTCCGACTCCGCAGGAACGTTGTACGTGTTGAGGGCTATATTTATATCCAAATATTACGTGTTTTTACAGATATTTTTCGGAAGATGTAAGTTACTATCATCTTCCCTTTGTATAAAATAATAGCATACATGAAATGTGGACTACTCACATATGATTTGTTTTGAATATGGAGTATAAATAATCTAGTTACGAATTATTATTAATTTTAACTGGTTAATGTGTTAAATGGTTTTTAACCATTATTATGCCAAATAAATTGTCGATGAGATTGTGTTGGGATGAATCTTGCAAATCGTGGTGATGCCCGAAATTTATAAATATTAAATGAACGATTCAACGAAGTCGGTTTAGGGACAATAAAATATGACGAGTGACGTGCTCGATTCCTACGATAATGGGGAATACTCTGGTGTAGTTTATTATATGTAAAATATTACATACCCTGGTATTTGTGTTTAAGCAAATAAACGCTTACGGGTTTTATTTCAAGCAAATAAGCATGCTTGTATTTGCGTCGAGCCCTCGTACTTGGGACTCGATGATTGTATTTAATTAGAAATAAACAAATACTTGTGCATCGTATTGAGTCCAACTGGCATATGTGGTTGTGTCGACAATGGGACGACAGTAGTCTTTGCGAGAGTTAAATTTCGTGATCACTACGGGTCGTTGCATGGGTCTCTCCCTTGTTATTGGTCGTAACAAGGATGTAGCCTTTGTTAGAGAAATTCACATGACAGATAGAAGGCTAGACTCTTGGGTAAAACTCGGGGTAATGAGACTTCTGGTTAAGTCTCAAGGTCATTGGTTCTGGATACTATTGGGTTCAGCTATGATTTCAGCATGTGTACAACAACAACAACACAACTACGACTCTTTGGTAAAACTTGGGGTAATGAGACTCCTGATTAAGTCCTAAGGTCGGTGTCTTCTGGATACTATTGGGTTTAGAAATGGCTTTTGTTTTCAGTTCTGGATACTATCAAAATCATACAGTATATTATGTGTATCGCGACAGCAGCACATGTATAGTGTTCTTCTAGATTTCTGGTGCAGTTATATATGTGTATTGCTTCATCAACACAACTACAGTGTTTATAGCATGAGAAGTCAAAAGTTCTCTTGAATATTCAACTCAGATACAGATCAGATTGAGATATTGATTTATCTCCTGACTATGTTTTTATATTACGTTGAGTCAATGTGCATTATAACATGATCAACATGAATTGTGTGCAAGTATATGGATTGATATACTTGATATATCGTGTATTGTGTATTGGTTTCATGGGCATAACAGCATGCCATATAGATCACGTAGTAACTTACTGAATTTATCACTCACCCTATTCCTTTTGTTTTCCATAGATCCCAGTCAGGCAAGAAGTACGCGGTGAGGTCGACGAGATTCATTAGATGTCGACAATCTTTGGTATGCAGCACTTCATTGGGTTTGTGTTTGTGTTTTGTGAGGACAGATGTTTATAGGAGAGTTATGTAAACTCTTCATTGGGTTTGTGTTTCGTATGGTATTATTCATTTGTTAACGTCGTACTTGTATATGATATTATAGTGTTGGTTGGCTTTAAAGTCTGGTGTAGTCCGGGGAATGGCTCGTTGACTTAGTTCTTTTGTTTCTCGGCCTTTATTGTCGTGATGTTTTTAATTATCCTATTAGTGATTAATAATTTGTAAATCAGGTTTTTTTGTTTAGCCCACTTTTTGTAAAGGCTTTGCACTTGTTTTATTTTGAACTAGTGTGTTTTGTTTTGTTGTTACACGTTTGACCCAAATTTCGTATAGATATTTGGGGTCGGGTCGTGTCAGTTGGTATCAGAGCCAGGTTAGCTATCAGCCATGATAGGTTCCTCGGTCTAGTTGGGTTTAGTATGGGTTTGGTGCGATTCTCAAGTTATTACGCCAAGTGTTTGCGTATAGGTGTAAGAATGAGTATTCGGAGTGCACCTGGAGTTATTTAGGGAGCCGAGAGTTATGACCACGAGCATAATTGGTGTTTTGTACAGGTAAAGAATTATTTGCCAGCTGATTTGATTAGAATATTTCAGTTGTTTATAGAGATGGGCCAATAGGGCAATGCATAGATTGTACAGATACTAGAGGTTCGTGCACGTAGAAGTTCTAGTACCATAAATAAAGCTTTGGGATGTACCGATGAAGACAAAATCAGATTTACTGTGTTTGAGTAAGAAGAGCAATCGAGCACATGAGACAGGTATTGTTTGTTAACAAGGAGCAGAATAGAGTACTATAGACATGGGTGGATCTTTTGAATGAGTTCAAAGTACAGTACACATTGAAGTCAATTCGAGGTAAACAGGAATCTCAGCTTATTGCATCGGAGCAAAACAACATGACAGTAGTGCAATATTTGGCCAAGTTCACATAATTGGCAAAATATTGTGCCTTCTCCGTTCTAGATAAGGAGCATAGATGGAAGAATAATACAGATATGAAGAAACAGTCGCAGTGTCAAGACCAATGTTTGAGTAACTAAATAATTAATTATTATGAGGTTGGGCAAGTGAAACTGAATACAAGTAGACATGAAAGCAATAAGCTAATGGTCAAAGTTCGAGTTTTATTTGCAGTTAGTGTCCGAAGACGGGTCACGCAAAGAATGGATAGTACTCAACAAAATTTGTGTTATGAATTTGGTGGTATAGACCACCTTGGAAGAGATTTCCCGAGAGTTTAGAATACTCTATCGGGTAGTTCATTGTTGTAGAGTACCAATACCAAGAAGGTTAGAAGTAGTAAGTCTTGATTGTAGGGTCGAGGGTTCGCTCTTGATCAGTAGGAAGAACTCTCATTTGAGTATGAGAGCGTGTGTTCCTTTCGACCCAGGATTATTGCATGCATATATTGCATTGTATTGTTGTGGGGAAACTTATGCATCATCCGCGGTTTGGCTTGTATACTTGAGGTGATTACCCCAGTAGATGGATTATGTGATGGCTATTGATGGGCCATTGGTGTATTTGGGCAGGTGACATACTAGTGGGTAATCACACACTGCATGTTTTAGTTGTTATGATTATATGTGAATTCCACGTACTACTCGACTTGATTTGATTATATGTGTATAGAACACATGATAAGCTAGTAAGTAGTCACATGATGTATGTTGACTTGGCTATGTAGTCTATGTGTGGTTTTAAATGTCAAATTTGACAAGTATGAGTCTTGCATGTGTTAATTACCATATTAAGATGGTTAATTGTTATGTGTTGAGTATACTGAAATTTTATTCATGAGTAACAAATAATGAGTGCACGTATGTTATTTTGCTTAAAAGAACTAGTATACTGTTCTAGCTGGGTCTTGCTGATTATCTGAGATTTTGTTTGGGTTGTAAGTAATGCTACACCAAAATAGAGGATGTCCTTGTTATGTTTACAGATTTAGATATATTTATGTTGGATACTCTTTATCACCAAGTAGGTATTGAGATGTTGCTATATGAACCATTCTATGTGTATGCATCGCCATCATACGAGGGATGAATCACTATGTTAGTGTATGAGAATATATCATTCAACTTAACATATCTTTCATGGATTGAGTATTGAGAACTCATCACATTATAGAGTGGGTTTTGCGAATTTTAACAGAGAAAACTCGTTAAAGTGTTACAAAAAGAACCAAGTGATTTTTTTAGGCAGGTTGAGTGTTATGCGTGGAATACCTCCCCTTTGGTTGGATTCGGCTTGAGAATTTAGGGACGAAATTCTTTTTAGGGAGAGAGAGTGTATCATCCGAGAATTTCCTTACGTTTATTATGATATTTATTTGTTAATCACAAGTTGATTAGTGTTAAACTTGCAATGCTAACATGTTAGTCAAATAGTATTTTGACTTGAGTTTTGAGTTCTAATGAGAACTTGGTTATATCGTGAGTTGGACTTGTGCAATAACTCGTTTGGAGTCCGATTGAGTTATTTATGTGTTTTGAATTATTTGCATGTGTTAGGTTGTAGACTTGGGTAATTGTCTTATGAAAGTCCATTTTAGCTCAAGATATGTTGGACTTGATGTGTGTCGTGTTTAAAGTCCATATTGGACTTTGGTTATGCTAGTTATGATTTTTAATATTGGAATATAAAATGACACGTTAAAGCTAGAAAATATATATTTTCGGTTAAATTGGTCTGAAATGTATCGTACATTACGTGTTTCTATTATATTGTTAAAATATATTTTTATTTTAAACTTGACTAATTAATAATGATTAATTAATGTTTAATTGGTGATTGAATTGGTTTGACTTTTGACCAACCAATAAGGCAAAAACTTTAAATAACTAATTATATATATTAGTTATTTTATTTTATGTTTAGTGTTTGACCATTTACCTTAGTGGAGCCCACGTCTTTCTCCATCTTTGGGGCAACATTTGAGATGACGGAGACCCATTTTCTTTTCCTCCAAAAACAGCAACTGACCTCCATGTTCGAGATGGAGAGGCCGTGAGCTATTAAGCATAAATTATGAGGATTTCGTTACACGTTTTTAGTTCCGGCTCCGTAGGAACGTTGTATGTGTTGAGGGCTACATTTTTACCCGAATATTACGTGTTTTTACCAATATTTTTCAGAAAAAATAAGTTACTATCCTCTTCCCTTTGTATGTAATAATAGCATACATGAACTGTGGGCTACTCTCATATGATTTGTTTTAAATATGGAGTATAAATAATCTTTTTACGAATTATTATTAATTTTAACTAGTTAATGTGTTAAATGGTTTTTAGCAATTATTTTGCCGAATAAAACGTCGGTAAGATTGTGTTGGGATGAATCATGCAAATCGTGGTGATGCCCAAAATTTATAAATATTAAATGAATGACTCTGTTGGTCCCAAATAGGCTCGATCTAGACTAGAGGGGGGGTTGAATAGCCTAGTTATACTTTTAAAAATACTTTAAAATCTTTTCAAAGTGTTTTATCTTTTTGAAGATAATTAACTCTTAAGAAGAGTTATGGCAGCGAAATAAAGGGAGATCGAACAGCTGGGAAGGTTGCTGCTAGCAATAAGGTTCAGCAGCAAACTTAAACAGTTAAGAACAGTAGCAGAAGCAGTTCAAACAAGGTAAGTAGAGACAGTTCAATCGAGACAATACGCAAGGATGTAGAAGTGGTTCGTACTTTGAAAAGTACTACACCTACTACCAAAGTGGTTAGGTTTGGATTTTGAAAGGTGCACTTGTTTATCCACTAGGTGAGAAAATTAGATATCTAATGGATCGTGTACAAAATAGTTTTCAACCAAGTGTTTAGTGATGAAAGAAACAATCAATGAATAATTGTTCTCTCAAGTGCTAAAGTAAAGAACAGTTAATAGCAAACTAGAAGAAGCTCATAATGAGTCGTGACTGGCAGATCTGCAGCTTTAGAAAGTTTGTTGAAGTGTTAGTTCTTGTCTTTTTATCTCTTGAATGCTTGAGTGTTGAAGATGAAGCTTGAGTATTGAATACATAAGAGATGTATTTGTTCAGATCTTCAAGACTCGAATAAATAATAAGGGAGATCTTCAGGTCCGTTGGATTGAGATGGAGAGTCATAGGTGGGAGGTGACTCTAGAGCAACAAGTAAAATATGAGCCTGCTTATGAGAGTCATCATCATCCTCATCAAAATCAGTCTCAAACCAAGTAGACACTTGGTTTTCCTCTAAACCGTCAGCCTGTAGACCCCAATGTTTTGAAAAAGTTTTAGAGGGTCACCTTTTGTAAGCTTCAAATTTCAGCTTGGGACATTTAGAAGCAAAGTGATCAGGCTTCCTGCAATTGTAGCAAACTAGATCATTGTTTTGTGAGCTTTCATCAGTCTTTCTAAAAGACTGCTGGTTTGCATCATTCTTCTTATTAAACTTTGAGAAATGTTGAAACTTCTTAACGAACATAGCAAATTGTTCGTCATAAAGAATTTCATTTTCATTTGAAGAAGAAGAAAAAGTAGATGGTTTATTTTCTGGAATGGGAGGTTCTTGAGAAATTACAGAAAAAGAAGAAAGTTTAAAATGTTTGTCATGTTCTTGAGCTTGAAGAAATTCTTGCTCATAGACTGTTAAATTCGCATACAGACTTCGAAGATGCATGGAGTTTAAGTCTTTGGACTCTTTAATAGTTGTGGTTTTAACATGCCACAAACTTCCCAAGGAAGCTAAAAATCTCATATTAACTTCCTTAACACTATATTCTTTACCTAAGGAGTAACAACTAATTACTACCTCACATAATATGTCGTAGGCTTGACGAAGTGTCTCATTTGGATATTTTCTGAATGAGTCAAACTGTTGAATATAGTTGTATTTTCTGTTGTCTCTTGTGGGCAGGTCTCCTTCCAGATATTCCACAAGTGCTTTCCACATTTCTCTTGTAATTTTACACCTAATTATTTGTTGGTATGTGCTTGTGTCGACAGAGCTGGAGATAATGTGTATAGCCTTGTTGTCAAGTTCAACAAGCTTCCTTTCTTCGTCAATCCATTCATTGATGGACTTTGGCACTTCAGGTGGTCCACCTCCTACTTCAGCAAGCAATTAGATTTGGCTTCATTGGAATATGGGGACCTACTTGAACACATTGCCACAAACGATTGTCAATAGAATTCATGTATCTCATAACCTTGTCTTTCCATACATCGAAATGGCCTTCGTCCAATATTGGGACGTGGCTTGTATTCAAGGTATGCAGCATATAGTGAGCCATAGAATCTATTCTCAAGAGGTTAGTCTCGAAAAAACTAGTTTTCAAATAATTAAGCTCTGATACCAATTGTTGGTCCCAAAAAGGCTCGATCTAGCCTAGAAGGGAGAATAGCCTAGTTATACTTTTAAAAATACTTTACAATCTTTTCAAAGTGTTTTCTCCTTTTGAAGATAACTAACTCTAAAGAAGAGTTAGGGCAGCGAAATAAAGGGAGATCGAACAGCTGGGAAGGCTGCTGCTAGCAATAAGGTTCAGTAGCAAACTTAAACAGTTAAGAACAGTAGCAGAAGCAGTTCAAACAAGGTAAGTAGAGACAGTTCAAACGAGACAATACGCAAGGATGTAGAAGTGGTTCATACTTTGAAAAGTACTACGTCCACTACCAAAGTGGTTAGCTTTGGATTTTGAAAGGTGCACTTGTTTATCCACTAGGTGAGAAAATTAGATCTCTAATGGATCGTGTACAAAATAGTTTTCAACCAAGTGTTTAGTGATGAAAGAAACAATCAATGAATAATTGTTCTCTCAAGTGCTAAAGTAAAGAACAGTTAATAGCAAACTAGAAGAAGTTCATAATGAGTCGTGACTGGCAGATCTGCATCTTTAGAAAGTTTGTTGAAGTGTTAGTTCTTGTCCTTTGATCTCTTGAATGCTTGAGTGTTGAAGATGAAGCTTGAGTATTAAATGCGTAAGAGATGTATTTGTTCAGATCTTCAAGACTCGAATAAATACTAAGGGAGATCTTCAGGACCGTTGGATTGAGATGGAGAGGTTGTATCCAACGTTATAAGGCATTGAATGCATTTCGGCGCTTTGTGGAATGAGTGCAGCAAGACAGTCATCAGAGATTCTGTGATGCAGAGGCAGACATTCCAAATAGAATAATGTTGCAGCTTGCAAGCGTTACAGCTTAAAAGTCTTCTTAGCCAAAAGGGGTAATGTCTTCAGACTTCATGATTCAGACAACAATGAGGACAAACTGTCTGTACAGTTGTCTGAGTCAGATAATGACATGGTTGACTTCATTGGAGGGAAATCTGATGAGGGTAATTTGAATATTATTTGACTGGATATTAAAAATATCTACATCAAATAATATATGGCCAAAATCCACGTGTTTGGATGAGCTTCGTTCTTGAGCTGAGCAGACTTAAAAGTCTGCTGGTGAGATGTGCTTTCAAGGCTGCTATTGAAGCCTGCTAATCCGTTCTTAGGAGAAACTAACACTAAACTCTTCTATTACAACCTAGATTCTAAAAATAGTTGCCACACTAACCGATACGTAAACCTTTTAGCCACTCTACAATAGAATTAGAGGATGACTCAACCAAATCTAGAACCTGTGAGGATCAACAAACTCAACGTGCTCGATTCCTACGATAATGGGGAATACTTTGGTGTAGTGTATTATATGTAAAATATTACATACCCTGGTATTTGTGTTTAAGCAAATAAACGCTTACGTGTTTTATTTCAAGCAAATAAGCATGCTTGTATGTGAGTCGAGCCCCCGTACTTGGAACTCGATGGTTGTGCTTAATTACAAGTAAACAACTACTTGTGTATCGCATTGAGTCCAGCTGACATATGTGGTTGTGTCGATAATGGGATGCTAGTAGTCTTTACGAGAGTTAAATCTCATGATCGCTACGGGTCATTGCATGAGTCCCTCCCTTGTTATTGGTCGTAACAAGGATGCAGCCTTTGTTAGAGAAATTCACATGACAGACAAAAGGCTAGACTCTTGGGTAAAACTCGGGGTAATGAGACTCGTGGTTAAGTCCCAAGGTCATTGGTTCTGGATACTATTGGGTTCAGACATGATTTTAGCATTTGTACAGCAACAACAACACAACTACGACTCTTTGGTAAAACTTAGGGTAATGAGACTCTTTGTTAAGTCCCAAGGCCAGTGTCTTTTGGATACTATTGGGTTCAGACATGTCTTTGGTTTTCAGTTTTAGATACTATCAGACTCAGACAATATATTATGTGTATCGCGACAATAACACATCTATAGTGTTCTTCTGGATTTCTGGTACAATTATATATGTGTATTGCTTCAGTAGCACAACTACAATGTTTATAGCAGGACAAGTCAAAAGCTCTCTTGCAGATTCAACTCAGATACAAATCATCTTGAGATACTGATTTATCTCCTGACTATGAGTTTATATTACGTTGAGTCAATGTGCATTATAACATGATCAACGTGAGTTGTGTGCAAATATATGGATTAATATACTTGATATATCGTGTATTGTGTATTATGTATTGGTTATATGTGCATAACAGCATGCCATATAGATCACGTAGTAACTTACTGAGTTTATCACTCACCCCGTTCCTTTTGTTTTCCTTAGATCCCAGTCAGGTAGGAAGTATGCGATGAGGTCGGCGCAGCACTTCAGAAGACTATATTTGTGTTTTGTGAGGACAAAGGTTTATAGGAGAGTTATGTAAACTCTTCCTTGGGTTTGTGTTTCGTATGGTATTATTCATTTGTTGCCGACGTGTAACGTCGTGCTTGTATATGATACTGTAGTGTTGGTTGGCTTTAGAGTCTAGTGTGGTCTGGGAAATGGCTAGTTGACTTTGTTATTTTGTTTATCGGCCTTTGGTGTCGTGGTGTTTTTGATTATCTTATTAGTGATTAATAATTTGTTAATCAGGTTTTTGTTTAGCCCACTTTTAGCAGGGGCTTTGCACGTGTTTTATTTTGGACTAGTGTGTTTTTTATGGTACACGTTTGACCCAGATTTCGTATATAGATTTGGGGTCGAGTCGTGTCAACATAGACTCTAGAGCCACAGATTGGATAAAGACTTGTACAGATTGGATTCACATGGCACATTGTTAAGTGCTTCACAGTCTAGTTCTTTAGTAACCCTAGCTTGTTTTACTTCTAAGACTCTTTGTCATCTTGGACTATGTCCTGTTTTAATGTAAACTTTGAATTACTATTCTAGAAACTTGCATGCTTTAAATTTACTTAAAGACCATTAAGTTAAAACAGCCAGTTTAAAATCATGAAATACTAATCTCTTATGTTATTTTACTTAAACTTTAGCAAGTCTAATTATATTTGTTGAAACCTTCATCAAATAGATGCCTCCCAAACTTAGTTAAGCAGCCTTGTTTAAATAAAATATCTCATCTGCTTAAGCTTAGTCATCAGCAACTACAGCTGCTGATACACAGTGTCAGCGCCTGCTTAAACATTTTTGGATTTTCTACCTAATGAATACTATTCACTATAGAAATGGTTGAACTTCACGCTCTTATATTAAATTATTATTTGGTCATATATTTTCAAACAAAACTATTCACAGAAGATTTTTGTCTTTGTTTGTCTTGTAAATAGAAGACTTTCGTGTATGTCTTAAATGTTCTACAAAATTATTATATACTAACTAACCACCCTCTTTATTATTTCATACTAAGAAATACTCCTTGTCTCTAATCCTCTGCAACATCTCTATGCATTCAATGAAAGATCTTCATCATCGTTTCTTCAAGAAATTCAAGATACAGCCTTGCTCTTTCAAACATCTCCAAACTTGAAGATCTCTATAAAATATTTGAAGCAATGATTGAAGAAAACACTTTGCAGAATTACGTGCACTAAATTCATAAAATCTCAAATCTTCAAAGCACACTGACATAGACAAATACGTTAAAGCCTTCAGTCAATTCACAACTTCAATCTTTCTTTGAAGAGTTTCGTCTCTCAAACACTTATTAGATAATCTCTCACATATTATTCTTTTCTAGTTCTTGTTTGAACAATCACTGTTTCATTTGTTCCTTCATTCGTTAAAATCTTCAAGGAACATTTGATTGTTGCACGAGTTTGATTATTTATTAATCATACTCCTCAAATACTGATTTTTGTTGTACATTGATCCGTTAGTGATCACTTAGAATATATATATATATATATATATATATATATATATATATATATATATATCTTAGCGCACTTCAAAATCCAAATTTGACCAACTTGGTAGTGGACGTAGCAGTTTATACTGTGAACCACTCCAAATACTTTGTAATTTACTTTCAGCTGATATAATTGTTCTAATACTTAAGCAGCTTCTATCTACTTATGTGTCAGCCAGTTACATTCTTACATCATTTACTTAGTTGTATTATACTTTGTTATTCAATTCAGTCCTTATATATTAGTGATCAAAGAAAACTATTTTTGTTCATCAACTACTATCTACTGAATAGCTTCAAGCTGCTGTTAAGTTATAATTTTCACGGCAACTTTTAAAAGTTTTCAAAATAACCCCTAACGTTTTAAAAAGGTTATTCACCCCCCTCTAGCCTTATTTTATTGCCAATTGGACTTACATATACTATCTCATGTAATAAAAGTGGTCTATCTACAGTTTGTGATGTATGTCATATGGCTAAACAATGTAGAATTCTCTTTCCAATGAGTACTAGTCATGCTACTGCACCTTTTGCCCTTATTCACTATGATGTTTGGGTCCTTATATCCATAAAACATGCTATGATTTTCACTCATTTCTTAGTATTGTTGATGACTACTGAAGAACAACATGGACTTATCTTCTTTCTTCAAAATCCTATGTTTTATTCTACCTTAAATCATTCCTCACATTAGTAAATACACAGTTTGCCACCATTGTCAAAGCCATAAGATGTGACAATGACATTATACTTTTTGACACTTAAATCTCTTCTTTTCTAACAACTCTTGGTATTGAACATCAAAATTTTTATGTTGAAACCCCACAGCAAAATGGCAGAGTTGAGAGAAATAATAGACATCTCCTCATGAATGTTGCTGGGGCCCTTAGGTTTCAAGCTCATTTGCCTATAAAATTTTGGGAGGAATGTGTCATTGCCGCCACATGCTTAATAAACAGAACTCCCACTCCCGTTATTTCTTTCAAAACCCCATATGAAATGCTTCTAAATCATGCACCTTCTTATTCTCATTTGAAGGTTTTTGGATGTCTTTGTTTTGCATCCACTTTGAAGTCTCATAGAGATAAATTTTCTCTAATAGCAATCAAATGCATCTTTTTTGGGTACCTATGGCAAAAAGGCATATAAACTTTATGATTTTGACACACACAAGATCTTCTATTCCAAAGATGTTACTTTTTATGAAGATCAGTTTCCATACAAAACACCTACCTATCAAACTTCAGAATCCAACATTCCAATGTTTGCTTCTATTTCCACTTTCCTTCCTCCTTGTTGTGTTGATCCCTCTTCATCTACATCCTCTCCTCCTACTCTTATTGTTTTTCCTGGTATACCTTGTTCGACTTATTCCCCTCCTATATCATATGCTTCATCTCTTTCTATTTCCATTGATTCTACTGCTATCTATACCTTATGCAAATCCTTCTTCTTTTGTTTCTCCATCCTCTTCTCCTTCTTTTGCTAATCAACCTTATTCATCTAGTCTTTTGTTAATCATTCACCCAATATTCCTGCTAGCCTGTTAAGGATAAACATGTGCCAAGTAAATACAAAGACTACATAGGACTTCCAACTCAGTCAACTCTGCTTGTTCTACAAGTTTGATTTCTTTGATCTCTTATGCATCCATTTCTCCTTCTTATTATTCCTATATCTGTAATATCTCCTCTTTTTCCAAACCATACATCTTATACTCAAGCCTTAAAGGATCCTAATTGGTGTCAAACCATGAGTGTTAAATTGAATTCTCTAGAACAAAATAATACTTGGAAATTGCAAAGTTGCCTTCTAACAAGAAGGCGGTAGGTTGCAAGTGGATATATAAGTTGAAATACAATGCGGGTGGCAACCTAGATAAATATAAATCAAGGCTTGTGGAAAAAGGCTTCACAAAGACTAAAGGTGAAGACTATTTTGAGACCTTTGCTCAAGTTGCCAAGATGACCACTATCAGTGTTTTTCTTTCTCTTACTGCTATCAAAGGCTAGCATTTGTCCCAATGGATGTGGCTAATTTTTTTCTTCATGGTGATTTGGATGAAGATGTATATATGAAACCTCCTACAGGATAATCTAATCCTAGTTCTTGTTTCAATTCTTCATCCAGACTTATTGTGTGTAAATTGTTGAAATCCTTTTATGGCCTTAGGCAGGCTCCGAGACAATGGTATAGCAAGTTTGCAGCAACTTTAATTGCCTTTCATTTTCAGGAATCCAAAAATGATCACACTTTTTTACGCAGTCTAAAAATGGCTCATTCACTACCATTTTGGTTTATGTGGATGACATTCTAATTGTTAGTTCTGACTCCACCACTATCATCTACAGTCAAGACTCATCATATACACATTTCAATATCAAAGATTTGGACCATTAAAAGTTTTTCTTGGATATTGGAATTACTAGGTTTGTAGGGATTTGTATCCACCAAAGTAAATACACCATGGATATAGTCTCTGATATTAGTTTTATGTCTGCCAAATCCTCCAAAATTCCCATGGAGCAGCATCATGGTTTGACTAAAGGTGATTTGCTTCCTGGTTCATCTAAGTATTGAAGGGTTGTTAGAAAGGCTTATATATTTGTTCATCACTAAACCTGACATTGCATATGTTGTACATATTTTGATTCAATTCCTCTTCAATCTTAAGGTTCCTCATTGCTGCTTTAAAATTGGTTAAATACCTCAAAGGTGCTTTGCATCAAGGTCTACTTTATTCATCTACCAGCCCTTTGTCTCTATTAGTCTATTATGATGCAGACTAGGCTTCTTTCCCTATGACTAGAAGGTCATTATCTGGCTATTGTGTCCTTCTTAGTACTTCTTTAATTTCCTAGAAATCCAAAAAGCAAGGTATTGTGTTTAGAACCTCTTGTGAGGCAGAGTACAGAAGTCTAGCCAATGCCTCTTGTGAAGTTGTATGGTTTCTTTCTTTGTTAAAGGATTTTGGGATTCAAGGTCTTAATTCGGTCCCTTTGTACTATGACAATCAAGCAACAACCCTTAATTTGGCTTCCAACCCTGTTTTTTACAAAAGTATGAAACATATTGAGATTGATTATCACTTGGTTAGAGACAAGATCACTACAGGCATTGTTTCTCCTTTGTATATCTCCACCAAATTGCAACCGGCCAATCTATATATACAAAGGCTTTAGCATCTCGTGCTCTTAACTATTTTTTGTCCAAGCCCAATGTGTTCAACTTGTTTTACACTTTGGGCTTGAAGGGGGACTATGAAAGATATAGGAAACATAGATTCATCAACAAGCAAGGGTGAAAAAGGCACGACTGAAGAAGCGAACTCAAACTCAGAAAAACCCAAGGAGCCAAAGTGCAAGATTGGTGAAGACCAAGGGTGTCTAGTGAACAATGAAGGAGTTGGTAAAACGTTTTAGTTAGTGCGTTATGTCAACCTAATGTAATGCTGATGTCATGAGTTAGTTAGGCAATTGAGATATTTTCCATTCCTCCATCTATTATATAAAAGAGATCAGACGATTAAAAAAGCTATTTACCGGTCAGGATTTGTTTTTACCAAACACAATCACCGGCCAAGATTCAATTTTATCCACAACCGTTTTTTTACACGTTTTTTTTATCCTCAATTATTTTCTTTCTCTTCCTATTACTACTCCTACTCCTACTCCATCTCCTATTCCTATTCTCAACTCCCTCTGCATCTCTCTTCTTCCCTTTAGTGAAAGACAACGAATCCTCATTTATAATAGAGCCACATCCCGTTCTTCAAGCTTCATGTTCAGCCCCATCCCTTTCTTCAAGCTTCCTGTTCCGGCGATTCAGTTAATACGTCCTCCTCCCTCTCTCCTATGTCCCGGCGTTTCGCCAGCCTCGTCATCTCTCTCTCGTAATCTACAATCCCTCTCTCCTATGTTACCCGACTTCCGCCTCGCCAGCCTCACCATATATATCTCTCTCTCTGTGTAAGTTCCTATATCTCTGTGTCTCTTCTCTTCTCCATCTCGATCTTGATTGTCTCTTCCGCCTCTCCATCTGTCTCTCTGTGTAAGTTCTTCTTTCGTTGGGTTGGTTTGTGGTTTTTGCTTTTTGGTTTGTCTGTTATCCCTGCCGTCGCCGCCGTATGTCCGACGTCCGACAAAAAACTCTCCCAGTCGTGTAGTTGGTGGGTTTGGGTTGGTTTGGGTTGGTTTGGGGTTTCTGGGATTTTATTGCTTTTTGGTTTGTCTGTGTAAAATTTGAGTTGCTAATTGAGTTGTAAAATTTCACAATTTTAGAAGCAGCCATGCCTTTGGATCAATATAAATCCCTAAGGGATTTTTTTGTTTGCACCCTGAAAGAAGATTCCAGGCCTATTGATTCTGACCCAATATCTTAGCATCTATTTTGTTTTGCTCTTTATTTGTTTACCTTTCAGAAATTTAAGCATATTGAAAACTTGACAAATGAATTTCCGAGCTCTTGGAAACACTTTCAAGACTGGTCAATATCGTATCATACTCCTCCTCTTGAAAATGATTTGTCCTCAAATCTGCTCTTGGTCGGTCATTAAAGTGTCCTTTGATTCGAACTTGAAACCCATATCGTGGTCCATTATTCCAACCCTTTTTCCCTGAATCAAACACCTCATGGTCCTGAACACTTAACAAAACTTTCTTACCCTTACTCTCAACTAGCATCCTCCTCTGGTCTTCATGCACTTGGGTTGGCGTTAATGGCACGAGTGTGACTGGCTCTTGATTAAACTTGAAGGAATATTTGTTGGCGAATCCATCATGCTTCACTTGACGATCATACTGCCATGGCCATCCAAGTAATAGATGTCTTGCATTCATAGGAACCACATCACATAAGACTTCGTCCTTGTAGATTCCTATATGAAATGTCACAAGCACTTGTTTATCCACCTTCACTTCTCCACAATCATTCAACCATTGTAGTTTGTAAGGTTGGGGACGTCTTGATGTTGACAAACCTAACTTTTCCACCATGAGAGCACTAGTGATGTTGGTACAACTACCTCCATCAATAATCACACTACAAACCTTGTCTTTGATGCGACACCGTGTGTGAAAGATGTTATCACGTTGACCATATTCTTCCTCCTTAGCTTGCATATTCAACACACGACGAGAAACCAAAGCCTCTAGATTTATAAAGTCCCCTTCGGCTTCAATGTCTCCATATTCATCTTCCTCTTCTTCTACCACCTCATTGCCACGTACCACCATAACCTGTTGATTGGCACACTCAGGAGCAATGTGTCCCCACCCTTTGCACTTCCTTAGACTTCAATCTGGGATTTTCAGCTTTCCCTTGGGGCTCTTGTGAAGTCATAGCCATTTTTGCTTCAGACTCAACCTTGCTTATGATCTTATCTTGTTGTTGCATTTGCACCTGATCAGTCCTGTAGACAGCACAGTTATAAGATTCGGCAAAAATTTGGTTAACTTTAATTAAGGCTAAACTGCCGTGTGTTAAAATATTCACATTCATGAAGTTTCTGTGGTTTGAACTCAATTCCTGTTAGACAATCTTGGAATTTAAGCAACTGGAACAGTATCGGAGTATTTGATCTCAATTTTTATCGGAGTCTTTGTTTGTACCTCATCACATTCAGTAGAAATTTATAGAAAATTCACCAATTGAAAACATTTATTGCATTTGATTGTATAAAAGTTTCCTCTCTTATTTTCTTGGTTGTCTGATTGTGTTATTTGCTAATTGATGTGGTATGACACAAAGCAGTAACGGGATCTACCGCCCGGTATCCCTGCCGTCACCGTCGTATTGCCTTGGAGAACGTTAAAGACAGCCACTGTTACTCAAAACCCTTCAGCATATAACAATAAGTGATTGAATAATTGGACCTGACTATTGGCAATGTCACAAAAAGCACTTTTCCTCACTGTATGTGTGGTGTTTTTCAAAACTGTTTCTTATTTAATTTTCAGGATTCACCCAAGTAATGCGCTAATTTAAATGATAATATTTATGCAAAATAAATTTTATAGGTGATTTTTATCATTATTCAATTAATATGCAATATCTAAATTTAGAAACTTTAAGTGTGCTTTAGAAAAACAAAAGTAAATCTAAATTTAGTTTTTTTAAATAAAAATAAAAAATATATAAATTACCAAATGAGCAGACAGCCCATTATGACATTCTTATCACTACCCATGCCTACGACACATTTTTAGATCAAAAACAAAAAAATTCCCTTTTTAGTTTTTTTTTATATTCTTATCATAACTAATGATACTTTTTTCTTATAATTAATTAATTATACGATGTACAAGTTGATGGTCACTGCATTAGCTGTTCCGTTCTTGGACCTACCTCATATGTATGACCACTAATTTTTTTTCTCCATCGTTAAATGATCATAATGTTTTAATTGATTACCGAGAGGTCTTTATTTTCAATTTGTTATTTTAAACTTTTTTTGAAACACGATTAAAACATATATTGATTTATTTAAAATGTTTTATTTTGTTAGGTATTTGGGTTTTCTCTCATTTTCGTTGTGTAGTGTACATATATCCAACTCCTATAAATTATAAGTAAATATTAATTCATTTCCATATTATCTGCATCATTTATTGATAAATTCTTAAACTGACGTCGTGTTATCGATACGAGCAAGAGTACTAGTGTGTATAGATTCAAACTCATTGTAATTGACTAGGTTAAAATTGAATCATGAGAGATAAACTATTTTCTCTCAGATATTCCCTCACTTTCTTTTCTTTCTATGCTTTTCATCATATATTGAACGATCCATATACAAGCTTTTAGTGAGGCAAATTCATAAGCCCCTTTCCAAAGGGGTGGCCCGTTGTTAGGGTAGAGTTGGAGCTAGAGGGTACGTAGAAGCTTTTCAGAACCGAATCAGATCAATGAAAATTGAACCGAACTTATACTTTGGTTTGGTCCTGAATTTAAAATTTTATAAAATTAGACTTTTGAATCGGTCCCCGGTTTCCAAACCAAAAAACATAGAAACAGATCGAACCAACCCAATAGATTAATTATTATATATATAGTTATATATATAATTATATATTACTCACTTTGTCCTTAAATTATTGTCATGCTTTTATTTTTCCTCCGTCCCAAAATAATTATCTTATTTGAAACTTACCTTTTTAGGACAACACCTTTACCACTTTACCATTATTTTTCATCTCACTTTAATTATGAACCACATACACATTGGTGTAAAGTATTGACTCTCATACATATTATGTTTGATCCAGTTCTGAATTTGTTAAGAACCGGATTATTGGGTTGGTTCTAGTTTTCTCTTCTTTTTTTTTGCAAAAAACTGGATCAAACCGGAACAAGCTAACCCTTTATTAGAGCTTCATAAAGTATGAGATCTCAGTTTAATCTATTCTCACATTCCTCTGGAAAAAAAAAGGTGGTGTATTCGTACAAGATGAGTCGTGAATGTGTTGTTCTCACATAATGTACAGAATAGCTAGCTAGCCCTCCTTTCAAATTATTGCATTCTTTGACATGTCACACTGTTTAAGAAACAAGTAGTTAACTGTAATATAAATATTAGTGAAATTTGTGTTTTTTTTAATACCCTTGAACATGTAATCATAATTAAAGTAGATAGAAAAAGTAAAAATAAAGTGATAAAAATATTTTTCTGAATTAGAAAATTTTGAAATAAGACAATTATATTAGAATAGATGAAAGGAAATGAAGACGATAATTTGAAAACGAAGAGAGTACTTGATTATTTTGCACTCCACTCGTTTCCTCTAAAACTAGGAATATCCAAAAAAGAAATACTAGGTTTATAATTAGGGGTATACTTAATACAACACCTATAAAATGCTTAATACAACTTTTAAAAAATGTTTGACCAAAATACCCTTTATATAATTTATTTTTTTCGTTTTTTTATTAAATTTAATTTAACAAATTTTAAATTTAAAAATATTTTAAACACAATTAATTTATTTATTTATTTGATTTAGTTACTAAACACAATTAAATTACTAATTAATTTGATTTAGTTAACAAATACCCTTTACGTAATTTAATCTTCTTGTTTTTTTAATTAAATTTAAATTAACTAAAATTTATTTTTTTTGTTTTTTATTAAATTTAAATTAACTAAAATTTATTTTTTTATTAAATTTAAATTAGGTAATTTAAAATTTAATAATTAATTTGATTTGAATTAGGTTTAAATTTAAAAAAAATAAGTTTTGGGTGATTTAATTTTTTTTAATTAAATTGAAATTAGCTAAAATTTAATTTTTTTTATTAAATTTAAATTAGCTAATTTAAAATTTAATAATTAATTTGATTTGAATTAGGTTTAAATTATTTTTTAAAAAAAACAAGTTTTGGGTTTAGGGACCGGTTTTGTACTAGTCCAAATGGGGAGATGGGCTAGGGCCCGGTCTGGTAGCAGTCCAAGATGGGGGGATGGGTTTGGGCCTGGTTGGGTGGCAGTCCAAAAAGGGGAAATGGGTTAAGGGCTGGTCTGGTAACAGGCGCTGGGCTTGTGGGGGTAATGATTGGGCTTAGGACTGGTACCAATCCAGTCCTTAAACCCAAAACTTTTTTTTTAATTTAAACATAATTCAAATCAAATTAATTATTAAATTTTAAATTAGCTAATTTAAATTTAATAAAAAATAAAAATTTAAATTTTAGATAATTTAAATTTAATTAAAAAACAAAAAAATGAAATTTCCCAAAACTTTTTTTTTGTAACCCAAAACTTTTTTTTTATTTAAACATAATTCAAATCAAATTAATTATTAAATTTTAAATTAGCTAACTTAAATTTAATAAAAAACAAAAAATTAAGTTTTAGTTAATTTAAATTTATTTTAAAAAAACAAAAAAATTAAATTACGTAAAGGGTATTTTGGTCAAACTTTTTTTTAAAGTGTTGTATTAAGCATTTTATAGGTGTTGTATTAAGTACCTATGTATTATTTCTATAACTTTTCCTACATTCATAAATGTGTAACAGATGTTTTATAAAACATCCACAAATATATATCACAAGTGAGTATCTATTAAATATTAAAAAAAATATTTAGATCATTTTATATACTAAATGGTGTTATATTTATAAATTTTAATGTTAGTCACACATTATTTTTGAGAGGCAATTTTACCCAAAAACAACTTTGCCCAAAAGTAAAATTGTGGACTGCTATTTATTAATGTTGCATCCAAAGACGACTAGGATGACAAGTGAAGGACACCGAGAAAATTCTTCACAACATAACCTAATAGGCAAAACACACCTTGCATTTTACAAAAGGTCCAGCCGAGACTTCAAAATTTTCGGGATAGCCAGCATTAGACTTATCTTGCACGTTAATCCCTTTTTGGATGGACGTTAAGTTTGGACGTTAAGTTAGGTTAAATGCCTATTTTGCCCTTGTCTTCATCTTCATCCCTCTTCATCTTCGCTGTCACCTCTGGAATCCGACGACGGCATTGTCATCATCGCCGCCCGAATGCCTCCGTGGCATCTATTTTACGTAGGTCCCACCCTACTGAGGAGTTTCATATCTTTCGACGGGCACTCGATTGCCTTCCCCAACCCACCTGCTCACGAATCGAACTTCGCCCGAGTCGAAGAACTCGATAACTCCTCGAACATTCCGAGGTCCAAAGATTCGCCGACTCTTGTTGATAAATACCGATTCAAGATGTAAGGATATGTCCAACCACAAGAAACAACAGCTTGTAGCGAGCTCGGTGGTTATCGGGTCCAACCCATCAAAGACATCGAGTCGGGTCGAACTTTTGGGAGGAGGCGTGAATCAATGAATGGAACCGCCGACGATCAAAGGTAGCTTCGGCGAGATATAATGTCGGAATTTCAAGGCCGCGATACTCCACGAAATCGAGGGGTGACATGGTCGGGGTCAGAGGGATCAAACTCGCCGAGGAGGTGGTGAGGAACACCTTGACGGTCGAGCATTGGGATTTTGTTAGTGGTGATTGTAACAAACCCAGATCTGTTATAGTTAGCTATGAAAATCGAGATCGTGTTGCTATGAAAATCCGATTTACGTTCAAAGAATAGAGAAAAAGTCGATTGGGATGAAGATGAAGATCCGGATTCAGATTGGGATGTTGCTATGGCTGAGAGGATGAAGATGAAGAGGGATGAAGATGCAGATAAGATGAGGATGAAGAGGATGAAGATGACAGTGATGAAGATGAAGGCATGGACAAAATAGACATTTAACCTAACTTAACGTCCAAACTTAACGTCCATCCAAAAAAGGGATTAACGTGCAAGATAAGTCTAGTACAGTGGCCATCCCGAAAATTTTGAAGTCTCAGTGGCCTAATTGCAACCTTTTGTAAAGTACAGTGGCCCAGAGGTGTGTTTTGCCTAACCTAATATGATAACCTAATAGCCCTGTTTTTTTAAAATTTTCGTCTTCCACGGCAAAATTTCATTTTGAAATATTTTATTTAGACTTTTAAAAATTAACATAAAAAATATATTTTATTACTACTAAACTGTCATTAAAATTAACTTTCAAACAAAAACTCTTTATTTAAAAAATAATTTATCATATTATATTTATTTTTTAAACGTAAAAAAACTAATACTTGAGTGTTTTTTCTAAAAAGTAAATTGATAATTACATAAAAAGATATGATATTACAAGTTAGAGCTTGTGGTATTATTATAAACTTTAATGTTAATATTGTTTGATCAAATTTATTTAGATCTCTACACTTAGAGATGTTAATAGGGTCGAAAACCGTTATAAACCGTTAGGGTTGAAATTTTAGATCGACCGTTTAAGCCGGACCGTTTATTAGGGCCGATTGTTTGAAAACCATTGCAAATTTAGTATAGTAAGTAATCTATTTAGATCTTAATGCTTTAATATAGTTAGTATAATATACGATATAATACGCTAAAATAAGACAAGCCTCGAAATTAGGAAAAAAAAATAATTGGCCGGAGTTTGAAGCAAACCGATTGATAATAAATAAATGGACCGTTAGATCTAAATCATCACCAACTTAATCATCAATAACACTATACTAACACAAATAAAAACATTGTAATAAAATAGAACATGATGCAACAATGTAATATCATTTGTAATCTTCAACAATTTCTCCAAAAACAATCTTCAAGAACGATGAAGTGATATTTGAACTGATGGATGACAAAGAACGACGGGATTGTGGTGATGGAGCTTTAACATCGATGGGGATGATGGTGACTGAATATATCCGACTTTTTGCTCCATCTATGATGGTGTTGAAAAGAGGTGTTGATGGAGATCTCACCGACCGTTTTTGGATTTAACTCAATACTCGTTTGACCATGTTGTCATCCGTCAAAAACTTTGAAATACTTGGTTCTTTCATAACAATAAAATTAAGATATCTCTATAAAGTATCAATCAGTCTCTAATTTATTAATACACATCTAACAACTACTCTACTAAAACTAGTAATATAGAGCTCATAATATCATTTACCTCGCTTAAAATCGAGTGGTGTATTTGATGATCGATGACAAAACTTGCAGTGAAAAGAGGTTATGGCACGACCCAACTTCATTTAACTCCGTTTTGGTCATGTGGTGTAATTAATCATCTAACAACTACTCTACTAAAACTAGATGATATAGAGCGAGTGGTGTATTTGATGATCGATGACATTTACCTCGCTTAAAATAACGACCCAACTTCATTTAACTCCGTTTTGGTCATGTCACTTTGAGCTTTCATAACAATATTAAGATATCTCTATAAAGTGGTGTATTTGATGATCGAGTGGTGTATTTGATGATCGATGACCGGAAAGCAGTGAAAAGAGGTTATGGCGAATAAAAAAATGAACCCAGAAAATTCATTTAACTCCGTTTTGGTCATTCATAAGACTTTGATACAGCATTACATGATAATTTACACACAATAATTAACACATGATCCACAACAACCAGAACAAGAAAACCAGATTCAGAAGAAAAAAAAAATGATCGGGAAAGATTCAAGAACTTAAGATCTGGACTTGAAGGGAATGGCCCTGATGACTATCACGTGGTAAAAGGCAGCAAGGGCAGCACCGATGAATGGACCAACCCAGAAAACCCACTGCAAGATTAACAAGAAGAAAATTACGAATCAGATTCTGATCTTTCTAGTTAGGAACGCAGAAAAGAGACTTGAAACTTTTAAGGGGTTTTAAGCTTACATGGTCATCCCATGCATGGTCCTTGTTGAAGATGATGGCAGCTCCAAGACTTCTAGCAGGGTTGATGCCGGTTCCAGTAATGGGGATGGTGGCCAAGTGAACCAAGAACACTGCAAACCCAATGGGGAGGGGAGCCAAAATCTGCAATACGTTGGGAATATGTGTGAATTAGAATGACCAATTCGATGAAAGAGTTGGCATCAAACCCTCAACCATTAAAAAACAACAAATAAGCAAGACATATGTTGTTCATACATGATACATTACATATGCATGTTAAAAATCATCCAAGTGCTTTAAGTTACCGGGAATTTGGTCTACAACACTTGAAACCGGTAGTAGTTGTACAAATCATGTTGTTCTTTCATAGAAAATTACCAGATGCAAATCTGTGTAGCACACAGTACAACCCAAAGTAAGCCTTTTGAGTTTTTAGTTCCAATTTTCTTTCATATAGGATGATTTGTATCCACAAAAGCCTTGTGTGGTTGCAAGCATCACTGTAGGCTTTCTATGGCTTGGACCACACAAAAGTCTAGTGTTCTCAGCCACCGCCTGACTATGAATACCAACTTACAAAGATTTGGATCCTCTGTATTTAAAATGAAAGACCTAGATTTGGACTCGGAAGATAAACAATTAGCCCAAGAGGAAACACAAAAAGCTAGCGAGTCCAAATCTAGACCACTCATTTTCGAATGACCGGTTAGACGAAGGTGTAAATGGAGGAAAGACTTGTATGGTCTTGGACCATTACCTAGCCACTAAAAAAGATGACTAGCTGATGGGTAAAGTAGCCATAATAATGCTTTTAGTGGGCAAGACCATCATTATTACTTATGCTACACAAAAGTTAAAAAAAGAAATAAAGGCAAAAGCAACCTGCCGGCCACCGGCTCCCCAAACCAAACAAAAGAAAGGAGAAATCATTTTACACAATAGAATAACTAATACCCTCCCCCCACCCCCACCGAAAAAAAAAAAACTTTACTAAAGTGAGCCCTGTAACCAGAAACTACCCTAGCGAAAAAAAAATATTGGAAGAAAGAAAAATTCACAAACTCATACAGCTAAAAGCAATCAATTCTATAGAGCAACAACTTCTGCCATGAAAACCATAATTTAAAGCATGAACTCGAGAAAGCATTCACCAACACAAGTCAACTACACAAGAAGTAAATAAGGAAATACATACAGGGACATGGGAGTCACGGGCACTTCTCTTGGCATCAGTGGCAGAGAAGACGGTATAGACAAGAACAAAAGTACCAATAATTTCAGCACCAAGACCACTACCCTTTGTGTAGCCATGGGCAATAACATTGGCACCACCACCTAGTCTCTCAAATTGGGCTGACCCCTGGAACCCTTTCACAACACCAGCACCACAGATGGCTCCAAGGCACTGCATCACCATGTAAAACACGGCCCTGGTCAATGACAGCTTCCTCGCCAACAGCAGACCAAAGGTCACTGCTGGGTTGATGTGTCCTCCTGTTTTCAAGAAACAACGCATGAGCATCAATCATTTGATTTTAGGCGAGAAACACATGAGCATCAAAATATATAAAAAATAATTCCTGTATAATTTTCGTGGAAATAATTTCTTTTAAGATTTTCACAACTATACTCACCACAAAATCAAAGAAAGAACCCAACCCCAAAATAAAATAAAATAAAACAAATCATAAATTCATAGCTATACACCATGAGATCTAAAGGAAACACAGGATATCATCTTCTTTATCTCAGTTTTCTAAGACAAAAATAAATGAATAAATAAATATTTACCTCAAGAATATGATATTTTTTTAAAAAGGGAAACAGGGGAACTAACCTGAGATACCAGCAGTGCAGTATACAAGGGCAAAGATCATACCACCAAAAGCCCAAGCAATTCC
Source organism: Codonopsis lanceolata (assembly GCA_013146195.2). NCBI lineage: Eukaryota > Viridiplantae > Streptophyta > Magnoliopsida > Asterales > Campanulaceae > Codonopsis > Codonopsis lanceolata. The sequence goes on along the minus strand of CM028379.1, from coordinate 151,386,954 downwards.
TTGAATACCCACAGTACCACACTTGGTGGGAGATTTGACCACACCCATGACAGTCAGCACAGTGATGTACAAGAACAAGAAAGTTGCAATGAACTCTGCAATCCCAGCCCTGTAGAATGACCATGAAGACAACTCCCCTGGCTCAAACAGTGGAGCTGGTGGTGGCTCCTTGTAGTCCTTGTCTGTTTGAGCTGATGTCCCAATGGGTTGCCTCTCAGAGTACTTGTTGGCTCCAAGCTTCACATCTTCTTCCTTTCCCTCCATTCTCACTCACTCAACTCAGCCTCTCTATGGTAGTGATTTGATGAACAAGATTTGTATGACTGTGTGTAGTAGTGAGTGAGGATAAGGGTTTGGAGGTTCTTTTATAGTGGAGGAGTCACATTTGGGTCCAAAAAGAAAATGGGTACTTGGGAATATTAATTAATCTTGTGATTAATCATTGGTGTGACTGAATTATTTATGATAATTACATGGATTAATACTTGGGAGGAGTGTACAGTGTACTAAACTAGAGATGGGTATTTTAGGGTTTTTGTGAAGAGAGAGAAAGAGGGTTCTGGAGAGAACTGGGGATGATGACAGGTTCTGACTGTTTTTGATTATGTTTAGATGCTTTGGTACTTATCATCTACAGAGTGGCATTATTATTGTAATGTAAATATATATACACTGCTGCGCAATGTCACAATTGTTAATGTTTTAATTTTAATACGCATTGACCTAATCATTATTACATTACATAAGATATGTATGTGGAATTGTGGATTGTGGAGGTCCCAATATTAACTTCAACTACGTAGAATGAATTTAACATCTTAGGTTCCATTTTAATAAATGGTAGTGAGAATAATAATTTAAAGTCAAAAGAAGTTTACATTTGATACCGAATAAGTGGTGCCATTTCTCACATACAATGCCTCTATTTTGGTAAATCCAGCATTTTTCTCATTTTAATTGTTTTTTTTTTTTATCAAATTTGTGAAACTACAACTTTCCATTAAAAAAAGGTGGAACCAGAAATGAACCTGGCGTGCTTGTGTTTGTCTTGTTTATATAGTTTCCACATTCAACGACGAGTTGAATTTTGAAAAACATTTTCAAACCGTTTCAAAATCTAATGTTTTAAATCAATAGGTTAACTTGCTTACGAGCTCAAGTCAAGACCCAACTTATATAAGATGAGCTTGATATTTACATTTCTTTTAGGCCGATGTTTTTCTTAGTCAAATTTTAACTAAATTTCACTAAAAGGGAAACAACTTCTTACATGTAATAATATATTTGAAAATTTGTGAGCCTATTTGAGCTCAAACGAGCTAGTTTAAGCGATCCACTGAGCTTAGCTCACGAGCTCATGAGTTGAGGATGGCCTACTCAAGTCCAATCTCGTTAAACAAATGAGTCTACTCATGATCTCGAACTCAAAAAATGTAAATTCATAAGCATGAGCTAAACTTGATGCTACTCGATTCACACGACAAGTTTAGTAACAGACAATAATTGGAACTCGAAGTTGAATCTCAACAATCAATGCACACTTGAAGATGTTTCTTATCTCACTAAACATTTCAACATTTACGACATGAGATCGAGTGTTAGAAACCAGTGGCGGATCTATGCATTACACTTGGGGTGCAAGTGCCCCGCTGAAGTTTTTTTTTTTTTTTTGAATTTATACACTACAAAATGACATTGTTTTAATTTTATTTTTATTTTTAAGTAATAATTAACATTTGTGACACCTCTAAGATTTATTTTTGGATCCGCCACTGTTAGAAACCTTACGTAACCTAAACACAATCCAAAGAAAAAAATATACAAGGTTTACTTAGGGACAATCTCAATACATGTTTAGAATTTCAGCTGTAATTTTATTTTGATAATAAAAAATTTTGAGAAAAAGGAGGAAACATAATCTCGTTAATCCCCGATCTCACTTAAGAGTAGGTATATACTCCCTACGTTTAAGACAAAAAGTTTATTATACTATTTTGGAACGTTTCACTTTAAAAATTTACTTCCAAAATTCATGTCTACAATATTCATATCATCTCAAGATCACCCTTTACATTGATATTAACTAGTTTTGTTAACACGTGCGTTAAACGCACAATCATTCTTCTTTTTCAACTAAATCGTACATAAATAAAATGAAGATGATAAAAAATCTTAAAGGATAAAATAAGAATAAACGGTTTATTAACAAATACACATCAGTATATCAATAATCATTATAGATTCTAAAAAAATTCCTTATACACAACATTTGTTGTTTTATTAATTAGTTGGTTTTTCATCTTCACCACATATCAATATCTTTAAATCAAAATAATTTGTTACTCTAGAAGTTGCGACATATAACTGCCCATGACTAAGTACTATTTCTTCAATAAGAAACATATATTCAATTATTGACTTTGACATTTGTTAATTGTCATTGCATATGAAACCAACAATGGAAATTGTCTTGTTTAGAACTTGAAAGTCAGCCTTACATTAGATGAAGATTTTTTTAAAAAAGTTTTTTTTGTTTTTTTGTTTTTTTATAGACCGTTCCCCTAAGAGGGTATGGAAAGTGATTGAACCTGAGACCTCGTATTTTGTAAAGTCTTAACTCTACCTCTGGGCCACCCTTTAGGGTTTACGTCAGATGAAGTTAATGACAATATTGAGATAAAAATATTTTTTCCAACATTCTTTCCTTTCAAAAAATTTGTTTCAACAATGTGATCTCCAAAATCTATGATGAGTAGTCTTGTTCAATTGCACAATGCAACATGGTCAATGTTTCTCAATAACATTACTAGAACACCAATTTTAAGTATCAATCCATGATCTGGCAACCCCAAACAATTTATACTATTCAAAAATTCTCTGGAATGAATACCTTTGAACAAACTTGATTTTTTTCCGTCATACAAATAGAATCTGAACTCAAATAAGCTCTTAATTTTGACTTTTATTAAATTATATTTGTATTTTATGAATTAAGGAATTTCTGATAAGAAAATAAGCTAAAATCAAAATAAATAAATTATTTTTACCGTTAACTATTATTTTGTTCCGTAAATTATTTTGCTTTTACTAACTTCCATTATATTTTTTTGTTTTATTGACTTCGTAACTATTATTTTTTTTTTTTAAGAATTGGTTTTACGAAATACTTTTGTTCCGTAAATTATTTTTATTATTTTACTAACATTAGTTTAAATTGTTTTTGTTTTATTGACTCTGTAACTATTATTTTTGTTCCATCAAGTATTTTTATTTTACTAACGTATTTTTTTACATAACTATTTTTAAGAATTTGTTTTAAACTTTTGTTCCGTAAATTATTTTTGTAATTTTACTAACCTCAGTTTAAATTATTTTTTATTTTATTGACTCTGTAACTATTATTTTTGTTCCATCAAATAACTTTATTCTACTAATGTATGTTTGTTTTACATAACTATTTTTAAGTATTTGTTTTAAACTTTTGTTCCGTAAATTATTTTTATTATTTTAGTTACCTCAGTTTAAATTGTTTTTGTTTTATTGACTCTGTAATTATTATTTTTGTTCCATCAAATAATTTTATTTTACTAATGTATTTTTGTTTTGCATATATATTTTTAAGAATTTGTTTTAAACTTTTGTTCCGGAAATTATTTTATTTTACTAACTTTCGCATTTAATTATTTTTGTTTTATTGATTCTGTAACTTTTATTTAATAGTGACATGTTCTATAAATTATTTTTTATTTTACTAACCTCTTATATTATTATTTTCTTGATTCTGGAAGTTTTAGTTGCTATTTTTTATGTTTGAAGAGAGAAAAATGTTTAAACATAGTTTAAAAAAGAAGAAATAGTGGTGATGGGGGAGAAAATAGGGAGGAGATGAGAGAGAGAGAAAGAGAAAGAGAGAAAATAGGGAGATGATAGGAGAGAGAAAATGTAAAATCATAACTCAAAAGTAAGATTTTTGAGGAAAAAATATATCCTTGTTATTATATATATAAAGATATATTGATTATGACCAAACATTATTATAATTATGAACAACTCTAATTATATATTATTTTGAAACATGTACCATTTTGGTGGAATAGAGAGAGTAAGTTGTTATCCAATTAAAACGACAATAATTAATTAGATTGTGATTTGTGAATTGTGAGTGGCTTGAGAGTTGAGAGGAATAGAAAAGAAGAAGAAAAATTGATGAAATTATAAAGCCGATCCCAAATAAGAATGAGTTGATTTGTGTGATTATTTGTCTTTAAAGTTTTAATCATGAAGAATGAAGCAATGACAATTAGATTTGAAGACGGTATTAGTTATGTACTTCTATATTATTCAAAATTTCAAAAGTTTAACTGTTTTTTACAGGTAAGTAATTAGGGAAAAGGTGAATGGTGATTGGTGATTGGTGATTGGTCAAGGTCACTTTTTGTGTGGGGACGGGCCACTGGAGATCTGTAACTAGTTAATTAAATTATACGAGTATGTAGCAAAAAATAATTGGAGTGGCCGTTTTTGTGACCGTTGCGGAAATTGACAGCCTTGAATGAGCACATGACATGACCAAACGGCTCTCTGTGCACAATTTACTTTGTTACCCTTGTCATCTTTTAGGTAAGTCTAAATTTTGAAACCTATGTATACCCTCTAATAATTAAAGTAAAAGGTATCAAAATTAAATGTGGTATTAAAGAAGGTATCAAATTTAATACCTTCCTTAATAACACACCTAATTTTAATCAATAATGATAGAGTTACCACCAATATTACCACTCTGATGACAACTTTGTCTTGAAGCGCATATGCTGTGTTTCAAAGATACCATACAGTGTAATGGGTAATCCTAGCAATGTTGAATTTTAATACCTTTCATTTTGATACATATAGTTGGAAATGATCATTTGATATAGGAGTGAGCTTGGTCCGATTCGATCCAGTTTTTTAGAAAAAAAAAAGAAAATCGGAACCAGACCAATAGTCTGATTCTCAAAAAATTTAGAACCAAAACCAACCCAATATGTATGAGAACCAAAACATTGGTCCGGTCTTGAACCAATCAAAGATGTATGAGAACCAGGACCGGACCAATACTATGATTTTTTACTTTTTAATTGTTTAATACAAATACATAATAAAAATTTTAAGACCGAAACTTCTTAAAAAAATTTAAAAACCTTTGATAAAAGTACATTGAACAATTAAAAATGTCAAACTCATAAACTCATAGCATAACAAATCAGTGGAAACAAAATAATAAAAGAGTACCAACTAAAAAGTAGAACAAAGAAAGTATTAGAAATTAATATATATACTTATATAATAATATAATATAATAAATAAATAAACAACATATTAGGTCGGTTCGGTCCGGTTCCATATTTTTTTATTTCGAGAACCGAGACCAACTCAAATGTCTGATTTTATGAAAATTCAGATTCATGATCAAACCAAAATATTGATCCGGTCCATTTTTTATTGGTTCGGTCTGGTTCTCAAAAAATCATGTATATCCCTAATTTGATACCCATGAATAATAACCAATAGGTTTAAAATTTGATTTTGATACTTATAAACAAGTACCACCATTGGACTTGCCTCGACTTAACTTAATTGATGAAAAACGGGGTTTATTGAGTCATTTATACGTCTTCTATCTAAGAAAATTAATTGCAATGGTGTGATTACCTTACCTGTATAATAATTGCAGAATTAAATTAATAGAGGGATTAATGAATAAAGTTGCATAAAACCAACTAAAATAATTTCCATACCCTTATCATCATAATAAGTATTTTGAGGGACCACGACCACGACACGACCACAAGCATTTAACCAATAATAAGCATGCATACACATTCTCCTCCACTTTAATTTCTACTTTCATTTCAATTTTGTGGGCCAAATATATTTATTCATGTCTAATAAAATAAAGTTTATGGTGCTAGACAACTCATACTCGTGACTAATCTATCTGGTACTCACATGCACCCTCCTGGCCCCCTCCCCAACCGGCCAACCCAACGATCTTCTTCTTTCTTTTTGTTTTTATTTTACTATGTTTTTTTATAGTAATTTTTTTAATGTTCTAACATCTTCACTTATGATTAAAAAAAATTAATGGTTAGATGGTTAATCTTTAATCAAATTATAAAAGTGACAAAAATGTTCTAATGCGTTTATGAAGATATCTGGGCTTATGAATTGAGGAAACTGAAATCTATCAAGAATATGAAGGAAAACATTAGTAACAATGTAAGATAAGGCATCGCGAAACCACTCATATGTGGGAGTTAGATCATATGAGTACAAAGTAATTTGATATAATTTTTAGGTTTAAGAAAGTGTGTACCTATTTAGGATTTATGAAATGATATATATATGCCCTCGAGTTATAGAATCCTTGTAGAATTAGGATAAAGCGTTGTCTATTAGGGTTATGAGTCGATCCCTAAATTATAGGTGCAATTGAGGAGCAACTGCGTGATTTCCGGAGTATATAAGGAAATAATTCATCTCGGATTAGAAAACCACTTAATCTCTCTTGGAGCTCACGACTTTGATGCTTACTGGTCGTATGCCTGCCCGGATGGGCACAACCCTGCCTGGGTAGCCACGTTTAACCACAGAGATATAAAGGTTCACTGGGCATGACCCCCCTGGTCGGAGAGGCAAGACCCTAGTCTGAACAGGCTTGGAGGGGGGTCGAGTATGGTCCTTGGTCGGATATCCTACCCACTATGCTTGGTGATTGTGCAAGCCCTAGTTTTTTAGCGCATGATTGGCACGTTATGTTCGTACGTGCTTTCCTTATAACCGAATTTGGGGCAAGCACATCAAATCAAATTGTGTAGGTACATTTGAGTTAATCAAGTTTTAATATGCTTAAAGACTGTTTAGTGTTTCTTATTAAATATAGTTATAAGTAAATTTTGAATTCAATTATTCAATTACCAAGTCTATCTTCACCTCGATCGCCACTAACTTATCTAGCTCAAATCGAGTAAGAGTAGTTTGATGGGATCATTTATTGTGTTCACTATCCAGCTCAAATAATTTGATCAATTCACAAAGAGTATGTCTTCTAGGAGACCAATTTATGAATTTTAATTTGTAAGACAAATTAATATTCTCTTATACTTTAATTCACCATCATATGGTGGTTTGGTAAATAGAATCCATTTTAAATAAAATACTCATATAACCTACCTAAATTTTTGTCATTTACAAATCTTTAGATTTTCACAAATTTACGGAAAAAGCTTGAGTTGAGTTGAAAAGAGTAATCAGTTCAAACTTAATTAATTTATCACAAATGGGTTCAAACTCAAAAGTGTGGACTAAGCCTACATGATATAACCTATCACTTTATTCTTCATCTTAAAATGAATGTTTATTTTTTATTTGGCATAAAATTAAGAAATTTAACTTTTTGCTAGCACAACAGCCTTAATGTGCCATATTAATTGCAAGTGAACAATAATCCGGTAGTGGCCATTCATTTGATACGTACGGTGCATAGCATAATTTAGGGATTTGATTTAAACTACTCAACTTAAACGATGAATCAAATTCAAGACGTCACAAACAAAATTAGTAGAAGTTATTTCTAATTTACTCTACGGACAATATACTTAATATGGCGATATATTTTAGTGGTGGCAAAAAGAATATTATACTACTAAATAAAGTAAGAAAGTCATAAAATTTCTATAATTCCAAACACCTCACATCAACCGTCCATACCACATGATCCTGACACGTAGCATCAAAATATGATGTCACATTTTCCCTAGTTTTCTCTTCGAAGCCCCTATTTCATATTTCAATTTCATCATCATTAGCCCACAGTCCAAACCGACCCATTTTAAACATATGGTAATGGGATGGCCACCAACCCTTTGTTTATAATTTCGATGATGCCAGGTGTCAATAGCCCACAAGTGCTGACTGAACTCTGATTGCAACGTGTAATGTAATGTAAACTATTAAGTGGATTAATTAGATTATCAACACAATTATTATAAGGATTTGGTATCAAAGGATAAGAGATTAGCGAAATTTGTATTGGGAATATTAACAATTAATGGCTCAATCATCAAATTCAACTGATAATGGGTAGATCAGCGAATGACCTCAAAATATGCAAGTGATTTAAAATCACAAATAATTTTAAACCCAAAATAAGTTGTTAATTATATTATTCTGGGTTGTTTTAATTTAATTTTCATAACATTTTAACTTTACCATCTACATTTAATATTAGCATATTTATTTTACTCAAATATTATTATAATTATGACTAACTATAACATTAATTATATATCTCTTAATAATTAAATTTTTCAAACATGAATTCCATTCATTCTTTGAATGGAAGTAAAAAAGGAACAAAGAGAATCTCATCAAAAGCCAAATCTTTCAATAACCAAGCATATAGATTGCACAATGCTCTCTCTCTCTAGCAGTAGAGAGTTAATGGAGAATACATGGACATGTACATACTACATAGACATACATTTGGGGGCTTAGCTTTTTGTTACAACAAACATCTGCAAGTTATGTTAAACATTTGCAGGCTGTTTTACAGTTGGTGGATAATTCACAACAGATAACTCTTTAACACTACATACAATTACAGGACAGTGAGCCGATGTCTTATGTATCGTCATCTTGTTCTTCAAACTGTTCAAGTTTAATATGTCTGCACACCCTTTCGGGTTCTCCTCTTGTCCACAGAATCTTGAGGTCCCCTCTTTTCTTCCCTAATGCCAAAAAGGTTCCTGCATCCATACACCTACAGTTAGTGATCACTGATCAAGCAACACACACAGACACTCTCTCTCTCAGATAAATATTACCGAGTGTAAATGGGACGATGTAAAGCAGTGCCGGTTGGCCATGACCATCCATTAGGTTCAATGCTACATAAGTTATGAGAAGACCTGCCATGCATTCAGATAATTTACATCAGAAGATTGTTGCAAGTAAGTAGTTCCAAACTGTAAAAAAAACTTTTTTCAAATGTTAAGATGTTCCATTAATATATTTTGATTGTTTAATATCCTTGCTGGCAGACAATAAGAGGTCAGGGTAAGAAAATGATCTAATGTGATTTTGTCTGGGGTTTCTTACCTAACCCATATGCACACATTGCCCACAAAAAATATCCAGCTCGGAGATTCCTCTTCGCCAGCCAATCATACCTGCAAATAAATAGTGTCCACGATTTAGTGCAAGAACTTTTACCACTTGATGCTTTTCCTAGTTAACTCCTAAACACAACAAACCAAATAATTTACGGCAAAAAGTCTAAATGCACTTGGTATCGAACAGAGAAGACGATAAATAAGAAAGAAAGAAGGTATTCGATGTTTTTCTAGCCCTCCAACCTCGATCATATGTGTATGCTGTATTGTTGCCCGACGCAAGGGGGGGGGGGGAAGAGGGGTATTGGAAAGAGCAGCTGTTGAGATCAAGGTAACGATGGCATTTTTAGAACCTTGAGAGTACTTTGGCTATGTTGCCATTAACCAAACTGGAAGGGGGCTATGTATGGCAAAATTTTCAAAACAGATACATTTTTCTTTAAAATATTTTTTTAGGGTAAACTAGTGTTCAGGTGAAATAGAGTATTCAAATGGGTAGTTCATATGATTTCAGCATCTTTTGTGCTAAACTTAGCCATCGGGTATCCTTGCAGAAATCATTTTCAACAAGAAGCCTAAGTCCAACACCACCACCCCACCACCACCACCACCGAAAAAAAAAAATACCACACACCAACAAATAAATAAATTGCAAATCTATAAGACTAATAAAGTGCTTCATGAATGCCCAGCTATATTCTAATAGAATTGAACCATGTTTAGACCAGATTGCTACCATTACGGGCTCATTCAACCTTGATTTATATGCAGAATGACCGTGTGTGACCTAAGCGGTTCCATGCTTAAGAACATGCTTGAATAAACTGTTAACTAGCTTGGCCAAAGCTGTCATTGGTTGCTTATTTGCATCCCCAAGTTATCTCTTTTCGGAGTCATACATTCGATAACACTTGGTCTAAAATGCTAGGGTTAAAAATTCCAGTATCAAGAATCGTATTTCTCCCAGTATTTTTACTGGTAACATTTGCCCCAACTGTAAATGTTACAACATATCAGGATTCTCAGTTTCAAGCACAAATATGAGTAAAGCTCTAGCCAATTAAAAATAAGGCTGAAGAGACCAAACCTCAGTGAAAAAGCTATTAGCAGTCCAGGTAAGAGGATATCGCCAAAGCCAATGATACTGTAACCACCCCAAGGATCAAACATGCGTGGAATCTTCAGCAGCATAGGAATACCATCCTCTCCACTTTTGTCACCTCGAGCTACCTATAAAGAAAGGATTCCAGATTACTTTACAACTTAAAAAGCAAGGTCCTTAAATCCACTTATCATTGCCAAAGGAGAGGCCCCAATAAACCTGAGGCCTCACTAAGTGTGCGGTCTCAAGATCGTTCCTTTCCCATGAACCCTTGGGGGCATAAATAAAATAAATAAAAAGGGGAAAGAAAGGGGGGAAAAATTTTAAGATCCAAAGATTACGTACCACAATCATCACACTTTCATTGAACAGCTTCTTCGAGATGAAAACCCAAAAAATGTCGTACAAGAAGGCACAACTCAGAAGAACTGTACCCACCTGATTCACAAAACATTTGGCATTGTTTCACAGAAAATATACCCTTGAGCAAGATATTGCTACTTCGAATATAACATATTCTAAATACTGACACACGGTGATTAATGATACATAACAGTAAACATATCTTTCTCAGCACTAACCCCACATAGTCACTCCATATAAACATCTTTTAGTCTCTTTGTATTAATTCTTAACACACTTACCAAATAAAAGTCTTCAAGTTACATGTCTCAAAATTAAGAATAAAAATAAAAAATTGCACAATGTCTTGAGAAGAAAACAAATTTCACTTTGTACTTTTTTGTGTGTGAAAAGTAACAATCGTATCCAAAAAATGTATACATTTTGCTGCATCTCAAGTTGTCTACACCATTAAGTCTTGATTATAATACTCTCAAGATATCTTACAAAAACAAATAAGAAAAGTATTTGCAGGATCACCAAATACAAGTTCTGGTATCATGAATTCTTTCCCAATCCCTCACATACAAGACTAGCAATTTGGAACTGAGAAAGTCAATATAAGGATTTTGTTCTGCTAATGCAATGGAAAGGTATAGCTCCTCTTACTTGAAAAGGATAAATGGGATGGGGGGTTTTAGAAAATTATAACCTGTCATTTGATATACGGGGAGGGTCCGCCTTGTTTTCTTGATATACCAAAAAGGCCCCAAAGAATAACCAACAACACTTCCTTAAAAAATACACCTTCTGCTCCTCAAAAAGATTCCAGTATTCACCAAATACAAGTTCTTGTATCATGAATTCTTTCCCAAACGCTCACATACATGACTAACAATTTGGAACTGAGAAAGTCGATATAAGGATTTTGTTCTGCTAATGCAATGGAAAGGTATAGCTCCTCTTACTTGAAAAGGATAAATGGGATGGGGGGTTTTAGAAAATTATAACCTGTCACTTGATATACGGGAGGGTCCATCTTGAAGCCCCGTCTTGTTTTCTTGATATACCAAAAAGGCCCCAAAGAGTAACCAACAACACTTCCTTAAAAAATACTCCTTCCGCTCCTCAAAAAGAGTCCAGTATTCTTATTTTGGGCAGCTCCAAGAAAATATCCACTTTGTAATTTTTCCTTTTAGCAAGTGTTTTTTTTTTTTTACCATTTTACCATTGCTTTGCTTGCTCCATTAATTTTTTTTATGAGTAAAAGTAATATATATCACAGCGTCAAATCAAGTGACATGTCCTTGTACGCAGGAAGTATACAAGACAAAAAGAATTAACAAGTTAAAATCCTGTCCCCTACATCTACAAAAAAGTTCTCTGAATTTGGGTCAACTCTACTGAACACCACAAGCGAAGAGTCCGAGACACATCCTTCTTAATTCGAGCAAATTCAGACTCTAGATTCTCAAAAACCCTTTGGTTCTTCTCCTTCCAAATGGTCCACCAAATCGCCAAAGGTGCAGAATCCCACAAAAAAATTCCGTTAATTGATGGTTCACATTCCTACTTGGACAATATTGGAAAGTCAAAGCATACAAATATTTTAGGATTTTGCTAACAAGTTCCCTTTGGCACTTGTTAAGATTCAACCTGGTAATGGGAATAAGTGCATTGAAAACACCCACCAATTCATTGAAAACATCCCCCAGTGCTTGGTAATGGTTCTTACTTCCATTGAAGGAAACCTTAACAAGTGCCAAGGGCACTTGTCACCAAGACCCATATTAAATGGAACTTCTTTTTTAGGGACGGACAGAGTAGCTAATACCAAGTACACACTATATGGAGGGAAAGAAATCATAGGGCTTTTGACAATGAGGATTGTTTGTCCCGGAACTGAAGAATTCTTTGATTCGTACTCTTCATTTTTGGTCCTCCGAGGCAGATCATTCTACTTTCAGTCCTAACACTTCTCTTGTAGATTTTGTAAATAATATTAATATTGGCTAATTATTTTGGTGATGTATATTCCCAGTGTACGAAGACCGCATCATCTGTTTTGATGCTATTAATTTATCTTTACTTATCCTGAAAAAATACCAAGTACACACTATTGAGGAAATCATATCCATGCTACACTTCGAAAATAGCATTTGTGTTACAAAATAAAAAAATAAGATGATGAAGCAAGTACATGTTTGTTATGAGTGTTTAAATATTACCTTGAGATTTGGTAGATGCACAATCTGAAGAACTGTGATTATCAATGCAATTCCCTGTTTTGAATGAGAATGTCAGATGGCTATTAAAAAAGGCTTTAAGCAAACCGATTTTGTGCTTACTATATAGTCAGATTAGGACATGTAATTAGAGTGATGCTGTCTTTCCTAATATCCATTGTCCACAAGAAGAGTCCAACATTGGAAAGTATAAACATTTTTGGGGATAGGCTACTGCTCTTGAGAATGGTCAATACAAAAACATTCATATTAGTATCCTAGCTTGTTTATTCAATATTTAAGTTTTTAGTTTAGAAATATGGGCTCTCAGGCAAAGACATTGAGGTCCTTGGTTCCAATCCCCATACCAAAAGGGGTCACATTTACCTATCAAAAAAAAATTTAAAAATGGGCTCTCTAAAATGGGATCCTCAAAAAGAAAGAGGGGGTCTTTAAATAGATGGATGAATAGATAGATAGATAAACCAAGTGGCAGCAAGAAGAAAAAAACACGAGCTTTTAAATTACTCCTTAGTTTATGCAAGGATCAAAAGGAGAAGTACCTATTGCCATGAAACCCCGAACTCAGTCAAACTGGAAAGGCAAATAATCAAACTATCTTAGTGTGGAGGTTGAAAACGAGACACTTGCGCTACGGAGCATAATAAGTAAAATATCTGAATTCTTTAAAATGATCAATGTTTAGAATCATAATTATTTGCCAGCAAACAGAAACACCAAAACATTGTATTACTGAGCTAGGGAAAGAGCAGGTATTTTATGTTGCCCAGGTGGTTTTTAAATGAAAAAATTTGAGGAAGTCAAAGATTACGAAAGTGAGAAGTTTACTTACAAGTATATCTTGACCTATCCAGGCAAAGGAGGCTTCCCTATTCACCGCCCAAATGACTGCAAAAGCTATGCAGAATGGAGCAACAGCCAGAGTAAGATATGAGACAGCTCCAAAGAATGGTACTTTAATGAATGATTCTGCAGATTGTTTGAACCACCTAAAAAATTGTGTAACAATCAGATTTGAAAAGCCAAAGAAAAACTACGAGCTTTCCTGGTCAACAGATGATATCTAATCAATAAAAACTTAAGTCAATTAGATGTGCAGTCGTAAGGACCCATGTTCATATTGGAAAGACATTATTTCACGATGCAATGAGGATAACAAACCCTCTTCATACTTATATAAATATAAATATATATATATATATATATATATATAGCAGATTATATAGATAAGAATAGAAAGATACAAGAGACAGACGAGAAATCTATCAAAATGGAGAAAAGGACAAAAAACCAATCCCTATAAACTCAAAAAATCAAGGCTCTCCAATCCTGCTCCATAACAGAAATGAGAACTCCTTGATAGGCACCCCTTGCTAAGCTCCATGAAGAAGCCATATAAACAACTCTATCTCATAAATTTGTCTAGATGTCGACTGATCCTTGAAAATCTTGAATGCCTCTTGAGCCATGCACACGACAGGATAGCATAGACCCCGAATTCCCACAACAAAGCACCCTCATCCCGGCCAAATCCTTTAAACAATATCCGGAGAAATGAAGGGACAGACCCCCGACAGACTAGGCTTCACCAACTACGCCAAACAGATTGTTCTCCACAAAAACTAAGCCTCATCATAAAGGAGAAAAGGATGGTCATGTGACTAGTTTATTTTTTGGTGTTAAGTTTATTAAGCACCAAAGATCAAACAAAAGCCCTAAACTTGAACAGGATACAAGAATTTCAAATGAAGGAAGATAGAGGAAAGGAATGATTAGGTCAAATGCTAAAGGAAAGATTCACAAGCATAAAAACTTGATTTCTCGAACACCTAGGAATGAGGAACGAGTCTCAGAACTACTATGCAACAAGCCTGTTAAAGAATTCCCAGAAGAGAAGAGATCTCCTCAGCCTCCCTATCGTTCAAAATGCGAAAAAGTGGAATCCCAAGAAATAAGATCATTATTCCTAACTACAAAACCAGAGACAGGAGCCAAATGAATCAAAGAGAGCGTCAATTAGTGAGCGAAAGCCCAACGAAAAGAAGTATCCCCCACCAATGCATCCTCCTGAATCAAATGTGAAGATTCCCCACCCCAGCAAAGGTAGGAATAAGGAACAGCACTGATAAATGAATTCCCAGGGACTTCTGAGTAACAGAATGCCCAATACGAGCATCCCACACCCATTCTCATCCAGACCAAATATGCTCATTAATCAATTTATATTAAATGGATTGAGTCTCACGAGGAAATCACTAAAGCCACTTGCCTGCCAAGGAAAATGTTCCTTCATAGGCTTGGACACTCCACGCAACTTAACGGTCTCTCCCACCCTCATCCACTCCTTCCCACAAAAATTCCTTCATAATCTTCTCTATCCTCTTTACAACACTAACCGGAATTCTAGAGAAGAGAGAGAGAGTAAAGAGAACCACGCGAAAGACACACATTAAGCCATAACAAGGGTAATCAACCCTTGAGGGAGGAAAGGCTCTCTTCCACCCATCTAACCTCCAAGCTTAGCTACTCTGTTGACCACAGGATCCCAAAAGGCAGTTGATCTGGAGTTTCCCCACAAAGGAACCCTCCCCAAGTAAGATAAAGGCCATGAAAGGGCCTGCAGCCTATCAAAGGCACAGAGGAAATCATATCCTGGGAATTAAAATGAATCCAGACCAATGCTGTAACTGTAAGTCATTAACATGATCTTTATCACTGTTCTTAGGATTCATGTTGATAGGAATCTGAAAAAGTTTTAAGTTTGGTTGTCAAGCTACCAAATATTCATCAAAGCTTGGGACCGGCTGTGTGAATATATGACTCTAAGCACGACTAACATCGTACCAGGATCAATACAAAACTTCTGTTCATAGTCCGGTTTCAACTCTTACGAGTACCTACAGTTGGTAAGTAACCATAGTATGCACGAGTAAACATGTTCATAATTGGTTCAAGCCTTTACCAATACTCAGCAAAAGGAATGTAAAATAGCGAATTTGGTGAATGTTAAGTTGCCAATTATCTAAAGCCTAAGTTCTTAGAGAGAGAGAGAGAGGCTCAGAAATGTATATCGTGCTTTAACACTCTCCCTCACATGCATCTCCCGCTCGCACGTGGAGAGATAAACCTACATACATCACTAAGTGCATCACAAACCAGATAGAGTGCCAACAACTTGTGCACTAATAATCCCTCCCCCACCTGCAATTGGGGGGGGGAGGCAGATGAATAAATGCAAGTGCAATTAGTCAAACGAGAGGAGAGCGCTGATACCAAAACTCGTTAAGTTATGTTAGAGAGGGCCCAACAATGTATATGCATTAACAGTGCATAGCACACTTCTATAACAAGGAAACGAGCAATTTGAGAATTACCGCACCTTGATAGCAAGGCAACTAAGCAAGTTTGCAAGCCCTGCACACGCAAAAACCGACATGTCAGGAATCAACTTATATAATCAACATATTCAGATTCCAAGCAAGGACTCAAATTGAACTAATAATCACATGGACCATGGAAGTTTCAGATCAAAATATTTATTTACGGATGTGTATGTGGGTGTGTATTCATGTGTGTGTGTGTAGGATGAAAGGGATGACTGGCACCTCTACTCCACCTATGCAGAAAAGAACCACCAAAAGTTCAATAAACCAACCCGACATTAGTTTGTAAAGGATAACCAAGAAGCATGAAGCAATGATAACAAACAAGACTGCAGATGTTGTGTTGATGTCCACTACACCACTTGAACCAACATCTTTTTTGAGTGAAAGTACATCTGAAGCATCCTACAAAAGAAAGATACTTTACATGTCAATGAATTTTATATGTTGTCAAGGAGGAAAATCCAGCTTTAGAAATGACAAAAAAAAAAAAAGGAAAGCAGGTTATAACCTTCAGTAGTTTGTCTTGTTCTATAGCTGCTTCTCTGGCACTCCATGCAGACCAATAAGAGGCACACAAGATGGTGCTAACTGCCATCAACCATAGAAATACTTCCGCTATGTCCACCAGAGGTCGTCGTGGGGAGTATAACTGCACAGAAACTAGAGAAGAGTCTGAAACGTTTAGAATCCAATTGTCAAAATTCAAAAGGGAAGATGCAAGGACGAAGCAGCCAAAATTGTAAATCAAAGTAACGAAAACCACAAATGGTTAGGCTGAAGGCTAGACTTGACTTACAAAGGTAAATATAAACACTTTGCGAAATGCATGTTACTAAATGGGCTTACTTGATGAGCGATTCAACAACATTTTCTCCAAGCTGATACCAGCATCTCGTGGGAGCATGACAGCAGGTATGTGTATGTCTAGATCAGTTTCATCAGGTTCACAAACCATCTTGTATAGTTCTGAAGGAAAAAAGAACAAATTGTTCAAAGTATGAGTGGTGAATCTCAAGCTTAGCAATGCTGTAAATTTCTGTAATTTTTCTGCTTTTACAGAGTTTTATATTGAAAAAATTGGTGCGCTAGTCTGGACCAGGGGATGAAAGAGTTGCCGCTGATCTGGCTTCAGTTGATGATTTTTTCTTGCTTGCTGTAATGAGCCCCTTTCTTTCTAAATTGGCCTGCTCAGCTCAAGACTTCTTGTTGGAGATATTTTAGAGGTGCAACTCAAGATCCTAGAGCACCATTGCTCTTGGGCTAGCCTACTCAACCCACGGAATCATTCTGCATAATTATATATTTACCATCTATACCACAAACTGAATATGAATATGAGTATCAACAATTCTTGCAGTTTTGTAAAGTTGGACATGGTATTCTTCTCTCTAAAGCAGCTCCTAAATTTTATTCATTGGGTCCTAAATGGGAATGAATAGTCTAAAGCATTATGTAGAGCAAGAACAAGATCACCTACACAAAGTATTGGTTTGTACAACTCTTATCATTTGAGTACAAGCATATTTTTCCCTTTTCAATGTTTGAAATGCCAGGAACATCTAGGAAGGGGGTAAACCAAACCTCGGAATCATCTTATGCAGAAATTAACAAATCACAAGTATTTTGAGTTATGCAATATGTTGACGTTTCTTAATGAGTTGTTCCATACCTCTAACCTGAGTACAAATAATACATGATCTACGATTACATTTATTAGTAAAACAAGACAAAGTTGATTACGCCATGAAGAGTCAGAGTTAATAACCAATAGGTACACTACTAAACTGGAACCATAGATCCTAACAGTAAGTGGATCACCTCTACAACTCAACACAACCTTTGTCGCAATCACTTGAGGTCGACTACGTGAGTTTCGCCATTTTGTCCGGTCCAATGCAGACAAGTCACGCTCACTCAGACCAGTATTTATCATTGTTGACATAGATACTATCATACTTCCAACCGGGTGCACCTAGTGGTTTACCTTGTTGTGTCCAAACCATCTTAAGAGATTCTCTCCCATGTTATCTCCTATTAGTGTGATTTTACCTATCTCACAAATTAGTTCATTTGAATTTATCATTTCTAGGTTTTACCAAGTATTTATCTTAATTCTTCTTTTTAAAAAAATAAAAAATTATCTTAATTCTTAACATTCTCATTTCGGCTGCACTCATTTCGTTAACAAGTTGATTCTTAGTTAACAATCTGTTCTAAAGTAGAGCGGTCGGTCCATCAGCTATTTTATAAAACTTCTCTGTCAACTTAACGGTTATACGCCTATCACATAACACCATGTATGCACTTGCCCACTTACACCCACCCTCTCATTCTATCACTAACATCATCTCCTACCTCCTTATCTTGATCCATACTTGATCCTAAATAGTGAAATTGATCCATCCCTTCGTGGTATTTCTTGGCCTTCTGACCTAACTCTGGCTCCAGTCATCCTCCTTCAGTCACAAAAGTTGCATTCAAGTATATCACCTCTCTAAGATAAAACTTAAACACAACACTAGAATGGCCATCTACATGCATTTCACTGGTGGTTTGGCTCTCCTTTCCTCCCAGATGATATGTCTTTACTATGGTCAGTCCAGTACTCCAGTGAGATTTGTGGGCAATGAAATTGGTAAACGGACCTTCTTCTATGTCTTAGAAAGGTTGGTTAGCCTATATGAAGTCGATTCATCCAAGTCTCTACTCTTCACTCCGAGTAAAATTTACCTTTCATGTCATATATGCTTAGCCCTCTCAAACTTTTCTGAACTGACGCTTTGTTACGATTTGGTGAAGCGTGCCTCGAAGGAACAGGCACCACCGTGGGCATAGTCTAGTTGAAAAGTAGCTTTCCCGAGTAAATCTAGGATCACAATGGCCAGCAGCAACTAGGAGTGGCCCATAGGATTAATGGAATCTTCTCCTATGAATGAGATGACAAGAGCACTTAGGCAAAGACCTTGAGGTTCTTGGATCCAATCCCCGTACCGACAAGGGGTCACACTTACCTATAACAAAATGAATGAAGAACTTAGACCTTCTTCCAGGAATTTTAATGATATCACCCAATATAATTCTCGGATCCCGCCTCTTAAGTAAATGCACAAATCACAATAGAGCTAAGGTTACCAGGCTTTTAAAGATTCCCTACTGGAGTGATGTAAAGAAACTATACAAAGAAATTGCTTCAACACTTCAGAGTTACTGATACCGAATCCATTGGGTATAAAGCTGTTTTAATTAACTAAAGCATTAGCCATTTAGCCAGCATCAATAATGGTCCTGTTACCTTTCTGGTTATTTATAATAAGAACTGCCGAAGCTCCAGCAGCTTCTGCAACATTTGCCTTCGTTGTAAACTTGCAATGGCCGCGGTCGACCATAACGACATCTCCAGTAAGCTAAAAGGAAAAAAAAACAAAAAAACAAAGTCAATCTAGTTAGGATTGACTAAGACCTATGCAGTACGTGAAATCTATAAATGCCAACTTGAGATATTAACCTTTTTCCTTGGTGAACTGCAACAATCTCGAGGATCTGAAAGAGTAAGCCGAGAATGGTTTGCATTTTTCTCCTTAGACACAATGGTAGTTCCAAATCTTGCACCAACACCAACAAATTCGACAGATTCTATTCCGTCTACCCATGTTTGAACTTTAACCTAGCAAAAGCAACGCCTCATTAGAGTCAATGATGCTGAAAACCTATAAGATTGAAAGAAACTTAACAAGTAAGCCATGTTCATGCTATTTGCTTTCAGTGCACATATAACTAAAAAAAATAAAAAATGCTATCATATCTCACTTAAAACCATGTGGTTTTCCAGAGACTAGATCATCAAATATAGGAATCCTAACCTATGTTTTTGTTATAATTTCCTCGTGAGTTCTTGCTACCACCCACGAATCAAGGAGTGGTGGAGAATTTTTCATCCTAAACTCATTTATATATGCATAGCATAAATGACATTCTGATTCTACCAGAACTAAGTTGAAAGCATCCACAATCATGAACCTTTCAAAAGGTATATTCCTCCACCCATGTCATGTCACGTCATCAGCTTATAAAGCTTTTCTTTATAAACATATTTTTCACTATACATAAACTCATAAAAGCTTTATAACATGAACCCATTTTTAATATTTGTATTCTTTAACTAATTAAATAATAATAAAATAAAGAGAATAAAAGTGGGTTGCTGCCAAAAGTCTACATCATAAACCGGCTGTAAAATTACAATCGGTTTATGTCTTCCATTGCCACCTAAGCATTCCACAATGGTTGCCAAATTTCTTCAACCGGTTTATACGACGCATAAACCTTTTCTCAAGCTCCATTGGAGCTGCTCTTAATCATAATGCAAACAGAGAAGGCAAACTTCCTGACGTCACTCTCTCTCCCACACACACACACACCCCACCCTATTTTGAGGAAAAGAAACCCAAGTGATACAATCAAAGTGTGAACTTCTATAAGTACATATACAAAAACTCTTGCTCGGTCAGGCTCACTCTCTCTCCCACATAGAGAGACAACCCAATTTCATGGAAAAGAAACCAAGGTGATACAATAAGAGTATAAACTCTTACAAGTGCATCAACAAATATCCTTGTTCAGTGAAGCTCACACAAACACCTACACACATGCAATAATTCTAAATATGAACCCAACAAATTACATCAATGGAAATGAAAAACAAAAGATACCCAGTAGATAAAACACAAAATTGAGAACTGGGTAGAAAAGAAGAATCATAAATTAGGCGGGCCACTACCATACCAGCACAAAATCGTTCTCACAGCCAGGCTTCTTGGGAGAAGAATTATCGTCATGAACTATGTCGCCTGCTCTCACAGCAACGGGATTACTGAAGAAGAGGAGAATTACAGCAAGACAGCAGCAATTTCTAAGCAATTCCATAGAATTTGGTGGGTTTTGATTTGTTTTCTATAACTGCACCAGCAATTCCCAATCTCAACATAGAGATTGAGAATGAAATGGAGTTGAATAAATTAAAGAGAGTTTCATTAATACTCAAGTATGATTGCGATGAAAAACAAGAAAGAAAAGATAAAATGTTACTAGGAGTTTGTATTAATGATAGCAATGGGCGATCTACTATTCTTTCTCGAGGGAGGTGTTGCTGGGGCGACATTTACTGAGGACGCCTGTCCTGTCGAACACGCTCTCGTTTTTTAAGTTTCCGAGGGCATCTCACCAGTCACCAGTAATCTTTGATCATGGTCCCGGTTCACAAATAAATAATTCGGTTCTTAAAAAAATTTAAAATAAAATTCAACCTAACAAGAATTAATACAAATAAATTGTTTAATACAAATAAATTAGTAATTTATGAGTATATGAACCGAACCAATACTTTGGTTATTAATTATTTAATACAAATAAATTAGTAATTTTTGGTTAATTATGAGTTGTATTATCTTTCTCGTAAAATTAATAAACTTTCCTATTTATATTAAAAATGAAAAGTAAAAATGTAAGAAATTTTCTTACGGAAATTAATAAAATTTCTTATTTATATTTAAAATAAAAAGTACAAATGTCTGCAACATAATTAAATATAGTATTTTCTAAGATTAAACTGGATATATCCATGCTAAAACTCATAATAATATTGATGAATGTTCATGGTCGAAAAGGAAAGAAATATAAATAATTATTTTGTTTGAAACTTTTATTTTTAAGACAACATTTTTACTACTTTATTATTAATTTTTCATCATACTTTTATTATGGGTCACATACACACGGATTTTAAAGTAAACTACACATCAAACTAATATTAATAATTCAGATAAATTTATTTTTTTAAACCGTACGTCAAATCAACTCAAACAATAATTTTGAGACGAATGGAGTATTCCTAATTAGGCTTAGTTTACTATTAATTTATTAATATACATATATAATTTACATTATATATTTAAACTATTGCTCCAGTCCAGCTCTAGAACCGATGAATTTGTATCAAAACCGAGACCGAACCAATTATCTGGTTCTACAAAAATTAAAAATCAGAACCTAACCAATAAGGGTGATAATCGAGCCGGTCCCCTATAGAGAGAATATGACTGCAAAAATTCATTATATTTGTTTTAAACCGATAAAGTACACTTTTGGAGGGAAAATGACGAAGATACTCTTAATGAAGGAAATGCACACGGACAAAGCCACAGCCCAAATTTGGGCCTCGCAATGAAAAACATTGGGCATCGCTTAAATTTTTGGGCATCAAAATGTAAAAGTCACTGCCTAAATTTGGGCATTGCTCAAAACATTGGGCGTCGTTCATTTTTGGTTGTGTACTGTGATTGCTTCATTCCTACAATTTTGCAACTCAGAGGCAACGACGTTCAAATCATAAGCAATGACTCTCAAATCATACTGAACTGAGTCTAATGGAAGAAAAAGTCTTACTGTTGATGTATGACACTCCACTTTTCCTCAATCAATGTTTATCTATTAGACAAAATACTATTTTTCCTTTCCATCTTTTAATTCAAATTAGATAAAAGAAGCAGTTGATTCAAAGTAAAAGCATTTGCATTTCTAATCGGAGGCAATGACGCCCACATCGGAGACAACGATGCCCAAATTATAGACAACGACGCCCAAATCATACCGAACTGGTCTTATGGAAGAAAAAAATCTTACTGCTGCTATATGGCACTCTACTTTTCCTCAATCAATATTTATCAATTAAGCAAAAATCACGTTTCCTTTTCATCTTTCAATCAAAATCAGATAAGAGAAACAGTTGATTCAAAAGTAAAAGCATTTGTATTTCCGATTAGAGGCAATGACGCCCACATCGGAGGCAATGACACCCACATCGTAGTCTTTGACACCCATATCGTAGTCTTCACCCATCTCCTCCATCACCATCGCGCAAGATTGTTCACGTATTGCAGCCAAAAATTGAGTCGAAGATTGTTATTATCATGTCCGGAGATGTCAATCTTTTTTTTCAAGAATCTTGCTACTAATGTTGCCCAAATTGATCACAACCTCGACCCCCCCCCCTTATGTCTCATATAATTTCACATACATACACATCGAATAGCAATCAGTGTGTTTTTTTTTTTTTTGTGGGGCTCTAAAGCATACCATCTCAAAAATAATTGTTAGATTGTCATATTTGTTTATGTAATAAAGAAGCAAGGAAAACGAAAGGGAAAGTGAAAGGAATGAAGGAGGAAGGAAGAAACTGGGTTGCTATCCCGCTTCTTATCTCATTGAAGACGACGATGGGTATTTTAAGAATAATTTTATTAAAATGGATTTTAGCAGTTGAATAAAAAAAATAGGGAAGTGAAGCTGTTATAATTTCACAAAAGGGGATCGACCTGCAATTATTCCAACCAATAAATTAGTTTGGCCAATTTTTTATTAGTTTGGTCCGGTTCTATTGGTACGGTTCGATTTTGAAAAAACTTTTTATTCACCCCTAGTCTTTACCATAAGTTAAAACACGAGGAAATGGTCGATTATAGCCTTTCTTCGAAATGTTATTTTATATCAAGGACTAAATAATTATTTGGTCCCTGAGCTATCCAAAAACTATGCTGTTTCGTTCCACTATTTGTTTTTGTATGCGTTTTGTCTCTCAATTTGATTTTTCTAGTCAATTCCCGCCTTCCTACCGTTATCGTTACTAAAAAAATTAACATTGACTAGCTTTTCAAAATATCCAAACTAGAGGGAGTTATGCGCCAATTGAAAAAGGAGTTATCTTGAACATTTTATGACATTAGGTTGCACGATACTCAGAGTTGAGATTTGTCTCATTTCGTAGACTTGGTGAATTCCAGCATTTGATATATTTGCCCTTTTTCTATTTTCTCTTTTTTGAATAAATCGAAGAACCCAATGGATCAAACTAACCTAACCCTTGGCTGATACGAAAGACGAAGCCTTGCTACTGAAGGAAGGTTCTGAGTGGAAGGTAAGAGCTTCTTCCTTTGATGTGTGGATCGAATGGTTAACGAATTGAAGTATGAAAGCTAAAGAGAAAAGAAAGGTCAGTGGCTTGGAATGGCGGCTTCCCCGACGAAGGAAGAGAGACGATGTGAGATCTATGGGTTCTATTTCTAAAGCCGGATCTAGGTTTTGTAACAGATCTGGTTCCAATTGATGTTTGGTGGCTTGGCATGGAGGTTTTGCCGGCGGAGGAAGAGAAAGACAATGGGAGATCTGTGGCTTCCATCACTGTTAATGGCGGTCTCCCTCACCCTCGAAACCCCAAACCCGCGAAAAAGAAGAAACAAAATTATTCGCAAAACATAACACCCATCTCCCATGGTGATTTCGCCGGTGGAGGAAGAGAGAGACAATGGTTCTACTACAGATCTGGTTCCTTTCAATCTCTTCACCACAACCCTCGTTCCTCCCTCTCACACTGCCTTATATGACGTCCCGATGCTACCTCTACCCAACACTTCCGCCGATGCCCTTAACAAATCCTCCAAATCAAAACTGTAAATCCCACCATTGAACACCAGCTTGTTTCACTCCCCTCTAGCGGACCCACCCGTGACGTCGTCCTAGGATAAAGGCGTTCCCACCTCAGTCGACACCGAGCGTGGTGCTCCTTTGTTTCGTGAGTTTCGAGGAATGATGGGCATTTGTACCTCATCTTCACACCAATATGGGTTCTTCCTCAATTTATTTCCAAATAGTTCCTCATCTTCCCCAAATCTTAAATACCATCTGGGTTCTTCCCTAATTCCAAATTTAAAAAATAGTTCACCTTCTCCAATTCCAATCTGGTCATTAACTCCAATTCCAAGTTGAAGATGACTCATTTTTCAATTGGGACATTAACTCTCCATAGTTTGGACATTTTGAAAAGTTAGCTAATGTTAATTTTTTTTAGTAAAGGTAATGGTAGAAAGGGATAATTGACCCAAAAAATCGAATTGAGGGACCAAATGCATACAAAAAAAATAGTGGAATCAAACGCATATTTCGTGGATAGATCAGAGACCAAATAATATATTAATCCTTATATTAATTAGTGATGAAGCTACCCATCATTTAACCCAAAAAAAAAAAACCATCATTTTATCTTTTATAGCATTTAACCAAGAAAACTTAATAACTCTTTAAAATGTCCAAAAACTCTAAACATCTTTCTTTCTCCTTCGTAACTCTCTCACTCATGCGTATGCGTTTTCCCTCCTCTCTTTCCTTCTCTTGTCAACATCCCTCATAACGTAGCATCCGCGTTCGCTTCATCGCCAACAAACGAACTTCATCTCTACCACGGGCTAAAACACCTCATTTTGTTTACAAAAAATAAAATAAAATCATATCAACAATACAACCCTCTATAAATCTCAAATCTTTCTCAACTCAACTAAAAATCTAATTAACAATATATTTTTCTCATTTTTTATTTGTATTTTCTCACCACAATTGTAATAGAATATTTTCTATTCTATGAAAAAATATCATAGGTTCTTTTATTATTTCAATACTTTATCTAAAAATATGTCAATTTAAGGGGCAATTCTTGTTCAAAATACACTTTCATTATTTTTTGTCCTCTCATATATTAAGAACACAATAAATATTTTTTTGGTTGAAAAAAAGGCATAGTTAATTCAAAATTTCCATATAAAATTGATATTTTTCTATGGGGGCACTTTAATTTCGTAAATTGTTTAAATATAAGAAAGACAACTTCAATAATTTTAAACAAAATAAGGTAGAAAAGAAATGATGACTTTTTGGAGGTGGAGGGTAATACTATTAAACTAAATCACCCTCTATATTTAGAGAGTGATTTAGTGAATTTTAGAGATAGAGGATGGAGTTACGTATTCATCGGGGGGGGGGGGGCTTCAATTGGTTTTAAAAAACTTTAAAAATATGTTTAGAGTGTTGGTAAAAGCACCCATTCTGCAAAATATTGTTTAGAGGAGTATTTGTTAATTGTTAAAATAAAAAAAAAAAACTAGTACTAAAGCTAAATAAAGGGTGTAGCATAATTATAATTCAATTTTTTTTGTAAGAAAATGATATAAGCCTGAATATTACTTTCAGGACTATTATTGAAAATTCTGAAAATAAGAAAAAAAAATAGTTACTCCTTCATCCTTAGATAAAGAGTTCAGTTTTGACTTTTCTTTTAGTTTACTTGATTAATTTTAACTGTATATTTACATAAACTTATTATTTTTATAAATTATAAAAATTACAACACATATCCTTTATATATTTTTTACTTATTCAAATAGTAATACCAAAAAAAATTGTTTGTTGAATATTGGTTTAATAAATCTTGAAAATATAATGTTTAGCTTGAGAAGTGGGAGGTATTTATGAGAAATTGTAGAGAAATGAAGAAGCAATATGGCTCGCAACTATTAGTCGTGGATTTGGAATTAAAAGAAGAATTTTATATTTCGCAATTGTCAAATTATATTTCTTATTTTATTTTCCAGGCTTAGAACTGTGTGGTTAAATATAACCTCAAAGTTATTAATCTTCAACTAAAATGACAGCTTAGAAATGCACATTTTTATTAGAAATATTATTTATTTTACCACAGTACATTGACAAATTTAAAATTTTGACACTATTAATTTTTTTTAACAATATTGTCGTTGTAGTTTAAAAATTATTGCAATTTCATCATTATCCATAGTTTTTCATCTGATTCTTAACAAAATTAATCTCAATCACCTTCCTTAACAAAATTAAGTTGAAGACCTTTAACTACGGCTAGTGTTCAAAATTAGGGGGCTTAAACTAAAGGAAAATTGATGAATGGGCTTTAACTTTAAATTAGTAAGACTTCGATTATTTATAAAATAAAAAGTTAAAAATAAAACTGTAAGGGTAAATTAGGCAAAGCCTAATTTGTCTTATTTTCACTTTCTTGGTCAAAGAAGGATTTAATTGGTGTTAATGATTTTTAGGTGATAGGATTTGATTAGGATACTTTTGTTAGATTTAGGAGATACATTTTAGGTAACTAAATCTTTGCAAAATTATTTAGTTATTAAAGGTATCATAATAGGTAACATAATCTTGCATGATTATTTGCTAAATCTCTTTTCTAATAGGAGTAGTCGTTTTGCCGTGTGCTTGCAGGATTCATGGCCTATATAAAGAGCTGGATGTCGAGCAGTTGAAGACGCCGAGAGCTTGCAAGAAAGAATTTATTCAGAGTGCTTGTATGAGAGATTCAGTTCACAGCCTGGTGCGTAGAGCTTGAGAGAGTAGATCGAAAGACCATAAACTTTGCATATACTGCAAGCAGGTTCTTCACACAAGCGTATGCTGTTTTGAAACTCCTTGAAGACAGCCTCGTTCTTCCTGAAGTTTCTGATTTGAGTGCTTCCTTTTGTTCTCTGTTTGGAAGCTGTTTTTGGTTCTTTCTTCCCACGTTTGGTTTAGTGATTTATGTGGGTTTTTCGATTCTCCAAGATTCTATATCTTGTGAGAATTTTTGTTAACTGTTAAGCATAAAAAAAACAGTGTTGATTTTAATATATATTGTGTTGCCTTGAGGCTTGATCTACAAGTTTGATACTTGTAGATTGTTTTTGAGTTATTTTCTGTCTACTATAATCTGCTTAGTTTAATATCTGAAATCAAAACTTCCGCTGTTATTTTCTGTGATATACTTTCTGTTATCATTGTCATTGTCATTGTTGCAACATTCACTGCAACATTGACAATCACATCGTTCCATATTGAGATTCTGTGGCATCGCGTTCTTTCAAAAACATTGCCAAAAAAACAATTCTTATAAAAAAAACAATTATTCAATTAAAAAAAAAGAATTTTTAACATAGCATAAATTTCATGTTGGTATTATATGTTGATTCAAAACTTTTATTTTACTTGTAATCATATGTTTATAATCTTAATTAAAGTAGAATTTTAAAGAACATTAATAGGAAAATAGATTTACAGGTTTTCAGTCAAATCTTTTTACAATAATTAAATTATATTCGGTAAATGAGTGTTGCCGAATAGATTAGATCTATGAGTTAAAATTTTCAAAATAAGTTAATTGATTGAATTTCTTCTAAATTTAATATTTTTAATTATTTCTTTAATATATTTTTTATTACATTATGATATAATAAGACAAAAATTTATACAATAATTAATTTAAATACTTTTCTCTTACTTTTCATTTAAACAATATATCCTTTCCTTCTTATTTTCTTGTTTATTGTATTTCATTAATTTTTAAAACTACAATGATATTTTAGCCCCAAATATAGTACATTTATTTACAAATGTAAATATTGGTCAAAATATAATAACATTTTTTTTCCTTGTGAGTCATTGTTCTTAGTGTATGGATATTATTTTACATCTTATTTGCCCAAGTTTTCCATGAATGATGGAGACGAGATGGAGATGGAGAACCACCTATAATTTAGAAATGAAACTTGCTCTTGCTCCTCCTAGATGAATATTCTAAAAATCGATAGCTTTACATGTTTGTACCTTGACAAATTTACATAATTACCTATAATTTAGAAATGAGAGTTTTTTTGGGGGAGAAAGGGAGTAATATGCATAAGATAGAAACCCATGGAAGAGGTTCCTAGGCGTCCATCGACAAGGATTTGTTAGATGAACTATCCAAGTTTCCATAAACCGAGGATATGGATCAAGAAACCGAATTTTCAGAGAACAAATAACTTGAAGTTTATTCATGCTCAACAAAGAAACAAAATCTGCTGCCAAATTAAGTCCATAAAATCTGATACGAATTGAAGATATCTAAGCATTGAAAAGGGAGTTGACCAAAGTTTCAAAGAGTAATATGAATCCATCATTATACGTACTGTGTTCTAGCAACATACCTGAACACAAACAGAAAAGATCAATGCCACATTTACCGTCAGCTACCACATACATAATCAACTATCCATCTTGATCGAGCTCACAACAAAAAGTCATTACTCGAGGCTCGACCTGCAAAATGAAAACCAAACTCGTACCCAGCCAACCTATGGATCACATTTTGAACAGCACCGCAAACTTTGTTTATTTCATATGGTAAACCAACGAGCAATGAGTGTATAGAGAAATGTTGTTTCCCATCTAACTAACAATCCATGACTTCGCTAATTTGGATATAGACTGTGAAACTTGTTGGGGGCAAAATGATCAGGTAAAGCATGGTTCCCACCAGAGAATCTTACGGCTCCTCCGTTCATCCTCAGACCTACTACGTTGTTACTGTCTCTTGAAGAACTCTCCAAAACAGCCTGTTGCAAATTGAAACTATTATCAAACCTCTGATGAAGCGAGATCGGAAAACCAGTTCCAATACAAAAAGATTCAGTATGTTTCGACCCAATTTGAGCAAAGCTTCGAAATGGTTCATCTGTCTGGATGCTCGGAAAACCGGTAGAATCAATCAATGGATTTCCTCTTTCAAAGTTCAAACCTGAATCATTCCCAGTCGCTCGTGACTCTGATAGAACCGAGGGTAAAGTCAAATATGAAGAATAAACTACCTGATCTGGTTGACCTGAATATATCGGATTTCTCACAGATAATCTCTCCATAACTTTCTCCTTTTCATCTGATGTAATTGTTTCATTGGTTTGATCATGGTTATCTCTCTCTTCGAGAACTTTATTGCAATTTTTACCCTCAGTCTGCTTGTTGCTTGCTGCCGTCCTGACTAAAGAGATGTTCGTGCATCTCTTGGTTTTAATGCTGAGATCAGCTTTCTTCTTTTGCTGCTTTTGGCTGGTTTTCCGCACACCTTTTTTCCTTGTCGGCTTCTTTGTAGCGGACTCGGAAGTGACTAATTTTCTCATCTCTTCTCTCATTTCTGCAAACATGTTTTCTCTTGCAAGTCGAAGTTCTTCTATTACAGACTCTGTGAATATCCTCAAATCATCTGAAACCCGCACCTGACTAGTCGGCTTGCTCTTCTTTTTACTGGCTTCTTTCACCAAACCTCTCGCTGTCTTCTTAATCTTTACCGAACTCTTTTTCTTCCTCGATCCATTACACTCTGTGTTAGTTTTCTTATGTTTGACATGAGCACTGGTACCATGATCAAGAAGACCCTCGTTTTGAGATCTTAGAAAATCAATAGCCTCATCATTTTCTGACAAAATAAAATCAGAAACCAGCTTATGCTTCTTCAGAACTGGCTCCTCACCACCTGAATTCAATTTTGAATCATCACTCGAGGAATCAATGTCATCGTCCCTCCTCCTGAACTCCCATATTTGCTCAAATTTCGTGTCGTGGTTCATTTGCTTGAAGTTGGGATGACAAAAGCAAAAGAATCCAAATATTTTCTCAAAACTGCAACAAGTAATAAGACTCAAAACGGCAATAAACTATAAATCAATTCCCCCCCCCCCTTCTTTCTCCCAACACCTAAGAACTTGATTATATATCCCTAGACACCCTTCTAGCTAATGCTTGTAAAGGCAGCTCAGTGCTAGAAAGAATTTCCAGCAGAACCAGAAGTTGACCTCATTTCAGAAACTAAATGAAGTGCTTCAGGGGTAATCCTCCAAACCTAATTTCTTCAAAGTGAAGTAGCACAAAGAATCATACAGCATTTCCGAGCTTTCTCTTTCTTCATTCTTCTCTATCAAATAGATAACCAAAGACTAATCAGGAAAACAATAAAGTTAATTATAAACTCATGTCTACAAATAAACATGAAACACAAATTCTGATTATAAGAAACATGAAGTACCTAAAGTGCAACCAGCAAAAAAGATCAGTGATCTTAGATCACCATTTTGAACCTTTTTTTATTACACTAACTTCAAGTGTCCCGTGTCCATAGTCAAGATCAGTAAGCTAATTACTCCATCAGTTCCGATCAGATTCCACTTCTGAAAAGTTTCAACAGTTAAGGAATATATTCATATTCTTGGAATTGGACATAACTACAAAGACGATAGAGCATATACTCAAGAAGGTTGTATAACACGTGAAAGTAACATTGAAATGTCAGGACAGCATAATTTCAAAAGTAAGACTTTTAAAGTGTTACATCCAAAAATAAAATAATAATTTTTTTTTATCAATACAGCGGGAGTATATTACTACAATGTGGACAAGTCAAACCCAAAACATGGCAAAGCAAGGGGTAACAAGAATCAGATTGAAATAAGAGCGAAAAAAAACAACCGCATTGGCCAACAAATTAATCGCTGAACTCTTAAGTTCCAGTAACTAAAACCCTCATAGCATGCAAAATCATCATGAAAATCGTTCAAAACAAAAACCCTCCACATCAAACTTCAATCACAGACAAAAAATTACTAAAAAATAAAATAAAGTACATGGACAAAAGTACAAAAGAATCCAATTGGATCAAAACCCAGATTCCCAAATCAACATTAACAGAATCACAAGCACAAAAGCAAAAGAATCCAAATAGGATCAAAATCCACAAACCTAGAACCCCACAACACAATCAAGCTGTACCCAAGCAAAAAAACGTTAACAAAATAATTAAACACATAAATATAATCTTTGAAAACTATACTTACAATTATTCATTAGATGAAACGTGACTCGGGCAAGAAATTTTATCCCCGTCCCCAACACTATGCATCGCTCTCTCAGTCTCTCCATCAATCGATATATATCTTCTTTTTGGTTTCTTTATGCATTTATGTGCTGGGGCTTTCTCTCCAGAAGGCAGAAAATGATACGAAATTTATGTCCGTGTATGGGGTTTTTTAAATTTTCCTAAATATGGGGGGGCCTCTTTTTTTTGTGTGCGTAAATAATTAAATATGGTTGGGATGTGAGCTAGTGAGATAGTGAGTTGGGTGGTGTGGTGCAGGTGTTGGCACTTGGCAGACACTACTGCGTGTGTGTGAGGTATTAGTTTTCGCTATTAGTATGTGTAAAATGACTTATAAATAAATATCTGTAAAACGATCTTATAGAAGATATTAAAAATACATAAATAGAAGGTCTTGACTGATTAGTATTTGTCAAATATTATTATGAGTTTTAGTGTTAGAGTCGTTAGATGATTAAGTTAGTAATGATTTGAAATGTTTATGTCATTATTTAAAAAAAAACATATTTGATATAACAACGTAGAGATATAAATAGATTTGATCAAACGACACTAATACTAAATCTTGTAATATTACTACAAATTCTAACTTGTAATATCATAACTCAGTAGTATTTTGTGTAATTTGTTTGTTTCAAGAAATTTTGCAATTTAAACCAAATTTAGTGAAGTATTGTACCATATTTATTTATGATTTGTGCCTTACTTTTAGGAATAAAATATTTACTTTTGTTCGTGTCATGTTTTATATTTCCCCCATGTTAGAAAAAGTTCCCCTTCTTCCTTTCTAGGGAGGGATTAGGGAATCTGATTCTCCCTTATTAGATGGTTCTCACAATTTAAAATTTTCCATTAAATGAATTTTCCTAGCTACTTCCAAATTATTTTTTGCATGTCACATGTTTAAGTTTCAATTAAGAGGGAAAAGATTTGAAAACGAGGTGATTACTTTTATGGTCTTTTCATGAAAACTATAGATAACAAAAGACGTCTTCGTTACCATACAAGTAAATATTCTTCACACGCAATGTGTGCATTTATTGTATTATTTTCGTTTTATTAAAGAGTTCTCGTTTGAAAGTTAAATTTTTAGTAATAAATGACACTTTTATGTCTTAATTTTAGAAAATAAATTATTTATGTAAAAATTCCAAAAATGAAATAGTAGACTTTTTTCTTAGAACGGATGGAATAGTTTATTATTCAAATTTTAAGTTGCATTTTGTAAATTTAACATAAAATTGAGTAACCGAAAAAATTTGTAAAGTATGAAACATCTCAACTCATGAGGTCGTTTTTATCAAGAAAACGGGGAAAGGTGCGAATGGAAAAAGAGTTCAAATGAGACCAATTACCCCTTCACAATTACATCATTATAAATATAATCGGGATTTGACCATGCGTGGTTGTGTGTAATTAACACCCTTAAATATGTGACAATATTTCTTTTTTCATTTACAATCATTTAAAAAAGACTTCCCAATGCAATTGTAAATTTGATTTTATGTGACATGCATCTTATCACTAAAATAAATTTGGCAAAAAAAAAAAAAAACAACTAATGGGAAGAGTTTTTTAAAGGAAAATGGTGACTAAAATGTATTCACATCCTCAATTAGAATTCGAAAAATTGACATTTTGATTGAGAATGTAAAAAAAAATTTGATGACACGTCATATCCACGGTTGTATTGAAGGGTTTTTTCCTTCAAAAAAGATATAAATTATAAGCGACACTCAATTCTTTTCATATTCACATTTGTATTAGTAACGCTCTTAATCAATATATACAAGTGTATGTCATGATGATTTAAAAATTGAAAAGGGAAAAATCCAAAAGGAAAATCAAGAATATTTTTATTGAGAAGTGGGGAGATGAAGAGAAAATAATTTATTTCTAGTTTATTATTCAATTTCCTATTCGTAATGGATGGAAACTTGTTTCAGTTGAGCTTGTAGGTTGATCATAAGAGAAAATATGTAGGTTGATTCATTAATGGGTGTAAAACAAACTTTACTTGAATAGTACATCTCTTTTTTTACTTTTTCCGGCACCTTTTTCATTCCCCCAATTGGGGTGTGCACGGGTCCTAAGCTGACGGGCATTGGCAATGCTCAGTACGAGTTCATCAAGCAACGGACATTAGATTTAAAAGCTCAGTATTATTGATCAGCCCACATGCATTAGTGGACGGGCTTCAGACGGGCATTGGGCGGGCACGAGCTTCAGTCCATTTGTTTATGTTTTTAAATAATTTTACTGTTTTCTCATTCAAACTTTGGGCCTCAGCTTTCAACCCATCAATTCATTGCCATGAACTTTTTTTTCAAACTATTATACTTGCAAATTTGAAATAAAACACATAGTTGAAGTGGAAGAAAAGGAAGAGAAGCAACTAAGTTAAAATAATAGGGTTTGACTATTATGCTTTTATTTTTAGCAATAGCTTTATTAGTTTAAGTGTATTATACTATTACTATATTTATATATTATAATTTATAACTTATAATATATAAATATAATAATAGTATAATACACATAAATTAAATATATAAGATTTGGTCAAAAATCTATAATTTAAAAAAATTTAAAAAAATTATCATAGAAGATGACAGGCCGGGCATAATGGGCAGGGGGCAGCTGAAGGCCCAGTAGAGCCCGAGACCACGGGCATTTGACTCATCTAAAACCCAGTACTATGCATAGCCCATGGGCACGGGCTCCACGGGCTAGGCAGTGATGAACTTTAACGGGCTTGATGAGTATTGACGGGCCCTGCTCACCCCTACCCCCCATCTCTCCCTCTGCCAATCAAATATAATAAATAAATAAAATTAATTCATCCCTCGCTTTTAAATAGTTGGAAAAATTATGGATCGGTCTTTTTTCTCAAATATTTAACCCCTTCATTCTCTCTTTTTTTTCAATCGCTAAAATCAATTATCGTGAATCTTTCCTCAAATGTCCACATAAGAGAATTTACGACTGAAATTTGCACGGATGAAGAGAAAGAGAATGGGTAGGTCATATGGTGAATACTTGTATTTTTCATCTTAAATTCAATTAATTCATCGCCCTAACTTCTCATTATTTTTCCTCTCCATCTATGGATCTTCAGTTTCAACTGTGTGTTCTTTTTCTTTCTCTGCTTCTTCCTCTTTCTCTTCTTGTTTTTCTTCTGTTGGTTCTTTCATTGTGTATGTGTGTTTGATTCAAAATAGATTAATTTTGTATGTTGTGTTGTTATGCATATAAACTGTTCAATTAAATGTCTAAATATATTTTAAGTGTCGTTTGGTAGCCATGATTAAGGCTAACTAGGATTAATAAGCCGAGTTGCTTGATGTTTGGTACGCAATAGGTGGTTAGGACTAATAGCACGAGTTATCCGGATAAAGTCATTATCTCCTCACTATTAATACCAATGGGGAGGGTGATATTATTAGCGCCCTCACTAAAAAAAATTGGGATTAACATTTGTAATCTCAAAACTACCCCCGATATACAAGTGAGGATTAATAGCGAGGGCACTAATAGTACTGAGATTAATAATAGCGAGGGCACTAATTGTTGGACACCGTTTTGTAATCTGGATGCATCAATTTTGAGCGACAATGCATCATTTGTGAATCGTGATGTATCGATTTGTATTTAGGATGAATGAAAGATGCATCAATTTGAAATCATTTTGTTGAATATCTACCGGAAAAAATGTACATGAAGGCATGGTTCGTCTAATATTGCAGAGCGATGCATCATCAGTTTTTGCATCGCGGTATAAAATTGGATTAGGTAATTCTAATTTATGCATCTCGGTGCAAAAATTGATACATCATAGTGCAAAATTGGATTATGAATTTAAATCGATGCACTGTAACGCAAAAATTGATGTAGCGTTGTACATTTGAGTGAATGATCTGTAGCATGCCTCTAGTTCATTAAGCATATCGTTGTCTTTTTGCCTCCAAAATTGACTTTTTCCCGGAAAAAAAAATGATGGACTAGAGTGGTTATAAACTTTTAAAAAAGAACCAGCTCGAATTTCACCCAAAAAATTAAGGAATAATTACGGATCGATACCATTTGGTAAAATTGTAACTGCTCAGCAACCCTTTTTTAAAAAAACCTCTAAAGTTCATCTTCGTTAATTTCTTCCCAAAATACCTAAACATACACCGTCCTCTCTCTAACAGAGTTTTTCTCTTATTCATCATGTTTCTTCTTTCTCTTCTCTCTGTCACAATCTCTTTCTCTTCTTCCTCCAGTTTCGTCTTCATCTTTATTTTCTCGTTGCCTATGATGTAGATCTCGTTGCATCCAATGTGGGCCTCGTTGCCTACTATTTTGGATGCGCTTAAAATGCTCCAAGAAGATGTAGACTGTAGAGGTACATGTGATTTAGGCAATGTTTTGAACGATGCCCAATGTTTTGATACTGTGATTCCCAAAATGTTGATACTATGATACTTAGTTTCCAGATCTGCCTCTGATATGGACGTCATTGCCTATGATGTGAGCGTCGTTGCCTATCATGAGTCATTCTAATTTCAATATACTCGAGTTGCGTTGCCCAAAATGAACAACGTCTAATGTTTTGAGCGATGCCTAAATTTAGGCAGTGCCTTTTGCATTTCGACGCCCAAAATTTTAAACGATGCCCAAATTTGGGTTGTGGTTTTGTCCGGGCGTCTTTTTTTCATTAAGGGTATGTTCGTCATTTTCCTTCCAAAAGTGTACTTTAGCAGCTTAAAACAAATATATTATACTTTTGCGATTATATTTTCTCAACAGGGGACCGACCCGATTATCACCCAAAAAGTAATAAGAAAAATTGCGGGTCTATCCACTTTTTGAAATTTCTAATCGCTAAAGTATCTTTTTTTTTCAACCGCAAAAAGTCATTTTTAGCGATAAAATAACTATGATACCCTTAATGAAACGAAGGCGCGCTACGAAAGTTAAATTTTGCACCGCGATACATTAATGTTATTGAATTATTTTTTGCACCGCGATGAAACACTCTTTGTACTGCGATGAAACAATTTTTGAACCGAGATACATAAGTCTTAATTACCTAATCCAAATTTGCACCGCGATGAAAAAAAAATTCAATCGCAATACATGAGTCTTAATTACCTAATCCAATTTTGAACCACGATACATAAAATATTATCTAATTCATTTGTGCATCGCAATACAAAATGATAATGAATCAGAACACGTCCTCCACCTTCTTCTTCCTTCTCCTCCATCGTAAGCTTTTTTCTTCCTTCGCCTTTTTCTCAACTGAAAAATCATTCAATCCAGCTGTAACGTAAAAATAAGGATACTTTACCGAATCAAACGAACATCGGAACCACACCAAATTATAACGAGACTTTGAAAAGAACCCGTCTTCGACTTTGGCAGTAAACTTACAATATACCAAAGTCGAAAATAACCCACTAATAATATCAAAGTATATTGCAATGTATCACTTGCAAAAACAATTTATAACAAAGCAATATAAATAATAAAATTAGTGCTATGAGTATCCTCGACTCAACGGAGCCTAACTCGTTCTCTCTGCAACCTACCAATTTCATCCACAACCTTACACGTTCAGTCATGTACCTCCATAACCACTTAGCAAGCAAGGAAGAATTGAAAACTCTTAGATTCTTGATCCCTAATCCACCATCTCTCCGGTTAGCCCGAACCTTGTCCCATTTAACAAGATGATGCTTGCGCTCCTCACCTGAACCTTCCCATAAAAAGTCTCTTTCCAATCTTTCAAGGTTGTCACAAACTGAAGAAGGCATCACTAAGAGGGACATGAAATAAGTAGGGAGGCCGACGAGTGCTTTTGACTAAAGTGAGTCGTCTGCTTTCGAAAACAATTGCTTTTTCCAACACATAAGCGTCTTTCAAATCTTTCCACGGCGTATTCCGTGTGTTTTTATTTTTAAAAGGAGCTCCAGGGCGGGGCCCAAATAAGAAGAAGGAAGTTGAGCAGTTTTACATCCAAACCAAGAAACTAAAAAATCTATGTTCTCCACCCCCCCAACCGGAATAATTTCACTCTTAGCTATATTAACCCGAAGACCTGACACCATCTGGAAGAATGCTAATAAGAGGCGAAGGTAGCCTGACTGAGTAGCCTTAGCATCACATAAAATCAAAGTATCATCTGTAAAAAGAATATGGGAAACCGAGACCACCTCATCTCCTCTCCTCCCCACCTCAAACCCTCGAATAAAACCCCCTAAAACTGCCTTATCCATAAGTATACTCAAAGCCTCCATAACAATAATGAACAGGAATGGAGATAGAGGGTCTCCTTGGCGTAATCCCTCGAGCGTCAAAGAATCGGTGGGTTCTCCATTAATCAACAACGAGAAGCGAGCGTGCGTAGAGATGCAAAAGTATATCCATTTTTCCACTTCTCCCAAAACCCATTCTACCCATCAAGTACATAAGGAAATTCCAATTAACATGATCGTAAGCCTTCCCTATGTCCAACTTACATAAAAGCCCCAGGCAGCCACTATTGAGTCTGGCATCAAGAGCTTCATTCGCAATGAAAGAAGCATCAACAATCTCTCCCTCCTATAAATGCATGTTGAGATTCTGATATAATCTTAAATAACACCTTCCTCAAACGTAGAGCAAGAACCTTAGCCAACAACTTGTAAATGTTGCCTCTTAGGTGATAGACACTGAAATCGCGCAAATCGATCGCTCCTTTTTTCTTCGGAATCGGGGCTATGAGCGAGCGTTGAAGCTTTTCTCGAATCCCTTATTAACATAGAAATGCTTTGAAAAACCTACATAACCTCTTATTTAATTACCTCCATGACAAAAATAAACGCCATTGTGAATCCATCCAGAGCCGGGGGCTTTGTCCCCTCAAGCGCCAGGGCTGCCACCACTTCCTCTTCAGAGAAACCATCCTCCAAAAGCCGACTATCCTCCTGTTCTAACATTTTAAAAGAGACACCATCAAGATTTGGCCGACACTCTCCTTGATCCTCAAAGAGTCCAGAATAGAAATCTACTACACCTTGCTTTATATCGTTTTTGTCAACTAGCAACGATCCTTCAACCGTGATGTTTTTTATATGGTTTGCCGATTTATGCAAGCTTGCCGTTCTGTGAAAGAACTTAGTATTTCGATCACCTTATTTGAGCCACTAAACTCGGGACTTTTGTCTCCAACTGATTTCTTCACTTAGAAGAAGGCTCCCTAATTCTCTCTTAAGAGCAGACTGGCGAAGCTCTTCAACGTCATTCAAACCATACGAGCCTGCTTTCAAATCTAGCGCACTGATCTCTGCCATCACTTCCTTAATCTTAACTTCCAGTCTTCCAAAAACCTCTCTATTCCATATCTTTAAATCTTCCTTGAGCAGTTTCAGTTTTCTAGCCAAAATGAAGCAGGGATTACCAGCCACAATATACGAGTCCCACTTTAATTTAACCCATTCAACAAATCCCGGAGCCTTCAACCACATATTCTCGAATTTGAAGGGGGATTTTTCTTTCGATATTCCATTGCATTCTAGCATCAGAGGGGCATGGTTCGACACCACTCTAGGGAGGCTAATCTGTGAGGAACTGCTGAAAATGGTAACCCATTCTGAGGAAGATAGAAATATGTCTATCCGAGAAAACTGATTCCTGTCTTCATCTCTAAACCAAGTGAATTCTCCTCCCAATAATGGAAAATCCACTAACTTCATCTCATTAATAAAATCATTGAACTCCTGCATTGCTCGAGAGAAACCACTAGAGCCTGATCTTTCTTGAGGAAAGCGAACTACATTGAAGTCGCCCCCTAAGCACCACGGAGCATTCCATTTCGATCTGATGTGCTTCAATTCCTCCCATAAACCACCACGATCATTAACGGAACATGGACCATATACTCCCGAAAAAACCCACTCGTTATCTGAGTCAACCATTTTTAGTAAGCAAGAGACTGAATATACCCCACACTCTACCGCCAAC
The DNA here is from genome assembly GCA_013146195.2 of Codonopsis lanceolata. Taxonomy (NCBI): domain Eukaryota; kingdom Viridiplantae; phylum Streptophyta; class Magnoliopsida; order Asterales; family Campanulaceae; genus Codonopsis; species Codonopsis lanceolata. Next base: position 151,347,160 of record CM028379.1, on the reverse strand, counting down.
TTTGTCACCACCCTTCTATCCCACATGATTAGAATAACACATGCTGTGAGTGCCCCGGGGTTTCTCGCATTCCATCCTCCCTTGCTTAGGGGAAAACGAAATTCAAGAAATACAACGTTTTTTTTCATTCCATCTTCCCTTGTTTAGGGGAAAACTAAATTAAAAAGAACAAAAAAAAAAAACGTTGTATAGAGCGCGTGGAATATGTCCGACCTCATTGTGGACTCAAAATGTGATAAACAGAGTCGCCATATTTATTTTAAGGAAAAACAAAGAAAAACCAAATGTAACCAGATTTGTAAAAGGGTTCGGAGGCTCAGTTACGAGGTGGGAAGGTGTTAGGCACATAACTCGCTCTTTCGGTCTCAAAACAAGTTTTTTGGCTAAAATATGTTTTTATTATATTTATTTAATAGATGAAATAAATCATTTAAATATATATATATATATATGTATCTATATTATTACAAACTTGCAGCAGTCTCCTTTCGGGAGTTACAAATACATTTATAAATATTTGGTCATAATAATAGCTCTTTTTAGTGCTATTTTCTATAGAAATCCGGGCAGCATAACTGCTTATATTTATTACTTCGGGCCGGCTTAAATAGAACTTTTTATAAATAAAACTTTAAATAGCTTACCTTTTGAAGCGTGGGGGCTTTATCCCGTACCAACTAGCTTCTAGTAGATTTAGGTTGCGTTCGCTCTGTCCTTCCAGGAGAGGGAGTCTTTTTGCTATTGTTTTGCTGTTGCGGAGATTCAGGCAGAGTAACTGCTTTCGAAAGTTGCTTTCTGGCCTCGGGAACCGGGCGGAGCAACTGCTTGTTTTTTGCAGATTTGGCGTCTGGATTCGGGCAGGACAACTGCTCTTTTTGGGATTTTTGGACCGGAGGAATAGGGTGGAATCCTAGCATGGCAACTAGGTTTCACTTTGGTCGGTTGGTTTTGTGTTTGTGGAAGATTTGATGGAGCTTTGGGGCTTAGAAGAGGAAAAATCTCAGAGCTTACTCTCAGAACTCACTGCGGTTTGCGGAGAGAATTTTAACTGTGTGATCGCGGTGTGTGAAAACTGTAAGCGTGAACTCTTTTTTTTCATTGAAGTCGGGGCCTTCTATTTATAGGTTGGAGAAGGGATTCCTTCGTCATTAAGATTTCTCACTTCGTGCTTCATCGGTTTGTATCGCGCGTTAAGAGAGTTGTACCGAAGGCAAACTACAACAGTGAATATTGCACTGTTGGGCGCCACCCATGAGGGAGCTGGGCGCCGCACCAGGAGGCTCCATGGGTGGCGCCAGGGTGCTTTGCTCGATTTTGATACTTTGGCCCCTCGCATTTCCGCTTTTTTTTTTTGCATTTTAAACCCTGTAACTTGACATTCGTTAGTGTTTAACATGTATTGATATCTCATGCCATGTCACATACGAGGGGTACGAAATTGGGGTGTCTATACCTGCTGACACATTCGACCCTAATAAATTCCAATCAAACCATCTGTCACCTCCAATGCTATTGACTGCTCTTCTGTCGATACTTCCCATTTTTGGTTCTTACAAACACACCACATGAGGCTTCTATCTCCTTAAAGCAGCCTTTACTATCATCCTCTTTTCTCGATTATTAAGACCCCACACATTTCATGAAACAATGCGTAACTACTTGATAACCTTATACAGATAAGTTCCTGTTCCTTCTCCACTTACCCACGACCCTCCCTGGAATATCAAATTGAGACTACAGCATAGCTGCTTCAATTCACGTTTACCCCTAGCTCTTGTCTTGTTCGAATTCTTTTTGTTGTTGTCTTTTGTCGACCTCCATTTCTTCTCTATATCCAAGAGAAGCTCCATAATCTTATCTTCAAAGCCCGAACAGGACACCCCCAGGTACTGCCCAAACCCCTTAGCTCTCCTACTAGCCCACAGGGAAATGTCCTCTCTTACCTCTAAATGGGAAATAAGTTCAATTCCTTCCAACTCCTCCAGATGGACCACAGCAAGAGGAGTGCAAACAATCGGCTCGAATAGCGAATCCTCCTAGCTTACCTTACTACAGCAAGGCCCCACTTCTAAGACGCAGTCTCTGTCGGAAGCCATCTTCTGCATTGAACCTGGTGATTCAACCTCGTCACCATACCTGCCAGGGGAAATTACCCTCTAGAAAAATTGCGATGGAGGACCGATGCATCTCTCTGAGTTGACAACCTCATTTCTCCCTTCAATAACTGGGTTGTGAGCCAACGGCTCCACTTCCTCTTCTGCCTCAATGAATGTACCAATATGCTGCAACTCAGCCACACTACCCGACTCTGGATTAATAGTCGTAATAGGGGTACAGTGAATAGGTTCCTTCCTCAAGCCTTTCCCTAATGTCTCAGCCCCAACACACACAGGCAACGACTGTGATTCTGCGAAACAGCTCTCCTCGGACCCACAATCAAAAACAGCCTGAATCAGACTAGCCTCCCTTATACCATCACGCCCCTCCTACTTTTTCCTACTAGACTCCGACTCTGTCTGTGCTTGCGAACTCGGCGACCACTCGTCATCCCGGCATTCGAAATTATCTGATTCTCGCCAGCTAGAGCTCGACAAACTATAGGATGCGTTGACTCCCATATCTTTGTCCACAAAGCAATCGGGTCTACCTTCGCACCAGACCCCTCTCCATTACCCATATTGCGCAAAGAAATTTAAGTGATACTAGACTTAAACGGCCCAGAGACAATGCCCACTGTGACTTCCTTCTCCTGGGCCTTTTTCATCTTTGATTTAATAGGGGCCTAGACAGCCTTACCTCGACCACTTCTAAGAAATGGGCCTCTACTAGACCCATCCCCCTTGGAATAAAGCCCAGGCCTACCACCGTTATTCGATACCTTGCCCTTTACAGTAGAACCCTTTCCCTTCGAAGCTGCGATGTTTTGAACACGGAATTTAAAATTTGAATTTGAAAACCTCTGATCCCTAGGACTAGGTCCTACACCTCTTACTTTAACCCTGCCATACTCTACCTTGCTCCTCCCTATTTAACCCCCCTGCTTATAGCTCGCGTGAGTTCCACCCTCCTTCTCCAAATTCGTTTCCTCAACCCGACAACGAACTCACACTGCCCCTCCCGGAGTCCCTTAGCATCACTGTTTCCGACTAAACAGGAATAACGAAGACACTATTACCCACACCAATTCGCACAGAGGATGGCAACTTCTCCTTTAATCTAACCAAAACTCTGGCCATCTCACCTCTGCCTTTTCCTCCGTAGCAACATCGACCTTCACAAAACCACCGCAGAAATCTCCAATTTTCACAAAAACCAAATTGCTCCACAGATGAAGATGGAGCCCCCAAACCCCAACCCACACTTCCTCCAATTTATGCCCTACCCGCCCTTCCCGAAAACATGACACCTCCTTATGCCAAAACTCCAAATGCAGAGGCCTCCAATTCACCACCCATTTCTTGAAGTTGATAATACGGTAAGCCTCCTCCTTCGACGGGAAAGTCATCAAAAAAGAATTCCCACTGAGTTCATGGACTTTAACTCCTCCAACAACTTTCCGGTGAACATCCACCCATCTCTGCATTTCCTCCTTAGTTGAAGTGAATTAATATTGCTTGCCCCCTACACCGCCCACCAAACAATGACCAAGGAACTCAATATTACCAGAACACGACTCTTCATCCACCTCAAAATTTACTGGCCCTACACCACTTCCCTTCGAAAACACTTGTTCGAGATCGAGCCAAGAAGAGATGTCGGCCGCTTCTTTGAAAGACTTACTGAGAACACCATGTTCCTTGCTATTAAGAACTCCGACAAACTCATATTTAAACTCCTTGAGAGACATATTTTCCTCTAATAACCTACAAAAAATATCATTATATTACTAACAAACTATTGATAATAAGATATTTATAATCATTCTTAGGTAAAAGTGATCAATCAATATTTTTTGTATTCAAGATTAATATAAATTTATGAAACTTTATTAGTTAAAAAAACATTGTAACCATTTACATTGTAATATCACATTTAATAAATCCCTTTGATAATTTGTGTTTATTTAACAAAATTTACCTCGATAAACACATTTATTTTCCATTATCTAAAAAAATACACAAACTTTTAATTATAGGGGATCAAAACCGTAGAAAAGATGATATACAGTAGGAGTATCTAGCTATAAATCATTTTAGCTTCAATATCAGTAAAATAAATAACGAGTATCTTATTAGAGCAGATAAGTTATTGGATCGTATCATCTATCTTACATATTTGGAAGAAAAAATATGGGTAAGACATTTTGATCTCGAACAATCTGAAAGAAATATACTCCGTGATTCTCCCATTTACTTTCTACCAATATATACAAGACTTGCCTAACAAATCATCTCCTATATTTATGAGATACACATCCCTTATATGATGGAATTACAATCACTAACTTACCACTAATCTAGTCATTTAATTAATCTAAATATAGCAAACTACAATTACTCTAAAATACATATTCTAACACTCCCCCTCAGTCGAAACAGGAGGAGGCCGGACATTTAGACTGATCCGAAATTCATCAAACAATACAAGTGGGAGGCCCTTTGTAAATATGTCCGCAATCTGGAATCGGGACGGAACATGTAGGACACGAACTTGGCCGCGAGCCACTTTTTCCCGGACAAAATGAATGTCCATCTCGATGTGTTTTATACGCTGATGTTGAACAGGATTACCGGAAAGATAGATGGCACTCACATTATCACAATATACTAGCGTAGCTTTGTGAATTGGACAATGGAGTTCCAAGAGTAAGTTGCGTAGCCAGCAAGATTCCGAAACAACATTAGCGACACCCCGATACTCCACTTCGGCACTCTAACGAGAAAGAGTGGGTTGCCGTTTGGAGGACCAAGATATAAGATTGTCTCCCGAGAATACACAGTAGCTCGAAGTGGATCGACGAGTATCAGGACATCCACCCCAATCGGCATCGGTGTAAGAAAGAAGAGTTGATGTAGTGGACGGAGTAAGATGTAAACCGAGTGTGAGAGTACCTTGGAGATACCGAATGATCCGCTTTAACGCTTTCATGTGAGCGACCATCGGATTATACATAAAGAGACATATCTATAGGACCGCATAAGAAATATCCGGCCGTGTGAAAGTGAGATACTGCAAGGCACCCGCAAGACTATATAAGAGCAGTCCTTGAATGGGACGGACGAAGTAGAGCTCAATTTCGACTTCGTGTCAACTAGAGTAGAGGCAGGTTTGCAAGTTGACATCCCAGCTCGATGAATGATATCTTCTGCATATTTACGTTGTGAAAGAAATAATCCCTGAGCAGAGCGGACCACAGCTATGCCCAAAAAATAGCTCAAGGAACCCAAGTCTTTCATAGCAAATTCCGAACTCAGAAGAGACATAATAGACGACCGTAGAGCATCCGAGGAGGCCGTTAGGATGATATCATCAACATATAGGAGTATATAAGTTGTATTCCCATTGTGATGATAAATAAATAGAGAGTTGTCAGACCGACTATTGGTGAAGCCAATAGAAGATACAAAATCCGCAAACCTCTTGTACCATGTCCGAGGGGCTTGTTTAAGACCATAGAGAGATTTCTTTAACAAGCAAACATGATTTGGAAAAACGAGAATCCCGATATCCAACCGGCTGATGCATATACACAGTTTCCCGGAGCTCACCATGAACGAAGGCATTTTTAACATCTAACTGATGCAACACCCAATTTTTAGAAAGTGCCAAACTAAGAACAAGACGGATCGTTGCCGGTTTAACCACTGGGCTAAACGTCTCGCCACAATCCACACCAACCTGTTGAGTTTTCCCATCACCTACAAGACGGGCTTTATGCCTCTCAAAAGAACCATCAGACCGAGATTTATGAGAAAATATCCACATGGAACGAATAATATTAACCTCAGGAGGACGAGGTGCTAACACCCAAGTATTATTTTTAATAAGAGCATTAAATTCATCGTCCATTGCTTGATTCCAATTAGGGTCACGAAGAGCAGAGACGGGATTAACAGGAATATGGGATTTTGACACGCTTGACTGGAAACAGTATTTAGGATTGGGTTTAAAAATTCCAGACTGACTTCTTGTAGTGGGTCTATGGTTAGGTTGAGTGTGGGATGTAGTATTATGTAAGGGTGGGCTGTATGGCGGACCATTGTGAGAGTTATGAGAAGTAGGAGGCGGCCCAAAAGTTGGACCAGAAGAAGAGGACTGGCCCAAATCAGTTTGTGATGGCGCTGGACTGCCACAATTTTGGGCTAAGGGGGCGGCAGAAGGGACAGTAAGTGGGCCACATTTGGGGTTATTGGAACAGCAGGCCTAGTGCATGAAATGGGTTGTTCCTCATTGGATTGGGTCACCAATTGGTGGATCACGGCTGGAGAAAGGCCAGATTGAAGAAAATCATATGACTGAGGCGTAGGATTATGGAGAGAAGAAAACGGAAATCTCGACTCATCAAAAATAACATGACGACTCAAAATAATTTTCTTAGAACTCAAATCATAACACATATACCCCCTATGATTTTTAGGATATCCCACGAACACACAAGGGGAGGAACGTGGTTGAAGTTTGTGTATGGTAGTAGATGGACGGAGAGGATAACATAAACACCCAAATACTCTCAAATGAGCATACGCGGGAACCCGATTATATAAGATATGTAAAGGGGAATTGTATGCCAAATTTTTAACCGGAAGGATGTTAAGAAGATATGTGGACATTTGTAAGGCATGGTGCCAAAAATTTGGAGGTAAAGAGGCATGAACAAGTAACGTATGAACCATATTATTAGTTGTACGAATTTTCCGCTTGGCTTTGCCATTTTGTGGTGAAGTATATGGACAAGACAAGCGAAAAGATAAACCATTGGTGTTACAAAAATCCCAAAACGACTTATTGTCAAATTCCCGCCCATTATCGCTTTGTATGGTTTTTATTTCTCGTTCAAAGTGAGTTCGAACAAAAGCCCGAAAATGAAGAAAAGTAGAATAAACTTGAGATTTATGTGACAAAGGAAATGTCCAAATATAATTAGAAAAATCATCAAGAAGAATAAGATAGAAGCGATGTCCCAAGGAGCTTAGGATGGGGGAAGTCCACAAATCACAATGAACTATATCAAATGGCATAACAGTAAAAGATGTAGAATCACTAAAAGGCAATTTTATTTGTTTCCCAAGAACACAAGAGTGACACAAACGAGAGTTATCACTTTTATTACAACCAATAAAATTCTTATTTCTAAGCGAGGCAAACACAGGAGCCCCGGGGTGACCTAAACGGTCATGCCATAAAGATGAACTAACAGCTGCAAAAGATGAAGGAGACTTGACGGAAGATGAAAAAGGAGACGTGATTGGGTAGAGCTCCCCTTGGCTATCACATCTCATAAGAGGCTTCCCCGTCCGGAAATCCTTCACAGAAAAACCGAAAGGGTCAAACTCAACAGTGACAGAATTATCACGAGTAAATTGTCGGACAGAAATGAGGTTTTTAACGATAAAAGGAGCATGCAGAACATTTTTTAAATGAAGAGGAGGGGACGGAGGAGACAAATTAGTATGACCAACACCCTTAATTGGAATAAGACTACCATTTCCTACAATAATACCTTTATGATTAATGCTCGTATTAAAATAAGACTAGAGCATACCTTGTTCCGAGGTCATATGATTCGTTGCTCCAGTGTCCATTAGCCAATTAACCTCCGGCGGATTTAGCGACATAGTATGCATAGCAGAATCAATATCCGTAGGAACGGACGTAGTAGATCCTGCATAAACTTGAGGAGTACGGTTGTTCCGGACCGGACGAGGACCAAGTAAACCAGGTTGAAACTGAGAAGTAGGGCCATGTGGTTGAAATGTGGGCCTAGCCCAATTCATGGTGGGATATGGACAAGGGGGCATGGCCCAAGGCCATTGCTTCCCCCACCACCGGACCTTGCTGCAGCCCCATGATCTTCTCTATTCCCTTTATTGCCTCCCCCATTTTTCTTGTTAATCCGGCCATGTCCCTTTCTTCCTCCGTCATTCCCACGACCGTGTCCCCCAAAATCAGAAAACGAAACAGAATCCTCGGTATGCCTAGGTTGAGCCGAGACCATGGCAAAGTGATTGGATGTGGCGGCCTTCTTGGCAAGACCTTATTCTTCCAAGATGAGCATAGAGCGGGCTTGTAAGAAAGTCGAAAGAGGATCCTTTTGCCGAATAAGGGTGCCCACGCCATTGCAGGCTTCGGTAAGGCCGACAACCAACTGTGGGACCATCCTACTATCAGAAATGGGTGCGCCAACATTCTTGAGTTGGTCACCCAAGGACTTCAAACGCTGGCAATATGTCGAGGCATTGGTGAATTCCTCCATCGTGGTAGACGAGAATTCTTGTTCGAGAGAGACTGCCCGAGAATTTTTATTGTCTTCAAAAATATCTCGTAGTCTCTCCCAAGCTTCCATTGCCGTTGCACCCGGAATGAGAATTGTTTGAAGAAGATCATTTGAGATGGTCGAATAGATCCACTTCAACACAATCGCATCCAAAGTAGCCCATAATTCTTGTTCTTCATCTGTAGAGGGGCTTTTACCTTGTCAGACGGAATTATGTGATGTAGTACCCTACACGACTTGGCATGGTTGCGGAAGAGTTCCGCCCATGTCGAGTATTGCACGTTTTCCAATTCCAGAAACACAGGAACATCGTTCCTAACATTCGACATGGCAAAAGTAGGATGAAAACCAAGCTTGGATGATGACATAGTAGCGGCCTCTAGAGGGAGGCGGACACGAGGAAGAAAGAAAAGAATGATGAAGAGGTACGATGCGGCGGAAGCGAGAGAAAGAGATCGTAACCTATCGTGATACCATGAAAGAAATATACTCTGTGATTCTCCTATTTACTTTCTACCAATATATACAAGACTTGCCTAACAAATCATCTTATATATTTATGAGATACACATCCCTTATATGATGAGATTACAATCACTAACTTACCACTAATCTAGTCATTTAATTAATCTAAATATAGCAAACTACAATTACTCTAAAATACATATTCTAACACAATCAAATAAAAAAATGTGGAAATATAAGTTTAAAATTTTTATATTGTTAATAAATTTGAATTTTCTTAATTCTTATACCGGAGAAATATTTTAAGTTATTTTATCTAACGTAATATACAAATCTATACATGGAATTCTATGTAATAAATTAAAATAAGTCCAAAAAGTACTACTTATCTATGTATTTGACTTAATAAAAAAATTTCTGGTCTCTTTTTATTTAATTTAAAAATGTTAGGGGTTCTTTCTCAATGTGTTATATTTGTCGATGAAATTAATTATGCCTGAAAATGTTTTTTGATAAGATTTTTTTTTCTAAAATACAATTATATAGATTATTACCAAACTTTTCATTTTACAATGAGATGTTAAAAGGCGTTGAGAAATTTGGGGAAATTTTAGTGTTTTTTTTAACAAAATTTGAAACAAAGTGTCATCCAAAATGAAGAGGAGTTAAAAAAACAAATGAGCTTGAGAGAAATTGTTAGAGTAAGAGGAGGATCGGCTCGCTGCCGAAGAGAAATAACTTAGGAAAGAGTTATCCCATGAGGCCGAGGCCCTAAAAAAATTGTTTTGTGATTTAGACGGCAAATGTAATAGGGCAGAGGCCGTGTTTGGGTATTTATATTTGGTTAATGTAGGTTGGAATGTGCATGGTCTATTTGCTTAGGGTTATTTAATTTGGGTTGAATTGGAATGTTTATTATTTTGAATTAGGGAAAAATGCGGGCCGATATCCTTTTTAGTCGCTCTGCTCTCCTACTTTTTTTTTCAATTGAAAAAAATCACTTCTTACATCACGATGTATGAAAGTGTTTTATTTTTGTGTATAGCGATGCATGAAAAACATGATTTTAGTGACTAATCCTAAAGCCTAAAGGTATTCGAATTTTGTTATGTGATAATGATAATTGTAATAGCCGTTCATATTCAACAACAAATGTTGTCTATATATAAGTATTCCAAAATTTATAATAACATTTTTGAATTTGTTTGATTTTGTATCTTTAATTTTATTGTTTATTATTTTTTGTTTATTTTGTTCATATTAAAGTTTTTAATTATCTATTATTCAACTTTAATTGAGTATATGATTTTAAACACACGGATGCTTCGCTAGTGCAATCATAAATGTCTAATTTCGTGGACCTTGCCCACAAGTCTAATTTCGATCTTTAAACTGGGCTACTTTGGTAAAAGAGGCCTGAGTTTCAGTCAATTACTAACTGAATCGAGTATAAGTTTATTTTCGAAAAAATTACAACTCATACTTTTTAAAAGTTTTTCAAATCCCAATGTTTTTCGAAACCGAAAAAAGACACTTTTGATACATTCATCATGCCATCATTTCTAAAAGTGCATTACAATGCATGACATGTCTTTTTCCAGTTTTAAAAAAATATCAAGGTGTAAAGTGGTTGAAAACTTTCGAAAGTGAACCGGCCCGAATTTCTTACTTTATTCTCATATTCATTTCATTTTATTTGTAGCCCTACCATAAACGATGCCTTTTAGAGAGAGTTCCTATGTCGCTACATTAGACTTTATGGTTGGAATCCCACCAGGGGGAGGTCTTTCTTCCTCCTTAAAACGACCAATGCCCAAACAGATATACATTCAAGAACTGCTCTGTAAACTGCTAATAAAACACCAAGTTCTCATGACCAAAAACTCAGCTTGAGCTTTTCTTTTTAAATGAAATGTTACACAAGGGCATCATATCAAGGATCCTACTTATACAACCCTACACTATCTTGATGGTGTTACCTCCAACTAATTATCTAAGAAACTGAACATGGATGACCCTAATACACATCACTCTCAGTAAGATGTGTTTTTTAAAAGACTAATTGCAACAATTGGTTGACAAAATCGATTTACAAGGGTGTAGGTTTCGTTTACAAAAGTGTACCTTCAAGACGTGATCGCTAAAAGTTTCTTTAGAACTACAGCATTACAGCAAGGCCCAGCAACCAGCATGGGAAATAATCAATGATACATCTTGTTTATCAAAGATTAATCCCATATTCACCATCATTTCAAAGTTCCAATTAAGTTGCTGAAGTTACCTGATCCAGAAGGAGACCACAGCAATGCGTTAAACTGCAAAAGAAAGCAAGATAAAATTTTCAAATCTAATGAATGAACCTAGCAGGAAAATGTTGTTGTGTCGGGAGTGTATACCAACCCAAGGAAAGAACCTCCATTGCCTTCAAATGTTGATTTGACTAATAACTGCATAAAATCAATGTAAACAGATGATCCTTGCAATGAAGACTTGCTAATCCCCCAAGTGTTAAGGGCTCTACACTTCCCCCAAACCAACCCCTTCACCTACCCACAAGAATTCTGTATACTCCTTTATGACGCTATCTTAATGACTCTCTGGTAACCTGCAGCCACATTGATAAGAAGGATTACTAATAGCTCAAAGGTTGTGTTTCACTCCAGTACACAACTTCAGACTTAACTGATTTAAGTGGAAATAAGTTTTGCCCATATACTACAAGCACTACAATAACATATAGTGGGCAGTACAAGAAACATTAAACCAATTTACCGCCATGGAAATTCACTAGTGTCAATGCCAGCTCGGTGAAGCTCATCAACATACTGCAATGCTTCTCGACACTCCTCTCGATCATCAAAGAATTCTGTCTTGTCACCTTCTACCTGGTATGTTTCATGACCTTTCCCAGCAATCACCTGTAGCGTATAAAACATAGACATAAATTGAATTCATAAAAGGAAAACTCAAATATGCATGAATAGAGCAAGGATCTTCACAACGCAAACATGAAAAATGGATGGTGGAAGATAACATTTAATTATCACCAACTCCAAAAAGGCCCACGTTGGGTTTCTAATGATCTAACGATGTAATCTCTATTTCTATGTCATGTTTGAAAGTTCAAATTTTTTTGGATTAGATATTTTTCCCTAAATACTCTTAAGTTTAAAATAGGTTTAAATAATAATTTGGTCCCAGAACTTGTCAGTTTTTGTTAGTTTGGTCCTACTTATTATTTTTTTATTCGTTTGGTCTTACTATTTGACTTTAGCAACAAGTTTACTCGCTCGCGCCGTTACTGTCACGTTATCTCTCAAAAAAAATTGATATTTCGAGGATTCCTTTAGCATATGGTGGGTAAAGTTGGGGCAATTCTTAGTATATAAATATGGAAAAAGAGACAAAGATCAGGGGGTGAATTTGTGAAAGCATTTTCTCTCTCCTCTCATCACTGGCAACCACAGTCAGTCCACCTGCTCTCTTTGCCATTGTTGACTGGCTATTGGAAATTGAGGATCCCCAATCCAACTGACTGATGTTCTTGAATCCTGGCCAAGCTTAAATCAGATAGGAGCAAATCCATTACCATCTAAAAATTTCAAGCAATCCAAGGACTGTGACAGCGTCTCCCTTACTGCCATCCACGTAATCATGGTCCTACCCCTCTCCCTCAATTTAACTATTGAAATACATGGTTGTATATTGAACTCAGTATCAATGAATTCTTTCAATTTCTTGCCTACCCCCATTTAGACTATACTTAAGGTTGTTCTTGGCAATCACTTGTGTTAATTTCTGGAACTTTCAAAATTTTGTATACCAATCAGAGGAGATGTCATTGGCGAGGAGGCGCAGGCGGTGGGAAAATTGAGGGAGGGTTAGCTGGGGAGGAGAGAGAAAGAAAGTAAGTCACTGAAATTTGTTGATCATCTTATTTTTTCACTTCCTAAAAGAGACCATTATTCCTTGTTTAGCCATTCAAAAAACAGTGTTCACTTTGTAATCTTTTCTTTTTGGGATATTACTTTTACCATTATACCCTTGATTTGATTGCTACTTTAATTGGTGAGTCTCACTCTCAAGTCTCACATGGCATCACTGGAAAACACAACATATAATATTTATAATAAGGTCAATTAACTTTTTTTAATCTGTGATTCAAGAACTTTACATATTACGCACCAAAAAAAAAAAAAACTGCTATATCAGTTAGAATATAATTTCGTATTTTTTTAAAAAATAATACGAATTCAAAAATGAATCTAAAAATTGAATAAGAAATTGAAAAGAGAAAAATAAGAATATGGAAGAGGAAGAAACAAAATAGAGTGGAACCTGCTTACTTGACATCAGTAAGGGCATTGTGAATAAATTATAAATATTTGGTGACATTATGTGATGGTAACAGGCCTAACGGCACAAGGGGGTAAACTGGCAACTAAAGTCAAAAATATGATGAAATGAATTAATAAATGTAAGTAGGACCAAACCAATAAATATTGACAAGTATGGGGACCAAATTTTTATTTAAACCGTTAAAATTATAAGGGTAAACTTGGAAAGTCATAGAATTTATTACCTCAACTCTACAAACATGACTCTTTGGGTGAAACATCCAAAAACAAAGGTAGTACTGTTTGAGGAAAGGAGGGGGTACACTTGGGGCTCATTGATTATATTGAGTAATTTGTTTTTAGCCAATTTTGATCGCCTTGTACTTTGTATCAACCACCCCCATTAACTTTGACTTACGAGTCTTCGTAACCATTTGTATTATTTTAATCAAATATGTAAAGTTGGAGAAGTAGAGGAGGCCGCTATAACTTACAACCATATCACCCTCCTCGCCCATGGCAACAGCCGCACGTACAGCTACCCGTCGAATATCATGAAGGAAAATTCTGTGATTGTTAGGAAGTGGCGGGTAGTAATCATTATCTCCATGTTTCAAGTAATCCTGCATAGTCCATCCTACACCGGCCAACATGTCGTCCAAGATGTCTACTGTTGATGTAAAACCATCAGGGCGTTAGTATCAAACTTACACAAAATCACACAACTTGCCATTGCAAGAGAGAGAGAGAGAGAGAGGGAGAGAGATCCTTAATACTTGGGACATGCTAAAAAGTGCTCCAATGGTGCCTGTTAGTTGTTACATAACCATTTATGGAAAGATTTTGCATTCGAAATGTATATCCATGCATTGGCGTATGTTGTCCGTGCATAAGCAAGCACTTGTAAAGTAGAATCTTTCCATAAATGGTTTCCTAAGAAATTCCCTGGAGGCACTCATTGAGAGGATTAATATATGAAATTGAATACATTGAGATGCAGGGAATGCATCGATCACCATAAGTAATATTATCTCCATCCAGAAATAAATGTCACTTATGTTTTTTGTACATAAATTAAGAAAGTCAATTCTAATACTGAGAATCAAGTTGTATTAATAAATCCAGCTTAAGTTGTATTAATAAATCCAGCTTAAAGACTTATCAAAAAAATCCAGCTTAAAGCAACAGTCATCAAGAGCAACGCACGCCCCCCCCCCCACAAAATAATAATAATAATAATACGGGATAGGCTATTTCCACTACAAAATTTACTTATTCACTCGTTTATCTAAATTTAAGCTTGTACGGACAAAAATACCATTTTTTCAACAAATGCCATGAATACAATGCTAACTTATATTTTATTTTGCAGTTTTCACAAATACCAAAATTAACGAATATATTATGATACTTTCATATTAATCTTCGGATTTTTTTAGGAATAAAATTTCATGCTTGGAAAGGTCTCCTTCGGATATTGTAGGCGGTGCCATGTATTTTTCGCTTTTTTTTATTTTTGTATGAGTATAAACGATTAAGTATGGTTGTTCAATTTAATGAAATAAGAAAGAAATAAAAGTGTATTGTTCGGTTGATAAGCAAATAGAAAATAATTTTTTTCTTGAGAGGTAACATGACCAATATTAATAACATTCAAGTGCAGAAAAATAAAATAAAAATATTGTAGGCATAACTTAATTTGTTGTCAAAAAATAAAAACCATATCTAATGATGAGTAATTTTACATAAAATTATGAAATAAAATAATAACTATCGTTCGATTTAAAAATATAAGAAAAAAGAGAATTATAAGTAATTTGGAAGATTTATTGTATAATTCAAGTGGGTGACTTTATAAAGGGCTTGTTTTCTAACATAATCAAATTTGATGTGATTATTAATGAATGTAGAGGGTAGTGGATAGACTATTTTTGTAGGGAAAAATATCTCCCTTTATGTAATTCATGACATGTATTAAAGAAGGGGGGTAGTTTTGTCTATATAAGCTTAACTTTTTAATCATGTAGTGGATAAGTGATTAATGTAGTGGAAATAGACTCTGCCTAATTATTACTAGGGAGATGTTATTTCCACTACACTTTTTGCTTATCCACTACATTCTTAATTATTGCATTAAATAAATACAAGTTTGGACAAAACTACCCCTTTTTAAGTTGACTAATCAAGCTACTTTCTTAATTACCTTATATTCTAACATTATTTTTTTGATCAAACATCAATAGGCAACATAATTATTTTATTTATATTCTTAACATTTTAATTCTCAACAAACAAGGTACTTATTTTTTTTGGTAATAAATATGTTTAATCAATTTTTGTAATAACTCACGTTTCATATTCCATTATCATAAAAATAATATGATTAATACATTTTCTACCATTTTAGATTATATTGGATATTTTATTATCAAAAATTAATATTCTAATTTATTTTTAAAATATTATTTTAAAAAATCAATTCAATTATTATGATAGATATTAAACTGAATATTGGTTTCAATCAACTCAAGGATTAAATTTTCGAATCAATTATAAAGGTAGACAAAATAATTAAATATTACGATACTATTTCATATTATGATTTTACTATTCGATTATTTTATTATTGCATCATTTAAATTTCACTTTAAATTTTTTCCATAACCAATGAACATATATTTACTCAAAGTTTGGTAGAATAAATGTCCTTACGATATTTTTTTATTATACAAAATAACTTTAGTTATAAGTTTAATTAATAAAGTCATTACAAAAAGTAAAAATAATAATAAAATAACTATGTTGTTCATAGATGTTTGAACTAAAAAATAAAGTTAAAAGGTAATTAAGAAAGTAACTTGATTAGTCAACTTAAAATGGGCAAGTACTTAAGGAGTAATTTTGCCCAAACATGTATTTATTTGATGCAATTATTAAGAATGTAGTGGAAAAGCAAAAATTGTAGTGGGAATAGCCTCTCCCTTATTACTATTATTATTATTAAAACCTCAAATGTGATACTCATTTAGTATGGACGTGTTATGTCTTCCTTTGCAAAGATATACCTGCCAGTGTCAATGTTTTGCCATTTACTAGAGGGAATAAAGGAAATTAAGAAATTAAAAAGAAAGAAAGAAATGCAGCCTGTTGAGAAACTTGGTGCTCACTGCTCAATGTAGAAAAGTAAGACATTAAAATCTAGTTTACTAGGAGTGGAGTGGGAGTTCCTTAATGCTTTATAGAAACCATACTTACGTGGATCTTCAGTCTTTGGATTGTCAGATGTCAAAAGAGTAACATCACTTTTATCTGTTGCAATCTTCGTCATCAAGGGTCTCTTCCCTCTCTCACTCTCACCAACACAACCAAAAACTTCATGGAATAGATGAAATTTTGTTAGAGAAGCAGAACTGATTACATATCTCCTACTTCAGAAGTTAAAATTCTAGTTATATGCACGAAAATAAAAAAAAAAAGACTGTCAATATTGCAATGAATAATAGTTGGGACTAATATTTATTTAGATGAGCTAACTTTATGCAGCAGTTAACAATATGATGGACGACCATATGGGGACAAAAGAATTTCGTCAAGTCTCAATTTTACAGTTTACAGAACTGCGAGACAAGTCAGTAAGTAAATGAATTTCAAATTTGCAGTATTTCAATGAGCAATTAGATTCTTGGTCTTCTTTCTTAAGTTAAAATTTTTTGTGATCTCCGTCAATTACATTATTTTGGGTTTCTAAGAAATATGTGCTTTTGAATAAGTAACTACTAACCCCAACAAATTGTGTGATTCATTCAGAAATTGAGTCACCTACAGCTTGTGATCCATTAAGTAATTGAGTCACCTACAGCTTAGTGGAGGGCCCATAAACTTCTAACCACTAGGCAGGTCTCTTCTGATCCATAAGAAATCATACACCTATATATGCTTAGGTCCATAGGTTTTAGGTCCGTCCCATTCAAGACCATGATACAGTACAGGATAGAGAGAGGAAGACCTCACCTAGGATGCAACCAAGCATTATGCAGCATTGTTCTTATTCTCTCTATGGAAGGCGCGTTTAGTATCTACATCAAAAGAGTACAACAAATGTAGGTTTGCCTTTAGTCTCTGTCTGCAGCGTTGTTCTTGTTCACTCTACGGCAGGCATATTTAGTATCTACATAAAAAAAAAAAGTACAACAAATGTAGGTATGCCTATATCCAACACCTTACCAGTAATATTGATCAAGACTCTAGCATAGATCCTAGCTTCATAATTTCATATTAGTTGCATCCAAAACTCAACCATGCCCCTAGATTTATTATGTAACTTAGAAAAACATCTTGAGAAGAATACCTGTGATAATCCTCCTTGGATTGAGCTCCCTCACATAATCTAGGAGTCTAGACAAACCATCTGGAGTATGAGCATGGTCTACAATCACTCCAAATGCCTGTTCCTCGTCAATCAACTCACACCTACCAGGCACTGCATCAACCTCTTCAATTCCCCTAACAATGTCCTCCAAGGGTGCTGCAACTGCGATCCCAACAGCAACAGCAGCAAGAATATTGTAAATATTATGCCTCCCAAGCAACCCTGAAGATATCTCCAATATACCCTGAGGTGTATTGACCAAAACCTGTGTCTCGAACAGGGAGAGCTCAAACTTCAATGGATGTATATCAGCACTTTTATTCTCCATTGCAAAGGTCACAACAGGCACATCAGGGTTCCCTTGTGCAATAAACAGAGGCGCATTTGGGTCATCAATATTGACAATTTTTCGGTGCCGTTCGGGGTCCACCATCCTCGAAAACAACTTAAGCTTGGCATTCTTATGCTCGTCCTCTGTCCCATGGATATTCAAATGGTCCCTCGTTAGATTTGTGAAAACTGCAATATCAAAATCAACCTCATCACATCTCCCTTGAACAAGCCCATGAGAAGAAGCTTCCAAGACAAGAGCTTCTGTCCCGTTATGAACCATCTTTGCCATCACCTTCTGAACCAAGACGGCATCTGGATCTGCACTCGGCAACTCCAGCTTGTTATCCCCATGAACATAATAAGCCACAGTGCTGAGCATCCCTGTTCTAACTCCCATTGCTTCATACATCCCTTTTATCAAATACGAGGTTGTCGTCTTCCCATTTGTTCCAGTAATCCCAATTACAGACATATTCTTTGAAGGGTACCTGTAAAACGAAGCTGCCAATGTCGCTAGCACTGCACTTGTATCCTCAACAATAACCAAAGCCTTACAAGCTAATGTCTCCTCGATATCTATTTCTTTACTAGCCACCACTGCAACAGCCCCTCTCTTGTCAGCCTCAGTTAAGTACATATGCCCATCAGTTTTCTTCCCAATACAACACACAAATAAATCACCTGACTCAACCACTCTAGAATCATGCTGAATACCTGTAATCTCAATCTCTAAATTACCAAATACTGTAACAGGTACAACCTTACTCTCATCTAGAAGCTCAGCTAATGTCATTCTGAACTTCGGTTCAACAATTCTAACTTTACTTCTACTAAAATCCTCGATATCCATATCAAATGAAGATAAACTCGATGATTTACCAGTACCCGGATCATCGTTTACATCAATATCTGAATTTTCCACGTCTGAATCCTTGGTATCCTCAGAAATCACTGTCAATCCTTGAAGTTGCCTAATTTCCTCCAAATCAGCAACTTCCTCTGGGAGCAACTCTTCGATCCCTTCGACAATTCCATTCGCCAATAACTGCAACCAATATAGAAAAGAAGATACAAATGTTGTAAAAAAATATCAAATAACATATTAAAGCATTCAGACAATCAACAATTCTATAGATCCAACAGTTAATTCTCAAATGTCACTCCAACATGAATTATGTTCCAACCTAATGTAGGGCTGTACACGAGCAGAGCCAAGCCAAGAATCGAGTGTTAAAGCTAGGCTGTTCATTGTTAATCAAGCTCACACATACTTGAAAGGAATTTCCAAGCGCGAAGTCATTCTCAGATCAAGCTATAGCTTAACTGACCTCGAGCCTATTTACAAAATGTATATCGCATAATATACACTGAAGTGTAAATAATATTTTGATCACTGAGCTGAGGCGAGCCGAGCTCATTCATAGCTCGAGCCTACAATCATGTTAGAGCTTGATTTGAATTGAACACAAGTCAAGATGAGTTTTACGAGTCAAGTTTGAGCTGGCAGGGTCCATTAAACAGCCCAACTGATATGGCATCTACGTGGTTGATCAGGTCGATAAGTCCGACCAATAACAGATTATATATCTAACTAATCAACCACCATCACCGTCAACGACACATCATCACCAATTATGATAAATATATCAAGGGTTTTAATTAACATGTGTCCTTTAATAGCCTACTTGCGGCAAGCTTTAATTTGATAAGAGTCATTCCACAACCTCCAACGTTACTAATTTAGTTGTCCAAAAAATATTAATATATAGGTGCTTAGAGCATCACCAATGCAAATGTGAATGTGGAAAAAATTAATTGCCACTTACAATTTACACCTTTTAAAGAATAAAAAACTTTCAATACAACCATGGATAAGGGTTGTGGATATGATGCATCAACCATCTTTTTTTTACATTCTCGATAAGGATATCAATTTTTCACATTCTAGTTGAGGATGTGAATACATTTTAGTAAGCATTTTATCAAATTTCATTTTAGTGGTGAAAAGTACTCCACATTAGATCAAATGCACCGTTGCATTGGAGATGTCTTTAATTGAATGTGAATGAAGGAAAAAAAAAATTGTCACATGGGATTGAATCCACGGTGGCATTGGCCATGCTCTACATATCAATTTCAAGAATAACATATCAAATTCAGAAATAACAGACAGTTGTAATTGTAGAATTACACAACAACACTTCTGATGAGAATTGTTATCATTCACAAGGCTATCAACACACGGATCAAGCTACAAAGGCAGCAGTCAAAGGCAAGGGACTCTGCAGTACTAATGTCAAACTAGGAGGATAGGAATTAGAAATATTTACTTAGTTAATTACTGTTAATTACTGTTAGGATTCCTATTCCTTAAGATAGAAGGATTATGTTTCCTTTCCTAAATCTACTCTATCTCTATAACTCTATATAAACTCTTCCAGTTGTTCTTTCTAATCAATTCAAGGAATACAAAATATATTACTCTAATTCCGCATACTCAATACTCAAATTATCAATTAAAGCATTTTGTCGGACAGAAATTGTGCATAAGCTGAAGAAAACATAATTCTACCTCCTCCTTTCTTGGGTTGGGCTTCAACAAGCCTTGTTTGACAAACTCCTTCCTTTTCAAAGCAATAGCCTTATCAATTTCACCAAACAAATCATCCCCAGAACCGTCATGATCCATCAAGCCAGGATTATCGGGCGCATCCTCGACATCAGCAATAGCATTCAAGAAAATCGACTGGTCTTTCTTGTACTGTTCCTCTTGGAGTTTCCGGGCACGAGCGGCCTGCCTGTGAATTTGCTGGAACTTGTTGACCCCGTGCATCGAATCTTCGGGTGCTTCGGGGGGATCGTCGTCAGCTGGGTTCGGGTAGAATCTCCCGTCGGGTCCAATTGCGAAAGGGGTGAGGTGGGTTTGACGGAGAAGGAGAGATGAGTGTTGGAATTTGAGGGATTTTAGAGAGAGAGAGTTGGAGTGAGAGGAGAGAGGTAGTGGAAATGAGAGGAGGGGGGAGAGAAAGAAGATGGTGCCCGCCATTGTAGAGAGAGGGAGAGAAGCTATGGAGGGTTTACTCCAGAGGAAATGGAAGGGATAGGGGTTTACAAAAGAAGAATCAAGGAGAAGCACACGGTGTCGTTTTAAAGCACAAGTCTAAATTGAAAATTGAAAATCAGGTATAAATCAGCTTTTATTTGAGGACAGTTATAAATCGGCTTAACTAACTGTAAATTGGGAAAATTAATCAGTCTACTAATTGGAAGGCCTGAGGGTAACCGCAGTAGAATCGGAAGAGAAGATAAGATATCCATGTCAATGGAGTCCTGATTCAAATATATCAATGTAACTCATCAGCTTTCTTGAAAATTACGGTATCAACCCTCAAGTTTATAAATAAAAAGTGTCACTTTTGGTATTAAAATAATCATTTTATATTTTTAATAATTTTTTTGTTTTAAATGTGTTATTTTTGTTTTAAAAAGAGTCAGATATGAACGCTGTCGCTTTTGGCATTAAAGTATTATTTTATAGCATTAAAAGTGTTATTTTTTAGTATTATAAATGTGTTACTTTTGATTTTAGAAGTGTCATTTTGTTTTATAAATAAAAACTGTCACTGCACTTTTTAGCGTTATAAATGTGTCATATTTTAGTATTAAAAGTGTTTCTTTTGGACATAGAAATATCACTTTATATTTTAATGAAAATTAGTAATTTTTTTAACTTATAAGTATCATTTTGCCCATTCAAAGTGTAACTTTTACCATTAAATGTGTCTCTTTTGATCACAAAATAAAGATAACGATAGGTGACCCTCGCCCAACACAACATCATGCATCGCGCAAATATCAAACATCTGCAATAACAAGTACCTGCATTGTATTTTAAATATTTGCATGCATTTAATATCTCGCACATAATTTTCATAAACCACATCATAATATATATACATATATACATACTTTTTATGCATGATATTCTAATAAATACATGCACTTCATTCAAAAAATACATATACACATACTTTTCATACATATATTTCAACATACACATTCATATTTTTTCATCTATAATATTTCAATTCACACATACGTATATACTTTTTGTATACATATCTTTTCATATACAGATGCATGCTTCTCAACATACATGTTTTTCTATATTTATGTTTTTCCGTACATATATTTTTCAATATACACACACTTTTCAATACACATGTCTTTTAATATACATTGTCTTTCAATACACGTTGCTTTTCAATACATATGTCTTTTAATACACACATGTTTTTCCATACACATGCTTTTTAATATACACATGTTATTCAATGCATATGTCTTTCAATAGACACCTTATTTTTAATACACATGTTTTTCAATACACACCTTCTTTTCAATACACATTTTTCAATACACACATGCTTTTCAATACATATGTCTTTCAATACACACATGTTTTTTAATACACATTTCTTTTAATACACACCTGATTTTCAATATATATGTCTTTCAATACACATTGTTTTTCAATACATATGTCTTTCAATACACACAAGTTTTTCAATACATATGTCTTTTAATACACACCTACTTTTTAATACATATGTCTTTCTTCATGTGTCATTTGTGTAATGGCAAGGGTAATTGTGGAAATGTATTCTACTCCATGAGAGCATTGAAATCATATATTCATTTGTCCAATTTGATATTGGGATGAATCTATACATATATAAAAGGAGAGGTGCGATTTTTGGAAAGTTCCCGCCAAAATGCACTTTTCAAAAATGACAACATTTCTACATTGTATGTGTGTCATTAATGCATTGGGAAATGAAACGAATTTGTAATCAAAATTAATTAAATAAATAAATCCGAAATTTTTTTACATTCTTTCTTTGACTTGAGACAATTGACAACTATATATACCAAACTATTTCAACCTCATTCACATCCGATAATATAAAAAATAGTTATGATTTTTTTAACTATATTGAAATTTCAATGAACTAATAAATAATTATTTATTTCAATTGTTGAATTTAATAATCGTTTATCAATTGAATATGATAAATGAATAAATTATCAAAACAATTACATGAATTATCATTGAAGATTAATTTCTTCGGCTGTAATTGGATGCCTAAGGGAGTTAGAAAGTTTCTTAACTTTTCTCTTCTCGAGCAGTTTTCAAAGATAAAACCACTATAAATTTGTTACAATTTTGTTTGTTGAACATCATTGCTAAAAACAACTGAGGATAACACACCAATATAGAAGAAATCTATATAAAATGCCTCCCTCTCTCATTTTGCTTAGAGACATCAGCCAGACCAAGGGTAAGCCTAAGTAACTCAACGGTTTTTCGTGAAAAATGTATATTTTACAATGTAAATGTATCTTTCCAACCTGTAATACTTACTGTATTATTTTTATTTCGATTGTTTAGGATCTCATTTACTTGGTCCTCTCTTTTTTCAAAGATCATGGAGCTACAATAAACTGAAAACAGTTATATATGCGAAATTATTAAATTCTGAGAGTACCTTTGTAAACAATAAATAGCTTAAACATATGCAATGCCCATGATTAAAGATGTATGTAATAAATTACGATAATTTAATCAACTTCATATTCAAGTGTATGTGTTAAATTTAATACAATTTAATGATCTTCAAACTGATACAGATTTATTGATAATCAATATATTATTTATATTTATTTATTAATATGCACTGTGACTACAAATTTCTCAATTTTGGTTTTATCAAATCAGAATAATGAACATTTATAAATAAAATCTAATTAAATCAAAGGAATTTGAAATGTAGAGACGAAAAACAAATAAATTAGTGACTACAAAGAGGGCAACTTTGAAGTGAACAACTACATTAGATACAAGTGATTTAAAATAGATGTATTTTAATTATAAAAATGTTTAAAAATAGATCTTCAAAATACAAATCTAAAAATTCGAAATCTATCTTTTTTTCTATACTCAAAATATAAAAAATTTGGGTATAACTTTAAATACTGAAAATATAAAAAAGTCTCGACTTATTTAAACCGTATTTAAAAAAATAATTAGGTAAAGAAGCATAAATACTTGGATCTTATTATAAGCCTTTTTTTTCCAGTTCACTAAGTAAAATTAAGCTATAATATTTTTTAAAAAATCGAAATATAAAGTTGAATACTTTATAAAAAAAAATATAGCGCACCTTGCTACGAAATGGTTTGATCTGATTCTATTTTGGTTGGGGAAAGTCGGCGGATGAATTTTTGAAACGAAGGGTTTGAAGAGATGAAGAGTCATTGCCTCATGTTCACCGGATGAATTTCCTAGGTTTAATACTATAAAAATAAGAAAGGTGACCTTTTAGACGACTTAATTAAGCAAGAATGAGAGTGAGGCGGTGTGTATATAGGTTAGAGTGAGTGGGTTTTTAGGTTAGAGAGTGAGAAGCTCTTTATCTACATGAGAAGTGCTTGGGATTTTTTTGGACCAGATTGGTTATAATTGGAGTAATATTTGTTGTTCATTAAAGTAATAATACTTTAGATGAAATCAATTGAGAAATTTGGGTAACGTGAAATTTTGAGTATTTTTAGTCCTTTTTGTTGTTGTTTGTTTTAGGGAGAAATTCGGGTCCGTCCACTGTGTAAAATTTTCAACCGTTATAGTTTTTAATGTTTTTTTTTAACTAAAAATGACACTTTTAGAGCAAAAAAACTACGACTCTTAATGAATCAAAGGCACGCTACAGATCACTTAATCAATTCATCAATTTAAATCACATAATCTAATTTATGCATCGCGCCTTAAATCATAATGTACCAAACCTTCATCTCTCTTCTTTCATGTACACAATCAACATATGATTCAAAATTAATGCATCTTACCTACATCCCACATCTAAGTCGATGCATCACAATTTACAAATGATACATTTTGATTCAAAATTGATGCATCGAGTTTCAAAAAGGGTATTTAAAAACGAACAAATTTCTATTTAGACCTTTCATCAAACAGTATATGCACAGTAGCACAAAAACAAAAGTAAATTTATTTTGAATCATAGACACAAA
Organism: Codonopsis lanceolata; assembly: GCA_013146195.2. Lineage (NCBI taxonomy): Eukaryota > Viridiplantae > Streptophyta > Magnoliopsida > Asterales > Campanulaceae > Codonopsis > Codonopsis lanceolata. The sequence goes on along the minus strand of CM028379.1, from coordinate 151,322,130 downwards.
CACAAAATGAAGAAGAAGAAAAAACGAGGCATGAAGAAGGAAGAGAATGTGAGGATATAAAATGTATTTTTATATGTTTATATTTTTAATAACCAACGTTTTTTATAGCTACTAAATTAGTTCGAAATATCGGAAACTGTTATCTCTATCAAATTTTGTCATTTAGAGGCACATGTCTATTATTAATTATCTACTTAACGAATGACGAAGATGGTTGAATTCCATCCAATCCTCCCTTTCTGAATAAGGAAATACATCTAAATAAATTTATAATTACTTTTTCAAATTTATGTAATCTATCTCTAATTTTACTTTTTATTTAAAAAAATTCATATTAAACTTTTTAATTGTGTATTCTTCAACTTTAATTGAGTATATAATTTTATACCAATGTATAAACCGTACAACGCATGGGAGCATCACTAGTAAGTTATAATTGATTAAAGTGTGGTGTTGGAAATTAGTTTATCTCATATTGTGAAAATAACAAAAGCTTAAGTGGTTTATATACAAGTGTCTTATGTGGTAAGGGTAAGCTTGTGTAGAGTAGATGCTCTCTCTCGTGTGCGCGCCCGTAGGGATGGGTGCAAATCATGGTCCAATTTAGCCTTCTGAATATCGTACTCATGTACGAACGCGTCCCGCATACACGAATGTCAAGCCAAATCTGTCTACTCAAACTAACACACGTTTTGTTATTTTTTTCATTTAGTTTTTGTAACTCCAGCTTTTAATATTGTGATTAATTGTAGAATCAATACATTATTCATTACCACAGTCTTTATGTCATGTTTAATAGGAAACTCTAAACGTCTTTGATTTAGGCCTATATAAACAGTCTCGTTTCACAAGTTGATACATAGTTTTAGACAATTTTCATTTCTCCTCTACATTCTGTATTTTCGTTAAGTGTAATCCTCTTGGCTCTCGTTTTTGTATTGGTGATAGAGTACTGACACAAGTTCAGTTCTCCGAAAATCTTAAGTGCAAAGATTTGCTGGTGTCTCTGTTGTATCTTGGGAGACAAACGTCCTTTATAGCTTCCAAGCACTTACGGGGAAGGGATGAATTTGTTTTAAGGAAATTGTGTTTGATACAGGCCTCGGACAAGCGGATTTTGTTTCATAGGTACACTTCAGATCTCTACCTGCACAAGCACATTTGAAGTCTATCTACAGCCTTAAAGACCACCAGCAGACTTGAAGTCTACCTGCAGGAAAAAAGTTCACAAGCACACTTGAAGTCTACCTGTAGAATTGGAATTTAAAGCAGTAACAATTTCTTTAATTGCTTTCATATTTTGTAATTTGTATACATATTTTCCATGTATATTTCTAACATTCTTAAAAACAGACTCAAGTACTGTCATCTTGGATAACAATAGACTCTTCTAAGGGAAATTCATACTTATTACAAATTACAAAATTGTGTATTCTGATTTTGTTCATATTTCATATATAACAGCTGAACCAAATACCCAAACTACTGGAATGGGGAACAATGCCACCTTGAATACCTCCACTTTGAATCCAACAGTCACCAATGCTACTGTGACTCAGATTGTGACCAATCCTACCGTGTCGGTGCATCATAGCGAGAAACTGGAGAAATTCAATGGCTTGAATTTTAAGCGATGGTAGCAAAAGATGTTGTTCTACTTGACCACTTTGAATTTAGCGAGGTTTCTGAAAGAAAAAGATCCTCCTAATGTGGGTGAGAATCAAAATGATGTCCAAGCTATAACAGCTGTGGATGCATGGAATCATTTTGATTTCCTTTGCAGAAACTATGTACTGAATGTGACATACTCATTGTACAATGTATACCGTGGTAAGAAAATGACAAAGGAGTTGTGGACATCGTTGGACCACAAGTATACATCCGAGGATGTTGGTGCCAAGAAGTTTATTGTTGGACGCTTCCTGGATTATAAAATGGTGGATTCCAAGACTGTCTACAGTAAAGTATAAGAATTACAAGTGATTTTGCACGAAATTCAGGCTGAAGGGATGGTTGTGAGTGAAACTTTTCAAGTGACTACAATTATTGAGAAATTACCTCCAACTTAGAAAGATTTAAAGAACTATCTGAAACATAAGAGAAAAGAGATGAATGTGGAACAACTAGTTGTCAGGCTTCGTATTGAAGAAGACAATAGAGGTTCTGAAAAGAAAACATTCATTCATGTGGCTGCTAAAGCCAATATGGTAGCTCATGGCCAAAGCTCAAAAGGCAAAGGCAAAGTTGCTGCTGGAAAAGGGTTCAGTTTGTGACCCAAGGAAGGAATCTCTAAGAAGAGATTTTTTGGGAAGTGCTACAACTGTGGTGGCACGGGTCACAAGGCCACGACTTGCAAGAAGCCAAGTAGAGACCGTGAAGCAAATATGGTTGATGACATCCCTCAAGAAGTATTATATTTGAATCTTGATACGGTTGTCACTGAAGTGAACTTGGTGGGTTCAAACCCCAATCAATGGTGGATCGACACTGGTGCCAGCATACATATGTGCTCCAACAAGGAGATGTTCAATACTTTTGAAACGGCTGAGAATGGCAAGAAGATTTTCATGGGAAACTCTGCCACTTCTGAAGTCAAAGGTTAAGGCAAAATGGTGTTGAATATGACGTCCATGAAGGAACTGACTCTCAACAATGTACTCTATGTACCAAATATCTCGAAGAACTTAGTGTCCGGAACTCTGCTTGTGAAACATGGCTTCCGTATTGTGTTTGAGTTAGATGTTGTAGCTCTGTCTAAGAGTGAAATGTTTATTGGAAAATGTTATGTAACTGATGGGCTGTTTAAGCTCAGTGTGTAATGGTTGTTAAACCAAAATTCAATAATAATAAGAACAAGTCTTTTGTTTATCTGCTTGAGTCTTCCTATATGTGGCATGGTAGACTAGGACATGTTAATTATGGAACCCTGTTGTGAGTGCCCCATTTTTTAACATTCCTTCCGGTACTGAAAAGCGAGTGGTTTCAAAACTTTGAACGCATGGAATACGCTCGGCCTCAATTGTGGACTCAAAATATGTATAACACTATAACATAGTCGTCATATTTATTTTAAATATAAATAAAGAAAAACCAAATATGCCAGATTATATGGATTTGGAGGCTAAGTTACGAGTTGGGAAGGGGTTAGGCACCCAACTCGCCCTTTCGGTCTCAAAATGGATATCTGGCTAAATATATTCCTTTTATAAATTTAACAACTTAAATAAAACATTTAAATATATAAAAATATGTACATGACAATAGAAATAAAGAAAATTACAACACCCTCATTTTAGAGTTGCAGATAATGCCTATTAAATTTAGGCTATAATAACGACTTATTTTTAATGTTATTTATATTAGAAATTTTAGCATTATAACAACTTATTTCGTAATATATTATTATTTAAATATTACTATCTTAAATAGAAATAACAATAACTTTAGGGTACCTAACTCTTGAAGCGTGTGCATTTTATCCCGGACCAGCTTCTCTTCCGACAGGCTTTTAGGTGCGCTCGCTCAGTCCTTCAGGGATAGGGAGTCTTTTTCTTATTGTTGTTGTTCTTGTCACTTTTTGTTGTCGAAATTCGGGCAGCGTGACTGCTTCTTTTAGTTGTTTTTTGCTTCGGGATCCGGACGGCACAACTACTTGCTTTTGCTTGTTTTTTGTTGATGTATATATTGAAATCGGGCAGAGCAACTACTTGCTTTTACTTGATTTATCGTCTGGAATCGGGCAGACCAACTGCTTGTTTTGAGATTTTCGAATCGGTGAAATAGGGCGGAAACCTAATAGGGTAACTAGGTTTCACTTTGGCTGGAGAGCTGAAGTGTTCAGGGGAGATTTCAACAGCCTGACGGAGCTTCCGGATTTGATTGAAAAACTCACAGTGTAACAGCACTCGTAAAATTCTCTCCGTAAAATTTCTCTCTTTGCTCTCAGTGCACTGGGCCTCTATTGATAGGCTGGGAAGAGACATTCCTTAACAACAAAGGAATCCCTGATATTTATCTTCATGCATCAATGTGTTATGCTTTACGCTGGAAGGCTTGTACCAAAAGCAAATTGTAGTAGTGATAAAAGGAAATCGGGCGCTACCTTTAACATATTTGGGTGCAGCGCCCAAATATGTTATGGGCTGCTCCCATTTATTTTTTCTTTCCTTTTTGGCACTTTACCCCCTACTGTTCATTATTTGTTAATTCTTCCGTCCTTTTGCACTTTGAACCCTGTAACTTAACATCTATTAGTCCTTTTTGATAGGTTTTGATATTTTATAGAATGTTATCGACAGGTACGAAATTGGGGTGTCTATACCTGCGTAGGTTAATTAACATGAATTACATACCTAAATTCCAAACACAAGTGTGAAACTTGTGTAGAGGCAAAGTTAAAAAGGACATCATTTCATACTATTGAAAGAAATAGTGAACAACTTGGTTTAATTCATATTGATGTGTGTGATTTTAAATTAACACAATCACGTGGTGGAAATAAGTACTACATTACTTTTGTTGATGATAGCACTAGGTTTTGCTATGTGTATCTTCTAAAAAGTAAAGATGAAGTTATAGACAACTCAACAGAAAGGTTAAGATGCTAAGAAGTGATCGTGGAGGTGAACATGAGTCACCATTTGCTGCATACTGTGCTGAGTATGGTATCATCCACGAAATAACAGCACCATATGTACATCAACAGAATGGCATTGCAGAACGTAAAAATCGAACTCTTAAAGAGATGACGAATGTCACGTTGTTATGTTCTGGATTACCACATAACATGTGGGGAGAAGTTGTGTTGTCAGCTAATTACCTTTTAAATAAGGTACCCCGCAAGAAGATTGACAAAATCCCCTATGAGATGTGGCATGGAAGAGTTCCATCCTAAAAATACTTGCGAGTGCGGGGTGTCTTGCTAAGGTTGTTGTTCCTACACCTAAAAAGGTGAAAGTAGGACCAAAAACTATTGATTGCATATTCATTGGTTATGCACATAACAGTAGTGTTTATTGGTTTCTTATGCATGAATCTAAAATTGTAGACATACACAAAAACACGATAATGGAATTGAGAAATGCCTCGTTCGTTGAAAATGTATTTTCATGCAGATCGAGTAGTGTGTCTCGCTCATTTGAACAAATACATGATTCAATAGAAGATGAGCATGATGAGAGTGAGGAAAAAGAGGTAAAACTTAGACGCAACAAAAGAGTTAGGGTAGAAAAATCCTTTGATCTGGATTTTCTAACCTACATGCTGGAAAGTGAACCTCAAAGCTATAAAGAAGCTGTTAGATCTTCCGAAGGACCTCTCTGGAAAAAGGAAATCAAAAGTGAAATTGATTCCATTATTCAAAATCACACTTGGAAATTAGTGAACCTTCCTCCGGGAAGTAAACCACTAGGATATAAGTGGATTTTTAAGAGGAAGATGAAAGCAGATATATCAATTGATAAGTATAACGTCAGACTTGTAATTAAGGGTTATAAGCAACGTGAAAGTCTTGATTACTTTGGTACGTATTTTCCAGTTACGAGAATAACATCAATAAGGATAATACTTTCAATTGTCGCGTTGCGGAACCTTGAAGTATATAAAATGGATGTAAAGACTGCTTTTTTAAATGGTGATTTAGAAGAGGAGATTTACATGGAACAAACGGAAAGGTTTTCTACTCCAGGGCAAGAAAATAAAGTGTGCAAGTTGGTTAAGTATTTGTATGGCTTATAACAAACATCAAAACAATGGCATGAGAAATTTGATAATGCCATGTTGAGTTGTGGATTTAAGATCAATGAATGTGACAAATGTGTATATGTAAAGGACACAATGGGTTGGCTATGTCATTTTATGTCTTTACGTAGACGACATGCTTATCATTGGAAACAATGATAAAATGATTAAATTCACAAAAGACATGTTAAACTCGAAATTTGACATGAAAGATATGGGGTTAGCTGATGTAATCTTTGGTGTTAAAATCTCTAGAACTTCAAGTGGACTAACTTTAAGTCAGTCACACCACGTAGATAAAATTCTAGAAAATTTAGCAAGGATGACATTTTGTAGACACCCCAATTTCGTACCCCTGGTATGTAACATTGACATGAGATATCAAAACATGTTTAAACTTAACAAATGTCAAGTTACATGGTTTAAAAATGCAAAAGACAAAGCAAGATGCGTAAAACAGTTAAATGCAGAGGCCAGAGTGTCAAAAGGAGGCTAAGTTTAAGGACCAGGCGCTACCACAAATCCTTGTGGGCACGGCGCTTAGCCCCAAATAGTGCTTTACGATTTGAGAATTAATACAAGCACTCAAGCGCGTGGTACAAGCTTATGAAACACAAAGAACAAAATTTAAAGACAGCGGTGTCCCTCCTCTCACCTATAAATAGAGGGGTTCGGCTTCACTTTCAGGGCTAAGAATTCTTCTCACTTAAACGCTTTGCGTTTATTTTACGCTGTAATAGAGAGCGATCGTGAGATAGTGAGAGATCCCCCCTCCTATAAAGCCTCGAAGCTCTGTCAAATCTCCTCCAAACATAAAACCAACCGGTCAAAGTGAGCCTTAGCCCTCCAGCTAGGTTTCTACCCTATTCCCTCGGTCCAAAAATCCCAAAAAGAGCAGTTGCTCTGCCCGAATGCAAAGGCCAAATCCGCTAGAAGCAAGTAGATGCTCTACCCGATTTCGCCAACAGCAAGCAAACAACAGCAAAAAAGCAAGCAGTTGTTCCGCCCGTTTGACGGTGCCTAGAAGCAACTTTCAGAAGCAGTTATTCTACCCGAACCGCAGCAGCAGCAAAATGTAAAAAATGTTATTTTATTATAAAAATGAGCCTTTAAGGGTTATTATTATAAAAATGTTATTTTCATTCGGGCCAATGTAAAAAATATAAATTGTTGTGTTGCCCAGATTTATGTAGAAAATAGCATTAAAAAAGTCATTATTATGACCAAATATTTTTAAATATATTTGTAATTACTGGAAGGAGGCGGTTGCAAGTCTGTAAATAATGTAAATACAGATATATTTGTTTCCTTTTTAATGCTTTATTTTATTTGCTAGATAAATGATAAATGTGCATATTATCTATATTTTTAGATACTTTGGGCTTATTTTCTTAGTCAATATTGCATTTATCATTGCTAATTTAATTGTTTTGACTAATTTACCTTTATTTGTCTTAATTTGGCAGTTTTACAATTTTGTGCATTAAAGTCAAGCTTTATTGGTGAATTAAAGGCAAACTTTAATGATGAAGTAAAGGCAAAAAGATGAGTTGAATTCCAGCATTTTCCGTGGGCAGCAATTACTTTTCGTGGGGTGGAAAACTAATGTCAAGAATTAAATTGAAGATTTCCAGCAACAATCGCACTATAGGTGCGAAATATTTCGCAACCTTCAATCGGGGCAGCTTAAGAGTCACTTCCAACATTTTCGAGTTTGGACCCTTTTTATGCATCTAGACTAAATGTCATCTAAAGGGATAATGGAGAACTTTTAGCATCTCATTTATTTCTCATTTATTGTCATTTATTTCTCATTACTCCAATTTATTTTGGTTGGTGAGACAAGGGAAGAGGAAATGCTTAGTCTTTTCTATATATATCTCCTTCTTCCCCTCCTTAGAGACATATAATTTTACTTCCATATTCTCCTCTAAAAATAGTTAGATAAACATTTTAAAGTAGTTTTATATTCGAAGACTTTAGTTCGTGAATCCATTTGAAAGTGTTTTGTCATTACAAGTTCTTCTTCTTCCCTTATGTTTACTTTTATTTTTATTTCCATGATTATTCCTAACATGATTATTCTAGTTACTTTAATTATGCGTGAGTAGTTTTCTAATTCTAGGATTAGGTGTAGCTCGTAATGGATTTATAAATAAAGTTTTTATCTTTCCGTTTATTTGAATGTCACCCGTTTTGATTCGATTTTAGCTTTGTTAATAATTGTATAAAATTGTAGTAGCGAGGGACCGAAAGGTGAAACTACTACATTTATACAATAATCTTAGTTACTGAAGTGAAGGACCGAAAGGTGAAGCGTAAGTAACGGAACTCTAATATTGAACTAGAAATTCATGAGAACGAGAGTTGATTAAATTTCTAGAGGCTTATAGAATTGTAGGACATAATGAGTTTAGTTTAATTCATTGAGCGAGACATCAGATTTGAATTAATCTAGGCACGGTTGAGAGTAGTTCGAAAGAATGCAATTAACTATTTTTATGCAATTCGCCTTCAAAATTTGACATTCATCACGAACGGAAAGATTTTTAATTATTGTTTTTAATCCAAAATCTAATTTTGCATTTTAATTTATTTAATTTAGTCTTGTTAATTTAAGGCAAAACACACATTTGAGCCACTGTACTTTTCTAAAGTTTGCAATTAGGCCACTGAGACGTCAAAATTTTCAGGATGGCCACTGTACCATACTTATCTTGCACGTTAACCCCTTTTTAGGATGGACGTTAAGTTTGGCCGTTAATTTATGTTAAATACCTATTTTGCCCCCGTCTTCTTCATCATCTTCAAGGAAAAAAATCTCATCTACTGCAAACCCAGAAGGAAAAAAAAATCACAGATTCAAAGAAAATAAAAAATTCCACCACGATGCATTTGTACTATCACTATCTAAACTTTAATTTTCATGGGTATCAAACTCATCAACAAACCCACCAGATTTATCCAATAACAAAATTAAACACATTAAAGATACAATCTTTCTGATCCATAATCTAGCTCCCGCCTCTCTTTCTTCGGTCAAACCCAGATCCAGATCCATAATCTAACCCCACGGGCCAACCACCTTCTATATTCCCCATTTCACTCGTTCAATTTTCTTCACGCAACAGAAGTATGCGATGTGACGCCGACGTTTATTCATCTTCGATCAATATTTAATTTCAACCACTCAATCAGAAGTCGTTACCTAATCCAAAATTTTGTCTCAGAGTTGTGACTGGACTGGAACGATGATGAAGAGGCTTCACCGGCGATGAGAGAGGTGACTGGACACGGCGGCTATGGTTGGATTCAAAGAAGCAAACCACAATGGGCGTGATTTTTTCGGAAGAAAGAAAGATGGAGCAAGTTTTTACTGGGGCGAAGGTTTGCTCCATGGGTTTGCTAGATCCAGATCTGGGTTTCACATCTATGCTTTTATGGTGTGTGCAGAGGTTATAGGTACCCTTCGGTCCAAATCGTGAGGGAAAGAAAGAGAATATTTACTTTCAACCACTCAATCAGAAGTCGTTACCTATCCAAAATTTCGTCTCAGAGTTGCGACTGGACTGGAACGATGATGAAGAGGCTTCACCGGCGATGAGAGAGGTGACTAGACACGGCGGCTATGGCTGGATTCAAAGAAGAAAACCACAACGGGCGTGTCTGAAGAAAGAAAGATGGAGCAAGTTTTTGCTGGGGCGAGGGTTTGCTTCTTAGTGGGGAAAAGTGCCTGAGGACATCTGGGTTTGCTAGATCCAGATCTGGGTTTAACATCTATGCTTTTATGGTGAGTGTAGAGGTTATAGGTACCCTTCGGTCCAAATCGTGAGAGAAAGAAAGATAATAAAACGAAGAATATATATAAGAATAAAGAATAACATTTTTGAAGATTTGATAAGAATATATATATATATATATATATATATATATATATATATATATATATATATATATATATATATATATATATATATAATATATATATATATATATACAATGCAAGGATATGAAGTGAGTTTCTTTGGTTTTTTTCTTGATTTAAGCTTCCATTTGTGTTTCCCTTTTGAATCTGTGATTTCTTCTTCTTCTGGGTTTGCAACATATGAGATTTTTTCTCTTAGAAGATGATGAAGGCGATGTGGGTAAAATAGGTATTTTACATAACTTAACGGTCATCCAAAATTTGGGTTAACGTGCAAGATAAGTATGGTACAGTGGCCATCCCGAAAATTTTGACGTCTCAGTGGCCTAATTGCAACCTTTTTAAAAGTACAGTGGCCCAAAGGTGTGTTTTGCCTTAATTTTTTTTTAAGAAACATGGGCGGCACCCTGCAGGATATTATTGATTAAAATAAAAATACAAACTTGAGGGGGACAACCAGCCTTGCCCTTATAAACGGGAGGACAGAGGAGCCTTACCTCGAAAAAGAGAATACAAAGCAAAAGAAAATTAAGTAATACGAACATACGGCGTGCCTCTAACATCCAGACTAAGAAGACCACGAATATGACTGGGAAGAGCAGAAGAATGGAGAAACTCCGCCTGAGAGAGAGAGTCACAAGCTAAATTCGCAAGACTATCAGCCACAGAATTAGCTTCTCGGAAACAGTGACAAAAATTAAAATTTCCCGATGCCTGAAGACGAAGGATGTCACGAAAAATATAAGAGTGAATCCAAGGGAAGCTATGACCCTTTCATTCTCATTCTCCCTTAGTCTAGATAATTTTAATTGTGAGTTCTTCGGTACTTGATTCAAAGTCTCTGTGGGATCGACATCCTAAATACTACACGAATAGCCATGCGCTTGCGATAGGATTTAGTGATCAATTGAAAATCACTCAACAATAAATATAACAAAAAATATATTTTAGCAAAAAACTGTTTTGAGACCGAAAGGGCGAGGTGGGTGCCTAACCCCTTCCCACCTCGTAACTTAGCCTCCGAACCCTTTTTCTACATACTCTGGTTTATTTTTGTTTTTTTTATTTCTCCTTAAAATAAAGATGACGACTCTGTTAAAACATTTTAGATCACAGTGAGGCCCGCAATATCATTTCTTGCACTTTTTCGCTTTCCCCTAAATAAGGGAGAATGAGAATGAAAGGGTGATGCATTTCCTGCATCTTGTTTTCCCCTAAACAAGGAAGGATGAGATACGGGGAAACCCAAAGCACTCATAGCGATCCAAAAGAAGCCTAAGGTCATGGTGAGGCTCGCAACATCCTTTTTTGCACTTTCCCGTCTTCCCTTAAATAAGGGACGATGAGAATGAAAAGGGTGATGCATTTTCTGTGATTTGTCTTCCCTTAAACAAGGGAGAGTAAGATACCGAGAAACCTCATGCACTCATAATGACTTAAGGCGATTTTCGAAAAGTCCATAGTGAGGCAGGACGTGTTCCCACGCGCCCTCGCAACATCCTTTTTTTGCACTTTCCCGTTTTCCCCTAAACAAGGGACGATGTGAATGAAAAGGGTGATACATTTTATGTGTCTTGTCTTCCCCTAAACAAGGGAGGGTGAAATACGGAGAAACCCAAAGCTCTCATAATGGACCAAAAAGCTCACTCAGGTGACCGAGGCGTATTCAACGCGCTGTTGGTAACATTCTTTCTACACTTTTAATTTCGTCTTTCCTTACACAAGGGAGGATGGAATGGAAATAGTGATGCTCCTTCCGCATGTCGCGTTCCTTTAGAAAAGGGAGCGCGGGGCGCGGGAGGCCGACCTTCCGGGGCACCCACACATTGAAATAGCTAAAACTTCTATGGACACTAGTCTACTTCTATCAAAGAATATAGGTGAGACTGTCTCTCAGGTAGAGTACTCAAGAATCATAGGAAGTCTGATGTACTTAATGAGTTGTACAAGGCCAGACATTGCCTATGTTATGAGTAAACTGAGTAGATATACGAGTAATCCTGGGACTGATCACTGGAAAGCGATAGTTAGAGTACTAAGGTATTTAAGATATACTTGTGATTATGGACTGCACTATACAAGATATCCAGTGATACAAATTGGATCTCGGATATTAAAGACTCAAGGTCTACTAGTGAATTTGTATTCACTTTGGCAGGTGCAGTCATATCATGGAAAGCTTCTAAGCAGACTGTCATAGCTAGATCCACGATGGAGTCTGAGTTTATAGCTCTAGACAAAAGTGGTGAAGAGGCTGAATGGCAAAGTCAATTCTTAGAAGATGTTCCAAGATAGACAAAACATGTGCCTGCAATATGCATACATTGTGATAGTTAATCGGCAATTGGCAGGGCACATGGAAATATGTACAATGGTAAGTCTAGACATATACATCGTAGACATAATACCATTAGACAGCTACTCTCAATGGGAACTATATCTATTGACTATGTGAAGTCATCAATGGATAATTTAGCGAATCCATTAACCAAATGGTTAAATAGAGAGTTAGTTGATAAGTCTTCCAAATGAATGAGACTTAAGCCTCTAGATATGAGTTGATACAATGGAAACCCAACCTTGTTGACTGGAGATCCCAAGATTTTGGTTCAAAGGGACAACCTAATTATAAAAAGACTCTTAGTTTCACCGTGGGGGTCATCCCTTGTAACAGTGATGCTTGTGTGTAAAAGGATAAACATATGGCTTTTAATGATTCCTAAGTAAGAAGGGGTATTTACACAAATGGCCAAGTCAAAGATGACTTGGTCATTTGTAGCCTCATTTAAAAAAAAAAAAAAAAACTCTTTTATGGCATGGTCGACTAATAAACCACTTGTTTATGTAAACCAGTAAAAGTGTTCGCCTCAACATTCGAAATCACTGGTCGACTAAGTAGTTTATCAATAAATCGGTTGGTTCACTGATAAACCAGTAGTCGATTAAGTGGTTTATTAATAAACCAGTGGTCAAAAGCGAAAAAGAAAGCTCACCGGATCAAATGACTATATTTGACAAAATCTACAAGTAAGAATCACCTATGTGAGAGAGAAGTGGGGCCGCTTCAAGGAGAATTGTGTGAGACTCAATTCTTATACCCTCTCATAGAACCAGGCGTATGTGTAGACACCTCAATTTCGTACCCCTGTTTGTAACATTCTATAAAATGTTAAATCTAGTCAAAAAAGACTAACAGACGTTAACTTTCAGGGGGTTCAAAGTGTCAAATGACGAAAGAACAGACAAACAAGGAACAACAAAGGAGTAAAGTAGACAAAAGGAAATAAAAAACAAAAAAGTGGCGCAGCCCATTACAATTTTGGGCGCTGCACCCAAAATTGCAATAGGGGGCGCCCACTTTTGTTCATTCCATCTTCTGATTTGTAATTTGGTTCAACCTTTTGCAGCACAATGTACAATACATTAAAGCATAACATAAAATATCTGCTACCTTACCTTGCGGTTAAGTTTTCCCAGCCTATAAATAGAAGCCTCTGTCCAGTGCAAGAGGAACGGAAGAACAGAGAGCGGAGAATGCTGAAGAAATTATACGCAATTAGTTTTTCTGATAAATCCAAGAGTGTTGTTAAGCTGCTAAAATCCCTCATAAACACTTATACTCACCGACCAAAGATAACCTAGTCAACTGATTAGGTTCCTGTCCTATTTAACCGGTTCCAACAAAGTCAAAACAAACAGTTGCGCTGCCCGATTTTAGACGCGATATCAAACAAAAGCAAGCGGTTGCGCTGCTCGATTTCAAACCCGACATCAACATATTTCAGACCCACACAAGTAGCTGTGCCGCCCGAATCCCGAGGTGAAAAACAACCAGGACAAGCGGTTACGCTGCCCGAATTCCGACAATACAAGAAAAAGACTCCCTCTCCTTGAAGGACAGAGCAAGCACACATAAAACTTGCTTAAGTAAAGTTGGTCTGAGTTAAAACCCTTACGCTTCAAGAGGTAGGCACCCTAAAAGTTATTATTATTTTCGCTTAAGAAATATACTATTAAAATAGTAATATATCATAAAATAAGTCGTTATGCTGGTAAATTTTTTTATAATAAATAGCTATAAAATAATTTGTTATTATAGCCTAAATTTCATAGGCTTTATTTGCAACTATAAAATGTAGTGTGTAAATATATATATATATATATATATATAGCCAAAAATCTACTTTGAGACCGAAAGGGCGAGTTGGGTGTCTAACCCCTTCCCAACTCGTGAATTAGCCTCCAACCCCATACAATCTGGTATATTTGGTTTTTATTTATTTATCCTTAAAATAAAGATGATGACTCTATTTAAATATTTTGAGTCCACAAATTGAGGCCGAACGTATTCCACGCGCTCGAAGTTTTGAAACCACCCGCTTTTTCGGTAGCGGCGGACTAGTTCGGAACGAGGCACTCACAGTGTTCAAGGCCATAAATGAATATAGCTATGATAATTGAATTGTGTTAGAAAGATTCTTGTGTAAAGTATATGATCATTGACACAAATGACAAAACTATTCAAAGACATCATGTTTACTCACAGCCAGTAAAGTAAATATGTTTTTTCGAGGGAAGGTTCAAAGGATAACACCTACCTATCCTATGCAGGTTTCGACTGCCGGACTTTATTACCAAATTCGTCAATTTCCTTCTTGTGGGGGATTGTTGGAAAAATTGTGTTTAAAAAATGAAATTATGCAATCTTGAGGCACGAATTTCTTCATGTGTCTTTTGTGTAATGACAAGGGTAATTGTGGAAATGTGTTCTACTCTGTGAGAACATAAAAAACATATATGCATTTGTCAAATTTGGTATTGGGATGAATAAGTTATGATTGATTAAAGTGTAGTGTAGGAAGCGAGTTTATCCAACATTGTAAAAATAACAAAAGCTTGAGTGGTTTATATACAAGTGTCTTATGTGGTAAGGGTAAGCTTGTGTAGAGTAGAAACTCTCTCTCTTGTGCGCGCGCCTATAGGGGGGGTTGCAAATCATGGTCCAATTTATCCCTTCGCGATACCGTACTCATGTGCAAGGGCGTCCCGTAGACACTAATGTTGGACCAAATTTGCCTACTAAGACTAACTCACGTTTTGTTATTTTTTTCATTTAGTTTTTGTAACTCCAGCTTTTAATATTGTGATTGATAACAGAATATTCATTACCATAGTCTTTATGTCGTATTTAATAGGAAAATCAAAGCGTCTTTGATTCAGGCCTATATAAACAGTCTCGTTTCACAAGTTAATACACAGTTTTAGACAATCTTTATTTCTCCTCTGCATTTTCATTGAGCGTAATCCTTTCGCCTCTCGTTTTTGTATTGGTGATAGAGTACTGACAGTCTCGTTCACAAGCATATTTTGCCTCATAGGTACACTTCAGATCTCTACCTGTACAAGTAGACTTGAAATCTACCTACAGCTTTAAAGACCACAACAGACTTTTGTTTGCCCATCAGCAGACTTGAAGGTCTACCTACAGCCTTGAAGACCACCAACAGACTTTGTTTGCCCACCAGCTAGGGTTGTAAACAAATCGAATCCTTTTGATTCGATTCGGTATTCGGTATTTGTATTCGAAATATTCGAATTTGAATACGAGTTTGGTGGTATTTGATTCAAGTATTCGTGAATAGTATTCGAATAATATTTAATATTTATATATATATATATATATATATATATATATATAATATAAAAGTTTAAAAAAAAACCCTAACCTAACCTCACTCAAACACTCACACACTCACAGTGACGGCTCAGTGCTCACCCCGCCCAGGATCCATTCCAGATCCCCGACGATGACCCCAACCCAAGTGCGGCGCACGTCAGCGACAGCCTCCTCGACATCGATCCTTCCTGACTTGACTCCAGCAGCCTCCTCCCTCCCAGGTCCGGTCGTGTTATTACAATCCGACAGTTTATTCTCCGGCGGTCTCTCCTTTCTCCGATTACCATTAGGTATCTGTATCTCTCTCTGTATATTTGTATTCTCTTGAAATTGATGTGTTAGTGTCCATTGTAATACCTCAATAGCAACGTAGTCTTGTTGTTAGGAACGCAGTTCATCCCACACAGTTCATCACTGATCAGGCTTCCGATTCCATTATTAAAAATTTATCTTAAGTTAAAACTGATCATCTACCTTTGAAATGTGAAATGCCTTCTTTACTTGTTTGGATTATCTCAACGGCAATATAGCCGGAATGTATTTTAATCAATTCTTTGAAATATCAAAAAACTTACCTGTGGCTAAACTCTGTTTTTGAAATGGAAAAGACAGACATTGTCAATGAAGAAGAACAACTCATTGTATATTGTAATGGACCGAGTATTTTAATCTCAGATATTACAACTTAAGTTGTTGGCTGTTGCCATTGAAATTCTGAAAGTCCTCCTAATATGCAGCTTTCCTTGATTAGTTTGGAAACTTGAAATTAGAGGAAGTTGCAGGGAAATGAAAATTTTTAACCCTATATTTTTTGTGCTAGTCCTGATGTATATATGGTGTGCAAGCAGAGTCCGTGGAGATCTGAAGACCACTTTTGTTGTTTGGGTGTGGCTTTCATGAGCATACTTGATGATCATGTCAAAAGTACACTTCAATTAAGGTAACTAATTAAGTATTTAGCTTTACAGCCTAATATTTGTAATGGAATGGGTCTTCTTGTTCCTCTTTTTGGTCTTCAATTCCTCCTATCTGTTCACTCCTCTTGCTAGCTATTTATTTCTCGTTAATTTTCATGTGTGGAATTTTCTTTGTGTCGGATTATAAAGCATAATGTTTGGTGTGTCCGGTACAACTAATTAACTATTCGGACACGGAGAAACCGAGCTCCTCATTTTAATTGGTTGAAAGGTGAAGTATTTGACTGCTACATTATTGTCTTAATGTCTTTTAGTCAAGCTCGAGTCTGTGTTTCTAAAACATGGAAGGCAAGTGATCTTTATTGCCCTGTGGGGTGAAGTGTTACACCATTGGTCTTTTATAAAAGTGAAACCTGATTAAGATTCTATGAAATTTAGATGATGAAATTTGTTCAGACAACTCTGGCCCAAAATATTGGAGGAAAAACTTCTTTCCTTCTTCAAGATTCAAGAACTCTATTTTCTGATGGTTGAGCTTTGACTAATATAACCCTATTCTCAATTTTGTCATATTTCCCTCACTTACATAGAAAATCACTTACAATACTATTAAATTTTATTTAGTCTTGTTAATCCTACTCTTAGCTATGATTCCTTTGTTTTGGACAAATAACAACTCACAAGTGAATTGGATATTTTAAAAGTAGCTGCACTCTGTAGGCTTACATTGCTAAAAATTGGTTGTTACGTCGGAGAAATGAATCCTTCAATACCAGTGCATACCTTTGGTATATTCATTAATCCTTCGGAAATGAATCATTTAGTGCAGGAACCCGAGTTTTAGATCCTTATCGTTCAATGTTAACTTCTGATATGATACAAGTTTTGATTTGTGGAGAAGATTTGGTTCACCAACTTCACGAGATTAAAAAGCCTATTATGTCATATGTGAGTTTTATTTTTTAAAATTCATTTGAGATATTTGCATATTTGCATGATTATAATTTGACAATAAAATTGATATATAATAGATTTTTATTTTTATTTAGGAGGACGAGCCGAATCATGTCATATTGCTAACATGATGGTTGGATGACAAATGCTAGTCTAATTTTTATTCAGTGTTTTTTTTATGAATTTGACAATTAATATTTATTTATGTATTTGATAATTATTGTGGATGTTATTTGTTTTTGTTATATATATTTAATGTTATGGATAATTGATGTAATTGATGTTTTATTCATATTAATTCATATTGATAAATCGAATACTTGAATCAAATATTCGAATCGAATACTCGAATCATTTATTGTTAAATAGGTTTTGTAAAAAAAAACATAAATAAAATTTCAAATTGAATAATTCGAATATTAATTTCAAATCGAATACAAATCAATTTTAATATTCGAATAATAAACAAATACGAATACTCGAATAATTTCACGAATACGAATCGAATATTGCAATATTCGATTTGCTTCAATTCGTTTACACCCCTACCACCAGCAGACTTGAAGTCTACCTGCAGACCTGAAGATCACCAGCAGACTTGAAGTCTATCTGTAGGAAAGAAGTTCACAAGCACACCTGAAGTCTATCTGCAAAATTAGAATTCAAAGCAGTAACAATTTCTTTAATTGCTTTCCTATTATGTAATTTGTATATATATTTTCCCTGTATATTTCTAACATGTATCTCCCTCTCTATCTTCCTCATTTTACGTATTTCTCTATGTTTTTTCCGCTGCAAATATTTTAACCCTTGGCGATTGTGTTTGAGATCTCAAAGCATGGAAAATCTTGTTATTTGTTGTTTTTTTAAAGTTCCTTGAAATCATGTTACGTTTGACATACAATATGTGCTATGTTTTGTATTTGTTTTTTTTTTCATTCACATCTACTTTCCCACCTATCAAACAATTATATCATCGCAAAATGAAATTAACATTCTACTACTTGTTAATTAAATGCAAGAATCAACCGTTGTATTAACTAGTATTTCATTCTCACCTGTTTAATTATATAAATCAATCATCACATCACTTCATGAATCATTATAAAGTCTACATCATAAAAGATAAATAATAAAAATTAAACCTAATCTTCCACCCCTCCCACCGAGCGCGAGCGCTCGCACACACGCACAACCAAGTCAAACACAACAATAAATGAAAAAGTTCATAAAATTCATTATTCAAAAAGTTTGAAATTTGAAGAAACATATGTTTTTAATAAGGGTTGATGTGATTTACATTTTGCTAGGGATTGGTCTAGTACAATATTGTTGCTCATCAGTAGTTCTTGATATGGATGTCGGTACATGTTTGATTGTTAAGGTAAAAATGCAAAACATAAATTTTGATAAAATAATGTCCGAAAATCTTTAAAGTAACAAATATTTTACGGCATTCGTGCAAAAATGTTGCTCTTAAATAATCCCAGGAAAGTCTAATTATATAAAAACTAGTTTACCCTTGAAATAATTTGTTGTACCATTATACCATTATTTGTATTGTAGCCCAGATTCTGATTTCTGAACCAATTTATTAAAGTATGTCTGCCTAGAATAGATAAAGATTAAAGAAGGGGTCCTAACTCCTAATTAAATTCACCATATATTGATCTTACCCACTCCCAATTTATAATCCATCTACCAAATGCACCAAAAAATTCCCTGTAGAATATCCAATTATTCATATTATTTATTATTAAATTAAAACTAGTGGACAACTATTTGTCGGCTTTTTAATAATAAATAAAATCCCAACTTACACACACATTCACACATAGTAAAGATTATTAATTAATTCTGATAGCTCATCGTTTTACTTCACCAGCCACCAGCCTTGAGCCTACCTTCGGGGAGGTTAGGGAGGTGATAAATTTTTCAACCTCTTTGGGGATCTTTCTACTAATATTCCCATGATTTCCATACATAAGGTCTCCCGTAAAAGTTAAAACCATTTTACAGATCTACTATCTCACAACGGCGAACACAGAGATTTATTCAGGTGGGAGCAATTTGTAAAATTTGACAGATTATTATTATTTAACAAAAAAAATCCCAAGTGGGAGCAACTGTCCCAAGACCATTACACATGTGTCAACCTTTGCTCACTACACAATCCATCAACACACGATGTATCGATTAAAAAAGATATGTTTTACCTAAGTATTTGTCTAATATCGCATGGTAATATATTTTGATGAATTATGAATTTGGTGGGTGGGAAAGTATATAAAAAGGAAAGAGAGAGGACCGAATGGAAGTATAATACTTTATGTTAGGTTGTTATTAATAAGTGAAGGACAAGGGGAGTGAAGAAAGAGGAGACATGATTGGTCAGAAAAACCCGTGGGTGGGTAAGAAGTATGAACTATAGGTAACTTGATATTGGAATTAGGGGTATAAAATCACCGAACCATCGACGGAATCGAGTCGAACCAAAATAAATCATTTGGTTTGGTTCGGTTTTGGTCGAATATGGTTTAGTTTCGGTTTCTAAAATTGAAAAACCAAGCGGTTCGGTTCGGTTCACGGTTTTTGTTATTAAACCAAACCAAATCCGAACCGAACCAAACCACCATATATATTTTTATTTATTTATTATATAATATATATTATATTACATTTATTAACTATTTTGAACCTTTGATTTATTCATAATATATATATATATATACTAAATAAAAAAAATCTTGATTGTTGGAGAACTATTATTTCTTCCATTGTTTGTGTTTATTTTAGAATTTGTATTGTTTTATTTATGATAATTTGTTGTTAGTAGGTTATTTCTTAATTTTGATGTTAATTCCAAATTAAAATCTTATTTTTATTGTTATTTTTAATGTTGGTTAATTTCATTAAAAATAATTTATATAAACCATAAAATCGAACCAAACCAAACCAAACTGAGTGATTCGGTTCGGTTCGGTTCCAAATCTTACTCGGTTCGGTTCGGTTTGAGATTTTTGGAACCATTAGAGGCAGTTCGATTTGTGGTTTAACATAAACCAAACCGAACCACTTACACCCCTAATTGGAATATACTAATACTATCATGTGATCCTCTCTATTCCTCTTCCTCATCTCATCATCCCTCATCCTTCAAGTTAACTTAATTAGTTCAAGATATTACAGTCCCCTCCCCTTGATAAATTACGTATGTATATTAAAATCTGTTGGAGTATATAAGTGAAATAAAGCATAACACTTACCTTCATCCGTTTACTAAAAGAAAACTACTCCATCTTTCTCTAATAAGCCCCTTAATTTTGTGCTCTTGGACTTAAGTTCCACTTCACTTTTGTCTTAATGTCAATCTAACCTAATCAGCAAAATTACATAATCTAATGATGATCTTGTCTTTAGTGTGTGTTGGTAGTTTGTAACTGTGTGTGAGGGATTGAGTCAACACAACTCTTTTGAAAATAAAAAAATACTAACTCTTTTTTAATTGAAACTTTAGAGTAAACAAAATTGAAAATGAATGATTAGGAGAATTAAACCCTCAAACTATCAAAGAAAATAGTAATATAGATGTCTCTAATTATCGTTATACACCTAGCCGACTATGCTTTTAATTATACATATTCAACTTGCGAAAAGTCCAATTACTAAGCTATAACTCTAATCATATATATATAACAAAAAAAAAAATATGTAGACTAACCGATGTGACTTATTAAACGATACTCCAAATATTAAGAGATGTGACTTGTACTCCCTCCACTCCTAAATAATTATTAATTTTTTCTTTTTTGTCGTTTTTAAAAGATTTATTTGTTTTTAAACTTTCTTTTTTGAGAAAATTATGTTACCACTTTATTCTTATTTATTTTTGTCGTGTTATAAATATGGACCATATACAAATAAAGTTTTTTTTAAAAAAACTATATAGTAAATCAATATTTATAATAGTTTAAATATTGCTTTTAATAATGTGCCCGATCAAATATTGTGGTAAGAACTTAATTATCCAAAACCAAAATTTTCCTTCAAAGGCATCATCGTAAGTCAATATCCTATTTCAATTTCTTCCCAAACATAGAAAGAATGGTGTAGGAATGAAATTGGACTCTTCTTGTTGTTCCCCTCTTTGACTCTCTCTCACTCACACAAAGACACCTCTTTTCCCCACCCCCTCAGCCTCTGCCGCAGGGTCATTAATTTGTTCATACCTCTCTCTCTCTCTCTCTCGTAGACACACACACACACACACCTCAAGGGGGATTCAGTTTACTAGTTTATTGTAAACCTTCACATTTTCCCACGAAAATATACTTTCTCAAGGCCTGTTAATGTTCTGCATGTATGGGAATCATTTTCTTTCTTCAATCTGTTATTTTCCGTCAAACCATACATTCATTATCTAAACCCACACGTCCCAGAAAGATTCAGTTCTACTGTACTCAAACTCAAATGGAAGAATTCAGAGCAAATTCTTGAAATCAACATTTTAGATTATGTCGTGATTTTTGCATTTTGATTTAGTTCTACAATGATTAGTTAACAACAGTGTATATCTGACTTGATTTTCAGGGTTGAATTCATATGGAAAATTGATTTGAAGAGTTAAGGGTAACTGATTGATTTAATTATGGGAAAAGGAATTACAAAGTGTCCTGATATAGTTGACTCAAATCAGCTGGGATGCATGTTTGGATTCAGTGGTATATTTGACTATCACCACGGCCGCCCCAGTCGAAAGCTACTTCTCAATGACAGCCATAGAAACAAAACACTCATAGGTAACAATTTCTTGATTACATCCTTGTGTGCATAGTGGTTTAAAATTGTGCCTGCCTAAGTTGTGATTGATTCAGTGTTACAAGGGTAATTTGAGGAAACATCAAAAACAATAATTCAGGATTGAGTCTGATACATTTTGATTCATAATGGAATAAACTGTGGAAAACAAGTAGAGAAAATGCTGTACGCAAGCCTAGTTGTACAGCACAACTATTTTTTGCATTTTTCCCCGGAAACTGTAGTATTCTTCTTCAAGTTTTCAACAATGGAAAAACTTGGTGTAGTTGGGTGGTGGTGGCAGCGGTGTAGCTTCCACTCTACCAAAGTTTGAATAATCTGAGTAGCCTGCTAATTGCGCATAAATTTTTAATTTTTTCCCTTGAAATAGATAAAGTGCCAACTTTTGATCTAGTAGTAACTGGCAATGTGCTTTTATTTGTTGAAGAGTGACTTTTTTTTCTCTTCAGGGGCAGAGCAAACAAGGAGCACGGCTAAAATTATTTCCAGCTTCGACAAAAATCGTCAGCGTATCAATGTAAGTTCTATGAACAGGATTCTAAAAATCTGCAATGCTTGTTGATCCTTTGCTTTCCTCTTGTTTGTGTTTACAAGAAAAGTATTAAGAAGGTGCTAATTAGAAGTTTCATTATGTTCAGAAGAAGCATGAGAAGGCCAAAAAAGGTGCACGAATAATAGTGGATCAAAGCCCTTCTCGAGCAATGTCATTGGTGCTGTCTTCGCATGATGAAGGATTCTGCAATCAGATCCCTTTGAAAAATGGGTTAAAATCGATTCCCAGTAGAAGAAAGGGTTATCAGCTTGATGAGAACAGTCTGCACATAGTTCACACATTTATCGATCAAATGGAGGTTGGCAAGCAAACAAGGGAGAAATCACTGTGGAAGAGGATTATGAAATCTCGATATGGATACACAAAAAAGGGAAAACAAAATTTACTCCCTTTGAAAAGCTTGGAAATTTCGAAGCCTAATCCTGACACTATGCAAAATTTACGTAAAGAAAGAGTTGGAAATTTTTCTGCTGTTACCAATAGAAAGAACAAGAAAAGTGAGCCCATGGACTTATGTGAAAGTTCTTATACAATACCCAACTTGCCAATTGTGGCTTATTCTAAGAAACAGGTATCGGACATTTCTTTGGAGGCAAAGAAACACCTTTCCGAGAGGTTAAGGAGAGTCGAGAAGGTTGAGGCAGTATTAAGCAAACAATCTCCAAGAACCTTGGAGAAGATACTATTGTCGTCTCCGAAGCATGACTTAGCAAGTACTTTTAGTCCTAAATGGGAGAAAAATTACAGTTCTGTTTCCACACAGATGAGGTTTTCCCCGTATGGAAATTCACAGTTGGCTCACGAGAAAAGCTTGCAGACTCGGAAAGATAATAACACTTTCAAGCTCGATGATCCATTTATGACAGATGATTCTAGTTCAAGGGGTAATATTCACTCTTGCTTTCAAATTTTCGTGCACATTCACTTAAAAAAAAAATCAATGTTTGCCATGTTTCTGCAGGTTGTTTGGAGATTCTAGAAATTTCCCCAGAGCAAAACATCATGGATGCATCTAAAATGCTCGAGGGAAACCGATGTTCAGAGGGATTAATATTGGTAAGTTCTTTCAGCATAAACACGAAGATGATCTTCATTCCTCTCCAATGCCTCTGATCAGTATTAACTTATAGATGCCCCCCTGCCCCCAATACCTCTTTTGCCCTTTATTTTTCCAGGAATCGCCTGCATCAAGTACTGTAAATATCTGCAAGTTGCAAATTACGAATAGGGATCAAGAGAGAGAAGAAAACCCAAGCCCAGTTTCGATTCTCGAGCCCTTTTTCAAGGATGAAGCCAGCAGTCCCATGAGCTCCATTACAGAATCACGTATGTCTCAAATCCTACGATATTAATCTATGTCAAATTTTGGTTTTTCTTCTCTCCCATTTAGTCTGCAATTGTTTTAACAAATGTAATATAATTGCCACCAGCTGAGCCTCCAATGCAACCACTTCATCTCAATTTTGATGAGCATCTAGAAATTAATTTCAGTATCGATATGAAGGACAAGGAAATCATCCCTGCCTATATAAAAAAAGTGCACCAAAGTTCTCAGTTAGACTGGGACAATTTTTTAGCGAATGGGTGGCCAGCCAGGTCTTGTTGTGACCAGAAACTACTCTACGACTGCATTAAGGAAGTCCTAATTGATTTGCATCAATGTTACTTTGGATCGTTTGTCAATTGGAGAATTCAAGCTGTGTCAATGGAAGAAAATGCGGTTAAAGAGGTGATGAAAGAAGTTGATTGGTATACTATTCCACGAACAATGCCACTCACACTGGATCAGCTTGTGGGGAAAGATGTTGCAAAATCTGGAAAATGGGTTGATATTACAGTTGATACGGAAGATATTGTGATTGAAATCGTGGAAGAAGCTCTAGAGGATTCAATATTGGAAATGATTCTTGATATGAGCTAGGCTGCAATTATGAACACACAGTCAGATCAACAGTTGAAAAGTTTGATGCATCGCTAATTGCGGTGGTTAATTCTCAAAATGAAATGAAATGAAACGCCAGATGAGATGGTAAATGGATATTTGTTACTCCCTTAAATACAAAGGATCCAAATCCACTGGCTGATTCCATGGGCGCTTTTAGAACCCCTAATACAAGCTAATTAATTTCAGAAGAGGATTGTAGTTAGTTTTATAGGATTTACTGAATAAACATGCCTGATTGTAATGGATCAATATAGATGAGTCGTGTTTGAAAGTTGTTGTGATGATCATCATACTTTGTAAAAGTTCTTGTTTGATCACTTATTGAGCTACTCTGCAAATCTTGTTCATTTATGTCCTCGTTATCCTCACGTCCATGGCTTATTTTTTCACACTTTGGATTTATCTCCCACAAAATCTGGTGCAGAAGACCTTGTTGGGTTGTTTGCGTGTTTTCTCCTCAATATCGCAGTGGCAAGCTACTACGAAGAAAGAATCTGCTAAGAGTCCAATAACAGCAACCGTGTTTTTAGGTTGATGCGACAATGATTTGCGGAGAATTTTGAAGCTGACGATGGAGACTGGTATTAAAAAACTCAATGTGAGGCATGAAAATCATGCCACTGAGATGCCATGAAACAAACCTTTCCAGCTTCATGATTTCCATTTTCTATCTCCAATTTGTCCAAAAAGATATGGACTAATTTAAACTTTCAAGAAGAAAAAAGTGAAAAAAAATGCCGTTTTCCCCGTTTTGGCGGTTGTCCCTCCACTTTGATCAAATTAAACTACAACCCTACAAATTTGAGCGATGGTGTTGGAAGGCACTCCTTGAGTTTAATGGTGAAACCAAGGGTAAGATCATCACTAAAGTCTCCCATGGATCTTTCCTCTTTTACTAACTGCTTTTATCCCTTTTTTACTTGAGTCCTAGCCAATCTCAGGTGCACATTTGTTTCCTCTATCCTTTCGTTGCTACCCCATTTACGGTTACATAACGAGACAAGCTACTTAAATTTGAAATGAGTTTGTAAAATAGTCAAACCAAGCTTGTACGACTTACCAAGCTCGTTGATTTTTAAGCTCACTAATAACAATTTATATTAAAAGAATGTTTGAGATTTGCTTGAAAGCTAATAATGCTAAGCTTTAAAACTATTTCAAGCTCTGACAATATTATTCAGATATACAGTAGCAACGTAAAAGTGAGATTGACATTCAATCCTTTAACTTGGTCAAATTTTTGAATTTTGTAACGCCAATTAACATTAAGAAGTACTCCACTACTCCTTCCATCTCATTTATATAGACTTTTTTAATATTTATTTTTAGTTATCTAAATTATTTTGACCGGTTACAAGTTCAACTCTCATCACTCATAATCAAATTGAATATGTACAAGGTAAACTAAATTTCATGTCAGTGCCTATGACTAGAATTAACTGTTGTACATAAGCTTGTGGAAATTGAGATTTAATTCTGGTCAGTAGTTATATTTGGTAAAAATGAATCCTAATTCGTAGTTAACTTTTATGAGATTAAATCCTCACAATAATTATAATTATGTTTGATAAAAATGCATTCTGAACTACTGAGTGAATTATAATAAAGATAGTATATACTAGCATTAATTAACTAAATAATGAGTATAAATGGAAATCTAAAAATTGGACAATGGTTCTCGAAAATTCATTAGAAATTTTAAGAGGGTAATCTTTTGCAATTTGGTCTAACTATAAGGGAGAGAAGTAAAATTAGTAGTCCAGATATTTAGGGCTTATTCCCGCCAAGCCACGAAAAACCCTAGCGCCCTTTCTCCATTTCTTTATATCTTAAACCCCCACGTTTCTCCTCCTTCCCCCTCCATCCCTCACCAACCACCACAACCGGAGCTTCCAAACCCATCTCCAATGGAAGCTCAAGCCGTAAAATCAAACCTTGTCTTAATCCTAGACTACGGCTCTCAATACACCCATCTAATCACCCGCCGAATCCGAAGCCTCTCCGTCTTCTCCCTCTGCATTTCGGGCACCGCCTCACTCAAATCCATCACCGAATTAAACCCTTCTGTAATCATACTCTCCGGGGGGCCCCACTCGGTCCACGCACCCAACGCACCGTCTTTCCCAGATGGGTTCGTGGACTATGTGGAGTCAAATGGAGTGTTTGTGTTGGGGATATGCTATGGGTTGCAGTTAATTGTGCAGAGGCTTGGTGGGGAAGTGAGGGTTGGGGAGAATCAGGAGTATGGGAGGATGGAGATTGAGGTTGTAAAGAAGGCTACTTGTGGTGGTGGGTTGTTTGGGAGTAAAGAAGTTGGTGATAGTCAGGTTGTTTGGATGAGTCATGGGGATGAGGCCGCGAGATTGCCCAAGGGGTTTGAGGTGGTGGCGCGTAGCAAGCAGGGGGCCGTGGCTGCGGTGGAGAATCCAGCAAGGAGGTTTTATGGACTTCAGTATCATCCAGAGGTAATTGGGTTGATTTATTTTTGGTTATACATGAGTTAAGCTGAGCTTTGATTATTCGATTTTTACTCTTTTATTTTAATTAAGCTCCCCATGGAGCATGCGTCCATCACAATCCAATCAATCTATGTTTTTTGCCTGACTGCTAGAGCAGCAATAAATGAATCGAGCTCAAGCCTTACTCAGGCTAAAAAGTTCAAAAATATACAATATTCATATTGAATATGCATCAAACCTATATATCATGTTCGAATTCTGCTGCCAGTCTTGCTTGGTTTGTTACAGTCCTGGTTACATTTGTCCAGTGTTCTTGAAAGTAGTACTTTTGCTGTTTTTGTACCGAAAGACACATTTTAATGAGGCCTCATATGGTTCTTATGTTAGTATAACTTTAATTAAAATGGTTGCAATAAGTTATTTCTAGTTCTCAGGTTTCTATGTAGCCATTAGAAGTGGTTTTTTATTGGTGGCAAAATGTTGGTTTAAGTGGAATGGTAATGGATGTACAAGTATAGTCTTTGAAATGAGAAAAAATAAAAGATAATTGCCTCAATATGATTGTTACGAATTTTTGGACGTTATCTGCATCATGTACCCAACTCAAATTAAACTTACTGTACAATATAACCTATCAAACTAGTATCAAGTTGCATTAACTTCAAGTCTAACATTCACTCATAATTTCTTAATGCAAGCTTTTGTTGGGTGGCCTTCCTTTTTTCATTTAGTGCTGTCAAGATGCTGGGTATGTAGCACAAAGAACTTGTGTTTAAACAAGTGACTGAATAATCCTATTAGCCGATTGTCCTTTATCAAAAAAAAATCTATTAGCCCATTGTCTGATTGACAATGGCAAAAGGTAGGTCTGTGCTACAAAGAATTAGTAGTACATACTTCTTGCTCTATTACATTACCAATATTCCCAGCAATGATTGTAGGCTTATTAAGCTTCTACTGATATGGAATGAAAGTTGAACAATAAATCAGTTATTATCATGATATGACAACCTGAAATGTCTATGCATTATATTGCTTTATTTTATCAGTCCTTTTCGATTTAAAAAAAAGAGGGATGGCCATTTCAGTTCTCATCAAATTTCTTAGTGTGCATGCAGCTGAATTGAGCTGGATTACTATAAATAACTCAACAGATCACAATTTAGATAACAGTTGATTGCTCTTTGCCATGTATGTAAAACTCTCAATGTTTATGTTTTTGTAGTAAGACAGATGAAACTCAGAATTCAGTTTGTATTACCACGTAGTTAGTGTCTACGATTTGGACTATTTTGAGTTTGTATAAATTCTAAACCAGTATTATTTTTGAATCTTTTGAAGGTGACACATTCACCAGAGGGAATGGAAACATTGCGATATTTCCTCTTTAATGTTTGTGGAGTCACTGCTGGGTGGAAGATGGAAGATGTAATGGATGAAGAAATAAAAGTCATTAAAGGCATGGTTGGGCCTGAAGATCACGTTATTTGTGCATTATCTGGAGGGGTTGATTCCACAGTTGCAGCCACTCTTGTTCACAAGGCAATTGGGGATAGGCTTCACTGTATTTTCGTTGATAATGGCTTATTAAGGTGAGATTGTGATGACACTCCGGATAGAAAACATAAGTTTCATATTATGCATGTTGTTGACACTATCTCTGACCTTTAAATCCTGATTATGGTGTTTTGTTTCTTAAAGGTACAAGGAGCAAGAGCGGGTGATGGAAACATTTGAAAAGGATCTTCATCTGCCTGTCACTTGTGTTGATGCTTCCGTGCAGTTTCTTAGTGAGCTCAAAGGTGTCGAGGATCCTGAAAAGAAGAGGAAAATAATTGGAAAGGAATTCATTGCTATCTTCGATGCATTTGCCCAAGATCTCGAGAACAAATTGGGGAAGAGGCCTACGTTCTTGGTCCAAGGAACCTTATATCCAGATGTGATTGAATCTTGTCCACCACCAGGTAGTGGTAGGACCCACTCCCATACAATTAAGAGTCATCATAATGTTGGCGGGCTCCCAAAGGACATGAAATTGAAGCTAATTGAACCACTTAAACTTTTGTTTAAGGATGAGGTATGCAATTTTATTTACATTCAATATCATACATACTTCAGTTTTTTATTCTGCTTCAATTTGTCTAAAACAACTCTCTTGTCACACACACACACAATATAGGACCAACAGGTTTCACCAATTAAATGCATTTTGTATCCATTTGTGAATTGCTTTGTTATCCTTTCAGCCCTCGTTTGTGGTTTTATTTTAAAAGTTTAACTGTGTAATTCATTTTCTCATTTATCTGAAGGTTCGTGAACTGGGTAGAATCTTGGAGGTTCCAGTGGGATTTCTAAAGCGACACCCTTTCCCAGGTCCCGGGCTTGCAGTACGGATCCCTGGTGATGTCACTCAGGGAAATGCGTTGGAAATCCTCCGCCAGGTAATGGAAAGAATCTATATCTACATGAATTTTATACTAGTCCAGTTATCTTTGGTTTCCAATTTAACGAGAATATATGTTGCAGGTGGATGAGATCTATATTCAAGCAATCAAGAATGCGGGAATTTACGACGAAATATGGCAAGCTTTTGCTGTATTCTTACCAATATTAACAACAGGGGTGCAAGGAGATCAAAGAACGCATTCTCATGCAGTTGCACTTAGAGCTGTCACAAGTCAAGATGGAATGACGGCAGATTGGTGAGCAACATTTATTTTGCTCACGATATCACTTGATTTATATATATGTATATATATGTGTGTGTGTGTGGGGTTGGGAAGGAGGTGTGAAATTGTGATTGCTAAATTTCAGGTATTATTTTGAGCACAAATTTCTGGATGACGTTTCAAGAAAGATTTGCAATAGTGTTCGTGGGGTAAACAGAGTTTGTCTAGACATAACATCAAAGCCTCCATCAACAATTGAATGGGAATAATTGGATGCCTTCCTTACTTACTATGTAATGATTGATTCTTGCATCAACAACTTTGGTACCATTAGGTATTATTGATTTGAGCTACAAGTCATTTGAGGAAATTAATCAACTACACACTTGTTTCCCGGAATGTGAATGTCTGAATGTATGCCAATAATCCTCTCAACTGCTTCCCTCATCATCTCTCCTGATGCCTCTGTACACCCTATTTTGATTGTAACCTTCTTCTCACTTATGCGTACAATTACACCATCACTTATACGTTTCATTTTCACTACTCTCATTCATTGCACACGCCTTCCTCTTGTTCACCAATGGCTTCTGCCCGCTACCAGTTTTCTTCTCCCCATAAGATGTTCTTTCTATCATGCCTTGAGGTTCCTTTCTTCTTTCCTTCGTGCTAGATTCCAACTCTTCAATCCTTCTCTTAAGCTCTTTGAGATATTCTATTGTGCCATCTAATACAGATACTTTATCTCCCTGCACAGCCGAAACCAGGATTCATATAATCTAGAACCTTAGATTCAAAAGGAGAAAACATTCAGTTACCTTGCCAATGGAAGGGACCAATGAGCCTAGAATCAAAAATCTTTGGTTCATCTTCTCTCCCCTCCTCCTCTCTGCTAAAACATTGCGTGCTTCAGTTTCATCAGCCTCCAGTCCACATAGTCTATCCCTTCTTCCATTCTCCTCGGGTGAATTGGCCAAACATTTTGCATGCATTTTAGCGACTTCAAATAGTGCCTTCTTCAACAACACTTGCGATGCTACACGTTGATCATGTTTCTGCTTGCATCCAAAGCCGTACGATCCCCCTATTCTCCAACTAAAGCTGGATTCTCTATTGCTGTGTCTGAATCGAGGACCCAAGATTAACTCGTGGGTGTTCTTGAAAAGGGTCGAAAGAATACCTTGATAGTGAGTATCATCACCTCTAAAATCTAAGGAAGCCTTTTTTACAACATTTACAGGGACCGTCGCTAAGTTTTGCGATGTAGAGTCATTTGGACTCATCGAATTATGGACACCACCACTGATCTCATCATCCATGAATAGCCAGCTCTGTACTTGGGAAGCTCCCAAATCTCTGCCTTCAACTATGAATGAATCCGCTGCTAGTTGAAATTGCTCGACCCCAATCAAGCTGTTCTTGGGAGAATAAGCCTCAACTTCTTCAATTTCTTCCACCTGGTCAAGATTGTTGTTGAGGATTTCATGTTGTTCAAGATTGGTACAAGCAGCACCTTGTGGGTTTCTTGAGATCTTGGAAAGTTTTGGATATGGCATCTCCTTGAAGGAAGATCTTATCTGTTGAATAATCTCGTAGTCCTCCATAACCTTCAAATATAGAAACTTGATGGTTAAACTTGAATACAAATAACACAACTGGAGTTGAAAATTTTATATGACAAGAGAGATGAAAGAAGTTACCTTCTCAGTTGTGCCGAGCTCAATTACTCCCCCTAAACATGGAAAGGACACCAGAGTCTTCAAGTCGAAAAACAAAAATCATGAATCACCAGAGAGAATTAACATAATCAAGTATGTAAATTGGTGTTTAATTATGCATTTGGGACATCTGAAAAGGAAGATGAAACATATCTAGGAAAATAAATGGCGATACCTGAATTGATGCACTCTGAAGAAGTCCGCACAAGCCCGGTGTGATTGAACATAAAGCAAAACAAAGAAATGATGAGAGAGAGAGAGATTAGATCACGGTATGAAAACACTACAACTACCTACTTTTGCCAAAAGAGATCGAGTGAACGCTATGCTATCTGCCTGGTGGGCATTACATAACCATATGGTTTTGTTATTTGCTAATGTTCTTCCGGGCAATCTGGAAGAAAACATGTACATCGTAAATTAGTTTGTAATCAAAATATAACAATCTGGAAGAAACATGTGTGTGTGAGGGAGAGTGAGAGAGGGAGTAGTACTAGTACCATACCCTTGGCCTATATTGAATACAAAGGACATGCAAACCAAGAAATACCACTCAGCATCAGTGAGATCTTCAGGAAAGAGTGCAGTTGATGAAGGGTGTAGATTCTTTTGATCAGAAACAGAGAGAGACGTGAAAAGTTGTCTTAGTTGCTCAGTCCGTTGCAATCCCAATTCATCAGCTTCCATTCTTCCTCCTCCTCCTACTGCTCCAGCTTGAACTGTTTTCCTTGTCTTTATGTCTCCATTATAGTACCCTTCTCCCCATTCCAATACCCTATTGTTTTTAAGCATTTCAATCCAAAACTTGTCATCATGCTGAATTCTCTTCTTCTTTTTTGTGAATTATTGTATTTCTTAGACACTGATTTTAAGTATAGATCTAGTACTCCTTCCATTAAGGACAAATAATCCACTGGATAACAAAAACCCAGCGTGAAGAAACAAAAGAGAGAATTTATATAAAGGGAATTAAGAGTTGAAAGTGGTGAATAAAGTACCCTGGTTGTTTTGAAGAAATGGACCAGAAGATTGCATAGCTCCATTGGACATTCTTGACAGCAAAAGCAAGCTGCCTCCTTATCCTTGTACTTTCTCCCACTGCCTCTTGCTTTTCTTCTCCAGTTGTCATTATACCTCAACTTTCACACACACACCCAGAGAAAATTAACTATTTAGGGAGCATATATATGAGTACTCTTTGAATTTGAATCCCTTGCTTGTTCATTCCATACAACACTCCTCCAAATCTTTACGAAAGCTTTTGGTTTGTTAGTTTTCTTGTTGCTAAGAGAAAACAAGAAGCATCAAGCATTTAAAATAACTCACCAGCTCCAAGTCCAACAACATGCATATATCTCTAAATGGCATGCAACTTGTGTTTAATCACAAAATGAGTGCAAATTTTAGGAAAAGAGCATGATTTTACATAAAATCAAGATAAGAATTTTGAATGGTAAAGAAGAAGGAAACAAGTTAACCTTTTTTTTTTTTTTTTTTAAAAAAAAAACTTTTGGATTGAAGGTGTAAAAGAAGTTGGAAAAAGATAGATGGGTTTTCAAAACCAAAACCAAAACCAAATACAACCACAAATCATCTACAATGGTTAAGAAGACAATTGTGGATTTGATTTGACATAGCCACATAGGAAACAAACAAAAAGAAAATGAACTTATCTACTAATCAAATATACAACAGACAAGAAACATTAAAGAACTTGACACATATTCATAAAGTTTGTTTTTTTGGCAAAACACACAAATGGGCCACCCAACTTTACCCCTTTTTGCAATTCGGCCACCAAAACTTTGAATCATCTATTTTGGCCACCAACAGCAAGCGAGCCCATTTTCTAACGCCCGTTAGAAAATGGCGTTAACTTTATCTTATTTCCCCATTTTGCTCATGTTATTAGACAAACCACCTAATACCTTCTATTAGTGGACAGATCGGGGGAGACATTCCAAATCAGAAATCGAAGAAAAAAAACCCCAAATTCTAGGGTTTTCGATTTGAATCGAAATTCACATCTCTTCCATCCCGTAAGCTATATACCCTCAACGCATATCAATTACACACCCATTTCATCATCTCTTCCGAGTCATCATCTCTGTGAGACGCGCCCATACCCAATTTCATCTTCAAACGATCGGCAAACGAAGAAGGTAGTTTTCATCGTTGAAGCTGCCCAGACATTTACTTAACAATGTCAGTGAGTGGGTATGAGATATCAAGGTTAGAAGGCTCGTCTTCATCGGGAGGGTCCGATTTTCTTACTGAATATCGTCATAAAATTTGTCGATGTAACCTTAGGGTGGCCCTTTTACATCTGGGACTGAGAAGAACCCAGGACGAAGATTCATTCGATGCCCTAGATATATGGTAAGCAATGTTGCCACTTTTGCTATAGATTTTTTCAAGAACTCTAATTTATTTACAAAACCCCCAATTTCTTACAAGAACCATAAATTATTTACAAAACCCCCCAATTTTTTACAAGAACCCTAACTGTTGTAGTAGTATTTTCTGTTACTCTCCAACATTATTGTCACAAGACCCTAATTTTTTTTTGCTTCTTATAGGATGAACATGATTGTGGTTTCTATTTGTGGGTTGATGACAAATTTACAAAGAGGTCAGTGGAAGTGATTAATGATTTGAAGAAACTGGTCAAGGATTTGAGAGAGAGAGAACATGACTTCAAGGAAGAACAATTGTTGAAGAAAGAGTGTGACATGCTTCAAAAGGAATCTGTCAAGAACAGGGAAAAAAAAAGATATTGAAATGTAGTATTGGTCAATATGGCAGGAGAGAAAAGATGTATCTTCTGGCAATAATCATCATGATGATATTGATTAGTGTGTTGATGGCATCACACTTCAAATTGGATGTAACTGCCAAAATGTTAATGCCTTAGTTGATTGCAAAATTCTGAATAAGAAATAAAATGGTGAAGCATTATGTAATGTGTTTGTGCAAATTTTAATCGTGATGTGTTTGTGCAAATTTTAATTGTGATGTGTTTGTGCAAACACTGATGCCTTACATAAACAAAGCCAACACTGCTTACAAAGACCAACAGAGATGTTGTCACTGCAGAACAAAGACCAACACTTACAAAAATTGTTTGTGCAAACATTGTTTTGTAATGTGTTTGTACAAGCATTGTTGCCTTACATAAACAAAGCCAACACTGCTTACAAAAACCAACTGAGATGTCCTCATTGCAGAACAAAGACCAACACTTACAAAAATTGTGTGTGCAAACATTGTTTTGTAATGTGTTTGTGCACACTGTTGCCTTACATAAACAAAACCAACACTGCTTACAGAGTGTGCCAACACTGCAAATGTACATAAAACTATTTACAAAAACCAACACTGCAGAGATGTACATAAAACAGAATGTGCCAACACTACTGCCTGACAAAACATAGATGTACATAAAATTGTTTGGTCTAACTAAACAGTGCAGAACAAAAATTTACACAACTTAGAGGCAAAACAGAGATGAGCAAAAACCAACACTGCAAATTTTGTGTGCCAACACTGCTGCCTTACAAAACAGAGATGTACATAAACTATTTCGTCTAACTAAACACTACAGAACAAATATGTACATAAATTGTTTACAAATCCAAACCAACCAGTAGAAAACAAGATCTGTCCTCAAAACAGAGATGTACATAAACTATTTACAAAAACCAACACTGCAGAGATGTACATAAACTGTTTACAAAAACCAACACTGCAGAGATGTACATAAAACAGAGTGTGCCAACACTACTGCCTGACAAAACAGAGATGTACATAAAACTGTTTGGTCTAACTAAACAATGCAGAACAAAAATTTACACAACTGAGAGGCAAAACAGAGATGAGCAAAAAATGAGTTACTCTGAACCTCAGTTACTTTAAACATCTAATCCCTATCACCTATATTGTGCAACATTTCCCCACAATCATTTTTCAGTTACATCTATTCTTGCTTTTTTGCTTTTGCTCACTCCTTTGTACCTACATTTGATGTACACCTTTGGAGACCTTGCTTCAGTTGGAGGCCTTGATTCAGTTGCTGTAGTTGTAGACTTCTTTTTTGTCTTCTTAGGTACAACCTCCCCTCTTGCAATTGCCTCCTTAGCCAGTTTGCATGACCTACTATTATGCCCTTTTTCCTTACAAAACCTGAAAGTTGGAGACACATGCAAGTTAATACAAAATGTTCAATTTGGGAATATTATGTAAATTAAGTACAACAAATGCAACTTATTACCTGCAAGTGATTTCTTTTCTCTTTTTAGTCAAGATGTTTGGATCTTGACTATATTTTTCCTTTTTTTCTTCATTAGGGTCTTTAACCCTACATTTCTTTGGTCTACCAGGCATCTTCTTGTTTGGTGGTGGTTGAAGAGGCTGTTGAGATGATCTTGGCCATTGATTCTCACCATTGATGACATTTAGGAGATGAGAATAAGTACTAACAAAAGTTTCCTGCTTGTACCAGTTGGAGACATAATTTTCTGGATCTTGACCAATCTTGTATATGGCTGCCAGAGCATGAGTGTAAGGAATGCCACTTAGATCCCATTCTCTACAATGACATGTCCTCTCCCTAATGTTAACACTAAATGCATCCTTCACATGCCTAACTTCAAATTCATCTCCACCATTATACACCACAGACCAATGCTTAACAACTTATTTACTTTTCTCCATCCTCTTCCTGATCCTTGGACAAATATTATGGCCAAATTTTGAAATCCATGTCTTTCTCTTTTGAATTCTGACCATCATTGCCAACCTAATCTCCTCAAGCATATATATAATAGGTCTAGACCTTGCACCTACTATACTACCATTGAATGCCTCTGCAATATTGTTTTCAACATTGTCTACCTTTGAATATGTGTCAAAATAGGCCTTGGACCAATGAATAGGGTCTGTCCTCACAAGATCTTCAGCAGCCTGCTTGTCTAAATTCTGTAAGACTTCAAATTCTGCTTTGAATTTATCTACTATGCAAGACATAGCAATACTCCAAAAGCATCTCCTATACTCCCATCCCTTGTATTTCTTCCTCCAATTGCTATAGATGTGTCTGGCACACATTATGTGCTCAACATTAGGCAGCAAGCTTGTAACAGCAGGTAGTAATCCCTATCAATCATATAAATAAATGTCATTAAATCAATTTTAATAAAAACTAATGAGGAAAAAAGGTAATAAGATTATGATATTACCTTTTGTTGATCTGTAATGATAGTCCACCCATCTCCATCTCTCATTTCAAGGTCTTCAATCAAATTCTGAAGAAACCAGGTCCAGTTGTCCTTGTTTTCCACGAACTACTGACCCAAGCCACATGATACATCGATTATTTGCATCCTTGGCAGCAGATAACAATTCTCCCTTTTGTATTCCTTTCAAGAATGCTCCATCAATTCCCAACATGGGCCTACAAGTCTCCATAAATGTTGTCTTCACTTGATCAAAACAGACATACATTCTCCTAAAGAACAAACCTTTGGATGGGATAGGGTCGACATGCTCAATGATCCATCAAGTTCTTGCAATGCTTTCTATTCTCACTCAATTCTTTATACCCCAAATTGTTTCAAAACATCAGCTTTCATATCAGTCAACTTATAAGCAGGGTTTCTTCTAAATGTTTCAAAGAATTCCTTAGCCAAAAATGATGCTGTGATTTGCCTGTTCTTAAGTGCCATCCCACAATCATGCTGAGGATTAAATGCGATAATTTGCGAACTTCTTCACCCCAAATTGTGAGTTCATGCACACTCCAGACATCCTCATCTTCTCATTCCTTTTTTTTTCTTATTTTTAATGCCTTGAAAGGCTACAATTATATATATATATGATGCCTTTTGGTGTGGCTCGAACAAATGATGTTGTGAGGCTTTGAACACCGACCTCTCGGTTGAGAGTAGTTAAGTCCTCATGCCTCGTAGGGATTGAATACTCAACCTCCGTTAAGATAAGTGAGTAGCTAAATGTGGCCTTTGGATAAGGCTTTAACAACAACGATGCCTCGAAAAGGCTTGAACACCCGACCTCTCTGAGAGTTGTAAAGTCTGTCTCTAGTGAGACTCGAACACCCAACCTTGAGAGTTCATGCACACCTTGAGCTAGAGCTCGTTGGTCATCTTCTCATTCCTAATCCATTTAATATCATTTTTTTCATCCAATCCATACTTAACAAGCTAGACCTTAAAAATTTCTTTTGTTTCAAGCGAAGCCCAAGTTTTAATTGCACTACTTCCATGTTTGTGTTTGGATTGAAAACTGGAAATTTAAGACCTTGCTTCTTCCTCAAAGTTAATTGTTCTCCATGAAATATTTTGTCATCTACCTTATCCTCTTCATCACTAGAATCATAATCACTATCAGAAGAAGTCAACCCACCATCATCATTTCTACTCTGAGTCTGTGGTTGTCCCCTAGTAGGTGTAGGCTCAACTGGATCACCTTCTTGGGGTAAACTAACAGGATCAATCCCTTTCTGCTTTTTGTTTCTTCTATTATTGTTCACAGCAACCCTAATTTCTACAAGTTCTTCATCACTTACATGGAAATCATCATCACTTAAACATGGTTCTACATTGATCCCCACATCTTCTACCTCATATGGATATTCAAAAGCAATATCATCTTGAGCCATATCGACCTCGGCTTTGTTTGTTCATTACTGTTTTCATGCATAACATTATTCTGTTCAGTATTCTCATGTTCATTATTCTCAACCTGACTCTTTTTAGCCTCATATTGAGCCATCACAACCTCAACCTCATCCTCATCCCAGTAAAAATCATCTTCAGCTTGACCCATATCAGTTTGACCCTTACCCTTTTCAGACTCATCTTGACCCATATCCTTACTCTTTTCAGACCCATCTTGACCCATATCAGATTGACCCTTACCCTTTTCAGACTCATCTTGACCCATATTAGTCTGACCCTTACTCTTTTCAGACCCATCTTGACCCATATCAAATTGACCCTTACCCTTTTCAGACTCATCTTGACCCATATCAGTCTGACCCTTACTTTTTTCAAACTCATCTTCACCCATATTACCCTCACCCATATAAGCCTCCACCCTTTTCAGGCTCATTGTAAACCTGACTCTTGTCAGGGTCACCATCATCCATCTCAACCTCCATCTCATCCTCACCCTTATTCAACAATTCATGTCCTTCTGTATCTAAATCTACAATTACTGGTTCATCAGACTCACGTACAAGCACTGGTACATCAATACCATGCTCAACATACATATACACAAACCCTACATTCCTACATTCATTTACCATTCTTAACACTCCCTCATTAGTATCTATTGAGTACAATCCATTTTCAATAGTTTGTGCAGGCAACCTATACCATACTTGCTTCACATTTCCATACTTTAAATATGATTTAACATACTTTTCAACTTTGAAGTAATTTAGAGTATCCATACAAACTTCAGGAATAAAATCAACATTTCCTCCTTCATACTTCCATTTGTTATTAACCTTACGAAAAGCCCCACCATGATGTAAAAATATTATAATTTCCTTTTCCATTCTGCATATAATAAGAAATGACACACTATCACTATTAGTGTCTATACAAATCACTACTTTAAAGCCCCACAATATGATAGTAAAGCCTCACACTTCAGAAGCGACATATAAGTAAAGCCTAATGTTTTAAGGTTTTGAGACTACCACTGAATATAAAAGACAAAAAGGCAAAACCAAGGCAAAACCCTACCATTAACAATCAATTACACCAACATGGACCATATAAAGTACTGATATAAAAACCCTAAAAGTATGACATGGATGAATTCAACAATTTTCAAGATATCATCACACACAATTGGACCACAGTGTATATAAAGGCAAAAGGCAAAGGTAAGTAAAACCTACCATTAAAAATCAATTACACCAACATTGGAACACAACAGTGCATATAAAGCAAACCCAAACACATAGACTGAAACATGTTCATTAACGACAACATATTCAACGAGTAAGAACTAGGGTTATCGTACTCACCTCGGAGCTTCGAATCGATGTTAAAACATTAGATTCTAGTATCTTCTGGTGTTGATTGATGCCTCGAAGTCGGTTTCTTGCTACGGGATCGAAGAGATGTGAATTTCGATTCAAATCGAAAACCCTAGAATTTGGGGGTTTTTTCTTCGATTTGTATCTGATTTGGAATGTCTCCCCCGATCTGTCCAGTAATAGAAGGTATTAGGTGGTTTGTCTAATAACAGGGGCAAAATGGGGAAATCAGATAAAGTTAACGCCATTTTCTAACGGGCGTTAGAAAATGGGCTCGCTTGCAACAAAATAAAAGTAGGGTGGCCAAAATAGATGATTCAAAGTTTCGGTGGCCGAATTGCAAAAATGGGTAAAGTTGGGTGGCTCATTTGTTTGTTTTGCCTTGTTTTTTTTAGGAAATAATGTTATGCACGGTCAGACCACGTTAACGAAAATACTTCCCATCTTTTTTTATTTTTTTTCATTTAATAACTCTGTTTCAAGAATCGAGAGGAATGACCCTAATATCTTTAGAGCAACTCCAATGGTATTTTTTTTTTTGCCAAATTCTTAGTAAGCTAAGAATTGGTTGCTGTTGTAGTTCATTCTCCACAAATTCTTACCTTCAAAAATTCTACATTAAAAATTATTACTTCCGTTCTAAAATAACTACTCATTTTGTTTCATCCAAAGGTTTATATTTGAAAATTTTAATAATTATTGGATATAAAACTAACATTAGAGTTAGTCATAACTACAATAATATCTAACAACCCAAGCATAATTAATATGTTGATAATAAATGTGGAGGGTAAACTTATAATGTTATTGATGCAGATAGTTTCGCGCTTGATTATCTTGACCTTTTGAACTGGGCGCGCGGAAAAGGACATAACTTTTGACTCGGGTGAAGTTACGAGGCCCGTCACATATCAAAACGAAGCTCTCGAAAAGACGTACAAAACACACCGAAGTTTCACTCAATAACAAGCATTTTTTAAGGCAAAAAAACGTCGTTTAGACAGTGTTATGGGTCACTAAAGTTTTTGTCAGTTTTCTTTTTTGTAATTTAAACTATTTATTGCTTTTAGGGTTTTAGACATATTTAAACACTTTTAGGGTTGTTTTGAGAGGCAGCTTTTGCCGTTTTATGAACAAGTTATTTTTCTCAATTCCGATATTTATTGAATCAACGTGAATTGATGCCTAGATCGTGGTAGGTTTGCGAACCTCAACAGGATTTGGAAGATCATCGCTAGTAGTCATGTGCGATCTCAACATCCTTGATATTTATCGATTACTTTAGTTACATTCCGCTACATCAGTTATGAAGATTGTTGACATTATTTTATGGCAGTACTCTTTAAATGAAATATCTCAAAATAGTATAGTGGACTTTTTGCATGAAACTGAAGAAATATATCCTTTTATTTTTGAAAAATTATTAAAGCGCATTGTCAATAATATTGCTATTAATTGTGAGCAAGAAAAAAAGAAGAAAAACTCATTGACTTGGCACTAAGGTGTACATCTGAACCACTGAATCGATGAATCAAATCTAGTGGTTTGGTTCATTTTTAAATTCAGAGTGGTTTGGTTTGATTTTGTTTGCAATTTCTTATGTCGAATCAAATCAAACAGCTCTTCTAAATATTTTTTATATTACATATTATATAATCCTCTAATTATTGATTTACTTTTTTATATTTTTCATTCTTCCTTTGTGTTTAACAACTACATACCACATAGTCTTGTACTCCTCCGAATTTTCCAATATCCGCCATACCTTAGTACCTTATAGCTCATGAGCTCAAATTGCTCATAAAAATTTTAAAAAAAAACATAAATCTAATTACCGTTCAAAATTTTAAAAACACTAAACATTCTAGTCTATTTGTTTTATTTATTGGTGTTGCTCTTTCTTCATCGAAGTTGATTAATTTTAAAAAAAAAATTCTAGCATCTTTGATAATTTATTGGGGTATTGCTATTGCTGCTATTGGTTTCTACCAACTTCCAAATTGATTTTTTTTTTTTGAAACTATAAAATCGAACCAAATCGAATTGAGTTGTTCGGTTCGGTTCCAAACTTTACTCGGATCCGATCGGTTTGAGAAATTTTGGAATCGGTAGGTGTGATTTTATATATATATATATATATGTATATATATATATATATGTTAGAATTATTGACACTTATGTTAGGACCGGTGGAGGAAGTGTTTGCAACCCAGCGTGCAGCTGGCCGTAAAAACATGGACTTTATTTTGAATAGTGGGGAGCCAAAATGTGTGTACTTGACTTGTTAGATATATCATTTATCATATATGCAACAAAATCTTTGTTAATTTTGGCAATACTTTAGAGTGTTTTATGTTTCGGGTTTCTAAGTTTGTTCTTAGGTTTTGAATTTGTAATAATAGAATAATAGAATAAAAAATAAAAAAGAGACAGAGAGAAGATGAGGCCAACTACAAAAGATAATGACAAACTAAAAACTAAAATTTTAATGCCACAATTGTGTTAAACTGAAATTTGAATGTTATTGTCCAGTCAAAAAAGTGTTAAGTTTTATTTGATCATGTTTTAGTATTTAAATAGCTTTATTTTCCTCAAGAAAAAACTTGTATTTAAGCTTATAACTAATCCAAACTTGAGCTTAATAATTTCAACCCTTACCACAAATTACTCGCATTAATATGCTGCTGCATTTGCAATACTTTTTTTTAGAAATTACAAAAAAGAAAACATTAATTGTAAAAACATCAATGTCCCTTTTGTACAAAATAATTCAATTTATATACACCATTTTCTACAAAAGTGAGGTTCATCTTAGAAAGACCAAAAAAAGCACACCATTACTGCATTCGCAAAATTCAAACATATGTAATGTTGATTGCCTGGTATGCAGAAATGCAGAATTCAAATTACTCTACTTGGGTACTTCCTTTTTCTTCTTCTTCTTCTTCTTATCCCATTCCCAATCGAAACTGCTCTTTTGACTAAGTGTAAAACCAGTATTATCTAAAGAGAGTTTAGTTCAAAAAGATCCTACTTTAAACCCTTTTGCCTCAAGGAAAGTAGTGAACAGAAAATGTCAAAAGTATGTAAATGATGGAGTAAGAAAACAGTAAAAAACTAGACAATGCTATTAACAGTTCAAGGTATACTTGTTACCTTCCAATCAACAAGCAAAATAGATTACATGACGTTGTTTTCCCCCACCTCCTCCTCTCTCTGTCTTCATAGCTTATTGCATTCTTCAAGTCACAATGCCATACAACCCATCCCACTGCCCCTAAATAATTAGGTAGCTTGATGCTGATTGATATCAAGGAAGACGAACGAGCTTATTCACAGCTGAATCCAGAGTATCAACGTTTCTTCTCAGGATCTTTCTTTACAATCATTAAGAAAACTTCTCTCTAAAAGGCATTGAAAAGAATAAATCGGTAAACCTAACAGTACCAATCTGCAAAATTAAGAACCGCCACAGCATTTCTAGTGGCCAGGAGCCAGTAAAGCTGATGATATGACGTCCTAAACCTAAAGCATTAACACACTGGATTAAGCAAATTAATTTGGTAGTCTCCCTATCCAACAAAATAAAAAGTGATGTGCTAGTGTGTGTGTGTGTGTGTGTGTACTCATGTTTGTATAATTGTATACAGGGAAGTAGGGGCCATGGAAGAAACACTAAAGGATACAGCTGCATGGCTAGACCATCGATGCCTCTGATTTCTTCATTTAATCTGTGACACATGGACCCCCAAAACAGAGTGAATCCACGTCTAGTGGTATCCGTTATCGAGTTAAGACTCAGAACAAGAAACATACTTTCATTTTATCAAAACAGATGCAAAAAATGAATATTTGAAATAAAACTTCCAATTTAATAAAAAAACGGTCAGTTTGAGGACTAAAGCAAGGTTGTTTTTTTTTTTAATAAGGTATTATTAGATGTGGTCAAATAAAGAGCTAGATGGATTTTGAGATAGTGTCATAAATATTTCAGCTTGATTGGGACAAAGGTATACCTGAGACAGGAATTTATATACCGATTACCCTTCGTGGCTGCATCCAGTGCTGCAAAAGTCAGGATACGAGTCATATCTGAGTAAGCATACTTCAGCATAACAATTATTGGAATTGTTACTATACACATGAATGAAAAGTTATTTTCGAAAAATGAAACAAGTATCTTGGAGAAAACAATTAAAATAAATAAACTGAACCCTCAGATGAAGAGAGCAATATAACACCAAACCTTAGTTTTACAAGGAGTAAGAACTGATAAATAAAATTCTAGTACGCAGTGGAAGACACGGTGCATCTAAAGCTGTGAAGTGAATGCCAGATTAAACAGTTTTAACAAACTTTAAAGAAGATTGA
Source organism: Codonopsis lanceolata (assembly GCA_013146195.2). NCBI lineage: Eukaryota > Viridiplantae > Streptophyta > Magnoliopsida > Asterales > Campanulaceae > Codonopsis > Codonopsis lanceolata. The sequence continues at coordinate 151,278,314 of CM028379.1, read as the reverse complement.
TAATGGCAAACAGATTAAGTGTAAACAAATTTCAGTTTATTATTATTCTTTTCCAAATAAATAATTAATTTAATATCCCAACAGATGTTTCAAATCATTTAAGGATTTCTCAGAAGCGTGATCTTCAGCACATATGAATAGATCCTTTTCCCCCATAAATCCCTCGTGAATTTGGCTGCACCCCTTTCTCGTCGTGTTTTTAGTGACACATGTTTACTTATCTAACAATGATTGGACACAAAAATTTCTATTTACCACATTCTTGAACACGACCAGCAGCATCACTGAAGCAATGCATGTGATCAATTGAACTGCCAGTAACCTACAAGAAACAAGATATCGTTAAACAAATAAACCAGGGAATGAATGAGCTAGGTGACACTAGTCAGTGAAACAGCTCAATTGTAGACAGCAAAGTTCCCGGTAGCTTAAAATTAGATAAACTTTTGGTGGAAGTATGGTATGTAAGCAGTCAATAAAGTCACACCAACTATTTCTTCCTCAAAATGAAAGCTTATTTTCACTTTCCAGTAACAAAATTCAAATTCATCATCACCATCCATGACATTAACAACTGAGCCAGCAAGATCGACAAAACGCATAACTCTAACTGGGGAATAAGTATGGTACCAACAACATACTGCTGATTATTGCAATTAACATAAGAAATCAGCTTTTAAAAATGCTTGATTTCAAAGAGAAGTATCGATATCAGTCTCCTTGGTTCCACTCAACGAGATTTTCTAAGTCAACATGACCATTTTTTAATATAAGTTAAGGCATATTATTTGGTGCATAAAACTATTAATCTATTATAGACTGCTCAAAATTTACAGAAGTCACATTATTTACAAGTTTGAAACAGGAAACTCATTCATACCAAATCTCCATTCACAGAAGAATCATTGACTTCAGAAAGTCAACTAGAATTTGTTGAATGAAACGGAGGGAGTACATAAAAACTCTAATTTTGGGGTTGGATTTATAGTTGTTGGAGTTACTTGGGCATTAAGGTTTTACACTTTATGCTGTGAAGGATTACCAAGGCAATAAATAACACAGATCAGTTTTGCATTTGTCCCAATTACTAGCGGGAAGTGGGGTAGACTTAATAAATCTTTTTTCACAATTATGTTCAGTGCGATGCAAGGTCATGAGTCAACACACTTGCTAATATCCTTCTTACTTATCGTCACCCATATTAGTTTTGGTTTACCCTGAATGGTCGTTGATTTGATATCATTGAACTTCCTAACTCAAACAACTCAACTCCTGTTTCAATTACTTGAATTGGGTGCAAGAATGGTTTTCTGTCATTAATTGGCCCAATGCAAGATTAGCAAACGAGCTGCACTCACAACGTACTATTTCAAAAGTGTGGCCCATACTCCATAGTAGGTTGGGATGGAATAAGAAGTGTGATCCCTATTTCATACTTGTAAAGTGGCAATACATCAAATACAATGACAATAAGCTTAAAATTGCAAGTGACTAGACATCTCTCTCCTTTCCCTCCTCCCCCCTCCCTCTCCCCCACCCCAAGAAAAAGAAAAATAATAATTGCCATACTTTCCATTCAGGTTTGTCCATAAAGCAGTCGTTCATCTAAAATTTAAGCTCAGATTTTCATATTTATTCAACGTTGTTCTTCCTATAGGAATTATATGAGACTATCTCCGTTCCACCCAAATAGTCCATGTTTAAAAAGTCTATTTATTAAAGGATACTCCCTCCGTTTCGGGCTAAGAGTCCACTTTTCTATTTTGGGACGTTTCACTTAAATAGTTCATTTTTAAAAATTAAAGCATAAAAATGTTATATTATTACTAATAGACTACTAAAAGTATTATTTTCTTAAAAAGTTTTTGACTTTAAAACAAGGAATCTTTGCCTGGAACAGAGGGAGTATATAATATTTTTATAGGTAGGGTGTGACCTCTTGTTGGTACAGATATTGAAACCAAGGATCTCAAAGTCTTTGTCCAAGCCACCTTGCCATCTCTCCCGCCCCAAGGGGTGGGAGTATATAACTGGCATTAAAGTTTGTCATATTAACACAAATTGTTGAACATAATCAATATGTTAATATATCTAATGTGAAGTGTAATATTGAAATGTTATGGGCGTGGATTCTTAAACACGATCTATGAAAGTGGACTTTTGGGAGGTATTTATCGAAGGTGTCGTTACATAACAAAATAATCTGTTATAACTTCAATGCAATTTAAAAATATACTGAGAGGCAAGAAATATGATTAAAAAAATTTAGACTTGTCAAATGAGAAAAAAAAAAATTCCGGGGAGGAACAGACCTCGGAGAGTGCTGAGCGGAGAGAAGAAAAAAGAGAGGTGAAGCTCTCGGCGATCGCGACGGAGTCTCTCTCTACCACCTCCAGGGCTTTCATTATCTCCTTCGGGGATGGGTTTGGGACTTCAATTCGATTACTGAATTCTTCAATTTCCGGATAATTTAGGGTTTGGAGTGCCGATTGATAATCGCCGTCGGTGCCAGGAACTGGGGTATCTGTGTTGGTTGCTTCGTTTGCTTCCATTTTTCTCTCGGCAGGGAGGGGAAAAGAACAGCGTGTTTGGTCGGGGTGGGAACTGGGAAGCTACTAAGGGATTAAATACTTTTTAATTTTTTGCAATTACTCTATACCCACTCGTGTGATGGCGAGTCAAATTGTTAGAGCCTGGGGTTCTGCCTATCAAATTAAAATTATACGACGTATTATACGAGATCTACTCAAAATATATATAAAAAAAATTAATCATACATCAAAATATACTTTATATATCTTATATAAAAAAATTACAAAAATAACATCATACAAATTTACTATCTTCTTCTTCGATTCTTCACTTACTTCCTCTTTTTCCCACCTTCCTCCATTTTTTCCAACGACATTTTTTCTTCTTATTTTTTTCTCGCTCCTTCCTCCCATTTTTCTCCTCTCCCTCACGTCTTATCCTTTCCTTCCATCTTATTCTTCGTCTCCCTATTTTCAGGCAAATTTTATGGATGACATCATCTTTGGCCATTATTGATTGCACACATCGGTACTTGTTGCACACCAAGTGGTTGCATATCCATTAAAGTGTGCGACCAACAATAACCAAACACGATAACTATAAAACTTTAAATGTTTTTTATGGCAAAAAAAAAGGGGAGAGAGAAGAGTTTTTTTTGTGACGTGAAATAGAAAAGGGAGCCAACAGAAATGGAAGAGGGGGAAAGAGACCGTGGGACGCTAGTACGGGATAGGGGTGAGCAGGGCCCGTCAATGTTCCATCAAGCCCGTTAAAGCCCGTCAGTGCCCGGCCCATGGAGCCCGTGCCCATGGGCTATACATAGTACTGGGCTTTAGATGAGTCAAATGCATGTGGTCTCGGGCTCACTGGTCTTCACCGCTCCCGCCTGCTATGCCCCGGCCTCTTCTATGATAACTTTAAAAAAAAAAATTTAATTATAGATCTTTGACCAAATCCTATATATTTAATTTATGTGTATTATACTATTATTATATTTATATATTATAATTTATACTATAATATATAAATATAGTAATAGTATAATACACTTAAACTAATAAAGCTATTGCTAAAAATAAAAGCCTAAAAGTCAAACCCTATTATTTTAATAATTAATTACTCATTCATCTAGACATCTATTGATATTATATTCTCAATCTCATCACATGCATTCATGCAAGATTAAAATTTGACATCAAGTATTAAATATAGTATTAGTAAGGTGCGGCAATTGTCATCTTCAACTTCTTGGAAAACAGTAAAATTATTTAAAAACATAAACAAATGGGCTGAAGCCATGCCTGCCCGTGTCCGCCCAATGCTCGTCTGAAGCCTGTTCACTAATGTCCGTTGACTGATCAATAGTACTGGGCTTTTAAATCTAATGTCCGCTGCTTGATGGACTCATACTGGGCATTGCCAATGCCCGCGAGCTTAGGGCCCGTGCACACCCTGGGAAAGAGAGAGAAAGGTAGAGAGAAAGAAGGGTAAAAAGGGTTGACAAATGATATTACGAGCTAGAGCTTGTGATATTAATACAAGCTTTAGTGTTAGAACTGTTGGATGATTAAGTTGATGGTGATTTGGAATATCTACATCCTTATTTAGAAAATACCCTATTTGATCTAACGGTGTAAAAATTTTAGTAGATTTGATCTAACAGCACTAACACTCAAGCTTATAATAATATCACAAGCTCTAGCTCGTACTATCATAGCTCAAAAGGGTTAAAGGTGGAATAGGTAGTTTAGGTGGAGTGTAAAAAGTAAGGTGGGAAATTTGATTAGATGGATGATGTGTAGATATAATCTATATATATATAAAGCCTAGGTAGTCTAAAAATAGTAAATTCCCGCCAAAATTTACATCCCTAAAATAGTAACCTCTATTTATAACAAACATTTAATGAATCATATAATTAAATAATAAAAATTCAAATATTTATAACTCTTTGAAACTAGAGTCTAGGAACTAGAACCACTACATTCATTGCTTTGTTATCCAAACACAACATTTTATGCATATAACCGTTAATTTTCCATTGTTGCCAAATAAACTTCAGAAAAATCATGGATGACTTTGCTTAAGAAATTTCACTGAAGTGGATCACAAATACTCACAATTAATTCTAACTGAATGACTAATATATATATATATATATATATATATATATATATATATATATATATATGTATATATGAATACTTTTCTATCTATTTCATCGGATCAAAGTTCTTTAAAAAAATATATGAACAAAATTACAAATACTTATTATTGATATTAAATATATGACTAATATATATATATATATATATATATATATATATATATATATATATATGTATGTATGTATGTATGATTTTATTTATGAATTTTTTTTGTCTACTTCACCAAGATTAAAAGTTATTAAAACAAATACTTTTAATGAAATCACAAAAACTCACAACTTATTATAACTAAATGAAATATATGAATACTTTTCTATCTATTTCATCGGATCAAAGTTCTTTAAAAAAATATTATGAACAAAATTACAAATACTTATTATTGATATTAAATATATGACTGACCAACAAAAATATATAGATTTGAAAATTTGTTGTTTATTTCATCATATTCAAAATTTAAAAAACATCAAATGTTCATCTAAAACACGAATGCACATGATTAATTATAAATGATTGACAAATCTAAAAAATATATCGATTTGAAATAAATAAAATTTAAAAAATACTTCAAGTAACAAGAACTATATAATAGTAAATAACAAAACGAAACAAAGAATATTGTAACATAATTTTTCCTCTAACAAAGATGAAATGTTTCGATAGTGTAAAGTTACCTCTTTAAAAAAAAATGAACCGACCATTTAATCATGAACGAATTGATTTGTCGTTGTGTTTGAAAAGTAATCAACTTTACATCAAATTGTAGAGTGTCCAAATATTCTCACTTGGAAAGCTATCTTGATGATCCCCCTTCATTGAGTTCTATATTTTAGAGGATAGAGAATGGGGTGGTAAGACGCTTCACCCATACCTAATAGGTCGTGGGTTCGAGTCACCCAGGGGGTAAGTGGGGAACCACTATTGATCCTCTTTAAGAGAGGAAAAAAAGAAGAAGGGATAATTAGTAAAGGGAGTGAAGAAGAAAAACTAAAATGGGAGTTGGTTCCATAAGTTGGGTTAGTAGTTTGTTTGTTTTTTTCGATGAGAGGGCAATGTTGCTGGAATAGATATCATGACAAGAGGTAGCGAGACCTAAGACAAAAGTTATATATATATATATATATATATATATATATATATATACTCTAAAACGATGTCGTTTTAATATCCGTGAGTGGGTCGAACTAACAAAACCAAGAGATTAAGTTTGTCTTTTTAATTGTTATTGATTATTGATATTGAAATGAGTCATAAACAGACTTAAATCAATACAAATAGAATTATTTGAGTCAAATCAATCATCGTCAATTAAATTTATTTAGAGTAAGTTTTGTCATTCAATTAATATGTGTCGGGTTATAAACACGTCAGACTCATTTATATTTTTTGTCTTTTAAAGGTTTGAATATAATAGGGTGAAAATTTGGTCGGTCTCTTTTGACAGATATTCAACCGCTGTCCACTATGTTTTTTTAATCGGAAAAAAACATTTTTGATATGAAAGGACGAATATACCTTTAATGAATCGGTCACGCTTGCGATAAGCATTGGTTCATACAGTGTCATGCATGATTCAAAATTGTGTAATTGTCATTCTCATTCCATAGTAGTGCATCACGATTTTAAATCGATGTCTCACGTTCAAACTGGTCTATTTCCAATTCATATCGATGCATTGTGATTCTAAATTGATGCATCATGAATCCAAATCAACGTATCGCTACTGAAAATCAATACACTGCGATACACATTTTTTTTGTATTTTCATTTTAATTATTTATTTAGTTTTCATAAATTGCAGTTATTCCAATTCATTTATTTTATTATTGTTAATCAACTGACACATATATTTCGTTATTTTCATAATAATTTGTAATCAAATGATATTTTTCTATTCATTGAAATAATCTCTTCTTTTAGTTTTGTTTTTTGTCTTCATTTTGCTTGATTATAATTTAACTGAGTATAATTTAATTGAAAAATATATATGTCCGTGCGTTTAACGCACGGGTATAAAACTAGTTGGGGTGTAAAGAGTATGATTTAAGGTATGGTTAGCCCCAATTTAAAAAAAACAATCCACTAATTTTGAAAGATTTTTATGGTCTCTTTTTATTAATATTTTTTCTGTGTTTGGGAGGGCCAACGCTTGAAAAAACAAACAGACTAAATTGAAATAAAAAATCAATTGCTCCTGGTCAAGAAAGTTGTCATTAGCCACGATTGCCTCTAAGAACCTAGAGGGATTGATGAGAGGAGTCTTTTGCCAACAAGCATGCATAGGGGCTGGCTCCCAAAATATTTGAACAATTAGGTTACTACCCGTGCGATGTACGGTTGGCTTAGTGTTGTTTTTGAAACTTAATTTTGTAGATAGAATTTGCAAGTTATTTGAATGAACTAACAATATTAAGATGTCCACATAATTAATAAATAAATAAAAAGCGTGAGATCACACCAAATTATCAAACCGAAAATTCATGTGAATTTTGTAGATAGACTTTGCAAGCTATTTCGTATTGGTTGTTTATGGTGTTGGTGGAACATGTTTAATCAAATTGGGTAAAATATATTTTAAATTGACTGAATTTTGATAAAATAATAAAAATTAACAAACTTCTATCATGAGAATTGAGAAGTCCTAATCAAATTAAAAAATTTATAAATCAAATGTGATAAAATCTATCTGGTATAAACTGATTTTGTAAGAAAAAAAATGATAAATAAAAAATAAATAAAAAACTTTTATTATGAGAATTGATGAGTTTTAATCAATTGAAACACGTCTAAATCAAATATGATAAAATCTATCTGATATTAACCGATTTTGACAACAAAAAATGATAATAATAAAAAACTTTTACCATGTATAAATGAGACATCAGTTTTAAAATCTATCCATTTTAAATTTTTGGTAGGAAAAAAAAGAATATATATATATATATATATATATATATATATATATATATATATATATATATATATATATATATATATATATATATATATATATATATATATATATATATATATATATATATATAGTAGCATATGCATGGCTTTAATATATTTTTTAGCAAAAGTTGTTTATAATAAAATGATTTTGTAAACTTGTAATAAATATATTTAGTATCATATGCATGGTTTTAATAGTTTTTTTTAAGAAAAGTTGTTTATAATAAGATGATTTTCTAAACTTGTAATAAATAATTAATTTTTTAATTAGAATAATTTGAAAAAAAAATGAAAAAAGGTAAATATTCAAAATTGATCATATAGTCATGTAATTGAAAGATTAAAATATATGAGAATTGATAAAATCTATTCACAAAAAAAATTACCATAAAAATTTAGAGTCATAATCAAGTGAAACACGTTTAAATCAAATGTTATAAAATATATCCATTATTAATCGATTTTGGCAGCAAAAAATGGTAAAAAAAAAAAAAAAACTTTTACCATGTATAAAGGTGATGTAACGGAAGGTAATTAAAAGTAACCGATAAATATCAAAGTTGTTGAGATCGCGCACGACTACCAGCAATGATCTTCTAAATCCTGTTGAGGTTCGCAACCTACCACGATCTAGGCATCCAAATACTGTTGAGGTTCGCAAACCTACCACGATTTAGGCATCAATTTCGTTGATTCACAAAGAATACCAAAAACTGGAAGGAAACAAATCAATTCTTAAAATTCAAGCCAAATTCGGAATTACATGAAGTCTTATATTTATATGACTCATAAAGCTTGGAAAACAAGCTAAAACTTCCTAAAAACTTGCCTAACATATATAGTAACCTAATGGAACTTAAATATATCAATTAAATGTTTAAATCTACTTCTAAATATAAAAATACTACCCTAATAAATATAAATACGAAAATTACAATATAATCACAATTAACTACATATAATAAAGTATATCTTAATATCAATTTGACTTGCTCCTGCATCATTCTCCTCGGCTATGAAAAAATTCGTCATCGAATTTGAAGTATGGTGAAAATAGTATGTTTCTTGCATGTCCTCCCACTTTCCCTTGACACTATAATCTGAAAAACTTTGTATCCTTGTCGGGTTCTGAACTTGCCGATGTGAGTGATGACATCCATCCAATCAGTCCAATAGATCTTTATAAAGCCGTGGAGTAATAATTTGTGAATGAAACACGAAGAAGGTGTTTGTGGAGGGGGGATATCAAATGGATCTGTGTAATTTGTTTTAATTCCAGAATCTACAATAAATTCTTCATCGTAGACTGGCGGTTTACTCCAATCGACAATGGGTTGAGGAGTGTGGAATTGTGATTCAGAAAAGGGCCAGAAGATATCAAGTAATGCAATTGACATGGTTCAGAAGGAATGATGATGAACGGAAAAAACAAAAAAAAATAGGAAGAAAAGTAGAATAAATGGGTAAATTGATACCAGGTTTCGGCTCTGATACCAACTGATGTCGCGGAAGGTAATTAAAAGTAACCGATAAATATCAAAGTTGTTGAGATCGCGCACGACTACCAGCAATGATCTTCTAAATCCTGTTGAGGTTCGCAAACCTACCAGGATATAGGCATCCAAATCCTGTTGAGGTTCGCAAACCTACCACGATTTACGCATCAATTTCGTTGATTCACAAAGAATACCGAAAACTGGAAGGAAACAAATCAATTCTTAAAATTCAAGCTAAATTCGGAATTACATGAAGTCCTATATTTATATGACTCATAAAGCTTGGAAAACAAGCTAAAACTTCCTAAAAACTTGCCTAACATATATAGTAACCTAATGGAACTTAAATATATCAATTAAATGCTTAAATCTACTTCTAAATATAAAAATACTACCATAATAAATATAAATCCGAAAATTACAATATAATCACAATTAACTACATATAATAAAGTATATCTTAATATCAATTTGACTTGCTCCTGCATAAAGGAGGCACCGATTTTAAAATCTATCTGGTTTTAATAGATAGTATCGTATGCATGGTTTTAATAGTTTTTTCTTTTGCAAAAGTTGTTTATAATAAGATGATTTTCTAAACTTGTAATAAATAATTAAAAATATTGTTTTTGAATAATTTGAAAAAAAATAAGATAAGGTATTCAAAATTGATCGTATGAGTAGGTAATTGAAATATTAAAATATATGAGCGCAGGTAAAATCTATTTGTAAAAAACACTTTATCATGAAAGTTTTGTATCTTAATCAAGTGAAATGCGTCTAAATCAAATGTGATAAAATATATCTCGTACTAACTGATTTTGACAGTAAAAAAATAATAATAAAAGTTTTACCATATATAAATGAGGCACCGATTTTAAAATCTATCCGATTTTAATTTTTGACAGCAAAAAAAAAAAATTACAACTTCACAAGAACGTTACACGTGGAACACATAATTCCTTTAAAACTTTAAGCATTCAACAAAAAGTCGTCATGTGACAGCAACAGCTTATGTTTTAATAATAGTCAATAGATAATTAATAGATTAGTAATTAATAATTAATAAATATAGATTAGTAGAATAAATAATATAGAACTATCTCGTGGATAATTTGTATAAATTAAACATTACGAAAATGAAAAGATATGAAAATTGAAAAGTTTCAATTAAATTAAACTTGTATAAATTACATAGTATTAAGTATTTGGTCAGCCTTGGTCAAACCGTTTGGTTTTCTCATGTTATTATCATTCACCCAATGAACATATCCATTGTATCACATGGTGTAATAATTTCATCTTCCTCGGCTTTATCTCCATGTACTACAATTATAAATAGTTTAACCAAGTTGGCCTCCTGTGTGGAGAATTGGAGTTTAAGAAACAATATTATAACTTGTTTTGAATCATAGGATGAAATCTAGTTTAATAAAAGGTTTAAATCACAATTTGGTCACCTTACTTTCCCACTTTTTGTAATAAGGTGACTCCACAATTTTTTTTTTTCAATTTAATCATTGTACTTGGCAATATATAGCACGTTCATCGCTCCATCCAATTTTTTTGATGGAAAACTTAAAACAATTGTAGAAACCCGAAAATACCCTTGGGCTTATATCACAATTTGGTCACCCTACTTTCCCACTTTTTGCAATTAGGTGACTCAACAATTTCTTTTTTCAATTTAATCATTGTATTTGACAATATATAGCACGTTCATCACTCCATCCAATATTTTGGATGGAAAGCTTAAAACAATTATAGAAAATTGAAAATACTCTTGCATATATTATTAATCATTCTTCAATCATGACAACACACATCGCTCCAATGTCAACAACATCAGCAAAAATACTTAGAGGGGCCAAATGGGTCAAGATTAAAATAGAATTTAGACCTAATTGAAAATGAAAACAATCCCAAATGAACATAGATTTGGGGGTCAAGTTCATAGTCAAACTTGGCGATTAAGGGTTGATTTGATTGGGGGAGAGATTGAAGATGAAGGCTAATATGGTGGCGACGAAGATGAGATAGTTGACGCTAAACCCGGTTCCAGTCCGAGATCTCTCTATTTCTCTCTCTCTCTCTCTCTCTCTCTCTCTCTCTCTCTGTGATCTTTAATTTTTCAGACAGCCAAGAGGCAAAGTCTCTCTTTCACTGTTTTAAAATTTTCAAATTTGAAATCTTCTTTCAAAAACACAATGTGATGACCATGGTGGAATGAAGGGTGAAAAGGGGTTACAGTAGAAAGGGACTGAAATATTTTTTTTAGAAAAAATATCAAAAAGTCCCACAAAAAAATTCTCATATGCAAAAAGTCCCAAAAGAAATTCTTATATCCAAATATTCCTAAAATCATAATTTTTATTCCAAAAAGTCTAAAACTTAATATGTCTACAACGTCTTAATGTTAAAAAAAATTATTCGGACGAAAATTCATTTTTTTTCTTTTCATTTATGACAATGATAATAAGAATTGCATTACATTTATTATTATTATTATTACTATTATTATTATAACAATAAAATGCTATTATTATTATAGTAATATTATTATTTATCTTAATATATATTATTACTATTAAATACCAAAAGTCTATTTAAAAATTTCATTTCCCAATGATCCCAAAACAATTATTCAATCCATATAATCTAAAAGTAATCTTTTCATACTAAAAATTTAAAAAGTTAACCTTCACACTTTTATTAAAACGTGGTAGAGATATTAGTAGTAGTAGTAGTAGTAACAACAACAACAACAACAACAACAACAATAATAATAATATTTTATTAATTATGTATTATTATTAACAATAATCATATTAATAAAAAATTATTTTATGTTATTGTTATTATCAAAAGGAAGTTATTTGTTTTTGTTGTTGTTAGTTTTTTATTACTAATATTATTATTATTATATATAAAATATGTAATCATTAAAATCATTGAAGTTAAAAATAAGTTTCTTTTCAAATAAAACATCATACTCTAAGATGTTATTAGAAGCGTTAAGTTTTCGACTTTTTGGTATTAAGAATTTAACTTTGAGACTTTTTAGATAGAAGAATTATTTTTGAGATTTTTTGTATATATGAATTTTTTAGTTAGACCTTTTGATATTTTTCCTCTTTTTTTTTTTTTTTTTTTTTTTGTAGAGAGTTACCTTATTGCAAAAGTGTGAAAGTAGGGTGACCAAATTGCGATTACGCCAAAACAGTTTGATTTTGTTCAGAGGGTATTTTAGTCTTTTAAACCACTTCCATCCAACATAACAGACGGAAATGGATTGAGTGACCATATTGAATGTCCAAACCAAGTAGAATGACTAAATTGAAAAAAAAATATTGTAGAGTCACCTTATTGTAAAAAGTGGGAAAATAGGGTGACCAAATTGCGATTTAAGCCTTAATAAAACGATATTTTAAAAAAATAAAAACAAAATCCTAAATGTTCATCATAAATTTTCTCGTAAAACTATGTCTTAAATCTGTTTTATCTTATCAAATTAGTTTTAAAATTTTTATCTTATCTAATTAGATTTATAATTTTTATCTTAAACTAATCAATTTTGAAAAAAGAATTTTTTTTACCAAATCGAAGATGACACGTGGCAACACGTTAAATCTTTTAGTTTTTCACATAAAGCCGCCATGTGGCAGTAGTGGTTTTTGTTTTAGTAATAATTATAGATTTTGCAACTTCATTTTCTTCTCAATAGCTCCTTAATTTTTTATAACCACCAGTTTCATATTGCGAGTATTATTAGAATTGATGTCATGTATGGCGTAAACCGAGTCAGACTCTAAGAGAACATTACGAGTTACGACGTTGAGCTAGTTAGGCTCTTACTAACCCACACCATATAGTATAGAGTTCAACTTTATGAATTGATACATCCATCAAGTTGAGTTGAAAGCTAGAGATCCATTGTACAAGGTGATTTCGTATTAAGCCCGCACAATAGTCTAGTCGTCATCGCTCTTAGCAGCATCATCTACATTTATCTTAACCCAACCAACGATCGAGGGTGACCATTGAACGACAACCCAATAGATATTTGAAATGTTAGTATCACATTGAATTGACACTACTAATTTTTTTTTCAAGGGAATTAAAAAACAGTACAACTATTTAAAAAAAAAATCATGTATAGTTAATATGTGATACTTATTTTAGGACGGGTGGAGTATTACATGCATTACATCAATAAAAATAGAATAAAGCAATTTTGTCACAATAGTTTGTAGATATATACAAGCGATTGTGGATCGTGGCTTAATCAATGTGTATGCATGTAATCAAAAATACATTTTCTATAGTTCATAATTGAATGTTTTAGTAATCTGTATTTTGATTAAATATGTCAAATATAGAAATCCGATAATTTCTGATTTTTTTTGTTATTTATACATGTTAAAAAATTCAGATATTAAAAAAAGTACTGATGATAAAATTAATAAATATTCCGATCGAATTTGTTTGTTAATTAAACTAAATCACGAATTCAAATTAATAAACGAGTTTTGAAGTTAAACAAAGTTTTTGAAATATTTTTGGAAACATGAATATACCAACAAGTTTCTGGTAAGTCGGTGGTCATAGCTTCCGTTATTAGACTTTCTTTATGTGATAACCTTGGAGTTGGCAATCACTGCAAAAAATGCATATAAAAAATTACAATGTGTGATGAAATTAGGATAAAATTGTTTTCTTTTCGTTTATATTCATCAACTAAAACAACGTGATTTTACGAGTGTTTACCGAGTCGCGGTCCAAAAGTTATCCATAGCACGGTTTAAACCACACTTTCCGATGTCTATCCATTGATCGTTTGAATTTTTGGTTCATTTTCCTTGACTCATCTCCTACATTTTATTTTCCTTGGTTATATACTATTTTAATTATTTTTTATGTCACATTTTTAAATTGAACCATAATACTTGAATTATTTTGAAAAAATTACCAATTTTGAAAAGTGTAGTTTTTTAGGTTTTATGACAAAACATGTTAGTATTTCACAAACAATTTGCCCTTTGTCTGGTAGTATATGCCCTATCAATTTTTTTTAATATCCATGTAAATTTTATTTATATATATTTATTTGTATATATTTTAATATCATTTTTTAATACGGGAAACACATCAGTGAATTTAAATTTTGTTGAAATTCCAGAGTAGAGAATGAGAGAAAGTGAACCTCAATTCCATTGTTTAGAATTTGAATTGTGGGCTTCAATGTAAATTTTATTGTTTATATCTAGAAAAAATATTAGAATTTGAATTGAACTGAAATTCTTATTATTATTATTCTATAAATTGATTTTTTTTTCTCCAAAGGTAAAACATTTTTAAACCTAAAGACTAGTGATTTTCATTAATTTTTTTATTTTTATGAATTTGCTTATACGTTTAGATTTTTAATTGAACTCTACATAAGAGCAAAACAAAATAATTTTAATTTTAATGTTACAAAATTATGATATTCAATTCTACACATCGAACTCATAATCTTTATGTTGCAATCATTTATGTATTTTATTAGCACTAAAGTTTTAACTATTGTATTGATATGAATATAATGCATATTGAACTCATGATTTTTCATATAATTATTTAGTTATATGGTTATCATTAAAATTTTATATTATTTTATTTATATCAATATTGAACTGTGTATTACACAGTTGTGTTGTAGTATATATAAAAACATAATTGCATAATTTTTAGAAATTTCCCGCCAAAACTCACTTTTCAAAAATGAAATCACTTATGCTTTGTTTATATAAAAAAAAAATTGAATTTGAATTTGAGAAATGTTATTTAATGATGTTGACATAAACTATTTCAATTGAGTTTACTTTTTTTATTTGGAGAATTAAATTCGAAAATGACATATAACTAATTACATACCAAAGTCATATAACTATTAAATATTACACAAAAATAAATTAGAAATCAAATTTATAGGTAAGCTATTCATATGTCAGACAGAGTCCATGTGTATATAACTAATTACAAACAAAATGAATATATAAAAAAAATGTAAAGATGGTATTTATTCAAAAATATTGAATAGCTTAGTATTATTATAAATTAAAAAAATAGGTAAAAAAAATACTTGCGATTGTTTTTAATAGATCTTGAAATACAGTTCTATAATATTTAAAACAAAAAACAAATAAAAAATACTCATGGGTCTGACTTTGTTTGTTTTTTTAGTTTGGGTCCATATTAGTTTAAATTAACACTAGATTTTGTGTCCGTGTTTATGACACGGTGTCAGCATGGAACTTATTCAATGTATGAAGCGGATAATATGCAAATAAATTGATATGTGTTTGGAATTTTGTAAATATCAGATGAATGCACATTACACAATTGAAAAGAAGACAAAACTCAATAAACTAAACAAAAAAATATATTTTATGATGGACCATTACAAATAAGTAAGAATATCGAGAACTTTATGTCATGTTCAAATTAGAGTGACATTTTATCTTCTTTTTTTGTTAATTTTTTTTGTAATTGAAAATTGAAATGTAATATATAAATTATGTTGTTGAAAGAGATACATGTTTTTTTTTGTGGTTTCAGTTAAATAGTCATATAAAAATTAAGATACAATTTTTTTTAATTACATCACATCATTGAACAATATATATACTGAAATTTTAAACTGTGAGTTAAATTTGAACGATACATACTTGTGAATATTTCAATTGAATTACATACTATGAAATCTCAAACTATGAGTTAAATTTGAAGGTTGAAACTCAAATTTGTAACATAGTCTATTCATTTGAGTTATACAATGACATGCGATTAATTGTTATAAGGCTGAGAAATCATATTTTAGAAGGTTGAATTCTTTCAAATGACAATTCTGGTGGTAGTCTTTTGATTCAAAAAATATCCTGAATACTATTTGATCCTAGAATTTCTTTCAAATTCCAGATAAAATATTTTTTTGTTGATTATGTCTTACGCAATGTCTATGAATAAAAACCATGGTAAGTCATTGTCTAACATAAGACTCAATTTGAAAACATGTTTTTGGTTATCATCAGTTATATGTAGTTTTATCTAGAGTTACTATATGATATTTATAGTTGCAATAATCGTACACGTTGAACGAAAATTATTATATATAAAAAATATTTCAAAATTTATATTATTATTTTTTCAAATTTATAGAATTTTCTATATTTAATTTTACTATTTATTATTTATAATTTATTTTATTCATATTAAAAAATTTAATTACATATTTATTATTCAATTTTAATTTAATATATAATTTTATACTCACGTATAATCCATGCAAGGCACGGTGCATCACTAGTATATTTCTAAACCTCCGGCGATGTCTTAACTCTTAACCTTATCCATAAAGAATCCTCTTCCACCTATATCTCCACAATCTCGTCGGTGCCGTCAACGTGCCCCTGACAAAATTTTCCCTGATTCGAGTGTCCGGCGTCACGGCTCGTTCTAAATTGACTAATGATCCTTGCTCAAGCTCAATTAGGGAGGTTTTTCTCAGTGTTTCCGGGGCTAAACCGACAGTGAAATAGGATGATTCGTGGTTGAATTTTGTGACGGTTAAGCAGGTGTCGTTGACTGCGATGCTGTCGCCGAGGTTGACGCCGCCGAGGACGGTTTTGGCTAGGATTGTCATTTCGAAACCGTTGTCCAGAGCGTTCACCCATATTCTTGATTTGGCCCATTTCTTCGACGATGCCGGTGAAGAGAGAACAGATTTGGGTGCGGCAGTGGCGAGGGTGTTTAAAGTTGGGGGTGGATTTGACGGGACATTTTGAAAATTGGAATGTGGGTGGTTTGAGATTAGAGGAGAACTGGGTCTCAAGAGATGGGGTTAAGGTGATTCAAGATTGGATGTTTAGGGTGGATTTTGGATTTGAGGGTTTTGGAGATGGTGGAGAAAGAAGAAGAAGTTGCCATAGCTTTGTTTCTGTGGAGGATGAAATTGAAAAAATCTGGTGAGTTTTTAAAAACATTTGGGAGAAGAGGGGCTAATTGTCATTTTTCAAAATTTAGGGACTCGCTTAGAAATTTTAATATAAATTAGGTTTGAGAAAATTTCATGTGAGCCTTTATTAAATGCGCATGTGCAACTTAACGGTATTTATTTGAGAGCATCCATCAAATGTACTGCGGTTGTGAAGATTTCATACTCGTAGGATCGAACTTTAACAAAAATGTGTTAAGGGACTATATTTAGAATTGTTCAAAGTCAAGGGACTAACGATGCAATTATCCCAAATTAAAAAAAAAAAAAAAACTCTCCGAGTAGGGAAGTCATTAAACAAACTATGTTTATTCTAGTACTACATGTTATTCAAATAGTTCATATTTGAAATAATCTAATAATAAAATGATATATTAATATTATTGGAATTGGTAAAATTACAAATATATATATATATATATATATAAAGTTAGTAAGGAGCATTATGATTGTGTCATCTCATTCAACTTTTGATATTGTTGAATCCTCAAGTCTCCACATTACTTAACTTGAAACTTTTCATTTTCTAACCATTAGCTAAAAAATAATAGTTAATAATAATTAATATGATATTGTGATATTAATCATTTACTATTAATTTCTTCTATTGTTAATAATAACGAAAATCTTATGTAGAAAGACTTTTATTACCAACATCATTTTTTAACCAATATGAGATAATATTATTAGATTGACATTAGGTGAGTACTTTACTCTAATGACTCACTTCTAACATCATACTTTAAACATTGATATCTTATTCATCCAAAACATGATTTGGACAAATAAATATATCATTTTGATGCTCTCACCGAGTATAACATATTTGCACAATTACCTTTGCCAACAAATAAATGACACGTAAAGAAATTCGTGCCTCAAATTACACAATTTCTTTCACTAAAAATACTAAGTTTTTAACAAGTATTAGGTGAGTACTTTAATGATTTTTAAAATCAATATTAATTTTATAACCAAAGTAAGATGCATCTCTATTATAATTACCAATAAAATCTATTTAACAAACATTAGTTAAAAATTAAGGTTGATTTAAAAAGTATTTAGATAAATGACTTTTATTAAACTAACAAAAGAATATATATGTTCACCATACTGGTTTATGTTAATTGCTCTCCAAACGATTTTCATATTTTTGTTTGTTATCTTTGTATTATGTATTTGGCAAAACACACCTTTGGGCCACTGTACTTTTCCAAACATTGCAATTAGGCCACTGAGACATCAAAATTTTTAGTGCGGCCACTGTACCAGACTTATCTTGCATGTTAACCCAATTTTTGGATGAATGTTAAGTTCCGTTGTTAACTTATGTTAAAGTCCTATTTTACCCCTGAAAATGAATAACTATTACCTTGTATATAATAAAGAAATTAAAATTGAAGGCATGTGATATCTCCCAATATAATAAAGTTGTAAAATCTGATTGTTCTGAAGGTGAATGCATCTTCCATTAAAAGGTGAATGCGATATCAAAATTTGCAGATTGGTTTGTTGAAGAAGGAACAAACGAAGAAAACGAAATCGGAAAGAAAGATGGGAAAACGATTCCGACGACCGACGTCAATCTGCTGCTGCGCCTCTCCTCGCTCCTCCTTTCTCTCTCCTCATTCCATAATCAACTGGTCCGTCTCTGTATCTCTCTCTGTAGTCTGTATGCTTATAGATTTACGATGCCGCCTTGGTATTCTCAGCCGGCGGCGACCCACTGGTCTCCCTTCGTCGCAGCGCAATTTCGGTGTCTATCAAACCCTAGCCCTTCCCAGTCAAACCTTCTCCCTTCGCCAATCAAACCCAATATAATCCAGTTCGCAATCGCAGCCGCCGTCCTAGTGACAGAAACCAAGGAAGAATCCATCGAAACCCCACCACCATCTCTAGATTTGTTAGATCCAGATCCACCACCGTCTCCATCACAACAACTCTTCAAGCTATATCTCTCATCGACATCTTCGGTCATCACCATCATCTCTGCTTCAGCTTCGTCCCCTCTCTCCCCCCCTTCGGCCTCTGCTTACTCCGGCAAATACAGAGCAGATCCACCTTCGCCAACAGTTATGATTGCATCTCCCTCCATCGACCAGCATTGTGCAGCAGCCATGGGTCGTTCTCTACTCCAAGCGAGCCCCGTCTCCAGACCCCTTGCACAATCTCCATCTGGGTTTGTGCTTCTTGTGTGTTCTAGATTAATTGATGAAAAATTCAAGATCTGGGTTTGATTTTTCCTTATCTGGCATTGTGCTTTTTGTGTGAGAGGGAAAGAGTTGGAAACGATGGAGTAATCCACATCTGAGTTTGTGCTTGTGTGTGAGAGAGAGAGAAAGATAAAGAAATGGTAAAGATGGACCAGATCTGTGTGTATCTGCATATGTGTTCTTCATGCTCGATAATGGAGGAATTTGGTTAATCATTGGACGTTTGAATTTAGTGACCAGCACGTCGGAATTTGTTAGAATTATATTTTCCTTTGTTTGGAATCAATACTCATGTGAATTGATGGAAGAAACTTAATTTGTAAAACCCAGATATGAGTTTGAAAACCCAGATCTGGGTTACTTGGTCTTTAGATCTGGGTTTGATTTCTGATAGTAATGAAGACGAGGGCAAAAAGGGTATTTCACTCGAAGATAACGTCAAAAGGTAACGTCCGTCAAAAAATGGGTTAACGTGCAAGATAAGTCTGGTACAGTGGCCATCTCGAAAATTTTGACGTCTCAGTGGCCTAATTGCAAGTTTTGGCAAAGTACAGTGGCTTAAAGGTGTGTTTTGCCTATGTATTTTCTGTTAGTAGTAGCAATAACTTTTGACATTTACTCTAATATGTAATAATTATTATATTTTAAATAAATTTTCATATGAGAATTTTATTAATATATATGTTTCTTCTTTTTAATCCAACAAAATATCAAATCTTGTCAAGCTTGAATTTGAAGCGCTAGACATCACTGGAAAAAACTATCTGTCATGGATACTAGACATTGAGATCCATTTAGACGCTAAAGGTCTCGGTGATGCGATATATGAATCGAAATAAATATCAACTCAAGACAAAGCAAAGACTATGATCTTCCTTCACCACCACCTCCACGAGGATCTAAAATTAGAATACCTCACTATCAAAGATCTTGCAGATCTTTGAAAATCATTGAAAGAACGATATTATTATCAGAAAACAATGATTCTTCCAAAAGCTCGTTGTGATTGGCTTACACTCCGCTTTCAAGATTTTAAATCCGTTAGCGAATATAATTCAACCATGTTTCGCATCAGTTATAAGTAGAAATTATGTGGTGAAAATATCGTTTAATATGATATGATGGAAAAGACATTCATCAAATTTCATGCCACACATGTGATCCTACAACAACAATATCGTGAAAGAGGATTCACAAAATATGCTGAACTGATTTCATGTCTTTTTTTGGCTGAACAAAATAGAGAGTTGCTAATGAAAAATCATGAAACTCGTCTCACTGGCTCTGCCACATACCCAGAAGTAAATGCAACGTCGACTGATCATGACCATGGGCGTAACCATAGATCTATTTCAGGATGTAGCCGAGGCTATAATCGTGGCCGTGGTCGAGGAATGGGAAGATGTTTCATACCCAAGATTGATAAAGATGAAAAATATGGAAAAAATTACAATGGTATACATAAAGAGAATAATGAAAACATGTGTTACCAACATAGCATAAAGGGTCATTGGTCGCGTACGTGTCATACAACGAGACATCTAGTTGAACTTTATCAGAAATCACAAAAACATAAAAACATTGAGACAAATTTCATGATAAGTGATTTTGAAGATCTTATTTTTAACCTTAATGATGTTGCTAATGTGGATGTTGATATGACCGATAGATTCAACTGCCAAGAAAATAACTCTTCATAAATATGTTTTGTCTATGCGAATAATGAACTATATGTTTATAGTTTACTATGTGTAATAGTTCGTCAATAATGTCATTTACGGTTTTTAAAATATATAAATATATTTTGTGTTTAATATCCTTATAATGCTTATTTTTCTTATTTTTCTCTCTCTTATATTAAAATAGATCATAATTATATCTCAATCCAATATCCAAGAAGATGATTTATGTTTTTGCGGACAGTGCTACTACACATACCATATTTAAGGATAAAAAAAATATTTTTCTTATCTAAAAATTGACGAGGCAAACATCAATACTATATCTGACAGTGCAAAAATAATTGAGGGATCTGGAAAAGTAATTTTTCTAATGCATGTAGGCAGGAAATTCATAGTAAGTAATGCATTGTTCTCTCCTAAATCTCAAAGAAACTTGTTAAGTCTCAAGGTGCCTGAAGCACTGAGCTCAAAGCCCAAATAATTATGTGCAATTAAACTACAAAGATCACTATATGAATTAAAGCAATCTGGACACATGTGGTATAATTGCTTAAGTGAGCATTTGTTGAAAGACTAATAAGTGAATGATCAATTATATCCGTGTGTCTTTATCAAGAAAACGACAGTTGCATTTGCAATTAATGTCGTCTATGTAGATGATATGAATATCATTAAAACTCCTAAGGAAATTCAAGAAGCAATCAATTACCTAAAGGGATACTTTAAAATGAAAGATCTTTGACATACCAAATACTGTCTTGGTTTAAAAATAGAGCACTTGCATAATGAAATATTTGTGTATTAATCAAATTATACAAAAAAAGTACTGAAGCACTTTAATATGGATAAGGTAAATTCTCTCACTAGTCCCATGGTTAACAGATCACTAAATGTTGAAAAATATCAATTTCGTCATTCTAAAGAGAACAAAGAGATACTTGGTCCTTAGGTACTATACTTAAGTGCTATTAGAGCCCTTATGTATTTTGCAAATTATAATAGACAATATATATCATTTGCTGCAAATCTATTGGCAATATATAGTTCATCTCCATCACGAAAACACCGGAACGATCGATTTATGATGATTTTATCCCAGAAGATCAAATGATGAAATAGTTGGTTTTGCATATGCGGGTTATTTGTCTGATCCTCATAAGGCCAAATCACAGACCGGCTATGTCTTCACGATGGGTGGTACCGCAATTTCATGATGTTCGCAAAAGCAAACACTAGTTGCTACATCATCAAATCATGCTGAGATGATCGCACTTTATGAAGTCAGTCGAGAGTGTGTATGGCTTCGATTTATGACTCAATATATTCAAAATGCATGCCAGTGGACTACCTGTCAACAAAGACCCGACAATATTATTTGAAGACAATGCCGCATGTGTCGTCCAAAATAAAGAGAGATACATCAAAAGTGACATATCCAAACATATCCGTCCCCGAAGCTCTTTTTATACACTCAATAACTTGAAAATAAGAAAGAAGTCAGCATCCAATATGTTCGATAAAGTGATAATGCTGTAAATTTATTCACGAAGGCTCTTCCCATTACAACCTTTAGAAAACATGTTTACAATATTGATATGTGAAATCTACGAGATTTACAAAGATTTTTTTTTTACCCTTGTCAGCTCGAGGAGAGACATATATGGTTGTACTATTTTTTTCCTTTATCATGGTTTTGCCCCACTGAGTTTTCCACGAAAAAGTTTTTAATGAGACATCCCATGCACATGTTTTAGATTTAAGTTATGTACTATTTTCCTCATGTCTGATTTTTTTTCCCAATCGAATTTTTCGACTTAAGGTTTTTAATGAGACATACTTATTTAAACTTAGATGTTATGTTCAAGGGGAGTGTTATAAATATAAAATAGTTGGTATATGAGATTGGTAGGTGAACATAGAGGATGGAAAGAATGAAGCCTATGATCCTAGACAGAAGAAAATATGTGCCAAACATTTAATATTTGACATAACAGTAAAATCAATGGTTCAACTATAAATACAAAACAGTTTATAGTTATTTAGCTTCCAAAAATCACTTTTTCTCTTTCGCTTTAATACATCCTTTGTTTTAAATTTATGATTATTTTATAATAACAACTAATTAATTAACATAGTTCAACACTTTACACCATACATGCTTTGATATATGCATGCTTTTGAGCTAAAAGACAAAAGTTGACTCGTGGGGCACCTTAATTGGCACCTGTCAGTACCAACTTTAACCCACCGGGGCAAGCATACAAGGCGGGAATGCAATTCCAAATTCCAAATCTTGGAAACGCCCAATGTACGCAATAAATAAATAAAATATTAAAAACCGTGAATCATTCTGCACAACTCTAAACTAATATTTTGATATTGGTCGTGATGCATCACATAATTACAGAAACCATAAGATATTATGAAATAATCAATGTTTAATTTTTTTAAATTATTATGAGGTATATAATTAATGTTAAAATTTATCATAATTACAAAAATACTTAAGTATAATAAATTTATATTACAATAGTCATGTGTTAATTGATAGAGGCTATTCGACAGATGAGATTGAATCTATTCACAAGATCCAACGGATATGAGTCAATTACAAATAATCTCTTATAAACCACCTTGAATTATAATTCAAGTTTGAATTGCGCCCCTCAACCGACACTTGAAACAATATACACCTTCAACTACAATATTTTATTAAATAATCTTCAACTATAACTTTTTCTTATATCACACCTTCTATTTAGATATTATCGTTTCAATTTACGTAATTATACGATATACTCGAATCGTGTCATAGGCACAGACACAGACCATCTAATTCTAATATATGGTTTGGCAGGCATCTATTAATCAGTTTCAATTATTTAAAAAATTTATTTGATATATAGGCAGTTAATAATTTACAAGATTTTATTTGAATTTGAAAAAAAAAAGATACTTCAATTAAAACTAACCAAGTTCCTAAACAAAGTAAATTTAGATTAACTCGGTTGGGATTGTATGTTAATTGTTATCTAAAACTCCACTAATTAAAGATGTCAATGCTTGAAGAAGAATGTGTTGTACGGAGTATAAAAGATGTGTTGTATTGTATGTTACAAAGGAAATGTAAGGATATTATTGAAATATTATGGAGATGATAAATATATATTTTTTTAAATATACTGTTAAAATGAAACATCTCAAAAATAGTTTGATGAATTATTAAACCGATTAATAATAAAATCATACTGTATCACGCTTTTAAAAATAATTTGAGTTATCCTTTATCATAATCAACAATTACCACATTGAAAATATCATCATATCTGTAAAGTAACAACCTATCTCTTCTTCGTATTAACTACTCAAAACTATTGTAATTTAACAAAAACATTAAGAAGATAATTATAATAATAAATATTATTGAAAAATAAAAACACTAATAATTATCAATTTTTTTTTCTAAATCTATCTTTCCGACTATCCTCGCACAAGAAAATAAAAGTATTTAATAAAAGTATACTCGTCAAGTTAACAACACTTATTTTAAATTGGATGTAGTTGTTAGTGCTTCGTATCTATATAAGTCTTAATTTTGAGTTTTTCAATAAATTTATGTAACTTGACATTTGAGACATTCTAATAGTAGATGCACATTTATGCCCTCATACAGTGGTTGATGAATGCATATATAAAAAAATATAAAAATATTGATCTACTCTTATTTAAGAGTATTTACTGTACTTATGTTGCATAAGTATTTTTCTATTTCCTCTCAACAACCCTTTTAATAAAATTTAATTTAAACTTAATAAATAATGATAGTTTTGGTAAAATATAGATAAATGCTTCTTTAAATCTTCTAATGACAATTTTTGTTGTTGCTAAAACAACAATTATTTTGTGATGGAGGTAGCATATAATATTCTCTCTGTTTCGAATAAAGAGTCCCCGTTTAAAAGTCAAATTTTAAAAAAATATGTCATTTTTAATAGTTTATTAATAAAAAAATGATACTTTTATACCTTAATATATAAAAGTGGACTCTCTTTTAAATGATACATTCCAAAATAAAATAGTACTCTTTATCCAAAAGGAAGAAAATAATATTCGATGGTTAAGGAGAGAAATTAACCATTGAAAACTCTCTCTTTATGTTTATATATGTTTTACTTTGGTAGAAGAAAAAAAAATGTTAAATGCTTTTAAAAAATTGAAAAAACAAAAATACAAAAGGTAAATAGAAAGCCAAGCACAGCTTTGAACTTGGCATTTCCTTCATTTCCCAACTCACCCCTCATTCATCATCACTTTTTCCCTCACCTAAATCCTTTCCAAGAAAACAGCATTTTCAAACCCAAACCCCTTGCTCAATTTTTGTTTAATATAAAGAAAACAGCATATAACAATTAATTTCAACAAGCGTTTCCTTTTGGTGGATCGAGCTGGAACGTACAAACATGGATAAACCTCAATTTCGTTTATCCTAAACCTCCAAGATTTCAACTTTTCCTCAAGATCGGTTACTTTTAGGTGTTTTCAGGTTCTTTCTTCATTACCCTTTTCGTGATATCTCTAAATTTTTTTCTAGGGTTTATATGGATCCGTTATTGAAATGTTGCTGTGTAGCTCAATTTGGTTTCTATTTGAGGTTAAATTTAATAATTCGCAATTTTTTGGTTAAAATCTTAAATGTGAGTATGAATTTCGTTTATTTTCAGCAATGCTTTTACTTTCTTCAGTGGTTTTGTTGTCATATCTGAGCTCTATCAAGCAATGTTGTTGCATTAATTAACGCTTAGCTTGTACTTTACGTATTAGCTGAAAACAAAGATTTTTTCAGATGCGCCGGTGTCCGTTTGTTGCCAGTTTTGTTATTTAGGTATTTGGTTGGTGATTTGGGAGTATTTTTTTTTAACTACATTGTACTTGTTTTTGTTTGTGAGTTTTGGGCTTGAAAGTACTTGATATATGATATTCTTACGAATTTGCTGTTGGAATTCCTAATTTCAACTTATTTCTGGGATCGATGATCTGGGATTGTGCTCAATAGGTTTCATGTGTTCATTCTATCCCGATTCTTTGTGTAGGCAAGTAGGCCATCTAGAATGGTAAGTTTAGCTACCCTTTTGTGTAATCTTATGAAGGCTTGACTTACCTGGCTTTCTCTTTCCCATAAGAGTTAATTCTGTGTTTAAATAAGAATACCCATGTTATTATAATATCTGGAATATTCACGTGTGCTTATTATGAAAAAAATGTACAACTGTAAGGTTGTTGTTGAAACTCATATGAAATCCACTAACAGTTGAGATCCTTTTATCCACTGGCAGTTGAGGTCCTTTTGTAAATGCGAGTGATTTATAGGCCAAATGTATTTAAGAGGGTATGAGTTTCCTGGTTTTAATGGAGTTAGTCGTTAATGGGTAAAGTCAAAGAGGAAAGGAATCTTTGTCTGTTATTTCAGTTTGGGCTCAACATAGAGTTCCAATTTGTGTATATGATTGTTTCGATCATTCATTCAATTCAATGAGAAAATTCCCTAATCACTCTCTCCCGCTAAACTATTTCTCAAATTCCATTTATTAACAGTTGTACACCCTCAATTGTGGAAATTGGGTCCCCGAAGTAATTGAAACTAAGTGAGGAATAAGGGTGGGGATAACCACACCCCACTTCTTTCCCACATCTCTCTCTACACCCCACCTAACTACCCATTTTACCCTTCCTAACCTAAGCGATCTATCTCTCTTCCTCACTCTGTCTTCCTAACCTAAGCGATCTATCTGCATCCCTTGCCTTCCCACCTCCGTTCGTCTTCCTCCCTCGCCTTCCCACCTCCGTCCATCTACTACCAGGTCAAGCTACAAGCCGAGCAACCTGAGTGCTCTCCCTCCTCTCTTCTTCGTCTTCGCTGTCAATCTATCTCTCTTCCTCCCTCTAAGTAACTGCCGCCGCCTCCGTCCTTCAGTCCAGTCGTCTTCTTCTTCGTCGCCGGCCACCTCCAATTTAGGGCAAATCCCAAATCGGACCAGCAGCTCCATCCATCCCCATATTCAGGTATCAACTTGGAGCCCTGTTTCTCTCGATGTCTTGCCATCTCCCTTCGTCTCCGTCTCTGTCTCCGATGCCGTCATCTCACACTAATCGAACACAAATGAGAGTGTTCGTCTCATGGTGGCTCAGCCATTTCATCACACCAGGTCCGAACCAACCTCAACTATTTCATCACGCCCGAACAATATCAGAGTGTAGGAGGTGGCTTTTTAGGTCTTTTCACTCGATGGCATTTGTTTAATATTTTTAAGTGGGCTATAGAAATAGGGAATTGGGGTGTGGTTATCCCCACTCGAGGAATAATCTATTCAACTTCTGAAAATGACTAGCCTTTAAGACTTCATGGGGTTTTGGTGAATTTCACATTCTTTTTGATCATTCAAGTCTATTAGGGAGCCATTTCGCTGTACTTTAGTAACAGCCTTTAAACTTTATTTGCACATAATACATAGTTGTCTCAAATCACAGTAATCTGTCCTTCCTCATGTGTTAGTGGTCTAATCTATTCCTGACGGGGCATGTGTACTTGTAGTGCTTCAACTTGAATTAAGATGGTGTTTCCCTTCAGGAAATGATAGATTGTTGGAATATAATATCCGGCAAATAAATGGTGAATTCAGCATGATATGTGATGAGGAGAACATTTTGGTGTCTCACCCTCATGATATTAAGTCGGTGCACCCTCCTCTGGGAGATTAGTCCCGAGCTCAATTCTTTTCTCTACTTTTGCCATTCAATTTCAAATTCCATCAGGGTGAAGAGGATTCACGTAGCTGACCTGACATATTTGGGACAAAGGCACAGTTGAGTTGGCTATTACAAGCTCACTTATCAGTAAAAAATAGTCCTTCCTTTATTGTCCTCTAACGTTGGAGAGGGAGAATCTTGTCGGTGTGCAAGAGGAAGGGTGATGGAAAGAGGCAATAGTTGGAAATAGTTCAAGAGTGTGCCATTATACCTTATTTCCACGGCTGAAAAATTGATTATCTTGTGTCATTATATGTGCAGATAATCCCTACTCTAGAATTATAAGACAACATCCAGTATTTTCTGAATTCTTATCTTGATATCTATATGGGTTTGCTCAACAGTTTACGATGAGGTTTGTATTAATTATTTATTGGCCATCCTATACGCCACTTTAGCCACATAAACAATGGAAGGTATTTTGTCCCAAAACGCATAACTTTGGTTTTCTTAGTCAACTCAACATATCTATTTTTGTTCTATTGAAGACATTTTCTTGTTTAAATTTGAATTTTGCTGTCAAGTATTTATGGGTTTTCTTATTTGATATACCATTTAGATTCATCCAAAGGCTCTAGGCGTTGGCAAGTTTGTCATGAATCTGCACCCAGAAGTATATGCAAGTGAAAATGGGCAAACCAACCGTTTATTTGAAGTTCTTAATGGCGATATTGCTGAACACACACAAAGCTTTACAGGCTTCGTTGAAGGTACAAGCGTTGCATGTGTTATTCAATATTCTTAGCAAGGTTTATGAAATATGTGTACTGACTGTGGTTGTTGCTGTAGTAGTTGATGGGTATCTTTAATAAGAGTATAATTTAATTAGGTTTTTTAATTTCTGTCATTGGTGATCTATCAGATAGATCACTCAATCAAAATGGAAGTAAGTTCCACGATGTGCTCCAGCTGAAGCAAGGATGCTATGCAGATCCTCCTGTTAGTAAAATTTCAGAATTGATGAAATTGAATGGTTTAGAGGTAATTGCTTCTTCTTATTATTCTTGGTTAATTTTAACTCAAATTCTGTTATCATATCATCAGGTTGATTTTCAGCAACCTTTTCTGTGCAGAATGCCTCTATTCAGTCGCTACTCAGTGTTGCGAATAAGATTCTGGATGAAAGCGTTGAGAGGAAGAAAGAGGATGTACCTAATGTAAGTGAGCAAGAAGGGTGCATGTATGCTATATAACTGATGCTGTTCAGTGTAGTCATAAAGGCCACATTCGGAATTGAAATTTTTCCCAAACCCAACTTTCCATTCTTTTCCGATTTTAGATTTATGTGTACAGGAATGAATCCATGTTTGTATCCATACCAATGCAAAATTGTGTAACCAATTAAGAATTCTAAGTGCTGGTGAAACAAAAGATTGTTGCATAGAATTATATAATACAAATAAATTATTCCATATGCAAATAGTTATTTGCTGTCCTTGACTGAACATCAGAACTTATGTAATGTATCTGACTTTTTTTTTTTTTTTGGCTCAGCGAGTGGCCTCTTTGTTAAAAATGGTTGTGCAAGAGATTGAGCAGCGCATTTCAAGACAAACAGAAGATTTTAAGAAGGTAAGCAGATTAGGCAATTATTCTCATCTAGGATAGTTTATCTAGTGCTTACTAGTTGTTATTAGTGACCTGTCTTTGTTTGACTTCAGCAAAACAATCTTTACAAGTCCCGGGAGGAGAAATATAATTCAAGATTAAGGGTACTCGAGACTATTGTGACTGGTACCACAGAAGAAAATGAGGTACTCATGCAAAAACAGTGGGCTTACACTTTGAAAATTCTACGTAATTATCTACTTTTTAATTTCTCATACCGGCATTACTTCTGAATAGGTTGTTATGAACCAGCTTCAGCGGATAAAGGTACATTTTTCATCGTTGAGCTGAGTAGTTAACTTGTGAACAGCCAAAGTAGTTCCCTTTACTTGTGATTGCTTCCTGATAAGCCAAAATTCAATGCTCACTATTCTTTCCTTTCTTCGTGTTCTAGTTTGCTAGGTAACGGTTATACTCCTATTGTTGAAAGGGGAAACTAAACTACTGAGTTCTTGCTTGTTCCAGATTGAGAAGAGCATGATTGAGGAGAATAAAAAGCTTGAAGATCAAGATATAGTTAGGTTAACCAAAGAAAATGATCATTGCAATTTTGAGATTTCAAAATTAAAGGATGAATTAAAACTGGCTAAAGGTACATATGCAAAGGATTACTTGCAACTTGAGACACAGGCTGCAAAAACTAAAACTGAGCTAGAGAAGAGGATCGGGGAACTCGAGAATCTTCTGTCTGAGTCAAGGAAGAAGGTGAAAGAACTTGAAAAATTTACGGAATCGAAGTTCCAAAGATGGAAAAGGAAAGAACGGGGGTACAAGAGCTTTATGGATTTTCAAAGTGGGTCGCTACGGGTATGCATCAACTGTCTCAACGACACTCTGCCCAAAGATTTTTCTATATTGGATCATTTCACTTAAGAGTCTTGTTTCAAAAATTAGCCTTAACATTTTTACAGAGTTTCAAATTTATCCTTCATTCTTTAGATAATCTTTACAATGTAACCCGATTAGATTTTTTAAAAGAAATTTAATCTGGGATTTAAAGGATCTTTATGAAAATATATCTTAATCCTTAAGATGTTTGAATTTCAAAGACAAACATTTTGAGCGGAGCAGAGGGACTTCTGATTTTATGCTTACTTGAACGAACCTATGGTACTGATAGGAATTAAGGATGGGTTCAGAGTCCATTAAACAAGAGATTTTGAGGACACAAATGGTTTATTCTGAAGAACTCAACAACTTTGGTAAGTTTGATGGCTTGCACTTCGTAAGGGCATGTTTTTCAATTTTATTCTGATTTATATATGTTATCTTGGATAGAGTTCAAGATTAAAGGACTGATAGATGCTGCTCAGAATTATCATGTAGTCCTTGCTGAGAATCGAAAGTTGTACAATGAGGTCCAGGACTTGAAAGGTAATGCTTATAGATCAATAGATTATATATCAGTTATGAGTTTTTCCTCACCTCCGTCTTTGTCAATTGGGCAGGAAATATAAGGGTTTACTGTCGAATAAGACCTTTCCTTCGGGGGCAAAGTAAAAAACACACTACCATAGAGTATATTGGTGAGAATGGGGAATTGGTTCTCACAAATCCCTTCAAGCAAGGAAAAGAAAGCCATCGACTCTTCAAATTTAACAAAGTATTTGGTCCAACTGCAACCCAAGGTAATTTTTTGTCTCGCCATATTTGCGATACGTGAAATCTTTTTAGCTTCTCATCCTTTGTTTTTGGGAAAAATAATAATTAATTTGACCTGTTTCCTTGTAAAATGTGTGTGCAGAGGAGGTGTTTTTGGATACTCAACCATTAATTCGTTCGGTGCTTGATGGATACAATGTCTGCATATTCGCCTATGGTCAAACTGGTTCTGGAAAAACTTATACCATGGTACGTCCTTATTCTCAAATTTTATATGGATTGAAATACGTTTGGGGAGTTGACACTTGATTATGTATCTTACTCTTTTGTGAATTTCTTTCAGACTGGGCCAAATGTATCATCTCAAGAGGACTGGGGGGTCAATTATCGAGCGCTAAATGATCTTTTCCATCTCTCTCAGAGTAGGAAAAGCTCGGTTCTGTATGAAGTTGGTGTACAAATGGTTGAGATCTACAATGAGCAAGTGCGTGATCTTCTATCCAATAACGTTTCTCAGAAAAGATATCCTTTACCTTTACACTTCCTAGTTGCAGTTCAATCTTTCTCTCTTGATTTAATTATGCATGCACCTCTTGAGCTCAACCGAACTTTAAGTACCCGAGCTCGGCTCATTTATTTTTAGTTGAACAAATGGAACCTATTACTTCATGAACAAGCTATAACTAGCTGAACTTGAGCTATACTTAAGCTCAAGTAAAAATATACTAAAAAATATTGCAAATATACATAAATGTATGTATTTTGTGATTACCCAGCTTATGTGAGCCAAGATGAGCTAGACTAGTTTAAAATTCAAGCCTAAATTCTTGTTCAAGCTCCCCTATTAATAGGAACCTTCTTTCTTGTTTCCTTGACTTGTGTACGCTTGGGATTTGGAGCACTACCCAACCAAATGGGCTAGCTGTTCCCGATGCTAGCATGCATCGTGTTAATTCGACTGATGACGTCTTGGAGTTGATGAAGATAGGGTTAATGAATAGGGCAGTAGGCGCTACTGCTTTGAATGAACGAAGCAGCCGATCCCACAGGTTTGTGTTTGACTTACCTCTTACAGTTTTCTTCATGCTAATGATTTTATTTGATTTTACTTATTAAAAAATGATTTTATTTGATCGTATTATGCAGTATCCTTACTGTTCACGTTCGAGGAACGGATCTAGAGACCAATTCTGTTCTGCGGGGTAGTCTACATTTGGTCGATCTTGCAGGAAGTGAAAGAGTGGACCGCTCTGAAGCAACAGGGGATAGGCTTCGGGAAGCGCAACACATTAACAAATCTCTATCAGCCCTAGGGGATGTCATTTTTGCTCTTGCTCAAAAGAGCCTTCACGTGCCGTACAGAAATAGCAAACTGACTCAAGTTCTTCAAAGCTCTTTGGGTACTTGAACAATTTCCATTTATACCCATTGGTTCTCAATAAATTATCATTTTTTTAATGTTTTCTTTTTCTTTCTCGTGTATGTTATAGGTGGCCAAGCAAAGACCCTTATGTTCGTTCAACTTAATCCTGATGCTGAATCATTCTCTGAGACTATAAGCACTTTGAAGTTTGCTGAGAGGGTGTCAGGTGTTGAGTTAGGTGCTGCACGAAGTAATAAAGAGGGAAGGGGTGTCCGAGAGCTTATGGAACAGGTTTCACATAATAATGCACTCCCTTCGGTCTACTCAAAAGAGTTTACATTCAAAGTCAAACATAAGGGAATAATATAATTTTTTTGTAAAAGCCCTTAGTTTATGGATTAATATTTTTTGTTAATGTCGAGTGTAATGTTACAAGGATAAATTTGGAAACTCGTAAAATTTATAAGTTTAATTTTTGAAAAAAGTCTTTGGAACATCACAAAGTTAGAAAGTAGGAAGGACCCTTTGAGTGGATAGCATTGTTCAAATATGTTTAGGCTATATTGTTGTCTTCCCCTAATCTATTTCCCGTGGATCATATAGGTGACATATCTGAAGGATACATTGACGAGAAAGGACGAGGAGATAGGACGGTTAAAACTGGTGAAAACAAATGGAGGTGGTGAGAAGCGTGGTCTGGGCCCCACGAGGTACGGGTCTTCCTCTCCAAGAAAACATTCCACAGGCTCTTCAAGACAAAGCCCTACTTTGTCTGGTGGGAGAAACCCAGGACTCCACGAGAAAGCGGCTTCTGATTTAGAAACTAGCTCAGAGTACAGTGATAAGCAATCTGACACTACCTCCCAACAATCAGTAGATGAATTTAAACACCATAAGGAATTTTTCAGACAATCGAGGCTTGCTGTAATTGACACTGGTAAAAAATATATCGAAGATGTAGAGCCGAAACTTGCTGTGGTAGATGGTGGTGAAAATCAAACTGAAGACGTCGAGCTCGTGGGATTTGGGGATGGAGATGATGATGAGAGGTTAAGCGATATATCTGATGGTGTTCTTTCCATGGGAACAGAAACAGACGGTTCAACTAGTATCGTTGAGTTGACTTCAAGTCTTTTCCCTGAAATTACAAAGCCGCAAGTGGAGAGCCAGTCACAAGTGGAGATTCTAGAGAGGAAGTGAGTGATTACCTTATTCTTAATCATTAGTCTTCTTTTTCTTCAAAAGAATGAAGAAATTTTCCATTGCTTTTCATACATGCATATATGTGCAAAAGCAAGATGCTATTTGCTGTAATTGACACGGCTAATTCTATTTTCTGTGGTTGGTTAATCTCAGGCCTACCTTACCAGGTAGAATTCCAAGACCCCCTCAAAAGCAAATGCAAACGGGATCCTCCCGGCCTTCTGGGACCAAAAGCGCTCCAAGAGTCTTGACAAGTATGTTAGTTCCATTTTTGGTTCTTCTTCGTCTATGTCCACTAAACTGCGACTTGTATAGATTTGTGCCCCCTCCCCAACTCCTTTTATATGTACATTAACATTTCCGAGGTTCTTATTTTTAGTGATGTACTCCATCTTTTCCACTCAAAGACGACACGCCTGACACTCAAAACTGTACGGTTAACAGTGAAACTCTTTAGGACTGAATTACCCTTTTCCATGAGTATCCTTAATTTTAAGAATTAGCATTTCATCCCCTATTCTTAAGTTTATTGTAGCAAGGGTACATTTATGGAACTGATGAAAGTATGAGCTTAACTTTTCAAACACTTAAAACAAGTAGAACACTCCAAAATAGAAAGTAGGACTCTTATGAGGGGTAAGGAGGGAGTATGAAGCATTTCCTTCTTTTCTGTGAGAAATGAAGTGATTCATTTACTATGTTATTTTCGGATGAGGTAATCTTTATTTTTTATGTTTTAAGTAGTGTGATATTAATTTTTTTGGTGGTTGTTCTCCTCAGGCTCTAAAAAACAGACTCCTGGGAGTGCTTCTTCCTCATTCAAGTCCAGCAGGCGAAGACTGTAGTTTAGTTGAAGGCAAGTTGGACAGGTGAAAAGACACTATGAACCCACCCACCCACGCACCACCCAACCCCCATCTGTAATTTAGAATAGCAAACTGATGACCTCTTGGGTCCAACCTATTTATGGACTTGAGAGTTGAGATTCATAAAAAGTAGTAACATCGTGTGGGAAGAGGCAAATTTGAAACTCCCAATTGTAACATTTACGACGTAGGTTTGCATAGGATGGTATTCGAACGTTCTTGATTCGTGACCGTCCTTGATCCTTGTATATTAAGCTTAGTTTCGTTGCTGATAAGTTGGTTAAGTGTTATGTTACCAGTATCTGTTAGTGTTTGTTTGTTAGATCTTACACAGTTTCATCTTCCATATGTACATGAACCCATGGTTCCTCAGTTTCTCTCGCACTTGTGCACAGACGTGGACTTGTTCTCTCTCTCTCTCTCTCTCATTGGCCATGGAGCAAAACCTTTATGTATTTCTATCCTTGCCGTAAACAAGAAAATACATTGTATTATCATGTCTAAAACAACATTTTTATTTAAACCAAGAAAAAGGGGGTGAAACTGAAACCCACCCAAATTTGTACTAATGGAGTAGAAAATCTGATATGAGTTACGTGTAACTGCATTCTCGTTGGGTTTTGTAACCAATAATGAACCAAACTAAGACAACAAGGATAAATCTGTCTAAGCAGCTTCATCACGAGGGTATAGATGTAACTATACACGAATTAGGGCTTGAACTGGTCTCCAATTTTTCAAGGGCTTCTTTAATTCAACGGCCGAGATATTGTTGAGCATTACCCGATATGGCTATATAAATATTAGCATCCTCAGAACTCAGACCACACATATTCTTCTCTTCCATGCCTACCAGGCTACCAGTCCCTGGCGCCTCTTTCTTCTTCATCTTAAGTACAACTAGACGTTCTTCTTTGTGCTTGTGTGTCAATGTTTGGACACGCACCTGAATCGGCAAGCAGACAACATATATTTGCCGATTTAGGTTCGTATCTAAACCATGACACAATTCAATTGAGTTAGATTAAACATGGTTATTATGTATAGATCGGTTAAATCCTTTGCTTATTCTATAATTCAATCAATGTATATATGTGTTTTTTATTTAATAACATTTTATCCCTAAGAGGTGATCCAATAGTGAGATAAAACTTTACAATATAAGGTTTCAGGTTTTAACCTCCACGCCCCCTTAGGAGGAAGATAAAAAAATTAGTAACATTTCAACTTTACCTTCGAGCTATTTTTTTCATGACATTCATTTCAACATCTATATATATATATATATATATATATATATATATATATACACACACACACTACAATTATTCTTTGTCCACTACATACTTAATTATTGTATTAAATAAATATATGGTTGGACAAAACTATCCCTTAAGTATTTTACTCATTTTAAATTGACTAATCAAATTACTTTCCTAATTACATCTAACATTATTTTTTGTTCAAACATGAGAAAACAACATAATTATTCTATTTTTAATTTTACATTTTAATTCTAAAAAAATATTGTACTTATTCATTTTTTTTTCCGTAATAAATATGTTTAGTCAATTTTTCTAATCACTCTCGTCTGATATTCCATTATCATTATAATTAATGCATTTTCTACCAAAATTTTAGAAAATATTGAATTACTTATTATCAAAACTAAATTAATTTAACTTAGTTTGAAAACCATTATTTAAAAAGATCAATTCAATAAAAATAATATGGTAGGTAATAAATTGAATATTGGTTTCAATCAATTCAAGAATTAAAACTCTGAATCAATTTTAAAGGTAGGCAAAAAAAAAGAGTAAATTTACGATACTATGATTTTACTATTGGGTCAAATTTTTACTATTACTTTATTTAAATTTCACTTTTAGTTTTTTTTTCATAACCTTAGAACACATATTTATTCAAAGTTTGGTTAAAAAAATGTTCATATGATTTTTTATTAATTAATAAAGCCATTAAATAAAGTAAAATAATATTAGAATATTTATGTTTTTAATTGATATTTGAACTAAAAAATAATGTTAAAAGACAATTAGGAAAGTAACTTGATTAATCAACTTAAAATGAGCAAGTACTTAATGGGTAGTTTTGTCTAAACATGTATTTATTTAATACAATAAACAAGAATGTAGTGGATAAATAATAATTGTATATAGATGCACATAACACTGATATATAAGATAGTTTTTCGTCTAAATCTACTTACTAAAAATAGAAAGTCATCCTTATTTAATATGAGTAGATGAATTTATTGAAAACACAAATCTAATTATTAGACTTTTATTGAGTCTTAAATTAATTTACAGATTCGTTGTAAATGTCTTGAGATATGAAGTTGCCTTGGAATATGAAATGACATACAACTTTATTGTTGATCATATTGTAATTTGCATTAGACACCAAAAAATGCCATTAAAAAAATCTCTATACCGTCTACAGATGAAAATTTTACTCTTATTTTTTTTAGATTTTGGTTGGCCACGTGTTGTGTTCTAAATGCCGCTTGCACAAAAAGGTTTCTTCACCGTCAATGGATGAAAATTTTATTTTTTAAAATGATTCTTTAATTATCATAAGTTTAATATCTAAAAAACTGAATGTTTAGTATAATACATAGATTAATATAGATTTCAAACTCATATTACTTCTTCTTTCCCTATTCAAAAAGTTATTTAGTTATATTTATTTATTTAATTCATGTACATTAAACTAATAATATTTATATTACAATTATTTACTTATTTTGTTAACAATAATGTTTTTAAAGTGAATTTTATTAAATTTATTTATATATTATTTTTAAAAATAATAAACACTTATTTAGGTATTATGCATGTACGACCAACTCCAATGCATACCCCTAATCCTCATTTTGAGGGTTTTTTCCACTCCAACACATCCCCAAACATATACTACCAAATTTGGGGTAGTGAATAGTTCTACCCTTTCCCATGACCCTTTAGGAGAAAGTCTACAAAAAAAAAAAAAAAACCCAAAAAAAAGAAAGAATAGTTCTATTCCAAATTTGGTATTGGTGGGGACCCATGATATCTATTAATTTTTAATAAATTATTAAATACTGAATATTATTAATAATATGATGTTATTAACTTAAATGTATTAAAAACTAATAAATATCTAATATTAGATCATATAAATGATAAATAAATAATAATAATAATATGAATTTAAATTATTGAACATTATTAATTCAATACATTATAATTAATTAAAAAAATTTCAATTATTTGTATATATTATATACAAATAAATTATTATTATACTAATTAGAGAACACCAATTTCACATTTAAACTAAAAAAATGCATACATATTAAAATTATTAGACATTTATAAACTTAAAAATGCATACATATTAAATTTTTTATATTTTGTATTGATTGTAATATTTTTAATGGTATTTTCAAGTGCTTGTATGTTTATTAAATTATATTTCTTTAATTTAGTTATAAAATTACGAATTTTTAAATATTACTAATGACGTAAATAATATTATAAACATAAAACTATTATATATACTTAAATTAATCGTGCGATCTTTATAATTATTATTTAAAAGGTTAATAGCAAATTAGTATAGATGTTGATAAATAAAGTAAAAGAAATAAAAATCGAATATGCTAATGAATATTCTATTTTGGGTGAGATTTGAGGTTGTGGGTTTGAGTTAAAATAGTGTTTAGTGCTAAAATGGACCAAATTTGAGGTAAAATCTGAACGTAAATTTCTATTGGTTTCTATCATTTACACGCCAAGTATCTTGCCAATTGTTGATTTAACGCATCGTGATGATAGTTCGAATCATTTTGTTACGGCCATTGCGAACACGAAAATACCTCAACATTACTTATCTTTAATTTATTGTTTTAATTTTATTTTTACCTTTCCGTTTTGTTTATATATAGTTTAATTGAAAAAAATATATGTCCGTGCATTTAACGCACGAGTATAGAACTAGTTAATTTAATAAATATGATATTTTTGAATAAGATTGTTAGTGCTAAATGATGATGCAAAAATTATACTCCCTCTGTTTCGGGTAAATGATCCCTGTTTGAAAGTTAATTTTTTTTAAAAAAAATGACACTTTTAGTAGTTCATTAGTAATAAAATGATATTTTTATGCTTTAATTTTTGAAAATAGACTCTTTAAGTAAAATATTCTAAAATGAAATAATAGACTCTTTACCCAGAACGATGGAGTAGTAATCAAGAAAAGTGACATGTACTATGAGTCTCAAAGTTTGAACGAAAGAAAAATTGAACAATCTCAATTGTATTCAAAAACTTGGTTCAACTCACGTGAGAAAGGTTGTTGTTATAGAAGATTTTCCGTCACAATAGGTATGAATACTTGCGTCCAACAAGTTGTAAACACCCATATTTGGAAACTTGCAATTGTATTTGGATTAATTATCAGCCGTGTATTTGGATTAATTACAGCCATTCAGCCGGCAAACTTTAGTAAAATTATAACAACTTCACTTTCTTATTTTTTTATTCAACCGGTAAAATGTGTTTTTTTTTAGTTTTATTTCAAAAATATCATTTTCTCTGTCATTCTCTCTCACCCTATTCTTTGTCATTCTCTTCTTTGCCAGATGAGAGGCGGACAAGTTTTTGTAAATTTTATAAACTATTCTGTTGTTAAATTCGTCATGGGAATAGTTCGTAGAAGTTTGGCGTATCTTTGGAATCCTTTTTCCACAAAAAATACTTGCAGTAAAGTTGAGTCGTCGATGCCCACCCAAACTAAGCATAAAGTTAATGTAGGCATAAGGCATTCCTAAACTTTCTCCAAAGCTTCAATGTCGATATCATCTTAACTCGCAGCTTTCGGACTGGTTTGATATTCCAACACTGCCGAGGGATACCTCCAATCATAATCACCTTCATATTACTTTTTCGATATCCATCTGCATCGATATCCAGCCGCTGCTATTTCCTTCTCTTCTAACACCTCTTCATAAGTCTATATCGAGGTAACGAGGCCCACAACGATGCTCACATCGGAGACAACGATTCTCATGCGTGTTTAGAATTTATACATACATACATATTGCTAAAATTAATGACTTTGATGATGGAAGCTACTAATCTGCGCGCTTGAGGCTTGTTTTGACGATTGCTCTTTTAATTGTAATTGAAGGTTTGAAGCAGTAAGAGAACCATTACGACAATATAATGGGTCAGTGTTGAAGGAAGGTCATGATCTGGGGACGTGTTGGTCTAGAGGTGGCGGTGATCTTTGTTCCGTAATTCCAACTATTCTCGAAAAGTTCATTGGACACTGGAGGTGGCGGTGGTTCTGGTGTTCTATTTTTGATGGAAAATAAAATACAAGAAAACAATATAACTGACACATACATATCTTATTATTTTTAATTATAATAATATTTTTAAAATTATTATATATGCTATAAAAGAATACTAACTATTGTTTGATTCATGGAAAAGGAAATTTGCTAGAAGAATAATGAAAATCCATTGTACTGATTTTCATCGAGGTCTTGTAGTATTTGATGCCCAATTTTTACTTCGGAAGCATTGCGACGCCTAATTTTTGAATTGTGAGGCCCGTTGTGATGTCCAATATTTTCATTTCGATGTCTAAATTTGAGCAGTGGCTATGTGCACTTGCATTTCCTTCATTAAGGGTATCTTCGACGTTTTACCCTAAAAAATGTACTTAATCGGTTGAATAAAAAGAAAGTAGACTGAAGAGGTTATAATTTCCACAAAAAAGACCAGTCCGGTTATCACCCATTGTATTTCATAGGGGTGGCAAATCGGTCGTGTTGGGCCGTTATCGGGTCGGCACGATAACAACACGATACGATAAGCACGAACACGAATACGACACGATAAACTTATCGTGCCTAATATTAAAACTCGAACATGATACGATAAAAATACGAAAAGTACGATACGACACGATAAACAAAAAAAATACGATTTCTTTAGTCAGACCTGTTAAGCATGTTAAGCCCAATAAACATTATAAAATATATAATTTTGATTTTTTAAAACATATTTTGAAATTTTATCAATATAAATAGTCAAGTAGTTTAAAAGTTATAAATGTTCAAATTATAAAACTATAAAATAATCATGATAATAGTTCGAAATAAGTGAATAACGCTTAGTAAATTAAAAAATATATATTTTAAAAACATATATATTTTAGTTATCGTGTCTTACCGTATTTATCAAGTCAGCCCGATAACAACCCATTTTTTATCATGCCTTATCGTGTTGTATAACAACCTTAACCTGATAAGCCCCAGCCCAAACCCTATAATTTTGTGTCGTGTTCGTGTCGGTCAATCGTGTCATGCCTCAAATTGTCACCCCTAGTATTTCATAGCGCTTGTTTGGTGGAACATTTTGACCAAAATGTTGGCAAAAAATACATCGTTCTCTCTTTAAAAGTGTTTTAAAAATGTGCAACGTTTTAAAACGCTCAAATTTAGAGTGTTTTCAAAATATGTTGCGTTTACAACTACTTTATTTATGAAAATAATCTTTTGAAATAGTTTCACAAATGTATTTACAAGAAAAAAACTACATTTTGAAAAAACTATAATTTCAAAACGCTGACGATTCGCTAAAAGCAAAATGCATCAAAGAAGTCATTGTTGAAGTATATCTATATTAATATATATGCAATTAGCTATATATCCCCTAAATTATTGACCTCAAAGCATTTACCATCGATGAAATTCAGCTCGTGAACTTGAAATCTCCCTCTACCTCCTTCACGTAAGAGTTAAGACAATCAACAATTTCCCTTGACATACCAATGCGTTGCCCAAAACATTCACACTATACAACCTCCTCTTGTAATAAGTGATATTTGAGATTTGTGCAAACTACAGCCTACTTATCTGTGATGGTTCAAAGTGCATCTCCAGGTCTACAAAAGGCTATTTTTTTCTACAATCTCCAACTCCAAGTCATACAACAACACAACCTTGGTAATATGATGCAAATAATAATAATAATAATGCAAATAATAATAATAATAATACTAATAATAATAATAATGCAAATAATAATAATAATAATAATAATGCAAATAATAATAATGCAAATAATAATAATGAAAATAATAATGCTAATAATAATAATAATGCAAATAATAATGCAAATATGCAAATAATAATGCAAATTCAAATAATAATGCAAATAATAATAATAATAATGCACATAATAATAATAATGCAAATAATGAAAATAATAATAATAATGCAAATAATTGTAGACACCCCAATTTCATACCCCTGATATGTGACATGACATAAAATATCAAGAACTGTTGAAACATTAACAAATGTCAAGTTACAGGGTTGAAAATGCAAAAGGAAAAAATAAGATGCATGAACAGTGAACTGCAGGGGAGGAAAGTGTCAAAAATCAAAAGGGAATAATGGGCTTGGTGCCGCACCAAGGGATGCCTTGGCCGCACCATACCACTTCCTGTAGCTCTCTCAGAGAATGAAATGGTACCACTCTTGATGCTCGCGGTACAACTCATTGAAGCAGGCTGAACAAACTTCCAAATGCCCGACGAGTCCCTGCCTCCCACTATAAATAAGAGGCCCCGGCACCTCATTTCAATAACAAATTCATCGCAACGGCGAAATTCTCTGCCCGAAGCGAATAATTACGAGAGGTGTGAGATAGGTGAGTGGAACCCCCTAAAGTCTCCAAACCCCGTCCAAACTCTGCCAAAATGAAAACCCATAGATTATAAGTGATCCCTAGCCTAGTTGTTAGGTATCCACCTTATTTCCCCGGCCCAAAAAACTCAAAGTAAGTCGTTACTCTGCCCGAGTAACGAGCTGAAAAACACCCTAAATAAGCCGTTATTCCGCCCAACCAAAAAGGCCAAAACCACAAAAACCAAGCCGTCATTCCGCCCGACCAAATAAACCAAAACTACCACATATAAGCTGTCACTCTACCCAAATCAAAACAACAACCACACAACAAACAACAAAAGACTCCCTCTCCCTGAAGGACAGAGTGAGCACACCGCCGCTCTAAAAGGTAAAACCTTTAAGGACGCCTTTATTTTATTTATTTATTTTTTGTCTTTTATTTATTTTTAAAAGTTGTTATTTAAATCCGGCACAATGTAGCCAATATAAGCCGTTGTGCTGCCCGGATTAGAATAGGAAACCTTATGTAAAAGAGCCGTTGTAATGACAAAATATTCTTAAATTTGCTTGTAATTATTGTAAGGAAATGACTGCGAGTCCGTAAATAATGTAGCCACGAATGTATTTGTTTAAATTTCCTGTCT
The DNA here is from genome assembly GCA_013146195.2 of Codonopsis lanceolata. Classification (NCBI taxonomy): domain Eukaryota; kingdom Viridiplantae; phylum Streptophyta; class Magnoliopsida; order Asterales; family Campanulaceae; genus Codonopsis; species Codonopsis lanceolata. Next base: position 151,235,438 of record CM028379.1, on the reverse strand, counting down.
TTTTAATACCTTTTTTATTTGCAAGATAAATATGACAATAAACATACTTCAGCCAAAAACCATTTTCGAGACCGAAAGGGCGATTTGGGTGCCTAGCACCTTCCCAACTCGTAACTTAGCCTCGAACCCGTTTTCTTTTTCTCTGATTTATTTTTCTTTTCTTTGGTTTTGCTTTATTTGCCTTAAAATAAAGATGACGACTCTAAAACTTTCGGATTCAATGGGGCCCCGCAACATTCCCTCTTTGCACTTTCCCGTTCTCCCCTAAAAAAAGGAGATATGGGAATGAAAGGGTGATGCATTCTCATATCCTGGTATCCCCTAAACAAGGGATAACTTGATGCGGGAAACCCAAAGCTCCCATAGTAATCTGAATGGGCCATAAGGCTATTTTTAATAAAATCCATAGTGGGGGCGTCGCAATATCCTTTTTTGCACTTTTCCGTTTTCCCCTAAAAAAGGGAAAATGAGAATGAAAGGGTAATGCATTCCCATATCCTGGTATCCCCTAAAAAAGAGATAACTTGATGTGGGAAACCATAAGTTCCCATATTGGATACAAAATCCACTAAAGGCAACCGAGGAACATTCCAACGTGCTAACATAGACAACACTCCTCTCGCACTTTTGATTTCGTCTTCCCCTAAACAAGGGAGGGTGGAACGAGAGCAGTGGTGTCCCGCATCCACACGTACGCGCACCCCTATCCAAGGGCGCACGGGGGCACACCCCGGGAACCTCACAATAATAATAATAATAATAATAATAATAATAATAATAATAATAATAATAATAATAATAATAATAATAATAATAATAATAATAATAATAATAATAATAATAATATAGGCACGCAGTGCATCACAAAATTAAAGTTGTGCATTGCAAATCTCTCTCTCTCTCTCTCTCATTCATAAAGTTGGTGATTAGCACTATGGTTGTGTCACCTCACCCATTTTAGATAAAACTTGATTCTCATGCATCCATGTTTGATTCTTTATATTTTAGCCATTATCTAATAACATTATCTATTAACAATTATTATGATAATGAGTATTAAGTTATAGCTATATATAATAATAGAGATGTTTATCTAAAGAGTTTTCACAATAAACAATAGCTAGGAGCTTGAGCCAGGAGACGAAAGGACTACCGTCTCTCCCCCTTCTCGCCTCCCTTTCTCTTGCGGTACGGTTTTCTACTTTTGTTTTAGTCACTTACTCTTTTGCGGCTCCATCACTCCTTCCGCTTCTCTCCTTTGCAACTCCAACCTCCGCCATCTCGCCCTCCCCTCAAGCCGCCGTCGCCGAAAGCAACTCTTTCAATTCGCCGCCCTTTCTGTAAAATCTGTAAGTTTCTCTCTATCCTGTAACTTTCAAATCTATGTTTTATGACTTTGACAAAATTGTTTCTATCTCCTTTAATATGAAAGAAAGTATCCAGTTCTGAATTGGACTTGGATCGAGCCAACATTGAAGATTACCTCCCCACTGATTCCATTCAAGAACCCCACGGCAAGATTCGATTGTAAAATTCCTCCCCCTTCTTTTTCCTTTTCTCTTTCTGTATCCAAATGGGTGTGTTATTATATATATATAGAGATTTCTCTAGATCAGTTTTCTTGAGAGGTAATTAGTCACTAATTACAAATGATAGGATACAAATCAAAGGAACATCCAAAATTTGGACCATATACAGAAGAAGAGAATCTGGCAGCAAACTAAGAAATACAAAATCTCAAGACCTAAGCAGATATTCTCTTCGACGTCACTTTTATGCTTTAAAACATATTAATACTTCGAATCGTTCAAAAGTAAGCAGTGAACATATATGGAAAACTACCGAATTAATTCCTCCCCCTTCTGTTTCCTTTTTTTTTTTGTATCCAAATGGGTGTGTTATTTTATATGTGAATGAATCATTGTAGATTAAAATATTTTCTTCTAGCTTGAATTGAACTTGGATCGAGTCAACATCGAAGATTACCTCCCCACTGATTCCATTCAAGAACCTCACGGCAAGATTCGATTGTAAAATTCCTCCCCCCCTTCTCCTTCCTTTTCTCTTTCTTTATCCAAATGAGTGTGCTATTTTATGTGTTATACATGTGAATTGAGTTTTTCTACACTTGGGTTCTGGTATGCATAATTTTCTTGATTTTTGGTATCTTTTGGATCCAATTTTGGTTTATAATTTTTGACTAAAATTTCAATTGTGTTTTTGGTATTTGATTCATTCAACATGAAGTCATTGGTTGTAGTCGGAATTGTCTTGACAATTGCTATTTACAAAGTATTTCTTTCTTTCAATTTTATTTTAAAACGTTGATTGCATCCGTAGAAGTCACTGATTGATGGACGAAATACTTTCTTTTCCATGAAAATTGTGGCGGATTTAACTTTTCAAAATCTTTTTTCCAAAAGTGTTGTTTTAATATGAATTTAAATTCCATGTCAAAATTATTTGGGCTTGGGATTCATGATTAGTTTTATAGCTCCTTATACTAATTTTGTTATCTAAGACTAAAGTCATAAAATATACGTGGAGTATCCAATTTGAATGATAATATATATAAAGCTTCCTTCTTTATTGCTTATATTTTCCTTCGGGGTTTGTTTGTTGCGTTTTTTGATCTAATTCATTGATTTTTTTTAGGGTTAAAAGTTTTAATCAGAAATAATTTTAAAGAATTTCAATCGTCTTTTATACACAGAGCAACGAGAACAACATACTATCGGTATCTCTGCCGATCCATATGAGCTGCTCGATCTCGCCAAAATGGAAATGCAAAGGGTTTTTAGATAGAGGAGAAGGGAAGAAAAAGAAATAATAACTTGGTTCTCATTATGTTATTAACGTGACAATAAAATGACAATCAATTTCATTTATTATGGTATTGAATATGTAACATTTAAGAGACAATCATAAAAAAAATTGCTTAGAAACTTATGTAATCGAATCATTCATTTACTTTTTATTTGAATAATGATAATAATAAAGTGAACATAATCATTATTTTCTTATTTGACCAACCTTTAAATTTCATTTTACCAATTTGCAAGTTTTTTAGCAATTTACTTTATTATTAAATGACATTGAAATACCGTTTTATGTTTCAATTGATACATTTATATTATATAATATATCTTATAAAATAAGTGTGTACCATATTTAATAAATTTAATGCGAAAAAATGTAAAAACTATCCGTGCAGAGAACGGGTTATACACTAGTTTAGGTAAAAAGAGAGGTAATGATAATAAAAAAAATTGGTACACAAGAAAGAAGGTAATAATAATCATTTTTTTGTACAAAGGATTTTTTTTTTGTACAAAGGAAAGAAGGTAATACTCCCTCCGTTCCGGACAAAGAGTCTCTTCATTTGAAAGTCAATCTTTTTAATAAAATGACAATTTTAGTAGCTCATTGGTAATAAAATGACACTTTAATTATACCTTAATTTTTGAAAGTAGACTTTTTTAAATGAAACATCTCAAAATGAAATAGTGGATTCTTTACCTAGAACGAAAGGAGTAATAATAAGAACATCCACATTAGATGTTCCTAAGGCAATTATAATTTAGGACAAGAATTGTACACCAATTGGAAGGATTCTTCATGAAGAATTTTCTTATCAAATTCTTGATTTGACCAAGGGAAGAGAGAGAGAGAGAGAGAGACGCATGGGAGAGAGTGGGCGGCACCGCACGCTTGGCTGGAGCACGTGCAACACATGCACGAGTGAGGGTGTAAGCAGGGCTCTATCACCATGGGCCAATGTGTTTGTCACTTGCTCTTTCCTTTTTATTATTTTTTTATTTTTGCAATGTTATCGTTTTGGTGTCTTTTTGTGTTTTTATTATCCTTTTTTTTTCAATTTTTGAATTATTACCGTTTTGTACCTTTGTGTGTTTTTTTTAAGTTGGACCGTTAAAAAACGGTAAAAATATGGATAGCTCAACATTGTCTTGAAATCTCTCTTATAAATAGTGCTCATTTTCTCATATTTATCTCCATTATTTGTTTTAAACATTTACTCTTAATTCTCTCTACAATTTTATTTTTTCTATCTCATCAATTTCTATATCCTCACTTCTTCTGATATTTTTCCCAAATAGATGAAAATCATGGTAATTATTTTAGGAATTTATTGAATTCTTCAAATGTTGAAAAAAAAATCAAAATTTACAAAATTCTCGTATTCCTGAGAATGTTCGATTTTCTTAGTTTTTGTCAATCCCCGAATACCCACCAAATTTTCCCAACCATCCAAATTTTCAGTATTTTCAAGGTGCACACAATTTTCAAAATTTTCAAGCTTTTCCAATTATTAGGAACTTTTTGAGTAACGTTCCTCGTGCTCTCAATTTCATGTCTCCCAAGAAATATTTACAACATATGGGAAACCATTATTACATGCAAGGCCATCATTGTGCATTTTCTCCATACGGTATGTCGTCAAATGAATCAAGAAGAGCAAGTTTATTAACGATGTCCTCAGAAAATTATCCAATAACGCCATCATCGGTTCCAGAGACGGAAATTGATTTAGAAACAATTGATCTCGAGAAACCGGATAAAGGTAAGTCAACCCGTTCACAGTGGTTAGTCGAATAAGACATTGCCCTTACAACTGCAGTGTGTACTGTTGGCTTAGATGCAGTGGTGGGTAACAACCAGAAGAGCGTACCATATCTTACTAGAACCATATAACAGATTATTACAATGAACATCATCCATGCAATTCAATGGCAAAAGAGGTATCCTAGGTGAGATCACGTTGACTAAATAAAATTCAGAAGCAAGTGAATCACTTCAATGCAATCTACAATAAACTGATAGAAATAATGCCACCATCACAGGCCATGACTCACGCACTGCTAACTTGGGCAACAATTCTGATAAACCCAATTAGTGGTTTTCAGAAAGTCAAATATTTCATGTATATCTTTAACATTTGTAAATATCTTTACTAAGTTTTAGAGATTCATTTTGCACTCATTATATATTGTACATCACTATATTAGCATCAAGGAAGAAATACAATTGTTATTCCATCTCTCAACTTCTATATAAACTATTGGCCGCTCATCGAAACAGTTGGAGCAATGCAAATTTACTGTCCAATTCATACATGCAATATCGAGATGAAAATAAATGCACATTTAAATTTGAACATGCATGACAAATTATGAAAGACACTTTAACTCTTTTACCACAAGGAGATATTCATCATGTTGGCAAGATGGCTGAGACATCTAGGTCCGAGGGACATTTATATATGAGTGTGGATGTAAAGGAAATCGATACCCGCACTCGTCCAATTTGCCAAAAGGCTGCCAAGAGGAAGGGGAAAGACAAATCCTCAAAATTTTCAAAAGAAAACTTAAGAGTTACATTATACGGATATTGCAAAGAAAATGGATGATTATAATGAAATTAAGAAAATTGAAGCAGAAGCTAAAAAGATTAGAGCCTTGGCTAAAGCAGAAAAGCAGAAAGACAGAAAAACAGATGGACCAATTGTTCATTGAAGATATAAAATTACGTACACAAGATACAAGTGGAATGAATCTACAAGCGCGTGCCATACATGAACGTGCATATGATGTCCTAAAGGAGAAGTGGAGTAATTTGGGATATCAAATTTAATTTAAATTTGTGTTGTTTTATATATTTGTTAACTTTATGTAATTTTAATTATTCATGTTTTTATGTAATTTGTTGACTTAATGTAATTTTAATTATTCATGTTTTTATGTAATTTGTTGACTTTATATAATTTTAATTATATATGTTTTTATGTAATTTGTTGACTTTATGTAATTTTAATTATTCACGTTTTTATGTAATTTGTTGACTTTATGTAATTTTAATTATTCACGTTTTTATTTAATTTTAATTATGTAACTTTTGAATTTATTTGTAAAATAGTCGTTATAAAGTAGCAGTTGTAAACTAATGTTCTATACATAGAGGACTAGTATTTGTAATCTTCAAACTATAAACATTGTCTTACGAACCCTTGTCTTGCATTTTACCACAAAAAATGTCTTCTACTACCCCTACCACAAATAGTGATGCATGAGAAAACTCCGATGAAGGCAATATTTCTTCAGGTGAAAAAATGATGCGTGCGCTAATTCAACACCACAAACATTTGATAGAAGCATCGAAAGGGCAAATCGACAGAAAACAAAGGAGAATGAGGTATTTAGATTAAAATCATGAAATCGAGCACACTCAACTTGTCGATGATTACTTCTCAACTCAAGCGCCATTGTTTCCCGATAACATATTCCATCGACATTTCCGAATACATAGAAACTTATTCCTTCAGTTAGTTACTACATTGGAGAATCATTTATCATGTTTTCAAATGAGGTTCGATGAAGCAAAAAGAAGAGGTCTGTCACTACTTAAAAAATGCACGACGGCTATTCGTCAATTGGCTTATGGAGATTCATCCGACCATCTCGACGAGTACCTCCGAATGAGTGAAACAACTGCCATCAATTGCATGTTAAACTTTTGTCGATGTGTTGTTGTAGACACCCCAATTTTGTACCCCTATTATATGACATGTCATAAAATATCAAGACATGTTAAAAGGACTAACGAATGTCAAGTTACAGGGTTGAAAATGCAAAAGAAAAAAAATGCATAAACAGTGAACTGCAGGGGCCAAAGTGCCAAAACAGAAAAGGAAAAAAGCTGTGGGCGTAGCCCACATCCCTTCTGAGCGCCGCGCCCACAACCACTATGGGCAGCGCCCACAAGTCCCAAGGTTACTGGTGCACTTGGCCTTTGATGAAACCTTTTCAGCACGTGGTACATGCTGTTAAAACACAAAGAGATCAAACTTAACCGTGAAGGAAGCCCAATCTCAGCCTATAAATAGAGGCATTCGGCAGTGAAAAAAGAGAGTTCACACAGTGTGAAAATTTACACTGCGCAGTCTGTGAAGTTCTCCCGAGAGAACGCCAAAGTTATTTTCCTCTCCAGCCCCGAAGCTTTGCCAAACTGCCAAATCTCTTCTCTAAACACTCAAATCCGACCAAAGTGAACCATAGCTACCCAACTAGGTTTTTGCCATCTTCCACCGGTTCAAAAGAGCCAAAAAGAGTAGTTGCCCTACCTGAATCCAAACGCAATATCAAGCAAAAACAAAGAGTTGCTCTACCCGAATACATACGTCAAATTCAATCGAAGCAAGCAGTTGCTCTGTCTGATTTCAGACTTAGCAAGCACGCAAAGCAAACAAGCAAGCAAACAAAAGCAAGCAGGTGTGTCGCCTGGATATCGATGCGAAGACAACAAAAAGGAGCAGTCACGCTGCCCGAAATTTAGTAAAAGCAAAAAAAAAACTTCTTTTCTCGGAAGGACAGGGGAAGCACATCTAAAACCGCCTAGTGGGCTTAACCCCAGGCATACCAGGTTCAGATACTCATGTTCCAGGAGGTAAGTTCTGTCCTCATAGTTATTTATTATAATCTATAACTTAAATATAGATATATAAGCAAGTTTCCTTTCTGTTTACATTTTAATAGTTAAAATGTAAATATTTAATTAGTTTCCTTTATGTTTATATTTCAATATATAAGTAGTTAAGATATACATATTTAATTAAGTTCTTTTCTGTCTTTACTTTAACTTAGAAATAGTTATATTTTCATTTACTTCTAAATTAGTTTCTTTTCTGTTCTTACTTTAAATGTAATAATAGTTACATTTCCTTCTGTTTAAATTAGTTTCTTTTCCGTTCTTACTTTAAATGTAATAATAGATTACATTTCCTTTTGTTCAAATTAGTTTCTTCTTCTGTCTTTACTTTAAATGTAAAGTAGTCATAATTTCTAGCAGCTTATTTAGTTTCTTTCCTGCATTCACCTCAAAATAAGAAGTCGTTAAATAATTTTTTTCCTACTTATACATATAGTGTAAATAAAGTTTGTTATTAGTATAAATGTTTTATCCTTAAAATAACTTATAAAAATGTTGTAATTATTCTCTAAATTATATTATTTCAAGTTGTAATTTTGTTTTCTTTTCTTTAATGAATACACAGTTATTTCTCTTTATTTCTTTTTGTCGTATATAAATGTATTTTTCTGAGCCAAAGTATATAAAATAAAACAAGCATATTGATAAATCCATTGTGAGACCGAAAGGGCGAGTTGGGTGCCTAACCTCTTCCTAACTCGTAACTTAACCCCCGAACCCATACAATCTGGTACGTTTGGTTTTTCTCTGTTTAATCATAAAATAGAGGTGGTGACTCTATTAACATATTTTGAGTCTACAATTGAGGTCGGACGTATTCCACGCGCTTGAAAGGTTTCGAAACCACCATGCCTTTCAGTGGCGCGGATCCCGTTAAAAAACGGGCACTCACAGTTGTTGAATTGTTTGGAGGTCAATACTTGAGAGGATCAAATGCTAATGATACACAACATTCTTCAAATGCATGAGCAGAGACACAAATTTTCAGCTATGTTAGGAAGTCTTGATTGTATGCATTGGGAATAGAAAAACTGCCAGTTGCTTGGCAAGACCAATTTACAAGAGATCATGCGAAGTCAACAATTGTGCTTGAAGCAGCTGCGTTTACAAATTTATGGATATGACATGCATTTTTCGGGGTCACTGGTTCTCGTAATGATCTTAATGTGCTATACGAATCACCTTTATTCAATAACGTACTCGAAGGAATTGCATCGCCTATTGATTTTGAAGTTAATGACACACATTATACAAAATGATACTACCTAACAAATGGAATTTATCCGGATTGAGCTACTTTTGTGAAGAACTTTTGGTGCTCGATGGATGCTAAAAGAAAGAAATTCAAGAAAAGATAAGAGACTGCAAGAAAAGACATCGAACGAGTATTTGGAGTGCTCCAATCAAGGTGGACTATTATAGAAGGTTCTACTCGGTTATGGTATAAAGATAACTTGAAAGAAATTATGTTAACATGCATTATTCTACACAACATGATTGTCGAAGACGAGGGTGACCCGTTACGAACTGTGCCGATGATATAAGAGATTTCTCTACACAAGCCAACTATGGCTCTACCCAAGCATTTCAAAAATATTTGCAACGAAATAAAGAGCTACGTGATAGCAATCGACATCATGAACTTCGAACCGACTTGGTTGAGCATATATGGACTCGTTACGACGACTACCTGTGATGGCTAAATTTTTTGTGTTATGACTAAATTTTCATATTTGTTATTTTAAAAAGTGTTTGTTTGCTAGAAGTATGAGGTCTTTGTTTAATATGTAATATTTTAATGAAAATTATAAATTAATATATTTGTTTAAAAATTTATTTGAAATATTTAGTAGTACAATTAACATTATAAACATTTTAATTTATTTATATTGCATGTTTGAATATGTAATATATTAATAAAAGTTATAAACGAATTAATTTATTTATAAAATAATATACGTATTAATTAATTTATTTGTAAAATATAAAAATAAAGTGAATGATTTGGTAGTGAAGGATATATCTATACATATATCACACAAGTTCGATATCAAACAGTAATCATAAGTTATCTTGTGCGAACTTGAAATTTGAGCGAAGCGGAAGACTTTCTGCTTTAACTACGATCTTCGTATGTCACGATCAAGAATCCTGCAAGTCGATCTCTCTCGTCGGATTGATATCAAGTAGCACGAATATCAATACTGGTTCACACCGCAAATCCAAGTCTCTTGATGGTTAGGCTAGAGGGAATATTTGGTGAGATAGAATTAGGAGAGAGAGGGGGCGGCCAGAAGACGCGTTCTTCTGATTTTTGTGTTAGGGTTTTACCCATTTAGTTGTCATATTTATATTATTATCAAGAAACTCTATTTCTTGTAGGTTAAGTTAGATCAATCTCAAACCCCTTCAACTTAGGAAACTAATTAACCAATAATAATATAAATATATTCCAGGTGAGCGGAATAATTAATCGGGCCACAAGCCCAATTACTATCAGGTAGTGATACCTATGTATGAATATAGGAAAAAATAAAAAAATTGAGAAGATTAATTGTTAAAGTTAGAAATTTTTAAAATGTGTAATGAGAATGAGGCGAGTTGAGAATTTAGGAAAAAATTATAATGAATGGAAATGCTATACCAATGTTGATGTGAGGTTAAGATAACTGGGTGTACCTGCACCAAACCTTTGCTTGCAATTTCCAGCAAATTAACGAAACGCACAAGTCCAATTTTGAATTCGTTCTGACTTCTGACCCTCGCTATCAACCTCTCTTCCGATAGTAATTTATAAACCTCGCCTCTTTAAACCCTAGTAAAATTTTGTATTAATTTTCTCAGTTATTCCCGTGAAATTGAATTGCGAAACATGGCTTCTGGTTTCGTCGAGGTTCTTCCTCTTCTCAACTACCCACGTCAATCATCGTTTTGGTTGCTACTGAGAATATCTAAAAGGAAATTGGAATGATAGTGTTTATTCATTGTTGATAGTTAAAATCTGAGCGTGAACTTAGTGTTTCATTTGCTTTCAGTTTACTTTTTCAACTATATTGTTGTGGTGTCATTTGACTTTGTTACGGTGATTGTTTAGTTGCTCCTTTAATTCTAGAGAAAAAGTACGGTTAGTTGATGTAAATGTTGGATGTAATGCACATCGATGTTAGTTTGAACTTTGAACAACATTATACAAACACATCTATTGTATGTATGATGAGATGCAATTTGAATCATCCTTAGATTGAACTACATTTTGAAAAATTGATACTGAATGAATTATTAGGAGTGATGTTTATGATTGAATACAATTGTTCAAGTTGCTGATTGATGAATGATTTCAGGGCTTTGATATTACTCTTAAGCTTGCTGTTTGCTGGTGAACAGCACGGATTAGATCTGAGAGAACGTTGAAAGGTAATTGGATTAATCCTTGTTTTTACTTCAATGCTTGCTTTTGCGTTCGGGAAATTTTTTAAATTAAACAGTGATTTTATTTATTATATACTAGTACTTCTTCATCAGAGGTACCATCATTTTTTATTATCTACAATGTGCGATTAATCTTTACGTCTATGACCAGCATCCTGTTTTTTATGGCTGTTACGTGGTTGGGTACTGATGCGTGAATGTTTTTCTTGCTTTGCCCATAACTTGATTATCAATCTTATCTTTAGTTTCTTATATGGTTATATTTTAGTTCTCACGTATTTTTATAATACTGAATAATGGCTTGTTCAGCCCACAAATTTTAGAATCTGGGATTTTTCCATGCAATGCTTCGTTCATCCCTCTTTAGACACGGCGATGACAAAAAATAAATCAAGTCACTTCTGCCATTATTACAATCACTTTGGGTCAGCTTGAAATAAAACAATAAAAGAATGAATTTAATCTAGTCGAAGAGTTTGTATAGGCCCCAAGAAACTGACACAGTTATCAGTAGGAAATAGATTTTCGCAGTAAGAATGCTCAAAACCATCAAACTTAAGGGAGTTTTGAGTTGGAAATAGAGGACTAACTAGGTACAATACCTCGGAAAAACTACCGTGATAGCTCACAGGCATAATGGACAAGAAGTTTCATAGACTGAAGCCAAGGATAAACAAGAATGCCATTGTTGATAGAGATTGCATTATAATAGCCTCCTTGTTTAGACATTATGGCAAACATGATACCCATCTACCTTAAATACAGCAGAGCGATATGGAGGGAAGAGGTTGAATCACAAAACACAAGTACATAAGAAACCTTTATTCCCTGTGCAATTAACCCCAAGTTATGCTGCGAATCTCAGTAAGGAAGTCAAACTCATTTTTGCAAGATAGAAAATGCTTAGTCAATTAAGTGAAGCTCCTACTTTTAAGAAAACACAGAAAAGCACAATAATGGTGTGAAATCCTTCTTTTGGATTGTGTTTGAATTTTGAAGTGGTGCAAATTCTGCCATGAAAACCAGAAACCTTGTATGAAATCCCGGAAATTGTTTGACCAATGCCAGGCCTGTCAATTTGGACCCATTACCTATAAACCCACCCGACCCAACCCACTAATTACCCAACCCAACCCATCCCAATAATAAAAGAAATTTAAATGGGTTACCCAGCTTAACCCAATTAATTTCGCGGGTTAAGTTGGGTTGATCCCACGAACTTGATTAAACCCACAATTGCAAATTGATCGAAATAGTGCCGCACTCTCACACACTCTTTCTCTCTCTTCACTTTGTCTGCTTTCTCTCTCTCCATCAACGACCCCAAGCGATTCCCTTCCCCACTCCGGCCTCCTTCTCCTCTGCGATTGGCACCACCGCCACCACTGTAAGAGTTTCCCCCTCCTTTCTTTTCCCTTCCTTTTTTTCTCCATCCCTGTGTAATAATCGTTTTTTGTAGCACCACCATTGCCACCGCCATCACTGCCGTGCCGCCAGAGTTTGCTTGTTTTCTCTCTCAGTTATATGGTTTATGTTTTTTCAATCTTCTGTATTTTTTATTTTTTGTTTTATTGTTTCCACTGCCCTGGTTAGTTTCTATTTCAAATTTGATGTTATTAATGATGCCCAAAAGGTGTTTGATGAAATTCCTAAACCAAATTGACAGGCCCATCCATACTTGGATACTCCATAGCCAATTATGTGGTATGGCTTCAATGTCCTGTGTCAAGCCAAATAGGGTGATATTTTGAGTGTTCCTATAACCTCTGTTACCTCAGAATCTTCATTTAGTATTGGGGGTCAAATTTTGTGAAAGTATCGCAATTCAATTAAAATGTGTAGGAGAGTAAGTGATTTGTAGAATGTGAGTTCCTCTCTTGATAATAAGTGATCCCCTGGTGTCAAGACTTTAAAGTTCAAAGCCTAGTTCAAATGATACAAATGATAGTTGAAGGGCCAAGCCTAGCTCATCCAACGGATTGGAGCAGCTCTAGAAGCAAAGACGTAGTAGTTGGGGCCTGGGGGTGAGGTTTCATTTTTACTGCGTCCAGTTGTAGTTCAGTTTTTGCAGATCCCTGCATTCTGCAAAATTCTATGAAATCCCTTTTCCTTTTCATTTGTCTGGTTAGACAACAAACTGATGTGAACTACCTAGCGCCTTTTAATTTTGATGTTCTTCCTCCATTTGTTAGAGGTGATAGTAGAGAATGGAAGGGGCAACAGGCACACCTTTGTCTAAGATACTGATTTTACACATTGGAAAAGCGATTTAAGACTTGATATTCAAGGAATAGGTTTGTCTGTAAAGTTCCAATTGGCATTTGGCTGAAATCTGGATTTTTGGTTCTTAGTAATATTCTATGTTTGAGTTTGGTTATACTTAGGCTGCAGTAAATTCACGATTAAGACGTAAAACAAAGTTGATCAGTTTTGATTAACATTTAGACATAGATCGGAGTAAAAGTATTCACTTGGCCAAGAGAAAAAGTTGAGCAATTTACATCAGGAACAATAATTGATATGCTGCTCATGATTCATGATCTCCCCAGTGTCCTGCTCCTTATTGTGAATATACATTTTTTTTTTTGTGCATACATGATATACAAATGATACATAGTTATTTGATCAAAAAATTCGAGATATAATTTAGAGAAAACATTTGCCTTAGACTGTTGTGTATTTCTTTACTGAAACAAAAAAAAGTACCCATTTTCCTTGTCAAGGGAAAAAAAGGGGTGGGGGGAGGGTAAAACGGGTTGACCCGCTTTAACCTGACCCACTTGACTAGTTTAATATTTGGGTTGTGCCAGGTCACAACCCGCCTCAACCCATGACACACCCCGACCCGACCCAACTGCCAGGCCTAACCAATGCTTTTATGCACGTGATTGCCTTTTTTTTTTTTTTCTCTTTTGTCTAAGAAAGTTCAACTTGTTTTACTTTTTGTAAATATTACATTAATGAGTCCCTAACTGCCATATACATTTCTAATATTCTATACGTATCGAGTCAATGTGCTAATTCCATCCGGCAGTTGTTTTCCAATCTGCAGGTTCTTGCTCTTGGGATTTCTTGGAATATTTCAGAAAGATGACCAGGGGTGCTCAACCACGAAGAAGTAGTAGATCTTCCATCAAATACAGGTATAATCCACATGAACTCGCTTTGTGTGATCATGGGGATTTTGTTTTGGAGGATTACTCCCCCAGTTTGTCCAGTGATAGCCAGCAAAATCATAAAAATCATGAAGGCAGGCCATCTGAGATATTAAGCACAGCTGAGCTCGTCTTGGTAGTTGGCCAAATATGGGATTTTGCCACACGCTCTTTTTCTTGTTTACATCCCAAGACAACTTCAGAAGACAATACAGAGGAACTTCGTAAAGGGACTGTGTTCTATTATCCATCTAAGGACGGAAAGATCACGACATCAACTTCTATCAAGGATCAAAAGCTCTCAATCAACTTAAAGACTACTAGAGCTTCTTCCCACATGTTACTGGAAAACTTAGATTACCTGAATGTAGCTCAAAAAATGACATTATTTGAGCGTTACAGTGGGAGTAATATGTCCTCTCTTCTTTGGAGATACCAGTATACTAGTTCCAACATGCTGCTTGAGCCTTGCAAAGAAAAAGGGCTTTTTAGTGTACCAATTTCATATGATTTACGGAATATCTATGGATGGATGAATGAAATAAGACTTGCTAGACTGGGGCATCAGGTGAACTCTAACCAGATGAACAACAAGAAAATTGGTGAGTGTTGTTCTGCTGGAGTAACAAGAACTCATGCTAGTTGCTCTGTTTCGGCCCACACCTCTTTTTCTGCCAATGAAATGATGACTGGAAGTACAAACTGTCTTACTGAAACCATCAAACCATTGAAAACATCATCACTCCGAAATGCAAAAGACAGTTTAAGAACAAATGAAGCTACTACGCCACTATACTCGGTTTATTTTCTTGAGCCGGACCAAGATATAGATGCAAATAGTAGTGTCCCTATCACCTCAAGACCCATACTCCAAGCCGACTGCAGTGAAAATGCTTTAACTTCAGGTGCAATTTCACACAAGAAAAGTCAACAGAAGGTTGAAGAGGATCTGCATGAGAGCAACAAAGATCAACGAGGAGATTATGTCAGTGATGAGAAGTCTGAAGTGGAGAATTGTTCATCAACACAGGATAAGCCTGCATATTCCCTGGCGAAGCAAGAACATGCTTTTGCTGGAGCATTTGCTGGTATATTTGTCAGCCTTTGTTTGCATCCAGTGGATACGGTTAAGACTGTCATTCAGTCATGTCGTACTGATCAGAAGTCTATTCATCATATTAGCAAATCAATTATATCTGAAAGAGGTATGCTGATTTGTGATCTTTATCTCGTTTTGGTGTCTTACTGTAATGGCCTATCTCAAAATTGACTTGGATTTGGATTTCAGGTGTATCAGGACTTTACCGTGGGATTGCGAGCAACATTGCTTCGTCAGCACCAATTTCTGCTGTATACACTTTCACTTATGAATCTGTTAAGGGGATTTTGCTTCCCCTTTTTGCGAAGGTGAAATGTTCTCTGTTTAGTGTTTCTTTTGGAGATTTAGTCTACTTTTTTCTCTATACATATTTGTGGTATTTACCCCTGCCTCCCTTTATTTTTTTTCTTTTCGGGTTGGGGTAGGGGAAGAGCAAGAAGGTGGGGAATTTGTACCATGGCAATATGACTTGAACTCCTTCTGTCCTCATTTTCTTTGTGGGAGCCTCACGTACTACTTCCTTGCAGGAGTATCATTCTTTAGCTCATTGCACAGCAGGAGGTTGTGCAAGTATTGCCACTTCTTTTATTTTCACTCCTAGTGAGCGTATAAAGCAGCAGATGCAAGTTGGTTCACACTATCAAAACTGTTGGTAAAACTTTAGGATCCTGGTACTAAATTTTATTATTAAAAGTACTTGTTCTATGATTGTCTTATCTTTTCATATAATTGTATTGAATGAGCTGTGAAACACTTTAATTTGAATGTGAGGGATACTTGTCATCACTGTAGATAGTAGGGGCTAATTAGATGAATGTCAGTTCAAGCTATAATTCTTTGGGAATGATTTTGTACCTCTCACTAGTAATCCGCAGAATTACACTGGAGTTATATTTTTAATTGCCAATTGGAAGAGTAAGTCACAAGTTTTAGTTGCTTTTGTGAAATCAATGTTGCGAGAAGTTCATACTTTTGCTCCTTCAAAGCATGTTCGTAAATGTGTCTATATGTTGTCTTCTGGAAATTATTATTAATTTCTTTTACTTGCTGAAGGCTTGGTAAAAGAGCAAAACTTCTTGATTTTATTTTTCATTTAATTTACAACTTAAAAATGATCTGAAAACCTTTTTTTCCCAAAACATGGTAATGCTTTTCTTTGCACTTTGCTTTCTAGTTGTGATGATTGATGTTAGAGTTTCTTGTCACCTTTGCATGATGGATGCATCAGTTTTGCTCTTGGTAAGGTTCCCCAAATGTTTTCTTTTGACCTTGTGTGACTTCGCAGGAATGCCTTACTTGGGATTGTTGGGAAGGGTGGTTTTTCTTCATTATATGCTGGATGGGGAGCTGTACTTTGTAGAAATGTTCCGCATTCTATCATCAAGGTTAGGTCAATTCTTTAGAAATATCGAATTTAAATAAATCTCATTTTGTTTTATGACTTTTTGGCCAATATTATTGTATAGCTCTCCAGAAGTGATTCACATTCCCACAACCCGCCCTCAACTTCTATGCATTGATTGAATCCTAATTAAATTCATTTTTTGTGATCCTTGCAGTTCTATACATACGAAAGTTTAAAGCAGTTTATGCTGTCCTCACGTCAGTCAAATGCTCAACCCACTTCAGTATCAACGGTTTGTTGCTTAATTCTTTCGGATGACTCTACATTCAGTAGATTGGTGTTACCTTTTACATTGCTCTGAAGACTGCAGTCTTGGAAGTTTTGTTGCTTGCTTGCTTGCTGTTTCTAGCTTTATAATATTTTACTCCCTCCGTCTCTAAATAATCGTCCTAGTTGACCCGGCGCACAGTTTAAGAAAAAACAATTGACTTGATTATTTATATTGGTTTAATGTGTAGTTTCCTTTAAAGCCCACGTGTATGTGACCCATAATTAAAGTAGAGTGAAAAAGTAAGGGTAAAGTGGTAAAAATGATGTTCTAAAAAGGTAAGTTTCAAACTGGACAATTATTTTGGGAAGGACGAAAAAGGAAAGGAGGACGATAATTTAGGGACGAAGGGAGTAGTTTTTAATTGTATGTTCTTCTTGATTATTCTTGCTGGTTATGGGTTGCATTACATATCATAATTTTGCACTGAACATTTGGTGTACCGTAGCCTAGTGGTCAAGTTTGGGCCTGTGGTAAAATAGAAGCCAAAGGTTTTGGGTTCATGTCATGTGAACTACGTTGTGCTGGCGTAACCCCAAAGGGTTTTATCCCCCCATAGGTGGGTCCAATATGGACCTGCTCTGGAAGGAGTTTCCCCTTGATTATCAAAAGGAGAGAGAGAGAGAGAGTTGAGTGTAGGCTGGCAGCTCACAAACTTGAAAGTATCATTATTCTGATTTCCTTTGGACAAATTGCTTAGTTTCTCCCCGTATTCTGATCCTTACAGCTAGTTTGTGGAGGATTGGCTGGATCCACTGCTGCCTTGTTCACGACTCCTTTCGATGTGGTGAAGACTAGATTACAGACACAGGTTTGTCACTTTTATCTATGGTTACCTTTTCCACACTCATTTGTTGCTTGTGATGTGCGGAGTTGTTTGCTTTGTCACTCCATGCAATTTTCAGCTGTTAACAAATATAGAGTGGAAATTCATCTTAATTTTTGCAAAAAACAAAATAGGGACACTCAATTCGGGAAGGGGAGGGAATAGTAGTTTGTAATGCCTGACAAAGGTGGTTGTTTTGCAGATTCCAGGGTCTGCATACTGCTATGATGGGGTGTTCAACACTCTTAAAGATATAGCCAGGCATGAAGGCTTGAAGGGTCTCTATAGGTAAAGGTTAACCCCCCTTGCCTATTGAAAGGTTTTCTGTCGTGTTTTTGCATACTCGTATAGAACATCAATATCTTTAAACGAGATATTCTATGCGCAATATCCATGAAGTACACTGCTTGTGAAGAGGATTTATTGTCAGGCCCAACAGTACAGGCATTCATGTCAATAAGTAACCTTGTCCAGCAACAGTGACTAAGCCTATATGAGCATTTCATAAGGTCCCATTGTGGCATGTAAAAGATGAGAGAATTGTTGGGACTGCCATTTCCACGGCAACCCAACTTCAAGCTATATGATTTTACTTTTCTTAAATTGTCTATTACTCCCTTTGTCCCAAATCATTGTCTTGTTTGACCCGACACACGACTTAAGGAAATACAAGTGACTATTATTAATATTGGTATAATGAATAGTTTCCTTTAAAGCCCATGTATATTAGGCTCATAATTAAAGTAGAAAGAAAAAGTAAGGGTAAAATGGTGAAAGTATTGTTCTAAAAGGAAAGTTACAAACAAGACAATTTTTTTGGGGACGGAAGGAGTATTATTCTTGGAAACACTTTACGTTGCTTATTAGTTTTGGCTTTGATAGTGCTATGTTTTTGCGAATTCTTGAATTGTCATGATGATTATGGATTTTGTTTTGGTTGATCAGGGGCTTGACTCCAAGACTCGCCATGTACATGACTCAAGGAGCACTCTTCTTTGCATCATACGAGTCTTTCAAAAGGTTATTTTCTTTGGAGACTCCCCAACTCAATGTGCAAAGAATCCAGCCTGAAGCCAAGAAGGAAGATGATTTGACATCTTTGTCAAAGGCTTCATAACTTGCATATAGAATGACTTTGGAGCAGGCATCCCAGGAGTTACGCTGGGACACACCACCATAGAAGGGCCACATTTGACCCAACTATGGGACTAAACCCACCCGAAGGACCTGCCAGTTTCCCTTCCCTTGCCAACCGGTCCAAGCAAAGCTGGAAACTTAACCCAGGTTAATCGACCCAGGGATCTGTGGGTTGAATTTTCCAGAGTCCATTTTTTACTTTGACCACTAAGATAGGGTCCGGTAGGCTAAGGACATTACATATGTGACTGCAGATTCGTGCTTCGCCAGAACTGATGAGAGAAAAAAGATCAAATACTTGGCACAGTCGCACAGAGACTAAATTGAGGTATCACGACAGAAACTAATGCTATCTTCTTTACTAGAACTTTTCAGTGCTTTGGGTGACTAGAAGCAACGCACTGATCGGGGCAAGTAGGTGGATTGATGATATTGATGAAGCCTAAAATATGATATCCTTACCATAGTCTTACCGATACCATAAAAGCTTTTTGGTGTAATATTTTTGTTGTTGTTGCATAGTTTGTGATTGTATCATAAGGGGTTCTTCATATAGTGTAAGTACGAAGTCAGTATGAATAGATTTTCTTAAGTACGTGCTTGAAGATGTAAGGAACCAATTCTTTGTATGGAAGAACTGTAGAGGCCAATTTTGTAGTGCCGATGGTTTTGAATTTGTTACTTTTGTAGAAGGTTTTGGTTACATGAGATGGTACTTTTAGTAGCTAGTGATGTGTTCTACTCCGTAATCCTTTGTGCTCCAAACCCTACCTGCTTTCGACTTGATTTTAGTTGCAGTATAAGTCTCATAAACTACTAACTGATGGCAAAAATCGAACCTGTTTGGTAACGCAGGATATAAACTATGTCCAAACCAATGCTGCATTGGATGTTAGAGGATATGACCTATTACGAATCTTTTTGTATGGGACGTCAAATCTAATGTATTGTAACTTGTAAATAGTACTCTCTTTTTCGGGTAAAGAGTCTCTATTTGAAAGTTAAATTTTTTAATAAAATAATATTTTTAATAGCTTATTAGTAATAAAATTATATTTTTATGTTTTTATTTTTTAAAGTGAATTCTTTATGTGAAATATTCAAAATGAAATAGTGAATTATTTGTCTGAAACGGAAGGAGTACTATGTAGAGAAAGGGCCAAAACTCGAGAACAGTTGAGAATATGCCACCTTAATCCTACAATAACTTTGCTGGAAGCAATATAAGTATGGATAATTGCATAACTCAAAGTTATCCATTAACACCCAATTGCCACTTCTAATAACAAGGGAAGTATTTGAGGATAATTTTAGGGACGAAAATATTAATTACATATATTCCCGTCTGTGACCCGGGTTCGATCCCCGGCAACTGCAACCTTCTTTTTTTTAACACATTAACATTTGTCTTTTTTTTTTTAACACAAACATTTGTGTGGAGAAGCTGCTCCCATTTGGCTCACAACATCTAGGGTATTTACACAAATGGTCAAGTGAAAAATGATTTGGTCATTTGTAGCCTAAAAAAAAAAATTCTTTTATGGTCTGGTTTATTTTTTACACACTAAACATTTGTGTGGAGAAGTTGCTCCCATTTGGCTCAGAACATCCCTGATTAATTATCCGAAATCACTGGTGATCGACCTATCGACCAGTGATCGACTAAATGGTTTACACTAGCTTATCAATAAACCAATAATTAAATGCTATATTTATTTGCTCACCAGGTCAAATGGTCAGATTTGACACTAATTATTCAGGAAACTGAACTTGGTGCTACTATGTGTGCTTGAGAGAGAATAGGCCATTTTTTTTATTATTCTTAAAGTTGCAAAAATGCCTCGAGTTCTCGGAACAAATTCCAGAATACCACTTCCGCCGGCTCTTGCCACCATCCATCTTACATTACAAAGAAGTAAAAGTGAAAAAAAAGGACCACCCTTCTATTCTCTAAACAATTTGAATCACTACCTTTTCCTCACTATTTGACTAACAATATGAACAGTATGTTGCTTTTCTTTAAAATTTACCTGGTAAAACCAGGCCAACAGAGTATAACTTTACCATAAAACCAATTCCCCTCTCCACCAACCTTGTGAACTCTCCGTTGAAGAACATGGAGCCAATCTACTCAAACCAAATCTTCAACACTCCATGTTCACCTTTGGAGCCTGGCCAAGTGATACCAGCGTCAAGCACCGTATTGAGTCTATACACGAGCAATGGGAGAGAAGGGTGGATTGAGCACAAATGAAGGAAGAGTTCCCTCCATCTTCTTACCAAGTCTTTTATCCTCCTCTTCAATTAAATTTTTTACTTCGTCCTCAACGAAGACTCTCAATGAATCACATTGCAATAACTGTCTGTCTCGCTCCTGGTCAATAGCAATGGAGGCTTCCGAACTATGCAAAATAGCAACACAAATGGAGAAGGCTTGTAATGAGGTTAACTGAGCATGGAAATCAACTTCATACTGTCCCTCCTCAGTTACTTTCATGGTCAATCCTGGAGTATTCTCTTTCCTTCCCTGTGTAATAGAATCAAGTAACAATGTTAGACAGTGAATGATGGGTTCAAGCTCTCAAGATAATTACCATAAAGTCCAGTGAATGAAAAACAAATAATTACAATTTGTGTACGCGTTTGATTAACAGGAAGGTTACAAGAAAATTTGGTCTGAAACTTTTCTTCAATAGCAAAAGCCTAAACTGCCGGATACAATTTGCGAAAAAGTTTTTCTGGCAGGAAAATCTGGGGTGGATCCACGATTTTGATACCGCGTGGGCTATATATATATATATATATTTAAAAAATAACAGTAATAACCGTGCAAAAGAACCTTATTAATCAAAAAAAGAAGTTACATATAGTCGGTGACTTAATGAGCATTACCCATTACGTACATAATTATAAAAGAGCTTTAGATTAATAATGACATTTAACAAAAAAAAAAACAAAATTTGCAAGATTTTGAAGTGGCTGCTACACTCCCGCCACAGAGGAAAATGGTTACCACAGTTAAGAAATCTTCATTCAAACACATAAAAATGCATAAAAACAATATTTTTTTCTCATTTTCCTTTCCTCGACATTCAAATGCTAAATTCATGTTTACTGCCAAGAAACTTGTCAGAAGCTTACCTGAACAAAGAGTTGCACAGGTCGTTTATTCTCAAGGAATGCGTGATCTTCATCATATTGGATGTTAGGGTTGCCAAAAACAACAAGGGGACACCCCATATCCCACCCACCACAATCACAGCCTCCACCCAACCTCCATCGATCTAATAACGGTGAAGGCCCGCGACTTTCACTTTCACTAATCGGTAAACCATGATTTCCCAAAGGGGTTACCACATTCACCTTTGCTGGGCTGGAGCAATCAGAGGAGCTTTTCTTTTCCAGTTCAAATTCAGAAAAATTAAGCAAGTCATCACTTCTCCAATCCCCTCTCTTGCATTTCAAGCTTTCCCTCTTCTCAAACGGTAATTGTATAACAATGGCTGCAATTTCAAGGTCTGAATGCAAATCTGCTGGTGCTCGTGGACACAAAGTCGACAAATCATTATCGTTTTTGGGATGCACTTTAAGCTTTGTTTGATCAGGAAACTCACCCAAGTCACGAGTTTCTACAGAGGGGATCTCGTTTGACCCCGTAGGAGGTTTCACATCACTTCTTCGTGGATGCGCAGCATCGTATAGCACAAACTCAGTAACCATTGAATTATCGAATGCTCCAGCATCTTTTAGTTCTGCACACAAATAACAAGAAACTTGCATCTGTCCAACTAATGTGGATTCTTTATTGATATCTTTTGATCCCCATCCTGTAATGTTGCTTTTCCTTTTGTTATGAGCAGTATGAAAGGTGTACACCCAATTTAAAGCATTTCCCACTTTCCATGTCTTGGCCACGATAACATCTTCAGGATTCTTTACAGAGAACTCAAAAAATGGAACTCCGTGTTTGTTTTCCAACTTGAGAAGGCCACTCAGGTGAGCAGGCGAACATGGCACAAGGGGGTAGGAATCTTTTTTGACATACTGTGAATCGCCACATTCCCTGTCATATGCGCTGCTTGAAAAATCGTGTAGCAAAGATTTCCGTAATGTCTTGTTCCTGCTCATGCTGTGATTTCCAGATGTTGCTTCACCCGGTCTCACAGCAGAGCCCAATGGACTTTTTTGAGACTTGGATTTGACAAAAGGATCAAACATCTTTCTGATAGGGCTGAATCGGCTTTTCGGACTTGCGGATCTCGAAGAATCACTCTCCGATTGGCAAGGTGAATGCGGTAGGGTCAATCTAGCAGATAGAGACCTAGGCAATGTAACAGTTGGATCACATTTAAATTTGTAGTTTTCTCTCTCTTCATCTTCAGTGGCAAGTTTTGCCCTGTTATCAAAATCCAGAGACATATCTACACTATCGGATGAAAGAATTCTTTCTTTCAGAGGACTGAAGGAGAGATCTAATAAATCTTGACGGGGTAGCTTCCTAACAAATGAACTCGATTCTAAGCTATCCTCATCTGAACTGCACAAGGAATCAACAATTTCAAACGAAAAAGCAGTAGCACTACTTCGGGGGAATTCAATTTTTTTCCTCCCTTCAGTACCTCCAATCTTCTTTGACGACTTCCTTACTTCATTCGAGCTCTGATATATTGAACCCCTCCTTTGTACTTCATTACCTTCCAACTTAGATGGAACAGCTCGACAGGAAGCACTACGGTACCGATGAAAACTAATCTCAGTGAAATCCTTGTTGACACTCAATTCCTCATTTCCACATCTGGGTTTCCCTTTCACCTTTCTTTTTTCTACTTTTGAATGCCGAGGAGATGGAAGAACGGTTTTAGGACTTCTATCGACTACACAATACTTATCAAATTCCAGCTCCATGTCTACACCCATTTATAGATCTGCAATCTACAAGACATAAGACAAATCAGAAACAGCTCGCTGCAGACCAAGTAATCAACAATTTAGAAAGCCAATGTAATTCTAGTTCATGAAATCAACCAAGAAATCCAGTCAAACAAACAGTAAGATTTCTAAATTTTACCCACGATAAGAGTTCATATCATAGCAATTAAGATGGAAATATTAAGGCTGAAATATCACATAATGTTGTATGTAAACACAAACAAAAGAAGCAAACAGACCTCTGCTCTTCGGGAACATTGTAATGGCTGAAAACATATTTATGGGAATTCCCATTTTAAAACAATCTATGCTCTAGGGTTTCAAATTATTGAGATAGAGAAAATTCAAAGAACCCCACAACACTTAACAGGGCTGTACACAAGTAACACAACCCAACTCGAAGTTTGTCCCAATTACTTGGGGGCCGGGCTGACTTAAAAGAAGTTATACCCATTTGCTCAAATTAGAGACAGACTTTGCCCTAATCAATCAAAAAGACATCAACGCAACAATCTTTAGCCTATCTACACTTGAAGCAAAATTCCAAGGAACTTGTAAATAGGGCAGTCAATTTCAGCAATGTGGAACCTAGTAGTTGAGAACAAAAATGGAAAAAATAAATTTCTAAACTTTAGAAAGCTTAACAACCCTAATCTTGACCCTAACAAACTCAAATCTTACAACCAACAACAACAACCCAAGTTCACATTGGAAGTATCAAACAAGTGGAAGACATAATTAAAGAAACAAATATGATTAAAAATAGAAAAGAAGCATCTTTATAATCACTTGCATTTCAAGCCAAACAAAGCACAAAAATTGCTCATACCCCACCAGATCTCTGCTGCAGAGAAGTGAGCCCAAAGGAAAAACACCCCAAGTCACTGCAAGTTGAAGCAATCATAATCTTTCAATCTCATAAGCTCACATTTCTAATTTTAAAACTGCCCATGTTTTCCAACACTTGAAAAGATCCCAAATACCCACCAATAAAGAGGAGTCAGCTGTGACCTATGAATTCTCAAAGCATCAAGAAAAGTAGATGGGGAGAGAGCAGAAACAAACAATGACTCAGTGAAGTACTAGACCAAGGGGGAGTAAAGCACAAAAAATGTAGAGAGAGAAAATATAGGGGGAGAGAGAGAGTCTAGAAAGAGAAAATAAAGAGCATGCTTTGGTTGAGGTTGGAGGGTTACACAAAAACTGTTAAGTCTGTGTTACTCTCACGCACACACATACCATCTCTCACGCACACTGCACACACTTAACACACACATACAGTCAATACTATAGTTTCACATGAGGAAGAGGGTTTGAGAGACAGAGCGCTGCCAAGGTTATGGTTATGTCTACAAAAAATGCCATTTACTTTTAAGTCATCATATGCTGCAGTGGTCTATGTCCTCTGTGTGTTACTGCCTTACAAGGAAATTTTACTTTACTCCTCTTTCTGTTGATATAAGTACAGTAACACCCTTATTCTTTAAGAATATCACTTAATTCCCCTTAATCTGGACTAAAGATTGATACTACTCCGGCGTGCCGGAACAAGTACTACTATCCCTTATTCCATTTAAACGATCCACAATAAAGGTCTCTTTTTTGCCATTAAAGAGTTTTTAAAGAAAAAATCTCTTTCTTAAAACCCGCGTAATGTAAATAGGAAATGTCTATTTTGGTATGAAAGTAGCATATACCATATGTACTACATGTAGTTAGGGTTATAGTAAGTTAGTAACAAGTGTCCTAATGACACTTTTAAGTAGTCATAATTTTGGTCATAAAAAAAGGATTCATAATTTTTTACTTTCTGACATAAAAATCACCACATTGACACTAGAAAAGTTTAGAGGTATGATATTATGAGCTTGGGGTTGTGATACTACTACAAGTTTTAGTACTAGTGTCGCTATATCAAATCTACTTAGATCTCTATACTGTTAAATTAAATATGTTATACTCAAATGAATGACATGAACATTTCAAATTATCACAAATTCTCATTTTTATATGCTATTTAAGATAAAATCATCGCTACATCATAATCATTCTATTTTTAGCTATTTTAAAAGTAGCTAGAGTTAGCAATTCCCATTTTTGTATCACATTAATGAGCCATGAGTTCTTTTAACGAGAATTATCGGGTTAATGTTCACATAAATTTTTGACATGGCTTGACCTTTCTCTTATTAGCACTTAATTATGGTATAATAAAAAAATTAAATATACTATATACATAGTATATGTATGTATATATATATTCTTCTAACTACTTTCAAGATGAATAGCTAACACTTTTCCTCCTCTTCTAAAATTTAACAACAAAAACATATGATTCAAGATTAAGATTATGAAGACTATGAAAAATTAGTTGCTAATATTTTTGGTGCTTGTTTAATTTTGCATTTTGTTGTAGTATCCTTATTTAAAGAGAATGTGATATGGTCAATAATAAATGTTACATATACATTTGAAGGCATATTAAAACAAGTAGAGCTATTAAGTTATTGTATCTTAGGGTCCTTATTACATAGAAAAAGGGCCTTAACTGAGGGTTAATAAAAATAAGGATGTCTTGTGTAAGTTGTCTAGGTCATTAATTCATTATGGTAGAAGTAAATAATTTACCTTAAAAGCTTTAACGTTACAATGTGACGAGAACTTCTTCAAAAGACAAAAGTACCCTTCCTTGTATGGCTATTCAAATCTAACCTTAACCTTAAGGGACAATTAGGTAAAATGAAACGGAATCAGATTTGGGGTTGGGGGTGACAACCAAATTATATACTCCAATAGAGAATCACTGACAGATTAATATCTTAATGTTATATTGGGAACTGCGTTATAAAGTTTACAGTACATCTTTAATTAATTTGTATAAATATAGACATGATCGTGTACAAGTACAATTAATGTAAAGCTTTCTCTTGACAATAATACCCTTCATAAATCATAATGACAGTATTAACCCAGCTCAGCTAACCTAATAAATCCTATATTAGTGCTTCATTTATTTGATCATTCTGTCATTTAAGTATCTTCTTTGTTGGCTAATACAAGTGTACGTGTATAGTGGAGGGCTGTCATTAAAGCATCTTTGCCTTGGGATTGAAGGAGTAAATGGTAAATATACAAGGGTATGTGATTGGTTTACGCGGGAGGAGGCAACTTGGCCGACGTTCAAATTTGGTATGTGGATGTTTCAGGCATCAGGCGTCCAGCAATTGCACCTATTATTTTGAAAATTGATTCCTCACTAGTGCATATTTTGACCCTTTTTTTTTTCTTTTTCTTTAGTGTTGTTTAGAGGTGACAATTTTTCTTGCCATTTCGTCAGACGCCAATAAATAATGGGTATGAAGACACCTAAAATTTTAAGTTGGCAAAATGGGCATCTCACATTAATTATGATGGGCTAAATGGGCGCCCATTGGGCACCCATGCTAAAACTCATTCACTTTCTCTTCTAATTTTTTTTTATCAATTACATACATAATTATAAAATACTTAAGATTAATAATGACGTTTAATATAATTAATATATTTATATTGTACACTCACTCTTCCAACCACCCCCACCACACACACACACACACACACATATATATATACACACACTTAAGATTAATAATGACGTTTAACATAATTAATATATTTATATAGTACACCCGCCCTTCCAATCCCCACCCAAAAATTGCAAAGCAAAGCATGAAATGTTATGCTATGACTCTGTACCCTTAAATGAAACATAACATCACTCCCAAATTGTTCAATTTATATAACTCTGTAAATATCCGTCCCTGTTACACTATAAATGGATTCATAGCTGTTTTGTGAGCAGTGTGTAACATGCGACATTCTTATTTGCTCGAACCTTCTCATATAGATTTGTACATGTGGCTTAGTTAGCTTGTTCAATTTTTGGTCAAGTTTCCACTCGTGTGTTTGTCTATTGGGCTTCAGCAAAATTAAAAATCTAACCACAAAATAGAATATTGAATTGAAGATTACAACAACAAAAATACATTTTTACATACTAATATAATACATAAAACTATTAGTAAAAATTAAAGTGCAATTTCGAAGAAAAGTTATTTTCTTCACAAACTACTACTTCGTTCTTAATTCATTTGTCACATTTTATTAGATCCCTATAATTTTCCTTTTATTAGTGTCATATGTGTTCAAGAGAAGAGAACATAGAACTCTAATACTAACTACTCCATCTGTTCCACCTAAATGTCCACGTTTG
The DNA here is from genome assembly GCA_013146195.2 of Codonopsis lanceolata. NCBI lineage: Eukaryota > Viridiplantae > Streptophyta > Magnoliopsida > Asterales > Campanulaceae > Codonopsis > Codonopsis lanceolata. The sequence continues at coordinate 151,207,435 of CM028379.1, read as the reverse complement.
AAAAGTTAATTAACAAGAAAATATATTAATATCATTGGAGTTAGTCTTAATTACAAAAATATACTTTAGCACAAACAATATGTCGGGCTTTTCCAATTATTGTGGTTGTAATTATATATATATATATATAATTAGTTGTAACTTTTGATAATTTTTTGTAAAAAAATTTATTTTTTTGTAATTTTTATATTTATTTGATAAGTGCATGTTAATGAGTAAATGAGCGCCCATGCCCATTTAGTGCCCGCCCATATATGCCATACTATTAAATAAAAGACTTACTTAGCCGCCCATTTAGGCCCGCCCATACCCGCCCATTTGCCACCTCTAGTGTTGTTATGTGCTTACACTGTCCCCAAAATAATTTTTTGTCTTCTTTGGTTTGTATCAAAATAATACTCTCCTTTTTAAATATAGTAACCATTCATTCCTAAATTATTACCTTTTGAGTTAAACTGAGTGTTTGCAAATGAAATTGTGACACATGTTTCTTTTTTTTCTGAAATCATAAAACCCGTAATTTGACCATGATCAGCTATGTTAATTCGACTCTTAAAGCAACAATTATTTTTTCCTCTCTTTTCTTCTTTCGAAAATATGTAAACTCGTCTCTAACCTTGAAAGTTTTGACTAAACTACCCTCTTACAAGAACATGAATTTATCATAAGCCAAGGACGTGTACCACGAATACTTGCACATAATTTGAAACAATTATACACAAATGAGGTGCATCGATCAACGAGCATGGATAGAAAGATATGGACTGAGGTATTAGATTTAGAACCAAGAAGATCACAGTCAGTCACAATCAAGCTGACAATAAGATCCAAGCCATACCACTGCATTTTTCAACCCTGCTTCTTAACAACCATATTGATGTATGAATATGTCTATGGGAAATCTAGAATAGTAGAAATATGACTTTTTATCAACTACCATCATGTAAATATTGTTTCAAACATTGCATGTCAACTACCATTTATAGAGTCCAGATCTCCTGTACCACTTGTGTGTATCACTGGTGTACCACTTTTCATCTTCACCATTGGTTGAGATGCAATGATTGGGATGCAATGGCGTAGATGAAAAATGGTACACCAGTGGTACACATAAGTGGTACATGAGATCTGAACGCTGTTAAAAGGCTTTGCATTGAGATATCTTCCAAAAATACTTTGGAGGAAATCTTTGAATAATTATGTGCATTTCCAAATAAAACTATTTCGATTGAAATTTGTTATGGTGTTTTGAGGTCACCTATTGGTCAAATTCCTACCATCCTTATCTTTAAAATAACTACTCCCGTGTTTCTAAATAAGTGTCATGTCTATATTTTTTAAAATCAAATTGATTGTTTTTTTTTTATAAATTGACATAATTTTTATTTTTATTTTTCAAAACTATACACGTAATTCCTTGTACTCAATAAGTACTACGAACCACTTATATTATGATTTTGAAAAAAATGCAAATATATGCATCAAAATTTATTTTGAAAACAGTTAATTAAGGCATGTATTTATGAAGAAATGGATCACTATGCAATAAATCATTATAATTTCTACATTAATACTTTTGTAAATTTACTCATTTATTTTCCCTTATTTTTGTTTCTAAACTTTCGTTTTTAGGAACACTTTTATGAATTTAAATATTACAGGGTAAGGACCCTTGCTTTCCTAGTTCCTAGGGGTGAGCAGGAGTTTTCTAGAACCGGACCGGACCAATGGAATTGGACCAGATCAGTCAAAAATGGACCGGACCAATACTTTGGATTGGTCCTGGATCTGAATTTTTACAGAACCGGACAATTGGGTCGGTCCTCGGTTCTAGAAACCAAAAACGCAGAACCAGACCAAACCGAACCAATGTGTATTTATTATTATTTTATTATATATAATATACTAATATAGTATTATATATATATATTGATAAGAAGATAATAAAAGGGATACAACTTACAACCTAAAGAAAATATATAATAATTTGATTCAATATTCAACCAAGTTTCCATATTTGATTAAAGAGAAAATAGGAGGGGAAACATTGTTCTTCCCTATTAATTAATTTCCTACATCTTTTTGTGATTCTAAACATTATTAGTTTGAAGGATTGTTACCTGTAAATTAATTAAATTAACTATAAGGGGATCGGAGAGGAAGATGACTTGCAATAAATTTCCTCACAACTTTCTTTTTCGTTTCTCTTTATTAATTTAGAAGTAATGATTTTTACCTTTAGTTTATTTTCACAAGATCAACGAACCTAACAAAATGTTGTATGAAAGAAGAACATGATTTGATTATTGATTATTATTTTTTAGAAAATCTAGTTATCCTCTTGATCAAAGATACGCATCGAATTGGTCCGGTCCTGGTTCTCGTATGTCTTCAATTGGTTCTGGACCGGACCAATATATTGGTTCTCAGACATATTGGGTTGGTCTTGATTCTATATTTTTTAAGAACCAGACTATTGGTCTGGTCCTGGTTCTCTCAGTTTTTTCAAAAAAGTGGACCGAACCGGACCAAGCTCACCCCTACTAGTTCCCCCACCCCATCGCCCGGTTCCGCAACCTCCCTCCCCACTCCTTGCAGCGACTCACCTTTTCTTCTTAGATTAGAACAACAGAGAGAAAGAGAAAAAAAACACAAGACAAGGAATATAACGAGCTTTGGGTTGATTATAATCTACAGCTACATTTCACTCCATACTACAGGTAAACCCCCTTTTCTCTTACTTTTGGATAGACCTATCAATTTGGACTCATCATGAACCCACCTGACCCAAACCAATAATAAAATTAAGGGTGAAATTCAGACCGATCTACTTTCTCAAATTTATAACTTTTCTAGTTTTTCGTTCTTTTCTTCAACCATAAAAGATCATTTTAGAAATAAATATTTATATAATATCCAAATTCAAATAATACTGTAAATTTATTATTATTATTTTTCTTCTTCCTCATTCGCCCGAAGACGCAAAAAAAAATGAAATGGAAAGAGAGTAGAAAGTTGAGTAGTGAGGAAGAACGGTAGTTACTACATACTGTTTCTTCGTTACCCGAACATCCGACTCTTTTACTAATTTATATATGTTGTTGTTGCTGTTTCTTCTTCTTCTTTCATTATTTGCGTTTGTATGATTCAAAATACATTTAGTTACACAAAACACAACCCTTTTTGTGTTTTGTATTGTTATGCGTGTAAACTGTTCGATTAAATATTTGAATAATTTTTTTTCGCTGCTTGACACCTTTTTTTATTCTGGATGCATCAAATTTGAACCACAATGCATTATTTGTGAAACGTGAGACATCGATTTGGATTTGAGATGCATGAAAGATACTTATAAATCTAAATCATTTGTTGATTGTGTAGTGGAAAGAATGTTGATAAATGTCTGTTTTCGTAACGATTTTTGCACGCGATACAAAATTGGACTAAGTAAATACAATTAGATTAACTAATTAAAATTGATTTTTGCATCGCGATACAAAATTAAACTAAGTAAATAAAATTGATGCATCACGATACAAAATTTGATACATTGCGATTGAAAATTAAATTATGTAATTAAAATTGATTACATTTCATTTGATGCATTGTATGCAAAAATTTATACATCGTAATGCATTTTCATAAAACGACTCAGACTCATTAAAAATATCTTAATTATAAACTTTAGAAAATAGACCGTCTTCAATTATTTAAAAAAAAACAAATTTAAATAGGTTACTCAATTTTAAACCAATTTATATTGGGGTTTAAGTTGGGTTAAACCCACCAACTTGATTAAACCCAACAAATTGCAAACCGATCAAACCTAGCGCTAAATATCTCTCTCTTCGGTCTGCTTTCACTCTCCATCAACGAACAGATTCCCTTAGTTTTCGCTTGAAATTTTCTCCCTGTGCCGCTGTCTGTCCCTCACGAATTTTCCCGAGTAAAACAAACAACCAAACACAAACCTACTTCTCTTTAGCTTGAATTTGCTCGGTTCGTGTTTGTGTAAAGCCAAATCACCAAAATAAATACCCAATATTTAGTTATATGCACTCGAATGTTCCAATTCAAACACAGGAAACAGCGGAACCAAGCAGCGTCAAACGTTCGAAATCACCGCTGATTTGGAGAACTGTTTCCCGTTAATTCAAATTTTGTGTTGCGAAGATCCTAATTTCCGGTAATTTTCTAAGCTAAATTTAAGCTTGTATTAGGCTACTCAATTTGGTTATTTATTAATTTCAATCCGCAATTTGATATTTTAAGGTTTTCTGTTCTGCTCTTTGCTCTTTGAACTTATATATTGCTATTGATTTTTGTGTTGTTACAGGAGAAGAAATTTGAATCTGAGTGTTTGTTGATGGTCATCTAAGTAACAGGGGCTTGGAAGTTGGAATTGTAATAAGGTATATTTATTTCAATTTTATATTTCATGCAAATGTTGATATGTGTATATGTATATGTAATATGTTTATGTATGTGTTGCTGTTAAGATTTAATTTTTTGTTTTTTGTTGTGTTTTCGTTGACTTTGAATGTTGGATTCTGGGAATAGGGAGCTGCCTGAGTGGTTAGTTTTTGATTTGGAGTGTTTTCATTTGTGCTTAATGAAGTCATTGACATCTTTGTACATACAATTTTATTCAAGTTCATAAAGTCAACCAGCTACATTTCTGCGACAATTTAGAGTCATAAGAAATAGTTATGATGATTCATAACATCTGGAGAATTCATGTTAATATGGACATGCATAAATTCTCTCACGATTGTTTGATATAAATGGCTACTTGGGATCCATGCTCCCCTAAATCTGCTTTTCTTACTGGTAATACACTATCGTTGCATTTAATTTGGAGAATTGGTTATTCTTGGGCAAGGATTGAGATTCGTATTTTTCCTTATGTGAATTTGAAATTTATGTTGTTGAAATACTGAAATGGATTGGATGACAAATTAACCATATAGACAGCAACCTACATGATAATTCAGAGAGAGAGAGAGAGAGAGAGAGATGAAGAAGAAACTCATATAGAATAAAAACCAGTACAAAATCCTAATAAAGGTTCTTGCAACTTTAAATTTTTTTCCCACCTAATATCAAACTTTTAGCTCTTTCAATTCCTCTACCACCATATACTCTGGCAATTTATCCTGGATTGCCCTTCCTCCTCTTTCACCAGCATGGCCAAACTGATTGATGGGATTACCGGTGCCTTAACAGTTTCCGGGGAAGAGAGATTTGGTACTGGGATTCCCTTCTCTTCTAGTGGCAATGATGAGCTGGTGGGTGCAGTGATAGGAGCTTTGGGAGCCTTGGGAGCAGAAGTACATGGTACCGCCTGTCGAATACAGACAGGCGGTGCTATACCCATTGATGGTGGCCTCCTAAATGGTAGAGGCTGACTGGGCGGTGCCATACCCAAGGGTGGAGGTCTACTTGCATGCGGAGACTGACTAGGCGGAGGAAAAGGTGGTGCAGAGAAACAGGAATTGCATTTCTTATAGTCACTGGAGGTGCAATTCCATGGTGGGCCCTGAAGTGCCAAACAGGAATATATGGTGCTGCTCCAACTGCAGGGAACTTGTGGGGGTCTGATGGAAGGTATTTCTGTTGATTGTGAGGAGTTTGTGATACTTATTATAAATTGTTCAAGAGCAATTTTTGAGCGTAGGTTTGTTTCATTTATTATTGAACTGATAGGTCTGGTTTGAGTCGTCCTCGGACATGCTGGACTGTCATTTGGTGTTGCGGAAAGAGGTTTATTACGACAAGTGGTTTTGGGACAGATCAAGGGAAGGATTTTTGACGTTGTGGCAGCAGGTGGCTGTAAAGTAGCTGGTTTTGGTTTCGGTGCAGGAAATCTGATTGGAGATGGTAAATTAGACATCCTAGCCTTCAACCGGAATTTCTGCAACGCACGGGCTACAGTTACATGTTCCTGCTCCTCGATGTATGCCTTATGGGATGATGAACTCTCTGGTTGCTGCACTACTGAACAAACAGAAGGATGAGTGTTGGAATATACAAAAATGATAACATGTGTATGCAAAAATTAAATAAATATGGCTTTAATTCAGAAGACTACATTTACTTTGCTAGCCAAAGGGAGTAAAACACCCTTTTCTTCTCAAGATGATCACTTCTTTAAATTTAAGGAAGTGAAGGTGTTTAATTCAGATGGACACCGTAGCGGCGGTGAAGAAGCTGAAGAAAGTAGGAAAGGTTGACATAATCTCAGTTGGGCCTGCTAAAGAAGAGAAGAAAGAAGAAAAAAAAAGAGGAAAAGAAAGAAGAGCCACCAAAAGAGGACAACAAATAATAAACCAACAACATTGCTATTACTCTCTAAATGAGATCTTGAATTTTCTCCCAAATTCAAAATGTTAACTCTTGTGAGCAACATGTAACACACCACTTCATATGTATATAAGCTGTTTCAACTATTTAATTGAGGGTCGTTTATTAATCTGTGTTTTTGTTGTGATTAATTTTTTGGTAAATCCGATTAATTTCAAAAGTGTCCGTTTTACCGTGCGTACAGACTTTCCCAATTCCCTCCTTTCTCTCTCCCTCCTTCTCTCTCGCATTTATACTTCTCATATATTATTGTCATTTATACTTGTCTTGGAATTTTTACAATAAAATAAATAAATATATATACAATTTGTCGACTTGCTCCCCTTTCGGTCCCCCGCCCCTCGCCTTTAATAACTAAGCCTGAGCCACCATACCCCCAACCACCGGTGGCATCATCAGTTCATCACATTATGAGAACTCAAGTTATCCGCATTTTCATTATTACCAATACGAGCAAACTGGCTCACCGTCATACTCTTGTTCTTTGGAGTTCTTTGTAGGCGTTACTCAACGTGAATACCAAACCAGCAAGAGTCATCAAATGTAGACTGAGGTTCTGACCTCTATTTATAGTGAGTGTGAAAACTTAAACATGTTAGCTACTCAAAGGCCACATATATAATATCTATGGGAAAGTTACGTATTATGCTTTCTAGTGATATTAAAATCATTGGCTCTATTTAATTGTCAAACTTTTGTGCAGGAAGATAGTTCTCGAAAAACTTATCAAAAATGAAGAAGATAGTTCTCGAAAAACTTGTATTAAAGTGAATTGAAGGAACAGAAAGTAATTGAAAACTTTTATCAGACATGTGTTTGGCTGATGGAAAATTTATTATGATTCCAGACTTGAACTTTAATAACATAGAAATCCGTTTAAAAAATATTGCATAAGATTTGGTGGGGTTTATATGCGTCTGGTTCTCGCTTTTGCATAAGTATACACAATACTGAAATATTTTAGTTTGTCCTTTCCTATGTGCACTTTATGGTAGTGCGCAATTGTGCTCTGTTTTAGAAGCGGGACTTTTATATGATATTTAATAATGACTTCGTCCCAATCTCTCTGTGAAGTTGTACTGGAAGAAAAGGTACCATTTTATGTTCTTCTTCTTCATCTAATTTTGAATTCGTGCGTTAATTTGCTCTCCTCCAGCTAATCCCCCTTGTTGGTATTCACTAGTGTATTCATAGTCTGATATTGATAGATATTGCTTTTACTTAACCCCTCAGATAACATAAAATTGTTAGCTTTTTTTAAAAAAATTCCAGGATATTGAATGCCCATATATTTGCAGTCATATGTTGTCTCCTTGGTTTGTGTAGACTGTAGAGTGGGTGTGTACTAAGTTTGGGCAAAGTCTTTGGTCTTTTGGCTCGCTTACTAGCTAGTATTTACTACTAGGGTTTTTGTTTTAATCCTAATTTTTTTCTAGACAAACTTGTTGTCCTGCGGTTCTTACTTTCTACCCTAACTCAAAATGAGTGTTATTCTGGGTAAAAGCATAGAACTTAAGAAGATTAAATATTAGCTTAGTCAGGCAAGTTGTTTGGATAAATCTAGCTTAGCGCCTAGCGGTGACACTCGTTCATGATTATTCGTTTTATGTACTGTGAGGCAAAAGCAAATGGAAAGTAAATTCCTGCTTAAAATTCCTCCAAATTCCTTCAATATTGTCAGTGTCACGCATTACAAAAGGAAAATTACACCATTGGTCCTTGCACTGTTGGCCTCTTTTGGATTGGTCCTTTAGTTGAATTAATTCCAGTTGCATATTAGAGAAGAACATGCATGTTAAACTGAGTTTTCTCACTTGCTTTCTGCCCTCCTCCTTTTCTTTATCCCAGCCTCAAAGGTAATTAAAGAATGCAATATGGATCCCTTTTGGATTTTCCAGTCCTTGGCCTCCCAAAATCCAAATAAAAAAGAAAGCAATGTACGCAATTAAAATTAAAAGTAATGCTCATTTTGGGGGAGAGACATTAATAATTTTAGTTGCATTTTGTGTGTGTGCTGTATGTGTAAATTGGTAAACACTCTCTTTTTGTTCACTTGATTCAAATAAATAATCGTTTGATATGTTCTAACCGCTAATTGTTGTTGTGCAGATTAGCTTCTGCCCCCTTCTGTAAGTTTTTTTTTTTTGGCTCCTCTACTAAGGCTTTGTGTTAGTTCACGAGGGGAAAACACCTAAACAGATTTAGAGACATGGGCAAGAAAGGATCAAGCAAGAATATACCCAATGCTATTTTTGGGTCTCAATCAATAACGTTAAGAGAAGAATCAACAGGAAAAAGGCGTACCAATGTCAATGCTAAGTCCATGTTAAAGTTGGAGCATCTGAAGAACCTTGCAGTGTGGACTAGTGGCGAAGCCTCCATACCTTCATTGGGTGCCTTATTTGGGCACCATTTGGCTGCCTCTGCTGAGGCCTTGGGGGCACCTCCTGATCCATCATTGTTTAGTTGCCAACGGTTTGACACCCCTCTCTCTCTCTCTCTCTCTCTAGAGGTTGGGTGATTTTTGTGTGTTTATTGTTTGTAATATTTGTGGTCCTCTGTAACAGTAGTGTTGTGGAAAATATGGTTCTTTGGGTAGAATCAAGTTCCTCGGGTCACTGAAATGAATTTGTTGCATAATACTGAGTCTATTCCAACCATAGAGTCCACTATTCCATTTTGGAATGTTTCTCTTGAAAGTGAATATGTTTAACCTATTCATCCCCTTTTGATTTTACCCTCCACATGTGATATAAACATCTTGCGTGTATCCCGAAGCATTTCTGTAATTAGGAAAAACTCTATGGATATTAATATACACTATACTATTTTTGGACGTTTCACATATAGAGTCCACTTTCAAAAATTATGTCTACAATCTCCATAACATTTTAACCTTGCCCTCCATATTTGATATTAATATATTAATTTTGTTCAAGCATTATTGTAATTTTGTCCAACTATAATGTTAGTTATATATATCCATTAATTATTACTTTTTCAAATATAGACTTTTTAGGTGGAACGGAGGTAGTATTTCTTAATTATTAGACTTATCAAATGTAGATTATTTACTCGGAATGGAGGGAGTATTAAGTAGCTATGACCAAATAGGCCAAAACTTATTTTGATTAGTTAGTGGCCTCACAATCACTGGCCTATCGAAATCATTTGAGAAAGCCCTTTCTGCTGCAAAGCTTGGTCAAATCATTTTTTTTCGTCATATATGCCATTGTGGTGCTTCTTATTATTGTAAAAAACTTGTTGCAACTCCTCCCCCCTCCCCCAAGGCCCAATCCCTCCCTCTCTCTCTCTGTGCTCGTGTATATAATGATAAGGTTATTTGAGTGGGCTTGCTCTGTGATGATATGATATTGTACCTGATAAGAATTTAGACGTGCCCATCTCTACCAATTTATCACAAGGAAGAAAAATCTCGAAAGACCAAAGAAAAACCTTGTAGAGAGTCGTGAAGCTCCTCAAAAAGTTAAATTTAAGCACAAACGGTCATGCACTGTTAGTTGTGCAAAAGATATTTGATGTTACCAGTCAGGTCCTTAGGAATTCAGATAACCATAGATCCAACATTTTCCTTGTCTTGGGATTTGGTGCAGTAAAACTTCACTGTTGGGGCCTTTCGCTGTTATGCAGCCTTCCTTGACTGGTTTATGAGTGAGATCTTAATAAATCTGATGGACCTCAAGGACTGTCAAATGATTCTTTTGCTGTAGTTTTAGTGTTATAATTCAATCAACATTAATTGTGTAATAAATTGAAAATAGACTTCTTTAAGTTTGAAGGGATTAGATTGCCAGTTGCAAGTGTTATAACTTCTGTATACATTGTACCTTTTTAGAAAGTTGAATCGGAAACCAGACCTAAATGGTTAAATGTAAAATGCACTGAACAACAAAGAAGATCTCAGCCTTAAAGTTTTTGACAAGGTTCTAATTTTCTTTTCTAACTAAACCTTCTCAATCTCGTAAAAAGTTGACAATTTATGTGGCTTCTTCATAGACATTTTGTTATTCTTCTTCTTCTGTTACTTTTTCTTGGAGTGTTTTGTGAACTAATCTGCTGGTCACCCCACCCCAGCACAAAAAAGAGAAAGAAAAAAATGAAAAGAAAGGGCTACTGCATAACATGTTTAAACCTTATTTTATTTGACCTGTCAGTAATGGCCTGTTTTGAGGTGTGGGAATTCAGTTAACTTGGCAAGTGACCTGCAAGTCTCGTATCTTAGTGGCCTTCTCTATAAAAAAGGTAGTGTTATGATCTTTGTGATGATGTTTCTTATTCTTATGGTAGGAATATTCATGACCTAAGCTCTGCTTATTTTCACAAAACTATATTCAATGTGTTTGAACTCTTTCTAATGAACTGTTAGGTGGCCCTTCATCTGACTGCTTTTCTCTTCTGCAGATGTGAGTCTATACTTCAACCAGGCTATAATTGTACAATTCGAATTGAGAAAAACAGAATGAAAGTATGTTCCAGGCGCAAGAAATCTACCCCTGATCTGCAGAACAACGTGGTCTACAAGTGCCACTTCTGTTCACATCGGAATCTTTTGAGAGGCACCCCAAAGGGCCACATGAAAGAGATATGTCCACCAAAGGCCAAAGCTCCTCGAAAACGTGGACCTATAAAGGCCACAGTTGAGAAGTCTGAGAGGTCGACCAGGCATCACATGGACAAAAATGAAGTTATCAAAATGGGCGAGGTTGCTTCATCTGAAATTGTTAAAGATGATTCCAGTCCAGCAACTCCCTCGGTGACACCAACTCTTACATTGTTAGAGGCAAAGATGAAAAAGAGGAATAGGTCGAGTGCAAAAAAGGCCGGTGAATCTGAAAGATCTTCTGCGAATGTAGATGCAGAAAAAGGTGTTAGCACATCAAGTAAGCGGAGGAGAAAGTCTTGGACTAGCTTAAAGGAAATTGCCGAGGGTAGTGGTAATGATGTTAGCAGAAAGTTCACCATCCCTTTGTTTTTGTAGGTAAGGTAATCGGTCAGTCACCTGGAGTCTTAAGCATTTACACCATTAGAAGGATCAAGTTTTTTTTTTTGCTGTTAGTTGATGTATCCTTTTAGGATGTTTTCTTCATCTCTAGATAGAGTTGACTGGTAGACAGTTTTGTAATTTTATGCTGTTAATTGTCCTTTATTTTTAATTTTATGGTTGGAAAAAAGGAAATATCAATTGTGTACAGCGTTATGCAATTTCTGAATGATTGTGAAAATGAAAATACAATTACTATAACAATTTTTAAGACAACAATTAATAATATAGAAAATAACGGTTATTTGCTAGCTACAAGCCTACAATAAATATATACAAACACATTAAGACTTATATTATCCGCTCTAAGGGTATCAAGTTGTTCCCGCAAAGTTTGTAATCGGTCCAAAAGCACTCCAGCACCACAAACCACTCTTGTGCTCTCACCTCCTTGCAAGCGCATAATCTTCGTAACAATGCATGATGAAAAGCTTTAGTCTATGATTGTTGACCTTCAGCACCGACCACTCTTACCCTTGATATATCGTTACTGCTATGTGTTCCGGATAAAAACGTAGTACACTTAGCCCTAAATGACCCCAAGACATGGAAAAGTAATCGATGGCTTTTCTCCTTTTACTCCTCTTAATCATCACCGTCAATTGGTTCCTCTTTTGCGGTTCCTTGGTGTGTGCATGTGCCTCGGCCTCGGCCTGTGCCAGTTCCAGTGCCTCAGTCTTGGCTTTCTTACCCGATGCAGTAGGTCTGAATTTCTTCCCATTGAATATCATAGCCATAACCCCTTTCCCTCTTGCTGAGTTTCAGATTAGTATGCTCTGTGACTGCCATCTTAGAATGGATTTTTCACATCGGAAAACCATACTCTAGTGCCTGGATTAGCCTATTTTCTTTTTCCATATAAGTTCGTTGAGGATTTGTAAGTCAACAAAGGCATTGCAGTTGGATTCCTCAGAAAGGTTATCGAAAAAGAAAAATAAGTTTCTCCAGACTCTTAATCATGAGTTCAAGTTCACTTTTATCCCCTTCATCCAACTTCCGACAATCTTCTGCCTCTAAGATAGATCAATAATATGAGATATCTTATGTTCCAGATGATTCAAAAATCCTCATATCCCAGTTACCTATAGTTAATCCCTACCATGTATTTTCAAAACCCACTTTTTCTTTATCCAGAAAAGTCAAAAAACTAATCGGTTCTTCCTCGGCCCAACAAGTTAAAGAGTATGTTCAAGCTTCCAAGTTTGATTCATACCAACTTCCTGCAACTTCTGCTGAACATCTAGTTGCCTTGTCCCTTCCAATTGACCTTCCCAGACAATGTCTCTCCCAAGGGTATACTCATATCCACTTTGGTGTTGTAAGACTAGCCCTTACTTTCCATGGTCGTAAAGGATTCCCCGCTTTCTCAAGCATTGCTTTGGTAGATATTAGGTTCGTTGAGTATCAACATGCATGTATTGGTACAATTCAAACAACCCTGAATGCTGGAACAATTTTTGTCACGTTCTATCCAAACTTCAACATGCCTTTCAATGATCCTTCTTTACTCACAGCTTTAAAAGCCTAGATTCAAATTGGTGGTACTACCCAGGTAAATACATTTCAAGCAACGTTTCATTACTAAATGGCGTATCGGGTACAGAATCATTCCCTGGATCCCATGGTCCCTGGTCAGGAAAATTCAAGAGATGCCCTTCTCCTAGATATTGATTCTAGTGCAAGACCAACATTCACCTATGTTCCAAGACAACTATCACGAGCAGACTTACTCAAGCTCCTCCATGAGCAATGTGTAACAAGTTATAAACAAACTCATTAAGCCCCACAGGTTCCAGTACAAAGCACCGCAGCTCCATCGTTTGTTCGTCTTGAAAATGGTCTCGTTGAAGTAAAGTTTTCATCTTCACAACAAGCAAACACTTTGTGTAATGTTTTCCCAACGGAAATTCATATGGTCAAACCAATCAAACATTGTTGGTACGACGTTTGCGATTGTCCATATTGTCTAGATGATGCTTCCAAGGTTTTGATAGATGAAGATATCCCAAAGAAACGAAACTCTTCTAAAAAAAGGTTACAAAAAAGATTTAAAGAAGGTGACACTGCTGTAGGAACTCTTGGTGAACCATTTGGTAAAATTTAACTATTACGTCCTTTATTCAGATAAAATTCTCAAGCCTACATCACCTCCTCAACCATGCAAGCCTTCCCCACCCCCTAATCTCCCTCCTTACTATCATAAAGCTCTATCCATCATCCATAAAGGTCCAGTGCTCTATCCACCTCCTTTGATGTGTCATATGCTCGCTCCGATCTCAAATCCAAACGAGTACCAAGCAGAATTCCCTCCTCTAGGGTCGTTTGAACTTCCAGATCAAAGAACCAAGCATGCCTGGAAAGTCAAGAATTCAACAAACATTGGCTCAACCTCAGTCAGTGCTGCAGAAGCTACCCTTAATTGGCAAAGCGAAAATGTTGTTGCCCGGAACAAGACGCTTAAACATCTCATTTCTCAGTAAAATGTTCTTACACAGACCTAGGACAATCTCTCATTGAGGGTTAAGTCTCTGGAAAATATGACAGTGAAAACCGTCTCAAGATCCAAGTTCTCCACCAAGAACTTCTCCAGATTGTCCATTCCTCATTGTCTCCCCAAGTTTCATCTTCCCTAACCCAAAAGGAAGTAGAAATGAAGCTTCTCAAAGCACAACTCACAGACCTAGAAAGGAAACATAAACATAAAAAGATGGCAACGTTTGCCGATGATCCTTGGAGATTAACCAAAACCCCTTTCATCAAGACAGTTTTTGATCCACAACCAATCCCCCGGTCCACCCACAAAGAGTCATCCCTTTTGCTCACTCTTTGGGTCTCAAAACCCCTGTCCACCAACAAACCCATCAAGCAGGGTTCACAAGCCATTACGACCTCCCTTTCGACTACATCCACCACATCCAAAAATTTTGTCCCACAAACCCTCCAACCAGAACATTTGAATCCCCATATTGGTGCCTCCACCATAGCCACGATTATTTTTCCGATCAAAAAAACAACCCAGTCGCTCAATTCTTACAAACCCTATCCCATCATGGTAACTCTTCCTCATCCTCTTTTGTCGGACCAGTTGTTGATCCATCCTCTTCACAAATAGAAGAAGAATTTGATCACATAAAAGCCTTTGAACAATTGTTCATGACAAAACCAGAATCAACAGTCCATGATGCTCCAAATATTGGCCCAGATGATTCCACATCTCAGACTGCGCCACAAGAGGACCAAAAACTCCAAGATCTGCTCCACACCAAACAAAAATTCACTTTTGATGATATTTCACCTCCCAAATAGCGTGAACGAAATGTCAAAATATTGACTTGGTGCTCAGCAGAACAACAGTTTTATTCGATTGAGCTCGTCATTAAAAAGTTCCTTACTTGAATCTAAGGGCGACTTCGAGATTGGTATCTCAGCCTTGGAGAATACCGACAACTACAAATCCAGCAGTCCCTATCTCCAGAAGAATTCATGAATATCATCTATTCAGAATTCATTCATAGCCCCATAGAACACACTATCCATGCTAGAGAAGAATTTCTTAAAATGAAGTGTTGTTCTTTCCAGAAAAAAAAAAAGATCTTTAAACGCACTATAATCGAATGTCCCAGTATTTTTATTGCCTTCATGGTATCGATGATGTCAACCTCAAGCAAAATTTCCTCAATTCCTTTCCTAAATCTCTTGGTAATGAAACATACAGATCCTTTGAGTCCAAGAAGGAACATGACAGTTGCTCAAACCTCTCTTAGTGGCCTTTACCAGTTGATTCTGAATGCCCTAGAAAAGCTTTGCAACCAAAGAAAGTTCCCTGCAGAGTTCGAAAAGACTGGCAAAATTAGGTTCTACTTGTGACGACAAGTACCTCCAGATCAAGTGCAAAGATAAATCGTCTTGTGACTGCAGCCACACGAAAAAGAAGTTTCCACTCTAAATATCTCTCCAAATTCTTTGATTCCTCCCAACAAAGGAAGATATTTTCACGACATCCCTTATCGACCAAGAAAAAAATGGAGATTTATAAAGAAGAAGCCTCAATGTAGCCGTAATTCTGATAGGTGTTTTATCTGTCACAAAAAGGGACACTTCGCAAAAGACTGTCCGGAATCTGGATACAAGGAAATCTCAAGCGTTGATCCAAACGCTCATTCAAATAGAGCCGGTGGATCTCTCAGACCTTGAGTCCCTATATTCCCTTGATGATGAACCTTGTGATTCTACAATCTGTTCAATTGCCTATCCCAACGAGTCATCAGTCACAGATTCCGACCTATCAGAAGATGATCCCAAGCTAAGTGTTTTTATAGTGAATCCCCTTCCCCACATCATGCTGGTTCAAAAAAGCTAACCCATACCTTTAGCCAAAATCTATCTTCTCACCCCCATATATGCTAAGCCGATCCAGACAATCGCCTTTTTTTATACGATATCCTCTGTATCAATTCTGAATCCAAAGATTCTTCCTGCCAGTTTTTGGAGACCACATCACCAATACTTCTTTGCCGCTAATGATGAAAGTTTCATAATTGACAAGATTAGTATTCTAGTATACATCAGACTGTTCCCAAAATGTGTCATTAAGCACAGACTATTAGTGTCAAGCTCACATAGAAAAGACATCTTCATTGGGTTCGACATTCTTCATAAGTTACCTAACTTAAGATGGACACAAGATGGTCTCTGTTACAAAAGCTTCTTCAACCCAGGAAGCCCAATCTCATGTCTTTACATGGCGTTTACTCCATCCATAGAAACCCTCAAGCAACGAATCATCCGAGATTTATGTGATTCATCCCATACAGAGTTCATGACAAAACATCTCTCTCCTCTATGGCTGAATCCCTCGTTTATGTCTCCTTACCCTTCAAACAGAATGAAGATGTCAACCCCACCAAAGCAAGCCATCCGGGGATGAATCCCGACCATTACCAGTTTGCTCTCATAGAATGTACCCCAGCTTGTTGACCAAAAAATAATTGAACCCACATCCTCTCCATGGGCATGTGAGGCATTCTATGTCAACAAAAGAAGTGAACAAGTTCGAGGAAAGTTAAAGATTGGTCATCAATTACCAGCCACTCAATCACTTCTTGGCAAATGATAAGTTTCCCTTACCATAGAAAAAGTCCTTGTTCCAGTCCTTATCCAATGCAAAAGACCTCTCCAAATTTGATCTCAAGTCAGATTTTTGGCAACTGGGCATTACACCCGAAGATAGGTCGAAGACTGCATTTTGCATCCCTGACCATCATTACCAGTGGAATGTCATGCCATTTGGCTTTAAAAATGTTCTATCCGCCTTTTAAAAGGCAATGGTAACCATTTTTGAACCAATTCTTTCCAATACATTGGTTTACATTGATGACATACTCCTATTCACTCTTAATGAGGAGTCCCATATAGCCTTACTTTTCCCGTTCCACTCGCTGGTAACCCAGTACGATATAATGCTCTCAGAAAAGAAAATGGAAGTTGGCGTCTCATCCATTGATTTTCTAGGGATGATGACATCTAATGGTAAATACCAGCCCTAGCCCCACATTGCCTAGGAGCTGCACAGGTTCCCAGATATTCTATCCTCACATAAAGAAATCCAACAATTTATTAGATTAGTCAACTATATGGCAGATTTCTTACCAAAGCTATCTATCCATACAGTATGGTTGTTCCTCATGCTAAAAAATGATCATACCCCTTGGACTACAAGACAAACTGAAGTTGTTAAGTAGGGGTGACAAATTGGTCGTGCTGGGCTGTTATCGGGCCTGCACGATAACATCACGACACGATAAGCACGAACACGAACACGACACGATAAGCTTATCGTGTCTAATATTAAAACCCGAACACAACACGATAAAAACACGAAAAGCATGGCACGACACGATAAGCAAAAAACACGATTTATTTAGTCAGACCCATTAAGCCCAATAAACATTATAAATATATATAATTTTGATTTTTTAATGCATATTTTGAAACTTTATCTATATAAATAGTCAAGTAGTTTAAAAGTCATAAATTTTCAAATGATAAAACTATGAAATACTCATGAAAATAGTTCGAAAGAAGTGAATAACCTTTAGTAAATTTTTAAAAATATATTTTTAAAACATATATATTTTAGTTATTGTGTCTTATCGTACTTATCAAGCCAGCCCGATAACAACCCATTTTTTATCGTGTTTTATCGTGTTGGCCCTATAACGACCCGAACCCGATAAGCCCCAACTCAAACCCTATAATTTCGTGTCGTGCCTCAAATTGCCACCCCTACTGTTAAGTCAATCAAACAGCTGGCATGCACTATGCCCCCTTTAAAGATTCTTGCTTCATCTGGAAAAAAAAAAAGATCCTTCAGACTGACACAAGTGATGAATACTGGGCGGCAGTCCTTTTTGTCCAAAGTGAAGATAATCAAAGAATAATATGTGGATACAAATATGGAACATTTAAGCAAGCAGAATAGCACTACCATTCCATGTTCAAAGAAATCATTGCAGTCAAAAGAGGAATAGAAAAGTTCCAGTTCCATCTAATCGGGCACGACTTTCAAGTCGAAATGGACATGTCCTCTGTTGAATCTTACCTAAATTGAATTTGCTTAAAATCATTATACTTTTATTCAGCTAAGAACTTATAATTTATTTGATTAAATTGGTCAGCTTCCAGTATATTTTTGTCAGCTACTTAAAAGTAGCTGACCCTCGTTTTTTTTAAGTGTCAGCTTCCTTACCCCTTATGGTTAAACATTTCTTGTTACCGACGCTTACTTGTTTGTGCTATGATAGATTTTATTGCACTTTATCTTTCACACAGGATCTCTATGATCTTGTAGGAAGATACTTCCAGATTATTGGCCCATTTCAAAATTTAAATGTGTTTTTAACTAACTGCACTTCAAGTTCATGTATAAATACCCTCAGGAACCTCTTGAAGAAATCATCTGAAACATTCATACTCTCAAAGCAGATTACTCACTTGAAGTGCCTTAGTCTTTAAAACTTTAGCTTGATAATCTTCTTTGTTGTTTCTTTTTTAGTTACTGTTTTGAAAATCACTGAATTGTTATTCCTTACTTCTTTCATATTTTTTAAGGAATCAGTTTGATTGTCTCACGAGTGTGATTGTCTTTCAATCATACTCCATAAACATTAGTCTTTGTTGTACACTGATCTATTAGAGATCACTTAGATTTTTAATAATAGTAGTGTACTTAAAAAATCTAAGTTTGACCAACTTGGTAGTGGACGTAGCAGTTTTTACTGTGAAACATTTCAACTTCTTTGTCAGTTATTTCATCAGTTTTTATAAACTGTTCTAACACTTAAGAAGTCTTAATATACTTAAGTGTCAGCCAATTCTTTCCATAGATTGTTTACTTATTTGTTTTGATAAATTGTTCTTCAACACTTTCTTTGTATATAGTGATCTACTTTCAAAAGCATTTAATTCTGTCAGCCAGCTGACCAATTTCATTTCAGCCTACAATGTCAGCCTTTTTAAAACATTAGCTAACTGACGTCAGATCACTGACAAAATTACTCATTTACGCTGCAACTTTTGAAGTTTTTCAAAACTACCCTCAAAGTTTTAAAAAAGGATATTCACCCCCTTTAGCCTTATCAGTTGCCAACTGGACTTACATCCTCTTTTCCCCGCATGTTCCAATTCAAGCGAAAAATGCTTCCCCAATCACAACTTATAAGATAGTCGAATTGGTTCTCCCAATGGAAATTCACTGTCAAACATATCAAAGGAACAACAAATGTCCTTGCAGACTTTCTCTCAAGGCCAAAAGAGTATAAAAAGGTATGTAGAATTTCCAAAGAAACCAACCTTGAACATAGACTCAATATTGTCCCAATGGTGTTCCCCATCAATGAAGCTTCTTCCTCCTCCTCTAACCCTGAAACATCGACCCCTGCTCTTTCTGAGTCATTCCCTATCCTTTCTCCCCCCGACGAAATAGCAGAAGCTATTGCAGACATAACACTCAAGCATAGAGCCATTCCAAATTACCAAAATTTCCTTACCATCCTTCTCCACCACCATGGTCTTTTCACGAAATGTCTCAAGTTCTATCCAGACTATCCTTTCCTTAATGTCTTCCATATCCATGACTTGTTCTGATTTCCTAAAGAAACACTTTGTTTCTTTTGGTATTTGTTTGAAACATCCACCATAGGAATCTCGTTTAACTCTATTAAACTCCTCTCAAACCTCTTCCAGTGTCAATTTGACAATGTCCCATCCCAGTCCCACAACCTATTCAAACTATTCTAGTGGTTTCTTCCAGCTCACCAATGGACGCAACAACTGCCTCCCTGCCGTAAATCATATGTGACCATAATGTTCTGGAGACCATCCTCATACCTCCCTCCCCCAATAATCATAAATCAAGGGCATTCATTTGTTTACCATGCTCAAATGACATCCATTTTGATTGGTCTGAGATTAATCCAGCAGGAACTACTTGTGTGATGCGTAATTTTGAACTTTTCATAAACACAAAAAATGCTCTCGCACGAGCCAACATGATCAATCCCCAAACCATCCCCTCTCAGATCATGTTAAGAGTACAAGCTTGGATAGATGACCACCATGTTTCATCCAAGTGGTTTGACACTCTTGACCAATGAGGCATATCTCACATTATCCTAACCTTTGAAACATCCGAATCAGTGGATAATGAGGAATTGGGTTTTGATGATAACAATGACGGATCTTACCCTGATCCATACGAAAATGACCCATCTCATCCGGATTTCTGTTGGTAATAGTGTCATTGCTTATGTCATTATATAATTATTGTTTTCTAGATGTCATTGCTTACGTCATTGTATAATTATTGCTTTCTAGACGTCATTGTATAATTATTGTTTTCTAAGCTTTCTAGGCTGGATATGTCCTCCTGCTTAGGTCCCGTCGTTTTGTATAAAGGGACTTGAGACTCCATTTGTAAGCAGAGGAAGAAAGAAAATAATATAATTTCTAAGTTTTATCTTCAACTACCTTGCCCTAAGGGGGTGGCCCAGTGGTAGACATGAGGCTTCACAAAGTGTGATGTCTCAGTGTCAACTACCTTCTTCTTATTCTGTTCTTCTTGTTTTTATTATTCGCACAGGTCTTGTATAGATCTGGTTTAACCTCCCCTAAACTTTTTGGTCTGTACATGACAACATTCATCAAATTAGCATATTAGTTCGTTAATGTTTTAAATAAAAAAAGAACAAAGCTACTGTTCGATCTCAAACCCATGGAACATTTGCAAAATGTTTGATTGGTGGAGGTGGAACAACTTTAGACTGTTCGGCTCATGGATGGGGGGTCTAACATCATAGCGATGTTCGGTCCAGGGACATTGTGCCCTGGTTCTATGGTCCAGGGCCAAAAATTTAAGCAAAATTAATCAAAAGTCACATAGTTTTTTTTTTCAATGTTTTGACACTAAAACTATTCACAATAAACAAAAAAATGTGATCCTAATTCATATCTTAACCCTAAATACTTTAAATTGTAACAAAATATCAAATTAAAATCAATAAAAATATACATGCCTTGCCTTGTTTCTCCATTTTGTCAAATCACCAAAACAAAGAATATGAATATGAGTTGTGTGATAGATTGTATGAAGATGAGATTTTTGATGGTCCTGTTTCTTCCCTTTTATAATTTTTTTTTCCCGTCTTTTGCCCCTTTTGCTGGGTGATTGCATAAGGAGGGGATGGGGTATTAGTTTTTTGATTGGTGGGTGGGTGAAGAGGGGTTTAAGTGTTTTTAAAGCTTTGTTTGGTACAGCGTCTTGAAAGCGTAGAGTTTTTAAAACGCAACATTTTCAAAGCGTAGTTTTATTTTTGTAAACATGTTTGAAAAACTATTTCAAAACGCTATTTTTCATAAACATATTAGTTGTAAACGTAACATATTTTTAAAACGCTACAAATTAGACGCTTTTAAAACGCTGCACTAAAATACTTTTTAAAAAAACGTAACGTTTTGACCAAAGCACTCTACCAAGCAAGCACTAAATCGGACTTAAAAACGGGTCAACTAATAGGTTTTGTGGTCTAATAACGCCACCGGTATCTTACAGCTCAAAATGCCCCTGTAAATGTCCAAATTTGCCCGCGTTAAACCCAAAATTAAGCAGACTAACCCAACTGTCTCTTTCTCTCTCACGCACGCACATGTACACACACAAAAAACGCACAGTTGTGAGTTGCGGTAATGGGAAACAGGCGCTTCGCTCTCGTTGCGACCAGCGACGACGAGGACGACGCCCCGCCACCATCACGGCGTCAGTCACATTCATCAACCACCGACGATGAACCGAGAAGTCAACGAAAGCGTAAGAAAGTCAAGCTCTACGACGACGTGGATGAGGAAGAGGAGGACGAGCGAGAAAAGAAGAAGGCGAAAGAAGAAGAAAAACCTCCGTCCAAGGTCGAAGAAGACGAGGAAGAAGAAGACGATGCACAGGAAGAAGCCAAGCCACTCGGCGACGTTGTTAGGGTTTCCGGAAAGGGCCGATGGAAACGGAACCATTACGAGGCGTTTGAATACGATGGACTCCGTTATGATCTCGTGAGTTGTTTTAGCTAATACACGGTCATTTTTGTCGTTGATTGAATTTAATTGAGAAATTTCGTATATATTTTTGATTAACTAGCAACTTCGCGCGTGAATTGGAAATGTTGAACTTTTTTGATCATGGTTTTTGGTATGGTACGGTTTGATTAGGTTTTTTTCTGCTGTGTTTAGGGCTGCAAAAAAGAGACGAGCCTGCTTTTTAGACCATCTTTAAGGGAAGCTTCAAAACTTTAAATTTGAAGAAAAATTCTACTATTCCTATCTCCAACAGCTGCTTCATTTCTGCTTCAGATTTGAAGTTTCTGATTCTGAACTTCAAATCCAGAGCATACTATTCATACTTCATTTTACCTCTCCTCTTTTTTTTTTTTTAAGTAATTATTTTGTGTTTTATGTTTTCATTGTTATTGTTAGTTTAGTTGTTTAGTTTAAATATTATTTTGAGATGTTTTGGTTTAAATAATACAAAAAATTAATTCAATTATTTTATTTATATTGTTAGTTATTAGTTATATATAATATTAAAATTATTTATGATAAAGTTTATATATATTAGACATTAATAAATAAATTTAATTTAATATTAAATCAATAATATATTTGTTTTGCTAAAATACATTAATGCAAATTAAATAAAATAAAGCATATACTTGGAATACAAATTAAATGAAATAATGAAGAATATACTTGGAATATTCCTTTTAGAGTAAACTTTGAAGTAGAACTGTTGGAGATAGTGTAAGAAATTTGGTGTAGAAATTGCACCAGTTTAAAGATTTGGTGTAGTTTTAACTTCAAACTGTTGGAGATGGTCTAGCTTGTTTATTTTAAAATTATATTGTATCTTATAAAATTTTGAAATAGATAAAATACTTTTTTTCATATTTAATAAAATAGTATATTCCAACGCCATAAAACAATAAAAGGAAGCATCTAGTTTATATATCTAAATATTTTACTACTTAATAGGTTGAGTCCATAGTTGATGAAAAACACTGATACAAAATTCCAGAACTCTAATAGGTTGAGTCCATCTGAGTGCATTCAAACTGAACCACCATGAAGGATTATATTAAAGGCTTATTCTAAAGGATGATAAGAGGTCCAGGGTAGGCGAGATAAGGGATACCATCTTGTGAGGAGGGGGCACGTTTGGTAATGCCAATTTTATGGAAAATGGTTATGTCTCTTCCTCCTAGTCCTACTAATTGCACTCATGAGAGCCTATGGAAGTTCACATTCCCATTTTACCGTCATTCTTTCCTTTGGTGAGAAGCAACCATCTTATCCGTGTATGGGAGGACACTTGGAGTTGTGGATAGGCAATATCCTTTATGCTTTCAATTTCCAGCTCGTTTGCACATTGAGTCATACGCGCATATCTCTATGTTCTTCCATCGTGATTTCGAACCCTTTTCCTGTGGTTTTCAATTCTTCCGAATCCACAACTATGTGGAGACAAATCATTGCCCTTTTTTTCTTTGATATTGGGCATCCTGTCATTGCTTGCCTGCCTTTGGCAAATGCACCTGGATTACATAGAGTTGGGGCAATTCCCTTGTAGGTTCCTCACAACTTTTGTTTGCTCATAATTATCCCGTTCTTTTCCTCTGCTATGTTCATATTGAAGGCTCTGTTTCCTGGTAATATCGGAGCATTTTTTTAAATTACTGTCTATAAACCTGACAGATTCTTGATGCTAAACATCTGTATGATGGGTTGACACTTTGTTTCACATTCTTATGGCAATTTTTATTGATAAGGATGGCAAATCTCTTTGGCTTTTTCTCTCTTTGTGTCTTGTTGACTATTTGGTTTAAGTGAGATGCTAGGAGTTTCAGTAGTCCATAGTAAGGTTCTTCTCATTGGCCTGTTGAAGGATACAGTTTTGCTTCTAGGTCCTTGAGTGCTCAGTTTTAGGGGCCATTTTATATCTTCATAGTCTTTTTATTTTTTAAATAATTTTCTTGGTCATGATATCTATGGGGGTTGGTATTTTGTTTCACACTCTGGAAGTAGTATATAGTGTTTAAATATTTAGTCAATGTAAATCGCTTACTTAGTGTTACTTCTTTGTTGGTTCTGCAGGAGGATCCGGTGCTTTTAAGTCCTGAGGTAGAAAATCAAAAGCCTTATGTGGCCATCCTTAAGGTGATTCTCCAATTAAAATGTGGATTCTATTATGAAATATGAATATCTAAGATGACTGTTTTGAAATCTTTAGTGAGATCGTCTAGTGATCACATTTAAAATGGTTCCATATAATTGCAACAAAGTGTGCACAAGATTTTGCTATTGCAGTACAAGTTTAAAATACAATTTTTCTAAAACTTTAGACTCTTATATACCAATAGGATTTGGGAAATTCAAATTGGAACATTGTTTTATGAATGCAGTCTCTGTAACATTTATTGTGGTTTCGAGCTCAGCCGATGGCGATTACTCTGATTACCCTGTGTAATGCACTTGTGTCAAGAACTTGCTTACAGCCATAAACCTTCATGATCTACACAGGGCTTAAACTTGAAATGATTTTGCTTACTCCGTAGTGAAATTTTTTTGATAACAAAAAATTGCATCTCTTCTTGTATGTTTCTCATCTTTATGCCATCCTGAGTCATGGATTACTCATCTTTTCACAGGATATTTCTGAGATGAAAAGTGGGACAATGATGGTGACTGGCCAGTGGTTTTATCGCCCAGAGGAGGCAGAGAAAAAAGGTGGTGGAAATTGGCAATCAAATGATACAAGAGAATTGTTCTATAGTTTTCATCGGGATGAGATTCCAGCAGAATCTGTTATGCACAAGTGTGTTGTGCATTTTATTCCATTAAACAAGCAGATCCCACATCGTAAACAGCATCCTGGTTTCATTGTGCAGAAGGTGTATGATACTGATTTGAAGAGACTCTTTAAGCTGACTGATAAAGATTATGAAGATAACAAACAGCATGAAATTGATCTACTTGTTCAGAAAACCATGTCACGTTTGGGGGATCTCCCTGATATCGAGACTGAAGAAGCTGCTGCTGATCAGGAAGATCAGTTGAGGAATAAGAGGTTGTTAAAGAGAAAAAATATGTCACTTCTGGATGTCTCAAGGGATGATGAAGCAACTACCAAGTCTGGTCAACCTACAAGAGTGGAAACACCGGGAAGCTGTGCAAGTAATGCGTCAGAATACTACGGTATTCTAGCAAAGTTCAATGCCTTGACAGGTGAAACACATCGTGACAAATGGTTGGAAAAGCTTCTTCAAGGAGTTCAGTTTATATGCAGTACTGTTGATAGCAATCTGAGTGATAGTAAGGAAGGGGGAGCCAATGCCGTCAACCGTCCAAGCTCAGAACCTGTAAACGGGTCTCAAGACAAGAGTCAAAATGTAAGTAGAAGCTTCTAATCTTTTAACATGTCAAAACTTTGAGAATTTTTTCTGTAATCAGTCTTCTACATGACATGCTGATTTGAAGTGCTCTACATACTCATGACTAAACTTTTAAAGTGAATGTGAGCTGCTAATTTGACCTTGCCAAGATTTGTTGCATGCCCTCTCCAACTGTAAAGACATTATTCACCTCTAAACATTAAATTCTACTTGCATTGATTTTTGGTGGCATGGTTCTTTCTGTACTTTATATAATGACAAGTGGTATATGTTAACCTCAGTAATACTTGGATTGGTGTATGGGTTTTTGTTGAGCACTTCTCGTCGGTAATGCTATTGAAGGCCATATTGATGACTCATTTTGTACCTCAGAAAAGAAGCTTGATGTCAAATCAAGTGCCCATTTTGGATGCTATTTAATGTGAAAACCAGTTTTTCCCTGGAGAAATGATAAAATGAATAAATACATGAATTTCTGCTGTGTGTGTCATTGAATTGGGAGGTTAGCCACCGAAGTTTTGACTCATGGTACATTTGTAACTGTAGCTGGGTAACTCCAAAGAAGGATGTCCATGATTTTCTCCATGTGAGATTCAGTGTTATCAACCTTAACTGGAAATTTCTTTTCCTTTTGGAAAAACATAAATTAGTAGCTGAAATGTTGAGGGCTGATTTAATCTAATCAAAATTTGAATGTAAATTCTACTCATTTGCCAAGTGACTTGGCATCTTACAGTGTTTTTCTAAAAAATGATATGTTCTATACCTTCTTTTGTCAGTCTTGTTCTCATGGACAAATGCCATCAATTTCTTCTGAGTATGTGATGTATATTTGTGACTATACACCAGCATATGCCTGTAAGATACTAGGCACATGTGTGTGATGAGAGAATTTTGCCCATTGACTGTTTATTACTTCATTTAATATAAAGCTATTCTGTGGCAATTCTGTGAGTTGTTACGGGTTCTTATTTTCTAGAACACTCCCCTTGGATTTAGAAGTTCTGCCTGTAATCTTATCAAATGTTTTTAAATAGAAGTTCATAACGGCTTCTGAGATGTTGCTGTTGTTCAATACTTGGATTTGCAGTCTGGAGCAACTTTTATCTGGCCTGATGCTGCTGTTCCTGCTGTATCTGCTCTTGAGAAGGTCTCACATGAGGCTCTTTCTTCAGATTTCACGAAGTACAACCAGAAGATGCGGCAGCTATCGTTTAATGTTAAGGTAGATAGTCATCTACCCAATTTTTTTGGGTGTGTGCATGCATTGCTACAATTGGAAAGTGTTTGTACATACTGATGGTTGATCTTACTGGATAAAGTGATTGAGTTCACTGGGTTCTCAAAAGCATAAAAATTAGAAAATTAAGTTTGCAGGAATCCCCTGCCAAATCTGTTAGTTTTGCACATTGTTGATTTTTTTCCTTCATATTTAGTACTCCCTCCGTCCCTAAATTATTGTCCTCCTTTCCTTTTTCGTCCGTTGCAAAATAATTACCCACTTTGAAACTTACCTTTTTAGAACATCACTTTTACCACTTTACCCTTATTTTTTTTCACTCTACTTTAATTATGGGCCATATATACATGAACATTAAAGGAAACTACGCATTAAATCAATATAAATAATCAAGTCAATTACTTTTTCTTAAACTGTGCGCCAGGTCAATCAGGACGATTATTTAGGGACGGAGGGAGTATCTTATATCTGTTATTTGAATGGCCTTAATATTGAACAATGGATATTTATGTTTGGTGTCTTTTGATTTTGAATTTACATTTCTTTCCATTTCCATGTTCGATCTCACCTTCAATTTTTATTTCTTTCTCTCATTTCCAAAGGATCATGGACCTTAATTTGATAGTATTATGTACTCCCACTGGAGAAAATATTTAGTGGTATCATCAGCGCACATGGTACTCCAAAACCCATGGGTGACCTTGGAACTGTGGAGTTGGACACCTTTTCAGGGGACTTTTTACCCAGTGCTTTCTTCTTTGTTATGGTAGTTTCTTTATGATTTTTGGCTTGTTCAACGAAGTTTCAGAAAATCATAGATCCTTAATTTGTCATGGGATTCGTGAGATTAGCGCTGATAACTTTTTTGTGCCCCCACCCCCCTTTTCTCCCACTTATTTTTGTTTGTTTTATTAATTCATTCACAGAGTAATGCGTTATTGGCCCAACGTCTACTAAAGGGAGAGTTGGAACCTTCAAAAATACTGAACATGTCTCCGAACGAGCTAAAGGTATGGTTTCATTTATGGCTTTCTGGAATAATTCCTCCCAAATTCCCCCTACCCCCTGTGCAGAAATGAAACTATCTTTTAAATATGAAAATGTCCCTACTCCTTAGCCTCTCCTTTTATTCCTTCGTAAGCTATAGCTAAAAAGATATGTCAAAGTAGTAGTATTTGATATCATCTGTCTAAATTATGGTTATCCCACTATAACTATTTGAAAGTGATTTCACATATCCAGTATCATGCTCTTTCTATTGATACAATTGTTTTCTTTTTACCCTACTTTTTGGACAAGTTTCGATCTACTGATAAAGTTCCATAGTAGAAAAAATATTGATAACAAGTTCTCTGTTGGTTGTAGAGTCTTAAGCATATAGATCCCTATAGACAACAGTAGGCATTTGTAGCCCATAGATGGGGTTGAAGTGATGTATCCGAAAATTCAATCCTCTGGTACTCCATGACATATCTTGTTTTCCCCTTTTTAGTGCACGACTTATAATGTATTTCTCTGGGATTTAAAAAAAATCCCTTTCACTTATTCTGTTTTTTCTGGTTTGTGTTCTGATTACTGTTAAATCTTGTCCTTGCTTATTTAATCTTTTTTTTTTTACTAGACATATTCCCTAGTATGATTGTTTTATTAAAACAATGTGCAGAGGATATAAACTCATAAAGGACGAAACTGGCTGCTTTTGACCACCATTGATTGTAATGAGACCACGATAGATTTCCCTTCTGAAACTGAGTTTACCGTCTGACAAAGAGTCTTTAAATGAGCAAAGGATGTTTATTTAATCTAGTATAGATAAGATGATCAGTGGTGATGATCTGGGCAATCATGGCTTCAAATTATGGTAGGCTGGTTAGACCCTTTCTAGACACTGACTGACGAATTCAAAAGTGGAAATTTATATTTGTTTTACGTGCTTCTGATTCAAGTATATTTTGGATATCTTACTTCCACCAGTGACCAGTACTTGGATGAGCTCACAAGAAATGCTGCATAGTAAAAGTAATTCCTCAAAAACGGGGTTCAAATTCAAAGTGCAAGTGAACTGTTATGGCAATACTCAACCCCTCAACACACACACATGCACACACTCGCACTTCTTCCGGCTGAGAAGTTGAGTGTTCATTCCCCATCACTTGTATGGGCTTCAGTCTATTTGAGCAACATTACTTTATTTCAGTTTTCTTGCTGTTCTAACACTAGTTTAGAGCAACTACTCCCTCCGGTCCAAGCAAAGAGTCCAAACATTTGTAAGCCACACTTTCTAAAATATACTTGAAATCAGAAAATCAAACTTTTTCAAGGATATATTTGCTATCTGCTTCATTCTCGATTGGATATTTTTTGACAAGGCCAGTTTAGAGAAACTTTGACTTTGGGAACGTCATCTACAGTCTCCAGAGGCTCTGTTTTGACCGCTGGTGATTGTTTTATCCTATAATTTTTCAATGCATGAGAATGTTTCCAATGTTTGATTCAGAAGGAGATTGTAATTGAGAATTTACAGAAATGTCTCTCTGTTATCCAGTGCAATTTCGGCATCCTTCATTTGTCCTCCTCCGATACTCGAAATTTCTCGGAACAAGTGTGAGAAAATAGTTGAACCATGAAATCTTAGACTGAGAAGTGCCTTCTGATTCATCTATACCGTAACTTCCTTCGTATTGTCAGGTCCTTCCCAGTAGTTACTCTATACTGATTTCTAGCTTCTCTCTCCTGCTGCAACTTCAGAGCATGATTGTATACAAGAGGACTCTGGTAAGTATGGCGCTGGAGGTAATTTCTGGCAAAGTCCGACTGGCAGAGGTAATTACCGGTGAAGCCCTACGGCCAGAAGTTATTTGCGGCGATCTTTGTTGGTGGTAGTGAGAGAAATGGTGATAAAAGAGTAAATTCGGAAACTCAAAAAATCGCTAGTTTGAATTTAAATTGGGCTTTTTAAGTGGAACAACCCAAAATGGAAAGCTGTACTCTTTACCCGGAAAGGAGGGAGTATTTTATAAAATGTTGAGTTTAGATCTATCCCCCACCCTGGCAACCTTTTTACAATTTTTAAGGGAAAAAAATGAAAAGCAAAGAAAGTGAGTAACTAGGCTTGACCTATGATTTACCAGCACCGTGGAATCCATCCCACATGTTGGTGTGGAACTTGTATTGGGCGTGAAGACTTACACTTTGGATGTATTTTGAACTTGGTGAGATGAACTCATAGAATTCAAACTTTCCAAGGTGTATATATTATGGTGTCTTGATGATTCTTAGGTATTTGTTCTTTCCTTGTTATGCATTTCTAGTCTTATTTATATCAGTATGTGTGTAGATACAGGAAAATTTCATGTCAATGAGGTGATATGTCGTCATGTTAGTGTCCACTCCTGTTAGTTATATATGGACCTGCTAATTTGCTTTAAATAATTCCACCTCCCGTAGTGATTTATTCCTTGTGTTTTCGAAGAAATGAGACACGTGGTCATCTATCCACTAAAAATTGTGTTTGATTACCTCAATTTTCAGGTTGGATTAACAGCAGAGGAGATAGCACGCAATGAGCCTGAAGAGTCAGCACGCATGCAGGTAATGTTTTTCATTTTCATTTTCATTTTCCTCCGTATCTTCTTAGAAAGAAAGACTTAAATTTACTGATATACTGAGCTTTGCTGGAGCAGTGCCCTATTTTCCTTGGGAAAGCCTTGTTAAGCATGAGTTATTATCTTATGGAGCTTATCTTATTAGCTTTTGTCCAGTCAAGGTGTGGCTAGCTTATTCCAAAACTTGTGTGACAGATGACTGATGCTCGCTGCAAAAGGTGCTCGGAGAAAAAAGTGGGCCTAGTAGACATCATTCAAGCTGGGCATGGAGATAGATACCAGGTTTGATCATATTGCTACTCTTCCACCTCTTCTAAAATGTAGTTTTTTTCTTCCCCGTTTCAAAATTGAGGCACGTACTGTTGTTTTATATCCTTAAGTGTTATGATTGCAGCTTGAGTGTATTGCCTGTGGCAATACCTGGTTTTCTTCTAGAGATGAAGCAGCGGCACTGACTATAGATGGGCCAAGCCCTGCAAAGAGTGTAGGCACTGCACCGTTGGCCACAGCCAAGTTTGAGGATGTCGAAAAGAAGTTGATGAGCCCTCGTGAACCTGTCCACGAAGCTCTGAAGAAAGCAACTGAGCCATTTGTTCCGGTTTTGGACACCCAAAAATCCTTCAACAAGCCTAGGACTGAAGAAAAAGACAACCCACCTCCCTTGAGTACTGATTAGGATTTGTGTGTTTGACAACCTTGATGTACATGATAAGCTAGTTAGTTGTACAAACTGTAAATCATAAAAACCTAAGATGTAAGGGTACATGTTAGCGTAGCAAAATTAGTTGACAGCTCTGGGCACAGCATGGAAAGGTCGATTTACTTTTTTTTTTTTTGGTTCCCATTATGGGTGACTTGTTTCAGTCATTAGTTACCAAAAGTTCCAATACTTGGGTTTTTTTCTATTTTAATTAATGATATTAGTGTTTCGTGATTGAGCATATTTTAGTTTCTTCAGCATCTTTGGTTTTTGAATGGTTTAATTAATTAATTATTTGTTTCGAACTTTTTGTTTGATCCTTACATTTTGGAAGGAATTAATTTAGTCATACATGTGTTTAGTTGTTATATTCTTTCCTTTCTCTATTAATGTTTAAATTTTCGTCTAATGCATCAGCGAAAATCTGAAGTATCCTAAACTTATGGTTGGCGAAGTATGAAGTACCTTTACCTTCATTTGTATGGGAAAGTCTATGCAATTGAATAAATTTATAAGCAAATAACTAAATTACCCCTTATGAAAATCAAAATCCCTTTAATAATGTAGATTTAAAACAAATCAATCAAAATCGAACTTCTTGACGGCAACCATGGCAATCGGTGGAGAGACATCATTTTGACTTTGGAGTGGAGATTAGGTGAGTGCCACAACTTCTTGTTCATGAGCTCATTGTCTTCTTCTTCTCCAGACACGTGGATCCATGACCTCAATCCAATAATCTATTCATGCTATCAAGAAAATCTCCATTAGAACGTGATGTCTACAAATTCAGATTTTGCTCATATATCGTTTCACAACACCGTCAGAGGCCGATAAGCTTGGCCGGAAACAGAGAAGCTACAGGTCTGGAGTGATGAAGAAAGATGAAGAGAGATAGATAGAGAAACTCGCTCAGATCTGGAACGGAGCGAACACCGTAAAGGGAGAGAATGACCGAAAGGGGTGGACTTCGCTGGAGGGACGACTGGCGCTGACAGGGTCTTTGGTCGGAGTTGGGGCAAGCAAGACTGGAGCAAGATAACCTGGTCTGAGAATGGGTGTTGCCATTTCACAAATCCAACCATTTCCCATAAAGAAAGCCAGCAAAAATAGTTAACTTCGCAGCTCCCGAAATGAAAAATAGGTTGAAAATGGAGAATCAATGGTTTCACTGTTATGAGAGGGAGAGAAGATTGATATGAGTTTTGGAATTAATTACCGATATTAATAAAAAAGCCATCATCAGTTAAATTGGCCGGCTATCTTTATTTCCTTTCTTCAAGCTAAGCCTTCGTCTTTTCCAGTAAATGAAAATCAATCCCACACATTGAGGATGAGGGTAATTTTGTCATTTTAAAAAATATTGATGGGAATCGTAACGATAACGGGAAGAGGGAGAATCTAATAACAAAACGCAACATATATGACTAAACTAATTTTTTAAAAAAATTGTATGACTAAATAAAAAATTACGTACAAGTCGAATGATCAAATAATTATTTAAATCTTTTTGAATTGTACAAATTGGAAAGTGGGAATATCGTTTCGAAAATTGAAATAAGATGTCACATTATCATTGGGTCATTGGCCGTCAAAAGGGCGGATCAACCCCAAAATGACGGAGGCGGACCAAAAAATTTGGGAAAAACAATGACCCCAACCACCTTGGGTTGCGGGGCGGGACGGACCAACCGGACTTGAGATTTATTCTATTATATAAATTCAACTGGTGTTCATGATTTTTCCAATTCTCTTGTGTCAAAAGTTTCAAATCACTTTGTTTAGGGCACTTTAATCATAGTCTTGAAAAGATTGAGGATTTTTTGGAAGTATTTCACGTGAAGAGTGATTGTGCAGTATTTGATTATCTTTTGCTCCCATCTGCTAGCTCTCATCAAAAGCCATCAATAATTGATTGAGGAGTCTGTTGGTTTTGTGTTGTTTCCGGACAACATTCTCTTGAATGATGACATGCATTGTTCTTCGCAAGTGCACACCAAAAATGGTTTGATTTGTATCTGTTTGGTTGAAAAGTCTTTGGAATACACTCCACATAATGGTCATCTGTATAGCATCGCTAAAACCTTGAATGATTTGAATGCAAACTCACTTTTAAAACAAAGGGGTGGTGAAGCTATTACCTACAGCCGAATGATGGCCTATAGTGATGGATGATTGCCTATTGGAGTATACACACACACACACACACATATATATATATAATATACTATAGTAAGTAATGAGTGATTGGAAATTTGGAATATACATGTGTATATATATATATATATATATATATATGTATATTATAGTAGGTAAAAATAGGCGGATCAACCCGCCCCGCCCTGCCCCCGCCTAACCCGCGACTCGTTTGGGTCTAACCCAAAAAGCCCGCCTTTTGGCGGGGTCATATTTTTAAAACCCAACCTACATTTTTAATATGACGGGGCGGACCAACCCAACGGGTTTGGCCCATTTGACGGCTCTTTTGAGCAGGGTTAACCACACACCACAATAAACTCTCTACATCCCATAAAAATTAATTGCAAAAATATTATTGTGTAAAATGACAATATAGCTCATACACACGCCCAAGTGTGCGCGACAACTCTCAGTCACGCACACTTCTCTTTGTGCTATTAACCATGGTCGCACAGTCGCCTCTCCCTATTTCAATAATCCATCTCAGCATATAGACTTCATCTCAGAGGGAGAGATAGAGAAAGAGAAGATGAACAACCAATCGCAAAGGGAGAGAGAAAAGAGAGAGAGAGAAAGAGATGAGATGATGAGGCATGAGGAGATGGCGAGGATAAACGAGTGTGAGAGGGAAATTCCCCTAACTTCTCATCAAACAGACTTCATTGCCATTTTTTTCATTAGAGCATGGCGCCATTTTCTTTCATCTAACATGTGCACAGAGAGAGAGAGAGAGAGAGAGAGGAGAACTAGGTTTTGCGAGTTGGGAAGGGAAGAGTAGAATAGGTAAAGGAGGTGGTGTGTGGTGAGTAATGTGAGAATTTTAATAAAATGATGGGACGTAGAAAGTATAATGTGGCGTGTGATTAGCCACATGCTTATATAATATGTTTACGTGGTATTTCAAAATAAACAGGAGGTCTTCAACTTTTGCACCTATTGATTTGAAAACACCATCATCAGTTAACGAGGCTTAAATATTACTCGCTTTGTTCTGAGTAAAGAGTTTCTGTTTAAAAGTCAAACTTTTTAAGAAAAATGACATTTTTAGTAGTTCATTAGTAATAAAATAACAATTTTATTTCTTAATTTTTAAAAGTGAAACATTCCAAAATATAATAGTGGACCCTTTGCCTGGAACGGAGGGAGTACATCCGTTAATGACACGATACTATTTACTGCTCCCTCCGTTTTCAAATTATCGTCCTCTTTTCTTTTTTCGTCAATCATGAAATAATTGTCCTCTTTCAAAACTTTCCTTTTTAGGAAAATACTTTTGCCACTTTACTTTACTTTTTATATGCACTTTAATAATGGTCACATGCTCAATGCTATTAAAGGAAACCACACATTTCACAAATATTTAATTATTTATATACAATCAATTACTTTTTTTAAACGACGTATTAGGTCAAATATGACGATAATTTGAAAACGGAGAGTACCTATTAATCAATACTTTCTTCAGTAATATACAACATATACAAATACTACAATCTTTTGCTGTACTCCCTCTGTTCTTAGATATTTGTCTTCCTTTTCTTTTTTATCGATTCTAAAATAATTATTTTTTTTGAAAATTTTATTTTCTAAGAAAATACTTTTATAACTACACCTTACCTTTTGGGTTAGTCAACTATTGGCCTCTTGACTTTGAGTCATTCTAAGTATTAGTCCCTTAGTATTTTGTTGTCAAAATTGGGTCCTAAAATTTTCAAATTTACACGCAGTCAATCCTTTTGATGAATGCTGTTGAAGAAATCCCGTTAAGTACCACAGACATTTGTGCAAGGGATAAATTGAAATTCACACACCTAAACTTTCTTTTTCAACTTGCAATCGAGTCCCTATGATTTGAAAAAAGACCTAATGACCTTCTTCCCCAAATTTCTATTTCATGGTTGACAAATTCCCCAAATTCCACTCCTTCTAGAAATTCCTCATTCAACACTATGATAAAAACCAAAATGCAATTCCTAAATAAGAACCTTAGGCAAATGCTTGTGTTACTTACATTTTTATTTTTGATTTTAGTATACATAAGAACCTTCATTAATTTCATGAAAAAGCTTCATACATTTTTACTTTTTATTTCAGTTTATATAAAAAATTACATTAATTTCATGAGAAAGATAAGATAGACTCATGGTTAGACCCAGAAGATTACTAATTTTTTGTACTCCCTCTATTTTCAAATAATTGTTTTTTTTGTCCGTTCTAAAATAATTGTTTTTTAGAACTTTTCGTTTTAGGAAAACACTTTTACCACTTTACCTTTATTTTTTCTACCTACTTTAATTATAACAACATACATAAGGGCATTAAAGGAAACCACACATTATACCAATATTTATAATCCAATCAATTGTTTTTTTTTTTAAACGGTGTGTCGAATCAAAGAAAACAATAATTTAGAAACTGAGGGAGTACTAAATAATTAAGACAAAACGGAGTTGGGGGTTTCGTCTTCGGGTTGAAATGGAGAAAGATGAGAGCTCGTCGAGATTGGCGTTGGGTGTTGTTCTGGGGGAAGAGAAAGAGAGAGAGAGAGGGAGAGAGAGATCACAATAGTGGAGGTTTGGGGAGGGAAGACGATGCAGTGGAGGGGGGAGGGATGAGGTGGGGAGGGGGAGGGAGTTTGAAATAGAAAGGTAAATTAGGAAGTTTGAGTTGTTTTTTTTTCTTTTTTGGGGGGTCAACATATATGATTGTGGGGTATATATAGCGCGACTCATATTTTATAACACAAATGAAGAGTTTATAAAATTTGTATGCATAATTACTGAAAGTAAATTCTTTTAAGTGAAATGCCTCAAAATAAAATAATAGATTTTTTGACTAGAACAGATGGAGTGTGATATTATCTAAATTTAGCTCATATGTCGGGGGGGGGTGGGGAGTCAAAATTAGTGCAATTGTTTCCTAAAATAAAGAGGGCCAAATCTATATATATATATATATATATATATATATATAAAGTTGGTGAGGAGCACTATGGTTGTGCCACCTCACCACCTTTAGATAAATCTTCATTCTAAGTGGAAGTTTCAAAAACATTTGGTTTTCTAGCCATTTGCTAATAATAATACCTAATAACAATCAATATGATAAGGGATATTAGTATTAGTATATATAACTTCTTCTATTGTCAATAGTAGAAGACTTATATTTAAAAACTTTTACAACTAACATTACTTCTAACCAATGTGGGATAAAACTCTTCAAGGTTAGATATTACTTCTAATGACTCTCTTTTAACATCATACTTTAAGCTTTGATATCTTATTCATCCAAAACTTGATTTGGACAAATAAATATATCATTTCGATGTTCTTGCCGAGTAGAACACATTTACACAATTACTTTTGTCAACAAACAAATGACACGTAAAGAAATTTGTGCCTCAAGTTGCACAATTTCTTTTACTAAAAACACTAATTTTTTAATAAGTATTATACTTTAACTCTTGATATCTTATTCATCCAAAACTCAATTTGGACAAATAAATATATCATTTCGATGCTCTCACCGAGTAGAACACATTTGCACAATTACATTTACCAACAAACAAATGACACGTAAAGAAATTCGTGCCTCAAGTTGCACAATTTCTCTCACTAAAAACACTAATTTTTTTTAACAAGTATTATACTTTAAGTCTTGATATCTTATTATCAAAAACTCAATTTGGACAAATAAATATATCATTTTGATGCTCTCACCGAGTAGAATACATTTGCGCAATTACCTTCGTTAACAAACAAACGATACGTAAAAGAAATTAGTGCCTCAAGTTACACAATTTCTTTCACAAAAACACTAATTTTTCAACAATAGAAGAGATGTATCCCACATTGGTTAGAAATTGATGTTGGTTTTAAAAATTCTATTATTAAGTACCAATAGAAGAAATGCATCATGCATCATACATTGGTTGGAAAGTGATGTTGATTTTCAAAGTCACTAGAAAACCAAAAGTTTTTAAAGCTTCCACATGGATGCTTTAGAATGAAGATTTATCCAAAGGTGGTGAGGTGGCACAACCATAGTGCTCCTCACCAATTATATATATATATATATATATATATATGATAAAATATTTTTACAATTATTACCAATAGAAGATGTATATCTCACATTGGCTAGAAAATGATGTTGAGTTTAAATTATTTTATATTATTACCAATAAAAGAGATGTATAACACATTGTTTAAAAAGAAAATGTTAGATTTTAAAGTCTTTAAAAGACTAAAGACTTTCACTTTTACAAGAGATGTATCTCACATGGTTACAAAATATTCTACTATTATTACCAATAGAAGAGATGTATCACACATTGGTTAGAAATTGATGTTTGTATTAAAAATATTATTATTAATTACTAATTGAAAAGATGTATCATACATTTGTTATAAAGTGATGTTGATTTTTAAAGTTTTTTGTTAAAAAACTTCTACCATTATTACCAATAGAAGATGTATATCTCACATTGGTTAAAAAATGATGTTGATTTTTAATTATTTTAGATTATATAAAAGACTTACTATTATTAGCAATATAAGATATATATATATATATACTTTTGGTTTTCTAACCATTAACTAATAATAATACATAATAATAATCATAATGATAATGGGTATTAGTATTAGTATATATAACTTCTTCTATTGTCAATAGTAGAAGACTTATATTTAAAAATTTTACAACTAACATTACTTCTAACCAATGTGGGATAAAACTCTTCAAGGTTAGATATTACTTCTAATGACTCACTTTTAACATCATACTTTAAGCTTTGATATTTTATTCATCCAAAACTTGATTTGGACAAATAAATATATCATTTCGATGTTCTTGACGAGTAGAACACATTTGCACAATTACTTTTGTCAACAAACAAATGACACGTAAAGAAATTTGTGCCTCAAGTTGCATAATTTCTTTCACTAAAACACTAATTTTTAATAAGTATTATACTTTAACTCTTGATATCTTATTCATCCAAAACTCGATTTGGACAAATAAATATATGATTTCGATGCTCTCACCGAGTAGAATACATTTGCGCAATTACATTCGCCAACAAACAAATGACACGTAAAGAAATTTGTGCCTCAAGTTGCATAATTTCTCTCACTAAAAACACTAATTATTTTAACAAGTATTATACTTTAAGTCTTGATATCTTATTACCCAAAACTCGATTTGGACAAATAAATATATCATTTGATGCTCTCACTTAGTAGAACAAATTTGCGCAATTACCTTCGTCAACAAATAAATGACACGTAAAGAATTTCGTGCCTCAAGTTGCACAATTTCTTTCACTAAAAACACTATTTTTTTCAACAATAGAAGAGATGTATCCCACATTGGTTAGAAATTGATGTTGGTTTTAAAAATTCTATTATTAAGTATCAATAGAAGAAATGCATCATACATTGGTTGGAAAGTGATGTTGATTTTCAAAGTCACTTGAAAACCAAAAGTTTTTAAAGCTTCCACATGGATGCAAGTATTTCACATTGGTTACAAAGTATTCTACTATTATTATCAATAGAAAAGATGTATCACACATTGGCTATAAATTAATGTTGGTTTTAAAAATACTATTATTACCAATAGAATAGATGTATCATACATTTGGTAGAGGGTAATGTTTGTTTTTAAAGTCTTTAAATAGAAGACTTCTACCATTATTATCAATAGAATATGTATATCTCACATTGGTTAGAAAGTGATGTTGATTTTAATTTTAGATAAAAAAACTTTTACTATTATTACTAATAGAAGAGATATCTTACATTTGCTAAAAATGATGTTAGTTTTAAAAGTCTTTAGATAAAAGACTTTTATTTTTATCATCAATGTAATAGAAGAGATGTATCCCACATTATTTAGGAAGAGATGTTGGTTATAAAATTTTTAAAATAAAAGACTTCTTCTATTATTACCAAATGAGGATATGTATTACACATTGGTTAGAGAGTGATGTTGATTTTAAAAGTCTACAATTATTAGCAATAGAAGAGAAATATTTCACATTGGTTATAAAGTGATATTTGTTTAAAAAGTTTTTAGATGATGTATCTCACATTGGTTACAAAGAAATGTATCTCATATTATTTAGAAATGAGTATTGGTTATAAAAGTCATTAGATAAAGACATTTTTTGTTATTACCAATAGAAAATATGTATCCACATTGTTTAGAAATGAATATTGTTTAAAAAGTCTTTTATCCACTACTATTATTACTAATAGAAAATATGTATACCACATGGTTAGAATGTGGTGTTGTTTTTAAAGTCTTTAGATAAAAGACTTAAACTTTCATTACCAATAAAAATATAAAATAAGTATCTCACATTGTTTAAAAATGAATTATGATTTTAAAAGTTTTTAACAAAATGACTTCTAATATTATTATCAAGTTAAATGTTAATTTTAAAAGTCTTTAGATAAAAAAAATTACTATTATTATTAATACAAAATATGTATCTCACGTTAGCTAGAAACTTATATT
The DNA here is from genome assembly GCA_013146195.2 of Codonopsis lanceolata. Classification (NCBI taxonomy): domain Eukaryota; kingdom Viridiplantae; phylum Streptophyta; class Magnoliopsida; order Asterales; family Campanulaceae; genus Codonopsis; species Codonopsis lanceolata. The sequence goes on along the minus strand of CM028379.1, from coordinate 151,167,750 downwards.
AATTTTAAAAGTATTTAGGTAAAAAAATCGTTTAATATTAGTAACAATATAAAAAAAATTATAACAATAGAAGAGATTAACAATCTAATTATAATGTCTAAAAGTTATATTATTATTACAAATATATATATATATATCTCATATTATACCCGTGCATAGCACGGGCTAAATAACTAGTTTTAGAAAATGTTTAAAAAGTCACATTTGTATTTAATATTATGGTACTAAAATGGCGTAGTTTGAGTTTCATAGCTAAAGGGGATAATTATTGAGTCCAAATTTTAGAAAATAATTAAAAAGTCACTCTTTTTTTTCAATATTAAGGTACTGAAATGACATAGTTTGAGTTTCATAGCTAAAGTGAGTAAACGAAGGAGTTTGAAATTGTACTTATGTTGGTGGTATACAAATTTGGACTCTGTAGTAGGAATAGGATGTGGCCACATATTAACAAAACTTCATTTAATCGTGCAAGAAATTATGGATTTTGCTATGAAAAATATCAAAATTGTTATATACATATTAATTTTATTTTAAAATTGAAAAAACTCACAAACAAAGAGGTTCCGTTAACCGTTATCATGTATACTAGCTTCTATAAATTTGGACCACAACTTTGTCTTGTGAATGTAGAGTTGCTGTTTTGTTTACGATGCGCAATTCCCACCTAGTGAAACTGAAATAGACCTATAGCCTATACATACGTGTACGCATCAGATTCTTATACGGCCGAAAGACAACCACACATTTAATCTATTTTCTATACCCTATTTTTTACATTAAAATATTATACGTTACAAAAAATGAGATGTAGAGAAGAGAGTAATTTTTGGGATACAGTTAACACCACCCTTTTTATATGAATCACATCTTAGTATTATATTATAGAAAAGGGAGAATAATCCATTATGTGGCGTACAATATCGTAATACATTTCTATGCATAATTTTTAGTTCACAGAATATGGTTGTACTTGCACATACATAGAAGCCTTGTGGGAAAAGGGCCTTTTTATTTTATTGCGTTGCATAACTTAACCCCAAAAAATTAAAAAATTACTCCTTAATTGTTTTTGAAAGTTACCTTTACTATTTTACGTTTTGATTTTCAGTTTAATTGATTACACATTTTTTAAAAATACACACTATCCCAAATATTTATAATAGAGTTAAGAGTAAGTTTCAAATAAAACTATTTTACATATTCTAATTTATAAGATGGAGCTAATACTCGTACGAAGGTCTTTCATAAGTTTTTGACCAAATTATCTATTCTTAGTTTGTTTGCTAACTTAAATGGAAATATGAGTGCACAAAATTGCTTTGTGTGAGAGGCTTCCTTCTAGAAAGAGGGAATTAGTATTATTAACTAGTATAAGCTCTTATCCATTTTTATATTACTGTACTTTGACAATGAGTCAATGACTAATAAACCCTCCTCCGTAATTGTCTTCCCTACTTTCTTGTTTCTAGTTTCTAGTACAAAAAGACCAACACAATAACACATTTTCTTTAACAAAATAAATAATCTCATTCATTTGATATTGAATAACCAATATCTATCTCATCTGCTTGGAATTATATATGAGTGATTTGATGCCTGCACTTCCATTGGCAAAAATAAACATTTTTAAATTATAAATTTAAACATATAGTGGTAGAGCTAGGAAATAGAAAAAATAAAATAAAATCCCAAAAATTAGACATTCCATCTACACACTAATATCCCCCCTACAAAACTAAATTCAAGATAATGAATAATATAAGCGGGAGAAAATAAAATTATGTATGATATCAAGTATGCAATATTAAACGAAAGTGAAAGAAAATCTTAATATTAAATTAGATGTCAATATCCAATCCCTCCAAAGCTATGAAATGATACTCATCAATCTCAAACCATTATACTCAATCAAGTTCCTAAATAATCGTCTTTTTTACTCGATTCATCGTTAAAAATAATAATTGACTATACTTGTATTATAAATATTAAGGTATGTGTGATTTTCTTTAATTCCATTGTCGATATTGACATAATTAAAGTAAATAAAAAAACAAGAATAAAGTAGTAATAGTGTTTTTTAAAAATAAAAAATTTGAAAGAGGACAATTATTTTACAATTGGCAAAAAAAAAAAGGAACACAATTATTCGGGAACGATGAGAGTACATGATTGCAGGTCTATGGTTAGCGCCTTCCGAGGCTATATACATCTGTAAGAAATAAAAATTTAGGTAAGACGATTTTGAGGAGCAAAATTTATCATATTTAATAAAGAAGCAAAGTAGCAAACCACTTGCAATGGATTCAATATTCCAGGATAATTGTTTAATATATATTATTTTTGATTAATATTACTTTTATTTCCACTTAAAAAAATTAAGAAGGCAGAAGTAAAGCATTGACTTCCAAGAAAGGTTATGGAGTAGGGTAGGACAGATAGGCAATGTACATAATACTAACACTATTTAACTTTGATTAACCTCTCATTTTTGAGGGGCACAAATGGAAACCAAAAGATGGCTTCAAAGTTCAATCTCCAACAATTAAATTAAATTAAAAGTTAACGGAAGGAATGACTTAACGTCATCGCCCCAACGACACGTGTACATTCAAACACGACTAGCGTTCGCCGGCACCACCGGTTCCCACATGTTCTATAAGACGGCCCCACCCTTACCCCCGCCCTCCCTCTCCCTCTCCCTCTCCCTCTCCCTCCTATAAACCACATAAACCTGTTCGAAAACAAAGAAAAAGAATCTCATCTCTCCTCTCAAACTTTCTTTGCCCAATTCTAATCCAAATTGGGGTTCACCCGCAGGTTCTTCCTCTTTTCTCTCTTTATTTCCCGTTGTAAATACTCTGATATTTTATAATATGATTTATCTCAATCTTCAACCCTAAGTTGAAATACTTTATTATTCAATTTTTATCTAGTTTCTTCACCTGTAGGTTTCTTGATCCTTGGTGGCTTTGTTCTCTATTATTCCGATTTCGAGTTTTTTTTTTCTTTCTGGGTAGTGTTTAATTTAGTTAATTATTGATTTTGCTATTTGAGTTTTGCTTAATTTTGGATTTTTAAAGTTCGTTAATGGGTGGGATTTTAATGGATCTTTGATAAAATCGGAATCTTTATTTGTGGGAAGACTGTTTTGTTTGTTGTACTTTACAACCTTTATACGATTGCTCAAAATAATTCAGTTTTCCCACAATTGGGGTTCTTTTTTTATACATATATACATTTATATGTAAAATTAGGTGGTGAGTGTGAATTTCAGTGTTTGGTGTTCAGAAAATCTGAGCTGGGTTTGTGTAGTCTTCAGCTGGATATTCCTCAAATTCAAGCTTTTCAAAATAGGGAAATTTGTGGTTGGAAGTGTCTTGAATTGACCGGTTTGATTGGATTGGTTGAGATTTTGGGGGTTTACTTCATTAAAGATGGTAGAATCGATTGCTGCAACTTCCCTTTTGGGGCACCGACCGATATTTGGAGGATGTTGCAGGAAAGATGTCTTGGGTAGAAAGATTGTTAATGCTTGTCCTTTCCCAAGATTGGGAGCTAGCAGGATGTTAGCTCCTCCAATCAAGGCCCAAGCAATGGAGTTGACCAAAGAGGCATTTTCTTATAGAGAAAGAGAGCGACTATCTCGGAATTTTAATGTCGAGTTTGATACAGCTGATCGGAAACCAGGTGTCTGGCCACCCGAGAACAAGGCCGATATGCCCTCATTGCAGAATCCATTGCTTCGGCAAGAAAGGATGGGTTGTGGTTGGTTAGGTGCTATATTTGAATGGGAGGGAGTGCTAGTAGAAGATAACCCTGATCTTGAGAAGCAAGCATGGCTTGTTCTTGCAGAGCAAGAAGGAAAATCTCCTCCTCCAGTTTTCACTCTGAGTAGAATAGAAGGAATGAAGAACGAGCAAGCAATATCCGAAGTTCTTTGTTGGTCGAGAGATCCCTATGAGGTGAGGAGAATGGCTTCAAGAAAGGAAGAAATATACCAAAGATTGCAAGGTGGGATTTATAGATTTCGAAATGGTTCCCAAGAGTTTGTGGATGTTCTGATGCATTACAATATCCCTATGGCCTTAGTTTCAACCCGTCCAAGAAAAAACCTCGAGAAGGCAATTGGAGATATTGGCATAGAAGGGGTATTTAATGCTGTGGTGGCGGCAGAGGATGTTTACAGAGGGAAGCCAGATCCAGAGATGTTTGTCTACGCATCTCAGCTTTTGCAGTTCATTCCTGAACGGTGTATTGTGTTTGGGAACTCTAATCAGACGGTGGAGGCTGCTCGTGATGCGAGAATGAAGTGTGTGGCTGTGGCTAGTAAGCATCCCATGTATGAGCTTGGTGCTGCAGACTTGGTGGTGAGGCGACTAGATGAGCTTTCAGTGGTAGATTTAAAGAACCTTGCTGCCGTTGAATCAGCTGAATTTGAGGAGCCTGAGTTGGAGATGGGGATTGAAGAAGATGATTGGGACCCATCTTCGACAGTGGTGGTTGATGATGGTTTCTGGTAATTTCTTGCAAATGTACAGTTGTTTTATGCCTAATCTAATTCTTCGTGATAAAGGCTCTGTATTGGCTACCCCGTGTATACTAAATAGGGGGGGGGGACAAAATTTAAAAAAAAGAAGAGAAAAATGAATATGTAGAAGAAGGTAGTCTGCATTGGATTACCATTTATGTTATCATGTAAATATATATATTTTCCGGTGTTGTACAAAACGTTTAGCTCTTTCATAAATTATTACCCTCTTTCTATACATATTCCTGTGATTTCATTCTTTAACTAATCAATCTCCCTCGGAAGATGTTTTAAGATATGTTCGTGGGCAAGTAGGCTGACTTCCAATCGGCATTGGAAAAACATTACAGTTCCAACCATTTCCATATTTTCATTATTAATCATGAGCACATGATGGGAGCGTGTACGTTCTTTCTACGGCTTCCTTTTAAGTTTCTTATAACAGTACAGTATTTTGTGATGGTTTCCTTAAGTTCTTGTAACTGTACATTATTTTGAGATTGATCTATCTTTATTGGGTTTGGGTAGGTGTCTGTCTAAATTGGGTTCTTTCTCGTGATTTGAGATGAAAACCAAAATGAGAAACGTAAAGAGATGGTCTGTGTGATCATTTATCTATGGTTGGTCTGCTCTGGACTACATTTATATGGTCATTTATCTATCACAATTCACACCTATTTGTAAGCGCAGTGAATACAGTTCAGTCTGTAGATTGGTTAAAATGGTCGCTAGTTTTATGGTTTCACTGTTAACTGTGAAGGCTTCGTTTCTTCACCGATGGCTTGTCGATCCAAGCAATCATTTTCTGTATGTTCATTGAATGACCCTTTTCTGAGCTTGGGTTCTTTTTGTTTTTTGTATTAGTGAAGTTCATTTCAGCTTCTGGAATGACTTGCTAGAAACTTTTACCGCATTTATTTTTTCTCATTTTTATGTAAGAAAATGATATCCATACAACAAATGCTACAACTTTTCTTACGACTATGACTTGAAGAAGAGTGAAGTTGTTTTGGTAAAAGACAACTTTACCTTCCTTCAAAGCTTAATTGTAAGTAAAGTTGTAGCATTGGTTCTGAGGCTAGCAATGTTATTTTCAGTATGTATCGGTTTCGTGTGGCAGGCAGGCACTAGCAGACAGTGTGCACCCATGACCCAACCAATCTCGATGACACACTTAGTGTGCCTAAGGGAGTACTGAATTGGATGCAGCCGACGTGTGCGAGTGAGTTTTATGTGTATGTGTGTGTGTGTAAACGTCAAGGGTGCATCGTGTGCATGCCTGCATGTGATATGTGTTAACCACTTAACCATACTTATGCCACTGTTTTACTGCGTGGGTTTCTTGATTTGCTTGGAATTCCTGTACTTTCACATATGATTGTTCAGGTGTGGCCTTGATCAACCTTTGGGAGATTGCATAAAAGGAAATCGTCTTTCGATTCAATGCCGCTTTCTGTGTATAACTTAGCTGGATGCTGCATGCGCTGGTCTTAAATGTAAATCAAGGTCACTAACATCAGGAGTACATTTTTCGCTCAAATGTTCGATTTTCCCTCTTGATTTTAGTTACTAATCTCTCTCTCTCTCTCTCTCATGGGTGGATCTAAAGGGTAAGAATTTTTTTAAAAAGCGTCGTCATTAATATTAATCTCTTTTATAATTATGCATGTGATAGATAAGGCTTATTAAGTAGTGACTATTAAAGGTGGCAATGGGCTGGGGCAGCCCGACCTGCATCAATCCCACCAGGCTAATCGTTAGAATTGGGGTAGGCTAGGCGAGCCCGAAACTTCATTGGCCACCAAAACAAGAGTTCAAGCCCGCCTCCATTGGACACTGCAAAATCCACCGGGTTAAGAACGAAGTTGACTCATAATGGGCTGGCCCAAAATTTTACCGGCCCTATGCACACTAAAGCCCAACCCAGCATGATACCGAGTGGGCCGGACCAGCTCTACTGATTATATGTAATTTCTTTTTTCAATTAATAAAATTATCTTCAACGGTTATTAGTGTAGAAACTAATTAAGTTTGAGAATAATGACATAGCATTTTCATTTATTGAATCACATATTTATATAGAGAAAGTTGTAATTAGGATTACACTAGGAGTGTAGTACAAGAAACTTTTACAACGAAGAAAATATAATAAGGAAAGAACTATACAAGGTATTAACAAATAAATAATAAATATATTATTCTCTGATATGCCCCTGTAAGATGGACGCTCGATAGGAGAGACTAATCTTATAAAGTAATTGATGGAAGAGCTGGTGAGCAAGCGGCTTGGTAAGGGCATTAGCCAACTGTTCCACTAAGGAGACATGAGAAACCCGTAATAGCCCATCCTGAACTTGTTGCCGAATGAAGTGAAAATTCAGGGCCACATGCTTTATACGAGTATGGAAGACTGGGTTGGAGTACGGGTTAGTGACACCCACATTGTCACAATAAACGAGAGGTTGAGTCGGGGAGGTGATACCGAGTTCACCGAAGAGAGACACAATTCAGTGAACTTCAGCAGCAGTGGCAGCCACTGCCCGATATTCAACTTCAGTCGAGGAGTGAGTAGCAATGCCTTGTTTCTTGGAGCTCTAAGAGATCGGATTGCTCCCAAGATAGACAATGTAGGCATTGGTGGATGTGTAGTCATCTTTGTTGCCCGCCAAGTCTGTATCAGTGAACGCATGGAGAACGGGAGGAGATTGACAATGAAGAAGAATGCCCACATCAATAGTGCCGTAGAGATATATGAGAACCCGCTTGACCGCATTCCAGTGCTCGGTGGTCGGCTTATGCATGAACTAAGAGAGTTTTCTGACGGCATAGGCGACATCAAGGCAAGTAAGGGACAGATACTGAAGACTTCCGACCATCGCGCGAAACTCTATAGGATCCGTGAGTGCAGTGCCCGACTGAAGTGTCAAAGTTGGCGAGGTGGCTAGGGGAGTAGCAACTGGGTGAACATCTGTCATACCCGTACGAGCAAGAAGATCGACAATGTATCCTCACTAGGAGAACAGGAGACCACTTGGTCACTTGACAACCTCAACACCAAGGAAGGTCTAAACTGCAGTAGGCTGATTTCCAGTTCGTTGTACCATGCTCGGGGAGCCAGCTTAAGGTCATAATCCTTGTCGATGAAGCTAGGTGGTTGAGAAAGTGCCTTGGAGAAAGGCATTGTTCACATTTAGGTGCTGAAGATTCCACCCTTGGCATACGGCCAGCAATAGAACTAGGCGGACAGTGGTCGGTTTAACCACTGGGCTAAAATTCTTGTGATAGTCAATTTCTGGTCGCTGGTGAAACCCTTTGGCCACTAGACGAGATTTGTAGCGGTCAATGGTGCCATCAGCATGTCGTTTGATGCGGAAGATCTATTTACAACCAACAATGTTGCGGGCATTGGTCGAGGGAACTAGATCCCAAGTGTCATTGCAAGTTAGTGCATCATACTCGTCAGACATGACCTGGCACCACTTAACATCTTTGAGAGCTTGAGTGACACATGTTGGTTCGCTGTTCGCTTCCAGTTGAGCCGAGAGACTCAGTTTGGTGAGCGGTTTGTAGATATTATTTTTGGAGCGAGTAACAATGGATGAGGTACCAGCAGCAGCGGGCATAGGAACTTGCTTGAATTCAGCGGGTACAAGAATTATCTCGGGTTCAGCGGACACGGTGCTCTCCTCTGGCATGGGGCCAGGGGCCGAGGAGGTTGGAGCATCAGCACAAGAACTGTCTCGAGTGCAGCGGGCATAGTTCTCACCTCGGACAGGTTACAAGGTGTTGAGGAGGGTTGACCAGAAGACACGGGACTTGTAGCGGGCAATATATTGTTTGGGTGAGATTGGTGTGTGGGGGAGCTGAGATCAACCACAGTTTGATTAGTGTTAGGAGCTATTGACATGAAGTCACTAGAGCGGGCAGCGGATGATGTGTATGAATCCGGGAGCAGTTCATGTGTTGATAACCAAGTGGCGCGAGTAGAGACGCGAGTGGAGTGAGTGGGGCGAGCAAGGTGGGTGGCGATAGTGGAGAAGGTAGACTCAACAAACCAAACATGACGCGAGATGAACAATTTGGTGGTGCCCGGATCATAACATAGATAGGCACTTTGGGTGAGCGAGTAGCCGAGGAAGACACAAGGAGTGGAGCGAATAGCGAGTTTGTGGGCCGAGTAAGAAGTTCTGATACCATGTAGAAACTAATAAAGTTTGAGAATAATAGTATAGTTTTTCCATTGATTGAATCACATATTTATATAGGTAGAGTTAAAATTAGGGTTACACTAGGAGTGTGGTACAAGAAACATTTACAAAGAAGAAAACATAAGGTATTAACAAATAAATAATAAATATATTATTATCTGATAATTACAGTTTATAATATTTTAAATAAATAGTCCACGTTGTACCAAAATTCTTATATATATATATATATATATATATATAGCCTTTGTTTGAGTTGTTAGGTATGTAAAAAACAGTTTGCATCTCTTATAAGAAGATCAGACAATCTATGTATCTCTCACAATTCTTAATAAAATCTCTTTCAAGATTTCAAGGTTGCAAGACTCAAATCTTATCATGGTATCAGAGCTTGAGATCCTATTCATCAAATCTACTTTCGCCTATCACAAGTGGTAAAACCCTCTAATGTGTTATTGTTTCTTGTTTTCATATCTTCTTGTTTTTAGTCTCTCTCAATTATACCTGTGAATTCTTTCAAATATGTCTAGGGATTCTTCTAACCCTTCAAAACAAGAAAACATTATTGTTGATGATTATGATTTTCCTGAAACTTCTCTTCAATTAAATTCTGGGCATCCTTTATATCTTCGTCCCAATGATCATCTGAGAATGAATCTTATTTCTGAAGTCCTCTCTGAATCCAATTTCAATCAATGGAGAATCTCAGTGACCACAACTCTCTCTGCCAAAAACAAACTTGACATGATCAATGGATCCAACAAGAAAACCCTCCATTCATCCAAATACGTGAATGCCTGGGAAAGATGCAATAGCGTGGTGGTTTCCTGGTTACTTAACACTATCAATTCTGATATTAGACAAAGTATTGTCTACTTCTCCACTGCCTATGAAATCTGTAAGACCCCGATTCTCGGTTAGCTTGAATTGCGTGCAATGCTCGCATTTCTTCCTTGGTTTATGACTTATTTGATTTCTGAGAGAGTCTAGATCTGTATGAGAGATCACATTAAGACCAAAACAATTTTAAGAGATGCCATTTAGTTGTTGACTTGCCAAAGTCACAAGTCGTAACTCGACGATAGTCGAAATGCGACGCGATTGAGAGTTTACTCGGGTTTTATGTTCCTGACCTCGATTTGGTCCTAGACCTTTACATGATGATTGATTAAAATTTTTAGATGTATTAATACTTCTAGTTGGATGTATTTATTAAATCTTGCGATGTTTTGACGCTTCGAGAATAGCAATTCTCCTTATCCCGTAGTTTGAGATTGAGCCGCGTGAGCGCCTCGCCTTTTGGGAGTTCTTTTCTCCCATCCTGTTGTTCATCATCCGTGAAATTCAATCCCATTTTATAGCCCTTTTAAGTGTTTATAATCATTTTTATAAAGTTTACATGTAGTCACGACGCTCAAAGTATAGTCGCCGCCATATGTTTAATTTCGAATAATTTAATTATGATTCGCTTTTGTTAACGTATCGCTGTATTTTCCTTACACTTAGTTTTGTTGTAACATTGGGTATGTGTTTGGGACCTTTCATTAGTCTTTTAACATGCTTTAAAACAAGTAATTATGCTTGTTCATTCGTTGTTTCGATCGTTAGTTTGTTCAGTAATTTCATCCGTTATACAGCATTTAGGATTGATTTTTGGTACGCTGCTGATTTGTTTGATCGAGAAACCTTGAGAAAATTTTTGTTTGGTTTGGGGTTTTGAGGCTTCTAGTTAGGACATTTACAGTGGCAGAGAAAAAAATCGCTGCTGCTTCGCCGAACGGTGTTCAAACCGAGCCATCGCAGTTGGACGCGCGCAGCCCAGTACAGAAGCTACAGCACTGTAGCTTCGAGCAGCCTACTCCCTGTTTTGGGTTTTGATGTGTAATTCCTATCCTACCCTCATTAAACCCTCTAAACCCTTCCTAACCCACAAACTAAGTCCTAATCATGTCCTAACATGTTTGGGTAGTTAATTAGAGTTTGATTAGTGGCTAATTACATCTAACACTCTCTAATTGTACCAAGGAAATCTCATTTGTGCCCTTACTAAATGGGAGGTATAAATAGCCTAATCTCTTCACAAATTCAGCCACTTCTCTCATTTCTCCTCCTTCATCTAAACCGTATAGTGAGAGAGAGTTGGGAGACCATGGAAGCTTGAAGCCCTAGGTCTTCTCCTCAAATCCTTGAAGATCCAACCGTTGGATGACCACCAAACTGGATTCTTGACGATTCGACGAGGAACAACTTCACCGATCGGATTTCCGCTCCTTCAAGTTTTATTTTAGTCAAGTAAGCTACTAGACCTCTATTCTCTTGATTTTGTGCTCATTGACCCTAAGGAAAACAAAGAGGATTGCTATTTGAGGTCAATGAGTACACAAGCATGATGTGTGTGATTTTATTTTGATTTTTTGGATTTTGATGGGTGAACTTGCTAGAAGCATGATTAGGTTGATTTTTATGCTTAATGGAGTATGTTGTTAAGTTGCAATTGATAATTTAGACTTGGATATGATGAGTATTTGATTCCCTAAAAATCTAGGGTTGATTATATGTTGATGAACTAAATGGGTTAAGGGTTATATGTATGATTTTTGGAGTTTATATGAATATTATGAATTGTTAGAATCATACATAGTTATGTGTTTGGGAGTTTGGAATTAAACTTGAAGAATCTTGAATTTTGATTGTAAGTATGAAAGGTGAATCTTGACATACATGTTATAATGCTTCGTTTGACTTTTAAAAATAAAGTTGACCTTCATGTTTATGAGAGTATAATGCCGTCCAATTCATGAATTTTGGTTGTGAGCATGAGTAATGATTTATCATTTTGGTTCACATGAATAAAATGTAAGGTTTGACTTCATTGAGTTGAGTTGACTTTATATAATAAGAGTATGTTGGTCAACTATAATTCATGAATTTAAAGTTATGAACATGTTAGATAAATTTACATGTTGGTTATGAACATACTAAATGAAATTGCATCTTGTTTAGATTAATGGTTATTTTGGATGAAAGCATGTTTGATTAAATGCTATATTGAGATGCATGCTTAAATTCTAATGGTTGACTTTAAATGTTAAGTGTTGACCTATGAACTATGTTTTGGGTTTTGTTGGGAAAGAATGGATTGTAGGGTTGCACAATGTTGCTAACCTTAAGAACTTAGCCATGAATATTAGTTAATGAATAATAAGAGGGCTATGATGCAAATAGCTTCTATGCCTTCAAATTTGAAAAGAGTAGAAATGACTCAACGGAGTCTATTATTGGACTAATATGAATATAGTGAATCACATATTGAGATCCTACGGAATTTCGGGTAGTCTTGATGGAGGTTAAGCCTCCGAGCGTTTTCAAGTGTATGAAGAACACTTGGGTATTAGAGACTTGATAATATCGCTCTAAGATGATTATGTGTAATTAGTTAGCATAGAAATGCATAACTATGTGATTTATAAGTAAATATCTACTTGATTGGATTAGTACTGTGTTGTACTTTTCCTTTATTCGAGCATGTGAGTATATATTACATGTGCTTGAGTTTGAGTCCGGAGGTTTTGGTTTGAGTTTTTGGCGGACGATGCATTGTCTTCACGAATTGTGAGATTCGTGATCGCAATGGATCGTCGTGCCGGGTTTGCACACACCCTCCACCGATGGCCACTGGGGAAGTAGCTCATCTTAGTTAGAGTAATACACATGACTTTGATAGCTATGGAACCCGAGCGAGATCAAGCTGGGACGCCGATACCACGAAAAAGGTTATCGAGGACACGCTTGTTTCTCGCAGGAGTCGCACTGAAACAGAAAAAAGAAAATCATCTTCTCTTGGTTATGTGGTTTATGTTATGAGCACGTATGAATTGTTGTGCTACATGGTTAATGGATGATTTTTTATGAGATGATGATTTCTTGATAAGATGTTATAGTAAAAATATAACATGCTAGTGAAATGATGATTTTTATGATTTATGTTATACTAAAATTATAACATGCTATTTATGATTTGAATGGAAACAATAGTCTCTCATTCATGAATTTTTATATGAGTTGTAATAAATTAAGAATTATGAAACTCATGGTGCAATTGGTTTATATGGTTTGATGGGAGTTTAAATGTAGAAATAAAATACTACATATTACGAATTTAGAATCATAATCTATTGATATGATTTATTTCATGATAATTTATGAAGAATTATATTCCATGTGACTATGGTTGGATTTGGTTTGTGTGGGAAATTATACCATGAAATGTTACATCATGAGTATGACATAAGATGTACATGTTTTATTTGAGCATTATGCCATGCCATGACATTGCATCTTTAGTAGCTTACTAAGTCATTATGACTTACTCGCTTGCTTTGTTTTCCTTAGATTCGAGCCGAGCTAGTACTCGAAGGAACCGCCGAGCCTACGATAGAAGTGTAATTTTTATAAAGGTTGCTACTTTAATTTATTTTTTTAGCCTTAGCTATTTGAAAGGATCGCGTTTGGGAAGTGAAGTTATATAGACTTCACTTTGGGTAGTAAGATTTTGTTATCGATTTGATTCTTGTAATTGTAAATTACTAATAAGTGGTTTTTGTGAGCCGACAAATGTTAGTCGAGCCAAGTTGTTTAAATACATATTTATTCTATCTCAAGTTATTTATATTGTTAGTTATGTTGTACTCCCAAGCATGTTTAGCCGTTGAGTGTGTAGACTAGAGTCTTAGACTTAGTGTAATGTTGGGTTCCTACCGTAACGCCGATGACTTGGTTTATTTGTGATATATATTTGTATTTCATGACGTGGAGTTTTGTTCACGTGCCCAATGTTGCAAGACGTGCGCATGCCATTTTTGGACTTTTAATTCAAGAGATTTATGATCTCTTTGGTTGTATTTGGTTTGAGCTTGTTAGCTCGGCGCCACTAGATATTTTGTTTAGCTTCCGCATGTGTTTTAAGTTATTGGCGATCGCCGTTATGGCCTTGCCCATTATTTGTCATTGCTTGTTGTTTTATGTGTTTGGCAAGCATTTACCTTTCGGGATTTCGACGCCTATCGATCCAAAGTCGGGTCGTCACAAAATCTGGGAAGATATCATCACAAGATTTAGTCAAAGTGATGCTCCCAAGATTTTCCAAGTCCAGAAGAACATTATGCTATGTACTCAAGGAAACTTAACTATCAAGGTCTACTTCACCAAATTCAGAGGGATGTGGGATGAACTCTCCAATCTACTTAAAATACCCAAGTGTAAGTGCAACTGTGCTTGTGGTAGGGGTGTAAATCGGAACCACCGAACCATCAATCGGAACTCAAACCAAACCAAACTAGGGTTCGGTTTGGTTCCGGTTTTGCTGTCGAAGACGATTCGCCCGTTCTCGCTTCAAAAATTAGAAAACCACGCTGTTCTTGGCTCGGTTCACGCTTTTGGTATCGAACCAAACCAAACCAAACCAAACCACAATCCAATTCTATATATTTTTATTTATTTATTATATAATATATATTATATTACATTTATTAACTATTTTGAACCTTTGATTTATTCATTATATATATATATATATATATGGATACTAAACCAAACAAAATCTTGATTGGTGGAGAATTATTATTTCTTCCATTGTTTGTGTTTATTTTAGAATTTGTATTGTTTTATTTATGATAATTTGTTGTTAGTAGGTTATTTCCTAATTTTGATGTTAATTTCAAATTAAAATCTTATTTTTATTGTTATTTTTAATGTTGGTTAATTTTTTTAAAAATAATTTATATAAACCACAAAACCGAACCAAACCAAACCAAACTGAGTGGTTCGGTTCGGTTCCAAGTCTTGCTCGGTTCAGTTCGGTTTGAGATTTTTGGAACCACTAGAAGGCGGTTCGGTTTGTGGTTTTGGCATAAACCAAACCAAACCGAACCACTTACACCCCTAGCTTGTGGTGCTTCTACCGAACAGGATGAGTATGATCATGTCACCAAGTTAACCACATTCTTGTTGGGCCTCTCTGAGAAATACACTACACTGATGTTAGGGGACAAAGACTCGGGATGCATCCCTTCCCTTAGTATCTAAAGTTATTTCTATGTTAGTTCAAGAGTAAGGCCAAAGATAGCATGTTAATACACATAACTTTGAAAATATCCCCTCTGCACTTATGGGCAAAATTAATACTAGCACTGGCAACAAATTCAACAAAGGAAAAAACAACATGAGGATTCCAAAATAGCTCTTCCTAAGGCAAGTTATTTTGTGAACACTGCCATGGTGATTCCCACACCTAGGATAAATGTTTATTCCTTATTGGCTATCCTGATTGGCATCCCTTATTTGGTACAAAACCTGATCCTGCCAGAATGACAAAGAACAAAGGAAAGCCCATAAACAATCCTTTTGCCAACAATGTTGTGGTTCAATAAAAACACTGGAATCAAAGACAACAAGAACAACAACACTTCTGACAACATCAGTCACTTCACCCCTGGACAAATCCAACAACTCGTGGCCTTGCTCAACAATGTTAAAGGCATTAGCTCTGCAACAATTATGATGAACAATCATGAATATCATTTGTCAGGTACAAACACAGCTTATACCAAACCTCTATGTCTTACTAGCATGAAACCTACTTCACATGACTGGATTATAGACACGGGTGCTAGTGACCACATCACCATCTATTTTGATTGTCTCATCAATCATGTCCCTGTCAATACTATGATCTACATTCCTAATGGAACTGCTTCTTCAATAACTCATAAAGGAACTGTCATCCTGTCTAATGACATTGTTCTTAAAAATGTTTACTATGTACCTGAATTTCATTTTAACCTCATATCTGGAAGCAAACTAACCATTGACAGTGGCATGTGCCTATTCTTCTCTGGAACATCTTGCTTTCTTTAAGACCAAATGTATCAGAAGGTCAAGAAGATTGGTAGATACAATCGTGGTTTATACAAATTGATCCTGTCAGATTGCAGCAATTCCAAAATAGCAAGCTAAATGCAGTGCAATAAAACCCCTAAAAAAGATATATGTAACCCCAACAACACCTTTTCCATTACTGAACCTATTGGCAAATTGTATCTTTGGCATACCAGACTAAGGCATGTGCCCTTACACTCTATGAACATATTAAATCTCTTGATGTTCAATTCAACTCTACTGTTCAGGTTTGTTGTGATATCTGTCATTTGGCCATGCAAACTAGACAACCATTTCACTTAAGTAGTTCTTATAGCACTAAATTGTTTGATTTAATTAATTGTGATGTATGGGGACCCTATAGAAAGGGTAATTTATGATTGTTTTCACCTCCTTTCTTACTATTGTGGATGACTGTTCTAGGGCCACTTGGACCTTTTTGTTGAAATCCAAAACTCAAGTTTGCCAAATCCTTCAATATTTTCTCAACTTGGTGAAAACTCAGTTCAAAAGTAGTGTTAAGCATCTTAGAGTTGACAGTGGTACTGAGTTTCTCAATAATGGAGTTGGTAGTCTTTTACTTTCTCAAGGATTGTTACATCAATGCACATGTGTTGATACCCCTCAAAGCAAAATGGAAGAGATAAGAGAAAACACAGCAACTAGCTTGCAAGAGCCTTAAGGTTTCAAGCCAACCTTCCAAAGAAGTTCGGGGAGATTGCTTACTAACTACCACCTACATAATTAACGAGACTCCCAACTCTATCCTCAAATTAAAAACTCCCTGAGGTTGCTTTTGGGACCTTACCTACATATAAGCACCTCGAACGCTTGGTTGCCTATGTTATGTTTCTATCCCTTCTTACAACATACAAACTCTCTCCGGATCTCAAAAATGTATGTCCATTGGCTATCCTAGCAATAAGAAGGCCTATAAAGTCTATAATCTAGATACCTCATCAAGTTATGTACAACAGAGATATTGTTTTCTATGAATCCATCTTTCCTTTCAAAAATCCAAAGGTTCCCTCTGCACCTATAAATGAAGATGGCTAGTTCACTGATCACCCTATTGACTTGGAAAGTGAAAGTCAACATGAGCCCAATTCCAATCATCCAATTGGAGACAACATTCCTACTACTAACCCCTCTACTGCTGAATCAAATAACAATGTTCATAATGAAAACCGGTCTTATGATATAAGTGATTCTACTAGTAACCCTACCTTTATGAATCCTCAACCACACCTATTAGACCACAAAGGCACAAGACTGCTTCCTGCCAAATTCAAGGACTACAGCGATTTACCACCAAACTTAGAGCAACCCTCAATCAACTACACCACTCCTTATTCCATTGAAAAATCACGCTCTTATGTCAATGTTTCAACAACCTACAAAACCTTCTCTTGCAATATATCCTCCATACATGAGCCAAAATCTTATCAACAAGCTCTTAAAAACCCATTGTGGTGCAAAGCTATGACTAAAGAGTTACAAGCTCTGGAAAAGAACAAAACACGGACTCTTCAAAGAACTTCCTATCAAAAAGAAAACTTGATAGGGTGCAAATGGATCTATAGGGTAAAGTACAATGCGAGATGGGACTGTTGACAAATATAAAGCAAGACTAGTGGAAAAGGATTTACACAAGTTGAAGATGATGACTACTTTGAAACTTTCTCTCCAAGTAGCCAAGATGAGTTCTTTAATTAAGAACATTTCTTGCTATAGCAAGATAACTAAGCAATGACCTATATTTGAATTGGATGTCTCAATGCCTTTCTTCCGCAGAGAGTCTATATGGATCTTCCTCTAGGATACTTCCACAACATGACTCAAGTCTCTTCACCTATTGTATGCAAATTAACCAAATCTCTCTATGGGCTAAAACAAAGCTCCAAGAAAGTGGTTTGAAAAACTCTATACCACTCTTCTTCACTTTGGATTTCATCAGTCCAAAAATGATCATACTCTTTTTACCTTTAACATTTGGTTCCAAGTTTGTTGTTATTCTTGTTTATGTTGATGATCTACTTATCACGTAAACAAATGAGGAATTGATTAAGCATGTAAAAGTCTTATCTCCGCCTAAATTCCATGTTAAAGATCTTGGTCACTTGAGATACTTCGTCTATAAGTTCCCCGTAAACAACTGTCTCTGCCTCCATCAAAGGAAATATGTTATGGACATTATCACTGACAGTGGTTTAACAAATGCCAAGCCTGTTTCCACTCCCATTGAAAAGAATCACAAACTTGCTACAACTTCTAGTTCCATCTTTTAAAAACCCCACACCTTATAGAAGACTCATTGGCATTCTTTATATCTCTCTACGTAACTCGACATTGTATATGGAGTACATGTCCTAAGCCAATTCATGGCTAAACCCCTTATACATCAATGGCGTGCTACTTTAAGGTCTGGTAGTACATGGAAGTCTGCCAAGGACTATTCTTTTCCACTACTGGGTAACTCGTCTCTCACAACATCTGTGATTCTCGATTGGCTGCATGTCCTATCACAAGAAGATATCTATCAGGCTTCTGTGTGTATCGAGGCACTTCTTTCATATCCTGGAAATGCAAAAAAAAAAACAACAACAACAACAATTAGCAGGTCTTCTGCAGAGGCAGAGTATAGGAGTATGGCCAACACTTGCTGTGAAGTAAAGTGACTGATATCTTTTCTTTAAGACTTTCATATATCTCCAAAGTTACTTGTTCATCTTCATTGTGATAATCAGTTTGCCCTTTATATATTTGTCAATCCAGTGTTCCATGCAAAAACAAAATACATAGACATCGAGTGTCATTTGGTTTGAGAAATGATTCAAAAAGGACTGGTTTCTACTCATCATATTCCATCTTTTTGATCAACCAGCATATATGTTTTCAAAGGTTCTACCATCTCCTCAATTCAACTATCTTTTGTCTAAGATGCAAGTCACAAATCTGTTCTCTCCTTCCAACTTGAGGAGGGATGTTGAAATATCCACAACAGCAGCAACAAACTAAATCCTTAATGGATTACAACTTTAATAATAATAAAAACAACTTAAAGCAATAATAAACTAAATCTAATTTTAA
>CM028379.1:151076446-151148885 GCA_013146195.2 Codonopsis lanceolata | reverse complement strand
GTTAAGTTAAATTAAGTTAAGTTAAGAAGTTAAGTTAAGTTAAGTTGCTTCGTTAAGTTACGTATTTAACATTAAGTTACGTTAAGTTAGAGGATTAAGTTAAGTTAAGTTAATTCGTTAAGTTAAGTTAAGTTAAGTTAGGAGGTTAAGATTAAGTTAAGTTAAGTTAAGTTAAGTTAAGTTAAAGTTGAGATTAAGTTAAGTTAAGTTACGTTAAGTTAAGTTAAGTTAAGTTGCAATTCAGTTAAGTTAAAGAAGTTAAGTTCTTACGTTAAGTTAAGTTGAGTTAAGTTAAGTTAAGTTACATTAAGTTAAGTTAAGTTGCGTTACGTTAAGTTAAGTTAAGTTAAGTTAAGTTAAGTTAAGTTAAGTTAAGTTAACGTTAAGAAGTTAAGTTAGTTAAGTTAAGTTAGTTACGTTAAGTTAAGTTAAGTTACGCTAGTTAAGTTAAGTTAGTTAGTTAAGTTAAGTTCGTTAAGTTAAGAAGTTAGTTAGATTGCGTTAAGTTAAGATTAAGTTAAGTTACGTTAAGTTAAGTTAAGTGCGCTAAGTTACGTTAACGTTAAGTTAAGTTAGTTAGTTAAGTTAAGTTGCGTTAAGTTAAGTTCGTTCTGCGTTAAGTTAAGTTAAGAAGTTAAGTTAAGTTAAGTTAAGTTAAGAAGTTAAGAAGTTGCGTTAAGTTAAGTTAAGTTAAGTTACGCTAAGTTAAGTTAAAATTCAGTTACGTTAAGTTAGTTTAGTTAAGTTTACGTTAAGTTAAGTTAAGTTAAGTTAGAGTTAATTACGCGTTACATTAAGTTAAGCTAAGTTAAGTAGGTTACGTTATTGAAATTAAGTTAAGTTAAGTTAATTAAGTTAAAGTTAAGTTAAGTTAAGTTAAGTTAAGTTAAGTTAAGTTCGTTAAGTTAAGTTAAGTTAAGTTAAGTTACGTTAAGTTAAACAAGTTCTGATTAAGTTAAGTTAGTTAAATTAAGTTAAGTTACGTTACGTTAAGCTAAGTTAAGTTATGTTAAGTTAAGTTAAGTTAAGCTAAGTTAAGTTAAGTTAAGTTAAGTTAAGTTAGGTTAAGTTAAGTTATGTTACGTTTAAGTTAAGTTAAGTTACGTTAAGTTAAGCTAAGTTAAGTTATGTTACGTTTAGTTAAGTTAAGTTAAGTTAAATAAAGTTAAGTTAAGTAAAGTAAAGTTAAGTTACGTTAAGTTAAGTTAAGTTAAGTTAAGCTAAGTTAAGTTAAGTTAAGTTAAGTTATGTTACGTTAACTTAAGTTAAGTTAAGTTACGTTACGTTTAAGTTAAGTTAAGTTACGTTACCTTAAGCTAAGTTAAGTTAAGCTAAGTTATGCTAAGTTAAGTTAAGTTAAGTTAAGTTAAGTTAAGTTACGTTACGTTAAGTTAAGTTAAGTTAAGTTACGTTACGTTAAGTTATAACATTTTGCCAATAGGCATAGCGTGTTTTCATGTTATAATGGTTCATTGTACTCCATTATAATATTTTCGCAATAGGCGTAGCGTGTTTTCATGTTATAACGGTCAATTCTTACTCCATTTTACCATTTCACCAATAAGCGTAGCGTGTTTTCATGTTATAATGGTCCATCGTACTCCATTATAACATTTCGCCAATAGGCTTTATCGTGTTTCATGTTATAAGGGTCCATCGTACTCCATTATACCATTTCGTCAATAGGCGTAGCGTGTTTTCATGTTATAATGGTCCATCGTAGTCCATTATAACATTTTAAGCCATAATAGGCGTCAGGTGTTTTCATGTTATAATGGTCCATCGTACTCCATTATACCATTTCGCCAATAGCCGTCGCGTGTTTTCATGTTATAATGGTCCATCGTAGTCTATTATACCATTTCGCCAATAGGCGTAGCGTGTTTTTATGTTAAGTTAAGTTAAGTTAAGTTTAAGTTAAGTTAAGTTAAGTTAAGTTAAGTTTAAAGTTAAGTTAAGTTAAGTTACGTTACGTTAAGCTAAGTTAAGTTATGTTACGTTAACTTAAGTTAAGTTAAGTTAAGTTACGTTACGTTTAAGTTAAGTTAAGTTACGTTACGTTAAGCTAAGTTAAGTTAATTTAAGTTATGCTAAGTTAAGTTAAGTTAAGTTAAGTTACGTTACGTTAAGCTAAGTTAAGTTATGTTACGTTAAGTTAAGTTAAGTTATGTTACGTTAAGTTAAGTTAAGTTAAGTTAAGCTAAGTTAAGTTAAGTTAAGTTAAGTTACGTTACGTTTAAGTTAAGTTAAGTTAAGTTACGTTACGTTAAGCTAAGTTAAGTTAAGTTAAGTTAAGTTGAGTTAAGTTAAGTTAAGTTACGTTAAGTTATGTTATGTTAAGTTAAGTTAAGTTATGTTATGTTAAGTTAAGTTAAGTTAATTTAAGTTGCGTTTAAGTTAAGTTAAGTTACGTTACGTTAAGCTAAGTTAAGTTACGTTACGTTAAGCTAAGTTAAGTTATGTTAAGTTATGTTAAGTTAAGTTAAGTTAAGTTAAGTTTAGTTTAGTTATGTTAAGTTAAGTTAAGTTACGTTAAGTTAAGTTACGTTACATTTATAAGTTAAGTTAACTTACGTTATGTTTAAGTTAAGTTAAGTTAAGTTAAGTTAAAGTTAATTAAGTTAAGTTAAGTTAAGTTAAGTTAAGCTAAGTTAAGTTAAGTTAAGTTAAGTTAAGTTAAGTTAAGTTAAGTTAAGTTAAGTTAAGTTAAGTTACATTAAGTTACGTTACATTACGTTGAGTTACGATACGTTAAGTTACGTTACGTTACGTTACGTTAAGTTAAGTTATGTTATGTTACGTTACGTTAAGTTAAGTTAAGTTACGTTACGTTAAGTTACGTTAAGTTAAGTTGTAATGTGAATGTTTTAATTTTTGTAATTATATTTATGCTAATCATTTTAATTATTGGTATTATATTATTAAATTAACACTTCAAATATTATTTTAATTTAATTTCATTTTAAGTTAACGTTACGTTACGTTAAGTTACATTAAGTTAAGTTGTAATGTGAATGTTTTAATTTTTGTAATTATATTGATGCTAATCATTTTAATTATTGATATTATATTATTAAATTAACATTTCAAATATTATTTTAATTTAATTTCAATTTAATTTCAAATATTATTGATATTTTATATTAATTAGAATTTAATTTTCAGTTTATTTTCAGCGACGGAAAATTCTGTCGCTAAAGGTCACCTTTAGCGACGGAAAATTCCGTTGCTGAGAAATTCTGTCGCTGATGTTCACTTCCATCGCTGATGCTCAATTCCGTCGCTAAAGGTTGCCTTCAGCGACGAAATTTTCCGTCGCTGATAAATTCTGTCGCTAATGCTCAATTCCGTCGCTAATGCTAAATTTCCGTCGCTAATCAGCGACGGAAAATTTCCGTCGCTGAGAATTCCATCGCTGAAGGCACTGTTTCTAGTAGTTTAGTGGGTCAAAGAAAAGTTTTGTTGATTTGGAGAATTCATCTTCCAATCCACCTTGACCTCCCGGTAGAAAAACTGCAAAGAAAAAAGGAAAAAAATGTCATTAAGGAGGCTCAAATTGATGTGATAAGTGAAGCTAATCGTCTCGAGTCAACTCTTAATGACAAACTTGAACGATATATGAACTTTGCAGAAATGAGGTTAGAGGAAGGCGAAACAAATCGAATTACCAAACAATCACTACTAGAAATCGTGCCTTCAGCGACGGAATAAATTTTCCGTCGCTAATTAGCGACGAAAATTGAGCATCAGCGACGGATTTTATCAGCGACGGAATTTTTCATCGCTAAAGGTGACCTTTAGCGACGAAATCAGCCACGAATTGAGCATCAGCGACGGAATTTTCCGTCGCTAAAGGTCGGAATTTTCCGTCGCTGAAAATAAACTGAAATTAAATTCTGAAAACTTTCAGCGACGGAAAATTCCGTCGCTAAAGGTGACCTTCAGCGACTGAATATTTCAGAATTTAATTTCAGTTTATTTTCAGTGACGGATAATTCCGTCGTTGAAAATAAATTGAAAATTAAATTCTAATGAATATAAAATATCAATAATATTTGAAAAGTTAATATAATATCAATAATTAAAATGATTAGCATCAATATAATTACAAATATTAAAGCATTCACATTACAACTTAACTTAACGTAACGTAACAACAACGTAACGTAGCGTAACTAGCGTAACGTAACAACAATTTAATGTAGCGTAGCGTAATAATGTAGCGTATCGTAACTTAACGTAGCGTAACAGCAATGTAGCGTGGCGTGGCGTGTGTAACTTAGCAGCAGCAGCAGCTAGCGTGGCAACGTAAAATAAGCAGCAGCAAGCGTGGCGTGGCAACAACAGCGTGGCGTGGCCAGCAACAGCGTAGCGTTGCAGCAATGTGACAGCAGCAACAGCAGCAGCAGCAGCAGCAACAGCAACAGCAGCAGCAACTGCTTAACTTTGCAACAACTTTGCTTAAGCAGCGTGGCGTAACATAGCAACTTAGCTTAGCGTGGCGTGGCAACAGTTTAGCGTGGCGTAACAGCAGCTTAGCGTAACATAACAGCAGCAGCGTGGCGTGGCAGCAGCAGCGTAGCGTGGCAACTAGCGTGGCAACAGCAGCAATTTAGCAGCAGCAAAGCAACTCGACAGCGTGGCGTGGCGTGGCAAGCAGCAGCGTGGCGTGGCAACTGCAGCAAGCGTAACATGGCAAGCTTGGCAGCGTGGCGTGGCAGCAGCAACGTGGCGTGGCAACGCGTCAGGCAGCAGCAACATAACATAGCAACTTGGCTTAGCGTGGCGTGGCAACTAAGCGTGGCGTGGCAAATTTAACTTGGCGACAGCAGCAACGTAACATGGCAACAGCTTAGCGTGGCGTGGCAACTTAAAGCGTGGCAACAGCAAGTTAACAACAGCAAGCAGCAGCAGCAACTTAGCCAGCAGCAACAACAGCAGCAGCAACATAGCTTGGCTTAGCGTGGCGTGGCAACAGCAAACATAGCGTGGCAACAGCAAGCAGCGTGGCGTGGCGTAGCAACAGCAGCAACAACAGCAGCAGCAACAACAGCAGCAAGCGTGGCGTGGCGTGACTTAACAGCGTGGCGTGGCAGCAACTTAAGCAGCAACTTGCAGCTTGGCAGCAGCAGCAGCAGCTTAGCGTGGCAGCAGTAAGCGTGGCTTGGCAAGCTTAGCGTAACATGGCAGCAACTTAGCGTAACATAACAGCAACAAGCAGCAAGCGTAACTTGGCAAGCATAAGCGTGGCGTGGCGTGGCAAGCTTAGCGTGGCGTGGCAACTAGCGTGGCGTGGCGTGGCAACTTTGCTTAAGCGTGGCGTGGCAGCAGCAAGCAGCAGCTTAGCGTGGCATGGCAAGCAGCAGCGTGGCAGCAGCAGCTTGGCGTGGCGTGGCAGCAACAGCAGCAGCAGCAGCAGCAGCAGCAGCAGCAACAGCAGCAGCAGCAAGCAGCAGCAGCAAGCAGCAGCAGCAGCAACTTAGCAACAACAGCAGCAAGCAACTTGGCAGCAGCAGCAACCAGCAGCAGCGTGGCGTGGCAACAGCAAACATAGCGTGGTGGCAACAGCAAAGCGTGGCGTGGCGTGGCAGCAACAGCAACAGCAGCAGCAGCAGCAGCAGCATGGCTTAGCGTGGCGTGGCGTGGCGTGACAGCAACAAGCGTGGCGTGGCAGCAGCAACTTAGCAACAGCAGCAGCGAAGCAGCAGCAACAGCAAGCGTGGCAACTTAGCGTGGCAACTTGGCAACATGGCAACAGCAAAGCAACGCAGCAGCAACGCGTGGCAAGCAACATAACAGCGTGGCGTGGCAACGGCTTAGCGTGGCGTGGCAACAGCAACGTGGCGTGGCAACTTTGCTTAAGCGTGGCGTGGCAGCAACTTGGCAACAGCAACAGCGTAACAGCAACTTGGCTTAGCAGCAGCAGCAGCAGCGTGGCAACAGCAGCAGCAGCAGCAGCAGCAGCAACAGCAGCAGCAGCAAGCAGCAGCAGCAGCAGCAGCAGCTTGGCTTAGCAGCAACAACAGCAGCAACAGCAGCAACAGCGTGGCAGCAGCAACACAGCAGCAGCAGCAGCAGCAACAGCAACATAACTTGGTTTAACAACAAGCGTGGCAACAGCAGCAACTTAGCGTAACTTATCATAACTTGGCAATTTGGTTTAGCGTAGCGTAACAGCAACATAACATAACTTAGCAGCAACTTAAGTTAACCAACATAACATAACTTGGCTTTAGCGTAACTTGGCAAAGTAACATAACTTAACAACTTAAGCGTAGCGCAACTTAACTTAGCGTAGCGTGGTAAATTAAAGTAACGTAACTTAACGTAACGTAACGTAACTTAACGTAACGTAATGTAACTTAATTTAACGTAACGTAATGGTCCATAACTTAACTCAACTTAACTTAACTTAACCTACTTTAATTTAATTTAACTTAACATAACGTAACGTAACTTAACTTAACGTAACGCAACGTAACTTAACTTAACGTTACTTAACATAAAAACCCAATCGGATCAAATATTCGTTCACGACAAAGCATCAATTCGTTTAGCAGGTTTCCCTAATTTTAAATTCTGAAAATATTTAGCGACGAAAAATTCCGTTGCTGGAATTAAATTGAAATTAAATGATGAAAATATTTAGCGACGGAATGTGCTAGAGACATGCAACCTGATAAATTTATTATTTGTTTTGAAATATTTGTTTTTGTAAATAAATAATGTTTTGAAATATTTGTTTTTGTAAAATCCGTTTGTAAAATCCCTTTGTAAATTTAAAATAAATAATATTTTGAAATATTTGTGTTTTTGTAAAATACCTTTGTATTTATATATATATAGGAAATATTATAATCATTTTAATGAATGATAATTTTATTATTAAATTAATATTAGAAATGTTAATTTAATAATATAATATCAATAATTAAAATGATTAGCATCAATATAATTACAAAAATTAAAATATTCACATTACAACTGAACTTAACTTATATTAACGTAACTTAACTTAACGTAACGTAAATTAACTTAACGTAACGTAACTTAATGTAGCGTAACATAACTTAAAAATAATTTTGAATATTTGTTTTTAAATTTTTACTTAAAAATAATTGTGGTAGTTAATCTTTTGATTTTTAAAATAAATTGGATTTGGTAATTTAATAATATTATATTATAAAATATAATAATATTTAACTAGTTTTACACCCTTGCGTAGAACGCGCTCACACTTTGTTTTTATTAAATAAAATTCAAGCAAAATAAAAACTATAAATTGAAAGTATAAATTTAGAAAATATTCAAATAAAATTGTTTTATCTATTTAATAAAATAAATTCAAGTAAAACAAATATATTCAAATACATTTTTTTTTGGAAACATGTAATTTCACTCTCCCGCTCTTCTCTCCCGCCCTCACAGTTTTCCCCCAAATTCCCTCCTAACTTTATATAGGTTTTCCCAAAATTTCAAACACTATCTATTTCTAAAATCACGGCACTCACTCCCTGTTCAAACAGACCGGTGAATCCCTTCGTCTTATTTCATCCCGACTTCAACGACAGCTCCATCGTCACACTCTTTCTCATTCACGAATTCGCGTCTTCAGGTTCCGGCATCCTCAGTTTCTGGCTTTCTCCTTTGTCTTCGGGTTCCAGCTTCCTTAGTTTCTCTTCCGGCGTCTTAAAAAATCCTCTGGCTCTGTCTTTGCTCCTCCAGCTTTATCGCCTTCGTCTCCGTCTCCGCCTCCGTCTTCTCTTCCAAAGTCAGATCCCAAGCTCTATCTCCCATCCGACCATCACGCTTCCGGATCCGGCGGCTTGCTGATTTCTTCTCCTCGGTCGATTTCGCCCGCGATTTCTTCTCCTCGGTGGCGTCAGCGTATCACCGATCCACGGCTTGATGCCCTCAGGCCCTCACAGAGTCACAGATATTGCTCTCCTACCCCTCTTGAATGGACTTTCAATTTGCATCCTAATTTTGTACCATTATAGTTGCAAATATATGCATAGTGCATAGAAACATATGTATATATGCTAGTGATACTCTATTGGATATGAACTGAATTTTGAATACGCCCGTTAGGTATATGGATTACATAGTCCAAGTCAAATTGAGCACAGTTCAAGATATGTTTTCTAAATCAAAATAGGGTGGGTATTCTTAGCACCAGTTGCTAGGCACATATTGAGAAGGTGTATTGGTGGTTGAAGATATAATATAGGCACACATGTACGTTTATATGCTAGCAATACTCTATTTGGGTACCATGTTTTGCATATGCCCTTGGAGGATAGGTGAAGTCAAATCAAGTACACCTTGAGATGAAGCCAGGATATACAATAGGGTACCCAAATGAGTATTTCATAACATTATTATTGAATAATGGTGCATTGGTGGATGCAGATGGTGAAGGTAGTTTGTTTTCTCCAGGGAAGTTATCACAAGACTACACAATGAAGCTTATTTGGAAAAGGGGATTTATTAAATGCGGTTCTCGTGGGTGGAATTGCTTGGATGTTGCTCATTCTTGCTGTACTATTGTTTCATGTATGGTCTTGCCAATCTTCACTTGCATTCTTTTCAGGTACTTTATTGGTAAATATTGTGATGGTTAGTTTGTCACTTTATGCCTTCTATGAATCCATATATTTTTTCGTGGTAGCGAAGTAGTGGAACTAAGCCATTTGAAACTTTAATTTAAGTTGTAGTAATTGGAACAGACTGATTGCAGAAGTGTGATTAAATTAAAGACTAATTGTGTGATAAACATAACTTGCTAGTTAACATTCAAACCCTTTGATCAATTTCTGTAGGCTCAATGAAAAGGTAACATTGTTAGTTTACCGAGTTATGCAATTCTTTATATAGATTTAAAATTTCTTTCGATAATCTGCAACTCTTTGTAACAAAGACAGCATGGTCTATTCCACCTTAACCACAATGGGACTTGTAAAACCACCACATCGTAAGCCTCCTTTAACTAATTTTCATTAAAAAAAATATTCTTGTAAACTAATACGAGTTCATTTTCTCAAATATGCGATAAGGGTGTACTATTCCTCTAGATGGTGACCCTGATAAAGTTGTTATCCCCAAGCGAAGATCTCCCGAAAAATTTGTTCAAAGTTTATCCTATTTTATGGAGGATGATATAGCTAAAAATGAATCCTATTTTGTGTTTATCTCCCACCTGTGAAAATGAGGGATTCTTGATTACTATTGAGGGTTGTAACTCGTCCACGTGTTGGGTTTTGAACATTGGCTGGTGAAAAGATATTTTTTGTCCAATTTTTTGTTTCTAAAGAGTCTTTTTAGAAGTTACATTAGTTCTCCTATTTGACATTGATTGGTCAGATACGATTATACCCCCTCATTCTCAAAAAAAGAGTCCCATTTAACAAGGTAAAGTTTTTGAAATTTGTAGGTTTATTAACTTGTACCTCCTTTGAATTGCACTATAATTGACTCATTCTAAAAATAAAAAAACATGGGTATATTGTAATATGAAAGAAATTTGATGCAGAAAGTTATGTTAATGTGAACTTTGTGCTGATATGCTAATTTTTGGTACTACAGAAATTGTTTCTTCTTCGGTCAATCTCATCTTAAATTTTGAGACTAGTTAGTAGGTAGATGCATGTACGTTGGAGGAATTTATTTTTGCCATTTTGTCCCCATGGCTACAATGGCATGCATTGTATGAATATTGTACCTAAGGATGGGCTATGTACACATAAAGTAAAGGTTGTCACGGATGCTAAGGTGATCTATCCTGCTTGCAGTTTCCAGGATTCATTTTGAAACCAATAGGATGTGTACCTTGAAGGTGGAACTAAATAGTATTGGATGGCTTGCCTAAATCATAAACCTAAGCCTAATCCCCAAACCTAAATCTAAACAACCTAAACTTAAACCTAACAAACCCTAACCCTTAATTTAACCGTAACCCTAAACTTTAAAACTAACCTAAACCTAAACCCCAAACCTAAATCTAAACAACCTAGCTAAACTTAAACCTAACAAACCCTAACCCTTAATTTAAACGTAACCCTAAACTTTAAAACTAACCTAAACCTAAACCATAACACTAAAACCTAAACCCACCCCCACCCCCACCCCCACTCCCAACCCAAAACCTAAACCCTAAACCCTAAACCTAACTCTTACACCTAAACCCTAAACCCTAAACCTTAACCCTAAATCTAAACCATAACACTAAAACCTAAACCTAACCCCAACCCCACCCCCACCCCACCTAACCCCACCCCAACCCCAACCCAAACCTAAACCCAAAACCGAAACCTAACCCTTAAACCTAAACCTAAACCATAACAAACCCTTAAACCTAAACACTAACCTTAAACCTAAACCATAACACTAACCTTAAACCTAAACCATAAACCATATCACTAAACCTAAACCATAACACTTAACCTAAACCAAAACCTAAATCATAAACCTAAACCTAAACCCCAAACCTAAATCTAAACAACCTAGCTAAACTTAAACCTAACAAACTAACCCTTAATTTAATTTAAGCGTAACCTAAACTTTAAAACTAACCTAAACCTAAACCATAACACTAAAACCTAAACCCACCCCCACCCCCACCCTCAACCCAAAACCTAAACCCAAAACCTTAAACCTAACTCTTACACCTAAACGCTAAACCCTAAACCTTAACCCTAAACCTAAACCATAACACTAAAACCTAAACCTAACCCCACCCCCCCCCCCCAACCCCACCCCACCCCCACTTGTAGGAGTTAAACAAAATGGAAACATCAGAGGTCATAGTTAATGACTTGTGTGATGGAAAATTATCTGTTTAGATCAGTTATAATTTTCTAGATTGAGCGCAGATGCCTTGTGGTGGGGTGACAACGAATTGATTTTCAGGTTGGTGACTAGTTTCTCCAGATTTGAGTCGTCAGATTTGGAGATAGTATGTAAATACTGCTAAATTCACATTGCTTTTGCGTGAGCTGTGACTGAATGTCACTGGTCAACAAGCTATGGGGCATAAAGAGACAAATGAAACAAGTTAAGAAACAAGATCTGTTCCTCTCTCACTTGATGGTTCAACTGAGTTGGATGGAGTCAAATGTACAGTCAAAGGTGGGTAGAGCCTACCTAACTATTATAAGTAACTAGAATTTGAAGTGAATATGATCTGCTGGATTGGTTCCTGCATCATGTTCCTCTTGTGATGTTAGTTATCGGGTTCATCAATGAATGGACCCTACTACCAGACATTTGTACAGATAGTCAATCAATGAGGCAAGTTATCGAAGATAACTTTTTTTTGGCTGTTCTCTTGTACTAATAGTCATTTGTGTTCAAACTATTTTGTTGGTGATGATTTGTTGTAAGGTCATGCTCGCTTGGTTGGAGATTCCTTGGTTTCATAAAGGGTGTAGCTTTACTTGAAGGCCCTCTAAAGTGTATCTATGAGTTATTTGGTTGTTTTTGTTTATATTGGTGTATTATATTTGATTTTTACATTAGTAGCAATGTTGGATTTTTGGTAGCTTCTTCATATTAGTAATAAAGTTATTGCTTATTTCATGATACTTGTACGTAAAAAAAGAAACCTTTTGTGTAGAAAGGTTGTGCATTTGTTTGTGACAGCCCGACCTGGACTCCAATGCGAAATCCCAAGGTCGTGCCGTCAAGACAAGCTAAACGATGGACAAGCACCTGCTAAGCATCATGGTACGAGTCAAGAGTTGAGCCATAAAGCTCAAAACAGGAATGTAAAGCCATAACGGCGATACGGAATAATAAAAACCAACGTCTGCGGAAGCGAATCATAAGTGGGACCAAAGCCTATAATTATAAACTAAGGAATACAAGGTTGAGAGACGACTATCTCTCGACAAATCTACGACTCGCGTGGCGCAACATTGCGCCACGGACAACAAACCATCGGCAACCTAAGGCCGGCGAAGCAACAAGAACCCAACGATAAACAACAACTCTACGGCTATAACATGCTTGGGAGGAATAAATCAACTAAAAGAATAAGAGATTCAAATACTAACAACTAAACCAAGGACTCACGACTAAAATTGTCGGAGATAGAAATAACCATAACACAATACTAGAATAAGCGAGCTAAAACCTTGCTCGGGAAGATGACATAATAACTTCTAAATAAATACAACAGCTCGACCAGAACCGATCGGCTCCCAAAATAAAACAATAATAAGATACTAACATAACTACCCAAGTAAAGTTTACATAACTTTACATCCGTATCTCACGAGATAATAAATACAATAATAATAAAATCTCCAAGCTTAAAGCACGGAAGACCACGCTATCCAACAAGCGCCGCAGCGCACTAACGAGCTTCTTGCAAAAACTAAGGAAAACAAACACACGAAATGAGTCATAATGACCCAGTAAGTTACTAAATGCAATTGTATGGCATAGCATGACGTGGCATGGCATAATGCACAAGCATATATAAAATCATGGCATCTTAATCGCATACCAATAATAAACTTGTATTAAGTCATCAAGTAACATAAACTTCATAAACCACACAGCACATTATCTTTCATACAAGTGCTCATAGTAAGCCACATAAGGGATAGAGAAGTTACCCAAATAGTGTCGTTGTGTTGCTCCTGCAATACACAATGTTATACTTTATCGTGCAACATCGATGCTCGTGATGTCATCGACTTTCATCGAGAACCACTCGATTTAGCTAGCGACCAATGTCGCACGTATTGTTACGGCAAGGGGCTACTTCCCATTGCGGCCAACAATGGAGGGGTGTGTGAGGTCAGTGCGGCGATCCATAGCGAATACGAATCTTACGATTCGTATAGGCGATGTATCGTCCTACCCTGACGTATAAAACCAATCCAAATAATGCCAGCTGGACTTTTATGCAATGCACAAGTAGATATTTACTCGCATGCTCAAACAAGAATCAAGACCGATCATAGCGAGCTTATCAAATCAAGTAGGACATAAAGCTCTACACACCAATTTAATAATGCACATATTTGCACATACTTAACAAATCCAACTAACTTATAAGTATAGTCCAAGAACCACATATTGAGGTATTCATAACCCTCAAGTCACGACCCAATCAAACGTAGCATATAAGCTCAAGAAATCACAATATGAGGTCTACTATAGCCCTCTACTCGGGATTAAACCAAAGACTATTATTTAGTCTAAGAACAACCATAAATCACGACTTAGCATTTAAGCTTTGCTTAAAGGTACACCGGACTCAACCATAGTCCCAATCGTCATATATACTCGACATTCTCAACCCAATCTCAAGGGTACCAAAACCAACCCATAGTCATAACCTCGCAAGTGCTTTGATGTGCACGCAACCAAATTCCCCAAGAGAGAACTCATTCAAATAATCATTTCTTAAAGTAATACGAGAACATAAGTTGGTCTCTAGTGCTCCGTGCCCTAACGAGCACGCTCTAAATAAATCCCCAATAAGCCTTTATATCATGGGTGTCACAAATGGGACACAATTCGAGATGCTTGGGTACTCACAATCAAAACCAACCAAACCCGAACATCGTAGGATTTCAACCTAAGGCTCACTAACATCTTTTGAACCTAAAATGACTCCATGAGTCTTAATATCGCATTTCATTAAATACACATTTCATAAATCCCAAAATTAACACATCATTCAAGTTTATAGAAATTCTCCCAAAATGATCCGGGCTTGTTTCCCAAGCCTAAAAATCCAAGAACTCAACATAATCATAGTCAAACGAAACCCAATTGTCGTAGGACTTCAACCCAAGTTCATTAACACATTGTTGAACTTATTAAGACTTCGTTGAGTCTAAATACTAAGTTTCATCATTTACGCACTTCATCAATTTCAACATTAATACCCACTTTATTTAACAACAATATATCCAATAATTCGGGCTTGATTCTCAAGCCTAAAATTCACAACAAACCCAACATAAATCATAACCCATTTCATAAATCACATAATTTCAATTAAGTGATCCTACTCATGTTATCTAGTGAGTTCACTCTTCCAAAGCCCCAATCATAGGCATACTTCCACAATAAATCCAAGTAACATATGGACATGATTTCTAGCATACTCATAATCCTAGAAACACAAGATGAAGAGTAGCAATATACTTCAACAATCATAGAATTCATCCTATATATGCTCTTAACAAGTTCACATGTTCAAATCACAAATTAAAAATCACACAAGGCAAGTATCAAGTGTACTCATTGACCTCAAATAGCATAGAGTTTGTTTTCCTTAGGATCAATGAGTACAAAATCAAAAGAAGAAGTAACTTACAAGTATTTTACACCCAAGAAAGTAAATGAAAAGATTAATCGGTTGGAAATGCTCCTCTCAACAAGCTCTTCAATCCTATGGCTTGGCTTCAACAATGGAGGAAGGGATCGCTATGGGAACGAAGAAGAAACCTTCAAGAACTCAAGGAGCTTGAATCTCCCATGGAGGAAGCTAATCCCGTTTTTGGAGAAGGGAGGAGAGAAATGAGAGTCAAACTCTCGATTGCGGCTTAAAAGGGGTTAGTGGGACAAGTATCACCACATTGTGGTCACTTAAAATCTGATTTTGGCAATTTAATTAATCCACTCAATCACTCACTAATCCACCCTTAATAACTTCCAACTAATGTTAGACATGATTAGGGTATAAGTATGGAGTGGTTAGGGAGGGTTTAAGTGAGGTTTAATGAAAAGGTTTGGATAGGGGTTTGGGGTATAAATCGTTCAAACACACAAAGCAGGGAAAAATCCGTAGGAGCTAAGATGTTGAGGCGGGCGCCTCACTCTAGGCCAGGCGGGCGCCTGGGATCTTGAGCTTGGGCTGATTTTGAAATGCTCTCGGCTTTTGAGGCGGGCTAGTGCTCAAAATTCGATGCGGCCGCCTCGTTTAACCCTTGAACTTAGGTCTAAACATGTCCTAAATGGTCCCAAACTTATGGGCAACCATTCTAAGGTCTAACCCAACTCAAAACAAGTCGGAAACACACCGAACAACTCCCGAAACAACTCGGGGCGAAAGGGAAGAGGTGCGACAACGTGCAGGAGCGACGAATGAACTTCGCAATCGAGCGAGCAATGAAGGGAGACTTTTAAGGCAAGTCTAAGGGCTAATGAAGAAGCTTAAATACTTCTAGAAAGTTGAACAACAACTAGGGAAATAAGAGTCCCAAAGGAGAGCGATTACGCGACTCGATCCCGAACTTCTGCGATAGAGACGAGCTATCTCCAAAGCTTCCAAATCATCGATAGACTTAAGGAACACCTCCAACTTGAAGTCTAATACATCTAAACATGTTAATAAACCATCATATAGAGGTCTAGGACCAAACCGAGGTCACGAACACAAAACGCAAGCAAACCCTCAATCGCGTCGCATTCCGACTATCGTCGAGTCACGACTTGTGACTTTAGCAAGTCAACAACTATATGACATCTCTTAATAGTGTTTTGGTCTTAACGTGGTCTCTCATACATATCTAGACCCTCTCGCAAACCAACCATACAATCGACAAAGGAAGAAGTGCAAGTATAGCACGCAAACCGAGCTAACGAAGGAGCGGGGTGTTACACTCTCTCCACCTTAAAAAGAATTCGTCCCGAATTCTAAATCATGATACAAACCAACATTAGGTCCACACTCAACCACAATACATCGAGACAATGATTATTGTGTCTCTTAATCCCAGGTCAACACTCGATCTCAAAACCACCAACCTAGACTCGAATCACCGAGTCTACCACCATATGCTAAACCAAGTACACGAATGTCGAACTATAATGATCCAAATTCAAGGTCTACGAACTCTCAAAAGAAATAACAACTTAAACACTTACGATTGAAAATACTATGACCCATACTTGAGTCGCGAATACCATACGAACAATACTACGCCAAACATGTAAGCCAAAATTCCAAATTTCAACATGAAGAACACATTCAAGGATATTTCAACATCCAACTACCGAAACTATTTGTTTCGGGGCACAACATGAAATTCAAGCACAAGAGGTTCTAAGTTAAAACAAATAATAATTGCCTATGGAGCAATTCGCAAACAAATCAAAGATAATCAAATCGGCATTTCAAACCATGTAAATCATACTCGCGATTTTCCTATCGCGTGTAAGAACACATAAGAGCACATTAATGAAATGTTTTGAAAATTCATTCCATTTCTGTCCATTCCATTTGGTAACGGGTATAGTCAATTTCTAACTTAATTCTTACCAATCCTAGTCCAACGACGAATACCTTTTGCTCACCAATTCAGGGTACCTGCTGAATTAGCTTCAAAAGTTTCCGTCGTAAGGATCTGAAGGTTTCATGAATAAAATTTTTTAAGCATCCTTCAAAGCAGTCTCTATACTAATGAAATGAATGAACATGAGATAATAATGATGAAATGAGAATTTAATATACTACAATGTAAATGCATCAAGTAGGTGTTTCCTACAACTAATGCACGTAACTGAATAAAAATTCAGACCAAGTAACAAGGTCTATTACCTTGGCAAACAACGATCATAGCTACCACAAAACTTCGTGTACCTAGTACACTCAATCAAGAAAACTTCCTAGGAATCATAATGAGTCGACAAGTCTACTAATGCGTGACATCTATACTCCGCAAGACTATCCTTACTTAAGCTCTAGACTAAGTCTATGACCAATGCATACGCTAAGCATCCTAACACAACGTTAACGTCTCGATATTCGCGGTGAGGCATCACTCTCTCCCGTGCAGCCGAAATCAACCGATAAATCGCAGCTTAACCTTCGCACTAATCGAGTGTATACTACTCGCATAATTAACCACTAACAATACTATAATATTATACTATTCATTACATAAAACTTATCTTTATAAGAATACACAAACATCATACCAAACCGATAAGTATTAATATACAATTCATGCTTCATATTTATATACATACTATGGCCTTTGTATATAACCACATAAAACCACAACTCTATATATAGCATAGTCTTGTATATATATAGACTAAACAAGAATCCATACACCATGTGCGATTACCTACCGGTAATCCACAAAACAAACCATATCATATATCGATCTCACATTGGGGTATTATTCGATCGAGCAAATAACCAATATTACACAATACACCATGTAATGTATGTATGAATGCACATGAGCTACCGATTAAAGCGTACTCATAATAACGGTAATAGTAGCAAGCGGTGTGATGGTATAATTTACATATATATATACAAGAATATACCCTCCTATTTCGGATAGGGTTCAAAACTCCATGATGGCCAACCGCCACGCGCCACGACCTCAAATTCTAGGCCGTCCACCACCATCTCTCTTGGAGCCCTTTGGATTGTTGACTAGTACTCCCAGACCGATTAACTCTCATCCTCGGGCAATCTCTACGAACATGATTGCCGCCACAAGCAAAACATTTTCCTGATTTACTCCAACACCTATTCTCGGCGTGTCCTGTTTTCTTACAAAAGTCACATGTCCACTCGTCACCTCGTCGTCTCCGTCTAGAGGTAGAGCAATCCTAATAGTCCTCTCTCGAGCATGATCCTCGATATCCATCTCCATCGCATATGCACGATCCACAGCCCCTTGGTAATCCGTAAGCTGTAATAGAATAAGCTGCCTACGATATTTCGTCCTCAAGCCTTTCACAAACCTCTCGGTCTTCCTAGCCTCATCCGGTACCAAGTAACCACAATAGCGAGCCAGCTCTGCAAACTTTGTTGAATACTGAGCCACGGTCATATCTCCTTGTTCTAACACTAGGAATTCCATCTCTCTTCTTTCTCGAATTAATGTCGGAATAAACCGTATAGTAAACTCCGTGACATAGTTCTCCCACACTCGAGGCACTCCATGTCTCCAATGATCTCTCCAATGCTCGATCTCACCAATGCTGAATGACCAACCACATCAAAACTTTCTAACTTCTAAACATCAAACATCGTTGAGGAGTCACGCGGATCATTAACATTCTCCCCTCTCTCGTTGCCACGAGATGTGCCCGAACCGGGTCTACTAGAACTAGCTCCACGCCAAGTTCCTGACATAATACGCCTACAAAGAACACTCAGCGTCAATAACTCAATAATAAACCCCAAAACTAGGCCAAGGAACCTATCTGGCGAAATAGCTAACCTATAGCTCGATACCAAGCGTGACGGCCCGACCGGACTCAATGCGAAATCCCAAGGTCGTGCCATCAAGACAAGCTAAAGCGATGGACAAGCACCTACTAAGCATCATGGTACGAGTCAAGAGTTGAGCCATAAAGCTCAAAACAGGAATGTAAAGCCATAACGGCGATACGGAATAATAAAAACCAACGTCTGCGGAAGCGAATCATAAGTGGGACCAAAGCCTATAATTATAAACTAAGGAATACAAGGCTGAGAGACGACTATCTCTCGACAAATCTACGACTCGCGTGACGCAACATTGCGCACGGACAACAAACCATCGGCAACCTAAGGCCGGCGAAGCAACAAGAACCCAACGATAAACAACAACTCTACGGCTATAACATGCGGAGGAATAAATCAACTAAAAGAATAAGAGATTCAAATACTAACAACTAAACCAAGGACTCACGACTAAAATTGTCGGAGATAGAAATAACCATAACATAATACTAGAACATGCGAGCTAAAACCTTGCTCGGAAAGACAACGGAATAACTTCTAACTAAATACAACAGCTCGACCAAACAAGTCGGCTCCCAAAATAAAACAATAATAAGATACTAACATAACTACCCAAGTAAAGTTTACATAACTTTACATCCGTATCTCACGAGATAATAAATACAATAATACTAATAACCCCAAGCTATTGCCCGGAAGACCACATGTTATCGAACATGCGCCAGGCTGCAAGCGCACTAACGAGCTCACTTGCAAAAACTAAGGAAAACAAACACACGAAATGAGTCATAATGACCCAGTAAGTTACTACATGCAATTGTATGGCATAGCATGGCGTGGCATGGCATAATGCACAAACATGTATAAAATCATGGCATCTTAATCGTATACCAACAATAAACTTGTATTAAGTCACCAAGTAACATAAACTTCATAAACCACATAGCACGTTATTCTTCATATAAGTGCTCATAGTAAGCCACATAAGGGATAGAGAAGATACCCAAATAGTGTCGTTGTGTTGCTCCTGCAATACACAATGTTATACTGTATCGTGCCATCGATGTTTTGTGAATTCATCGACTCAAACCGAGAACCTACTCAGTATCAATAGCAGCCAATGACGCACGTATTGTTACGGCAAAGGGGCTACTTCCCCATTGCGGCCAACAATGGAGGGTGTGTGAGGTCAGTGCGGCGATCCATAGCGAATACGAATCTTACGATTCGTATAGGCGATGTATCGTCCCACCCTGACAGAAAAACCAATCCAAATAATGCCAGCTGGACTTACATGCAATGCACAAGTAGATATTTACTCGCATGCTCAAACAAGAACCAAGACCGTCAAGAGCGGACTTATCAAATCAAGTAGGACATAAAGCTCTACATACCAATTTAACAATGCACATATTTGCACATACTTAACAAATCCAACTAACTTATAAGTTTAGTCCAGGAACCGCATATTGAGGTATTCATAACCCTCAAGTCACAACCCAATCAAAAGTAGCATATAAGCTCAAGAAATCACAACATGAGGTCTACCATAATCCTCTACTCGAGATTCAACCAAAGACTATTACTTTAGTCTAAGAATAATCATAAATCAAGGCTTAGCATTTAAGCTTTGCTTAAAGGTACACCGGACTCAACCATAGTCCCAATAGTCATATATACTCGACATTCTCAAAACCATTCTCATGAATGACAAGACTACACCGTAGTCCAAGACCCGTAAGTTTTCCATGTAAAATGCTCATCTGAATTTCCTAAAAGAAATCTCATTCAAATAATCATTTCTTAAGGATACACGAGATCATTGATTGGTCTCTAATGCTCCGTGCTCTACGAGCACGCTCTAAATAAATCCCCAATAAGCCTCTATATCATGGGTGTCATAAATGGGACACAATTCGAGATGCTCGGGTACTCATCATCAAAACCAACCAAACCCAAACATCGTAGGTTTTCAACCTAAGGCTCACTAACATCTTATTGAACCTAAAATAACTCCATTGAGTCTTAACCTCGCATTTCATTAAATACACATTTCATAAATCCCAAAATTAACACATCATTCAGGTTTATAGAAATTCTCCCAAAATGATCCGGGCTTGTTTCCCAAGCCTAAAAATCCAAGAACTCAACATAATCATAGTCAAACGAAACCCAATTGTCGTAGGACTTCAACCCAAGTTCATTAACACATTGTTGAACTTATTAAGACTCCGTTGAGTCTAAATACTAAGTTTCATCATTTACGCACTTCATCAATTTCAACATTTATACCCACTTTATTTAACAACAATATATCCAATAATTCGGGCTTGATTCTCAAGCCCTAAAATTCACAACAAACCCAACATAAATCAAAACACATTTCATAAATCACATTATTTCAATTAAATGTTCCTACTCATAATTTCTAGTGAGTTCATATATCCAAAGCCCCAATCATAGACTTATTTCCACAATAAACCCAAATAACATATAGTCATGGTTTCTAGCATCCTCATAGGCCTAGAAACACAAAATGAAGAGTAATCACATATTCAACAATCATAGAAGTCATTCTACAAATGCTCCTAACAAGTTCATACTTCCAAAAATCCCCAAATTGGGCATACAAAGCATATCAAGTGTTCATTGCCCACAAATAGCATATAGGTTGTTTTCCTTAGGGCCAATGAACCAAAATCAAAAGGAAGTAACTTACCTAGCTCGGATGAAAACTCCAAGGAACGCAAATCCGATCGGTGAACTTGTTCTACTCGTCGAGGGCTTCAAGATTCCGAAGTTTGAAGGCAATCGGGCGGTTAGATCGTCTTGGATCGAAGGAAGAATGAAGCTAGGGCTTGAATCTCCCATGGAGTCTCTCTCTCTCTCATACGTCTGATTTTAGAAGGAGAAATGAAGAGGTTTGGCTGAATTTGTGAAGAGGTTAGGCTATTTATACTTCCCAAGTAATGAGGGCAAAACAGGGAATTCCTTGGTACAATTAGTAGAGATTAGGATTAATCAATCACTAATCTAACCTTAATTAACTTCCAACTAATGTTAGGACATGATTAGGGTTAAGTATGGGTGGTTAGGAAGGGTTTAGAGGGGGTTTAATGAGGGTAGGATAGGTATTTTTCGTCAAAACACAAAACAGGGAAAAATCCCGTAGGAGCTCCCAGTATTTGAGGCGGGCGCCTCACCCAGATCCAGGCGGGCGCCTCAACTTCTGAGGCTTGGATAGATTTTGAATTGTTCTCAGCTTTTGAGGCGGGCTAGTGGTCAAAATTCGATGCGGCCGCCTCGTTTAACCCTTGAACTAGGTCTAAACATGTCCTAAATGGTCCCAAACTTATGGGCAACCATTCTAAGGTCTAACCCAACTCAAAACAAGTCGGAAACACACCGAACAACTCCCGAAACAACTCGGAGTGAAACAGGAAGAGGTGCAACAACGTGCAACCGAACGAACGAACTCGCAATCGAGCGAGCAATGAAAGGAGACTTTTAAGGCAAGTCTAAGGGTTAATGAAGAAGCTTAAATACTTCTAGAAAGTTGAACAACAACTAGGGAAATAAGAGTCCCAAAGGAGAGCGATTACGCGCTCGATCCCGAACTACGCGATAGAGACGAACGCTATCTCCAAAGCTTCCAAATCATCGATAGACTTAAGGAACACCTCCAACTTGAAGTCTAATACATATAAACATGTTAATCAATCATCATAAAAAGGTCTAGGACCAAACCGAGGTCACGAACACAAAACGCAAGCAAACTCTCAATCGCGTCGCATTCCGACTATCGTCGAGTCACGACTTGTGACTTTAGCAAGTCAACAACTATATGACATCTCTTAATAGTGTTTTGGTCTTAACGTGGTCTCTCATACATATCTAGACCCTCTCAAACCAACCATACCATACATCGACAAAGGAAGAAGTGCCAAGTATAGCACGCAAAACCGAGCTAACGAAGCCGGCAAAACCGAGCTAACTAAAGGATTGCCTTAAGTTGAGGATTTACGACTCTAGGAGTGCTAATAAGCGGTCTAGTGACTCTTAGTGAGATGGTTACAGACGACCTACAGTTTGAGGTTGTGTGCGCGCGTGGCGGTTGGCCATTGCGAGGTTTTGAGACCTACCCGAGATAGGAGGTAATTCCTTATACGGATATTATGGTTGTTATTACCGTTATTGTGAGTTCACGTTGTATCGGTAGCTCATATCCATTCATACATACATTGCATTGTGTGTTGATATTTGTTGATTTTTGCTTTCCCCGGTTTATTAATATGATTGAGGGGGATATCCCGGTTTGGGATTGGTTTATGGTTTTGGGTTGAATCTTGATTTGTCGGTAGGCAATCAATTGTGGTATGAAAATGTGATTTTAGTATGCCTATATATATGGCTATGTTATGCATATATGAAGAATGTATATGTGATAATATTACTAGTGGTAATTACTAGTGGTGCGTTAAATTTGTATACTTTATATAGATATGTGTGATGTTATAAATAATATATTTAAATATTATTGTGTGATTTTTATGCGAGTAAGATACACTCGAATCGTACGGTTTCTAACTTAGTGGTTATGAGACGAGTTAAGACTAGTACGGATGAGTATATCGTTTTATTGCGACTAATAGAGTGTCGTTGCCGCGCGAGGGTATTTCGTGTGTGTTTTGTTGAAGACGAGATTTTTGGGTTAAGGTAATGATAGACTTTACGGAGTTTTGATGATTGAGGGTGCTAGAGCGAATATTACCTCTTTTCCTTGGATTCGTTATGAAAATGTTGTTAGACGAGTATAGTGGATATACAAACCTTGTAATTTGTTAGAATTACCATTGTATAGAAAATTAGCACGATGGAACTTTATGAGAATATATGATTGGATTAGTAATTACGCATAACATAGTAATTGTTTGATTGTGTCGTATGCATGGCTAAGAGTTATATGAACTACAAGGATTATATGAGTTACATCAATTGTGTGAACTACATGAAGTATATGAGTTAAAGTATGATGATACTTGGTAATTGTATATCACGTTTGCATGATATGAGTGTATACATGTAGCATTGCTAAAGATAGGAATCTTATCATTCGTTTGAGGATTAATTTATGAGTGAAATATACACGTTGTATGTAGAGTATAAACATGACTAGAATTAACACATGTATTGTATTTGTGATGGGAATTAACATATGGCTTTTATGTGAGCATGCATGGTAGATGCACTCTGATAAAAGAAAAGATATGGTTTACAAGAGTAATGAATATGCCTAATGGATATAGTTGTATTTGAGTATGAACATGCTTATGTGCATTATTAATAAGAATAACTTACTTAGTCTATCGCATGATAGGATCATGATTATCATTGCTTAATGATTATGCCATATTTAAACTGTTGCATGATTATGTGAGACTGTAGGGAAGGATGCTTAAGATTTTTTCATAACCCTTCGCATCCTTGCAACGAAAGCTTTTGAAATCCAATTTAGCTGGTACCCTAAATTGGTGATCAAAAGAGGTTCGTTGGTGGACTAGGATTGGTAGCAAGTAGGTTAGAAATTGACTAAACCTCTTACCAAAAGAATAGGAAAAGAAATGGAATGAATTTTTGTTTAATATCATTATGTACTCTTATGTGCATTGTCTATGATTTGGAAATTGCGAGTATGACTTGCATGATCATGAATGTTAACTTACTTGTTTTAGAAGTGTGTTGTGGAACACTCTTCCTTAAGTTTGTGAATTGCTCTATCGGCAATCTTTACTTCTTATGATTTAGAGTTCCTTGTATTTATTTTTCATGTTGTGACTCCGAAGCAAATAATTTCGAGAGATCGGTGATTATAATGTCCTTAAATATGCTTTGGTGACATATTTGGAATTCACATGTTTAATTAATTAATAATGGAAATTGTGTGTGCTTTTGCGACTCAAGTACGAGTCAAGTTATTTTCAATCTTAAGTGTTTGGTATTATGGTTATTGGCAATTTTTGAACTTGTGAATGTGAGATTTTTGGTAGTTTGATTTTCGACTACTTGGTTTGGTTATTGTAATAATAGACTCGGAGATTGAGTCTAGGTTTATGGTTTTGAGCATCGAGTGTTCACTCGGGATTGTGAGACACCGTAGTTGTGTCTGGGTATTTGATGTTGGGTGTTGACCTAGTGTTGGTTTGTTATACGGTTTAGAATTCGGGACGAATTCTTTTTAAGGGGGAGAGGATGTAAGACCCTGATTCCCGGTTAGCTTGTATTGCGTGCAATGCTCGCATTTCTTCCTTGGTTTATGGCTTATTTTATTTATGAGAGAGTCTAGATGTGTATGAGAGACCACATTAAGACCAAAACACTTTTAAGAGATGTCATTTAGTTATTGAGTTGCCAAAGTCACAAGTCATAACTCGACGATAGTCGAAATGCGACGCGATTGAGAGATTACTCGGGTTTTTGTGTTCCTGACCTCGATTTGGTCCTAGATCTTTACAGGATGGTTGATTAATATGTTTAGATGTATTAAGACTTCTAGTTGGACGTATTTCTTAAGTCTTGTGATGTTTTGGCGCTTCGAGGATAGCAATCCTCCTTATCGCGTAGTTTGAGATTGAGCCGTGTGAGCGTCTCATCTTTCAGGAGTTCTTTTCTCCTATCTATTGTTCATCATCTTAGTGACATTCAGTCCTATTCTATAGCCCTTTGAAGTGTTTATAATCATTTTTATAAAGTTTACATGTGGTCACGACGTTCAAAGTATAGTCGTCGTCATATGTTTGATTCCGCAATTCGCGTTTTGTTAACGTATCGCTTTTCGTATTTTCCTTACACTTAGTTTTGGTGTAACATTGGGTATGTGTTTGGGACCTTTCATTAGTCTTTTAACATGCTGTAAAACAAGTAATTATGCTTGTTCATTCGTTGTTTCGATCGTTAGTTTGTTCTGTGTAATTTTATGCGTTATACAACAGTTACGGACTGATTTTTGGTACGCGGCTGATTTGTTTGATCGAGAAACCTTTGAGAAAATTTTTGTTTGGTTTGGGGTTTTTGAGGCTTCTACTTAGGACATTTACAGAGTGGCAGGAGAAGAAATCGCGCGTTTCCGAACGGTGTTCAAACCGAGCCATCGCAGTTGACGACGCCAAGTAGTGTAGCTACAGCAGTAGCTTCGAGCAAGAAGGTCCCTGCTTTTGGGTTTTTGATGTGTAATTCCTATCCTACCCTCATTAAACCTCCTCTAAACTCCCCCTAACACCCATACTAAGTCCTAATGATGTCCTAACACATTTGGGGAGTTGATTAAGGTTTGATTAAGAATGGATTACACCTAAACATCACTAATTGTACCATTGAATTCCCAATTGTGCCCTCTCTTTTTATGGATGTATAAATAGACTAACCATTTACAATATTCATGCCATTTCTTTCATTTCTCCTCCCTTCACCAACCGTATAGAGTGAGAAAGAGTTAGGAGACCATGGAAGTTCAAGCCCTATCCTCCTTCTTCCTCAAATCTAAGGAGATCCAACCGTCGGATGATCTCCAAACTTCGGATTCGCGAAGCCCTCGTCAAATGGAACAACTTCACCGTTTGGATCGTGATTCTTTTGAGATTTCATCTAAGTCAAGTAAGCTACTAGATTCTTTATTCTCTTGATTTTGTGCTCATTGACCCTAAGGAAAACAAAGATGATTGCTATTTGAGGTCAATGAGTACACAAGCATGATGGGTGTGATTTTATTTTGATTTTTCGGATTTTTGA
Source organism: Codonopsis lanceolata (assembly GCA_013146195.2). NCBI lineage: Eukaryota > Viridiplantae > Streptophyta > Magnoliopsida > Asterales > Campanulaceae > Codonopsis > Codonopsis lanceolata. The sequence goes on along the minus strand of CM028379.1, from coordinate 151,122,883 downwards.
TGGGTGAACTTGCTAGAAGCATGATTAGGTTGATTTCTATGTTCAATAGAGTATGTTGTTAAGTTCAATTGATAATTTGGACTTAGGTATGAAGAGTATTTGATTCCCTAAAAATCTAGGGTTTGATTATATGTTGATGAATTAAATGGGTTAATGGTGATATGTATGATTTTTGGTGTTTATTTGGATATTATGAATTGTTATAATCATACATAGATATGTGTTTGGGAGTTTGGAATTTAACTTGATGAATCTTGAATTTTGATTGTAAGTATGAAAGGTGAATCTTGACAATGGGTTACATGTTATAATGCTTCGTTTGACTTTTGAAAATAAAGTTGACCTTCATGTATATAAGAGTATGAAGGATGAATTTTTACAATGGGTTACATGTTGGAATACTTGATGAATCTCTATTGTTAATTGTAAGCATGAAAGATGAATTTTTCACAATGGATTACATGTGAATGTTTCGTTTGACCTTGAGAATAAGAGTTGACTTTCATGAAAATAAGAGTATATTAATATCTAATTCATGAATTTTTGGTTGTAAGCATGTAGAATGAATTATCATTATGGTTCACAAGAATAAAATGTAAGGTTTGACTTCATTGGGTTGAGTTGACTTTTATGCAATAAGAGTACGTTGGTCAACTATAATTCATGAACTGAAGGTTATGAACATGTTAGATAAATTTACATGTTGGTTATGATCATACTAGATGAAATTGCATCTTGTTTAGATTAATGGTTATTTTGGATGATAGCATGCTTGAATAAATGTTATATTGTGTTGCATGCTAGAAATGTAATGGTTGACTTTAAATGCTAAGTGTTGACCTATGAATTATGTTTTGGGGTTTTGTTGGGAAAGAATGGATTGTTGGGTTGCACAATGTTGCTAACCTTAAGAACTTAGCCATGAATAATAGCTAATGAATAATAGGAGGGCTATGATGCAAATAGCTTCTATGCCTTCAAATTTGAAAAGAGTAGAAATGACTCAACGGAGTCGATTATTGGACTAATATGAATATAGTGAATCACATATTAAGATCCTACGGAATTTGGTGTAGTTTTGATGGAGGTCAAGCCTCCGAGAGTTTTCAAGTTTATGAAGAACACTTGGGTATTAGAGACTTGATATTATCGCTCTAAGATGTTTATGTTTTAGTTAGCATAGAAATGCATAACTATGTGATTTTTAAGTAAATATCTACTTGAATGGATTAGTACGGTGTGTTGTACTTTTCCCTTTATTTGAGCATGTGAGTATATATTACATGTGCTTGAGTTTGAGTCCAGCTGGCGGTTTTGGTTTGAGTTTTTGGCGGGACGATCCATTGTCTTCACAAATTGTGGGATTCGTGATCGCAATGGATCGCCGCGCCGGGTTTGCACACACCCCTCCACCGATGGCCACGGTGGGGAAGTAGCTCATCTTAGTTAGAGTAATACACATGACTTTGATAGCTATGGAACCCGAACGAGATCAAGCTGGGACGCCGATGCCACGAAAGGGTTATCGAGGACACGTTTGTTTCCGCAGGAGTTACACGCTGGAAACAGGAAAAGAAAATCATCTTCTCTCGCTTATGTGGTTTATTTTATGAGCACGTATGAATTGTTGTGCTGCATGGTTAATGAGATGATTTTTATGAGATGATGATTTCTTGATAAGATGTTATAGTAAAAATATAACATGCTAATGAAATGATGATTTTTATGATTTATGTTATAAGAAAAATATAACATGCTATTTATGATTAAAGTGGAAACAATAGTCTCCCATTCATGAATATTTATATGAGTTGTGATAAATGAAGAATTATGAAACTCATGGTGTAATTGGTTTATATGGGTTGGTGATAAGTTGAAATGTAGAAATAACATGCTACATGTTATTGGAGTTTAGATGCATATTCTATATGATATGTATGACTTTATGAGAAATTGAGTAGAACTATGTTCTATGTGTTTATGAATAAGATTGGGTTTATGATGTGGGTTATGTCATGAAACGTTATATCATAAGCATGACATGAGATGTATATGTTTTATTTTGCGCATAATACCATGCCATGACATTGCATCTTTAGTAGCTTACTAAGTCATTATGACTTACTCGTTTGCTTTGTTTTCCTTAGATTCGAGCCGAGCTAGTATTCGAAGGCATCCGCCGAGTCTACGATTGAAGTGAGATTTTGTGAAGGTTTCTACTTTAAATTATTTTTGTAGCCTTAGTTTTTCGTAAGGACGTTGGGAAAAGTGAAGTTATGTAAACTTCATAATGGGTAGTAAACTTATTCGTGATTGTAATATTTTCAATTATGTTAGTTAATGATTATTCCTTTGGTAGCCGACTTGTGTTAGTCGCGCTTGGTGAATGTTGGTGATTTTGTTTTAAGTTATGTACGTTGATGATATATATCATGTTTGTTCTCCGGCATGTTTTTAGCCGTTGAGTTTGTTAGACTAGAGTCTTAGACTTAGTGTAATGTTGGGTTCCGGCTGTAACGTCGCCGATGACTTGGTTTATTTGTGCTATATATTTGTATTGCATGACAGGGAGTTTTGTTCCACGTGCCCAATGTTGCGGCACGTGCGTCGAATTTTTGGACCGAGAGATTAATTATCTATTTGGTTGTATTTAGTTTGAGCTTGTTAGCTCGGGCGCCACTGTGTTATTTCATTTCGCTTCCGCATAAGTTTTAAGTTGTTGGCGTATCGCCGTTATGGCCTTACCCATTATTTAACATTGCTTGTTGTTTTGTGTGTTTTGGCGGCACGACCTTTGGGTCCTGTATTGGGATCCGGGTCGGGACGTCACAAAGACCACCTAGCAGTAATTTCATAAATTGCATCAATTAATCTAATGAAAAGCGATAATCTCCTACCTATCACTCCTTACCCAAGTAGGCATTTGAATATCAAACAACAATTCAAAAGTTTACCTCAAACATGAACTCAACCCACAAATCAAGAAGGCCAAAGCAATCAAAGCTGCCAACAGTATATTAGCTTACTGTAAATTTTTAAATGGGTAGCAATAATCTACTCACCCAACAGATTTTGAATTTTTTTTGGTCAAAAACAATTTCTAAGATTAACCATGAAGTAAACGAAATCAACACCTTAGTTCAACTACTGAAGTATAACCAGAGTATACTTTCTCAATAGATTTTCAGCAACAATATTCTCAAATCGCATAAAATAAACCAACAGAAATAGAAAGATCTTACTTGTTTGGCAATATTGTCAAAGATTGGGGGGCTTGCATATGCTCTGCCTCCACCCTAGTATTTTGATTTGATAACATATCTTTGCACGAAAGTACCATAGCTTTTCAAGTTGTAGTTAAAGTGATCAAGTGTTTGGTTGTAGAAAAAAAGTTTGTAGTCCTCGGAAACAAAATCAGAAAGGCTAGCATGCTTTTGTTGGTCTGTACCAGTTCCAAAAGGACTATGCCTCGGAATTTTATCTGACACTATTGACGCAGATGATGAAATGGCTAGAAAAAGTAGCCATGTGAGAAGACATCTTAGAGTCATAGAGATATACTCCTAACTACTTCCAAGTTTCTAAATTTGATTCCGTAAAATGGATTGAAGTTACAATTGATTCAAAACGAGTCCCATCCACGACGACTCAAGAACAAGAAAAAGAGAAGAAACAATACGTATCAATATACTACTCCTATTTAAATTATATAGGTAGAATTGAACTATATACACAATGTTTGAAGTAAGAAATGAATGTGATAGCAACTAATTCTGATCGAATAATTCAATTCTAGTCTTTTATTGGTCATTTTTTCAGGTAAGATGTTGGGAAACTAACCTATAAGAAAAATAGCAATACACATCCCATTCAATATACAGGATTAAAGGTTTAAGACAAATGAAAACAACATCAAATTATGGTTAGCACTTTCACAATATTGTTTAACTGATACCCCCTCCGTTATTCTCTCTCTGTTATTATCGAAAAGTTCACCTTTGAAAGCCTAAGACATAATGGCTCTCTGCCATCTCACCTATTGTTCGTTTTCAATTGATGTATGTTTCATTTATTTGGTTAAAAGCCTAAGACAAGTGAATCGATACAAAATCATCGGTGGAAGTTTTCAAGAGATTAGTGAGTAGTAATTCTGTTAAAGATGGCAATAGTTCTTAGAAGCAGAGGAGTAAATGAGGACAAAAATATTGCCAAAGACATGCATACCACATATTGGTCTCTGCAAATCTAACATTTTGTTGTTTTCCAAAACATTGTGTCTAATCATATGCAATTCATTCAAGTATTGATTCATGTTATCTGTTAAGATATTTCAGTTAGGTACTTCATGAAAATAGAAATGATCCAGACCATGCATGAAAAGCAGCCTTTTAAAAGTTATCTCTTCTAGCTTATCAAGATATTTTTCTTTTCATTTTTTCAAAAATGGAACCAATATGGGTGGATTTAATCTTGAAATTTCTGCTACAGAATGATGTTCATCTTTAAATGAGCATTCTAAAGACTTGGGGAGGGTCGTATCCAATTCCCCCTTTCTCAATTCCTCAATATACATCTCTCCTCTAAACAAGAACCCCTTTACAGTAACCCCTCAAAACTTGACAACTTGATTACAAATTAAGAAAATCACAAGGGACACCACTATAAACCTCGAAATATCAAGAAAATCTAGAAATATCAATTAAAATTGAGAAGATCCCTCATACTGACCAATGTAAACCTCAAAATATCAAGAAAATTCCTAAATTAATGAAATAAAACGAAAACCTAGAAACCTCCCCCAAATTACAACCTTTGACTATAAACTCAGAAACCCACAAAAATGGTCAAACAAGAACTCGATTGGAACAACAAACACTACAATTTCTGCAACAAATCGACCTTGAATTCACCAAAAACAAACCCAATTGAGGAATGTGCAAGTTCTTGATCATACTGAATGTTGGAAAAAGAAAAAGAAAAAGAAAAGGAAAATACCTTGTTCAATTCGATGGAGAGGGAAGGAGGTGTATTTGGGCGTTGGAGGAGATGCCGGCACCATGAATTTCACCAGAAGCAGACGCAGTAGTGGAGAGAGAGAGCGAGAGCGAGCGCAAGAAGAGAAGGGGCAAAATAACTAAGCGTTTGCTGCTTGTCTAGGCTAGGTTGTGAACTAAGGGTACACTGTCATTTTAGACAATTTTTTTACAATTTAATAAAATAAAAATCGTTTAGGATTAATTGCAACTGAAATTTAATGGAGAGTTTGAAACGAAAGTTTATCTATTTCAAAATCCCTCCCAAAATTAAGCGGGTTTCTTACCTCCAAACTTTTTGCCCCAAACAGAACCCCTATTTTTTTAAGTTCAATATATAAAAATCTTATATTAATAAGTACAACTGAAATTGAAACCGAAAATTGAAACAAAAGTTCATCAGTTTCAAAAACCATTGCAAAATAAGGAGGCATTCTTCCCTCCAACTTTCCCCCCGAAACAGTATGCGACAAAATAGTTTTCCATTGCAATATGAGTTGCAAAATTAATTATTCATGTCAATTTCCCTTGAGCACTTTACTTTTTACACTGAAACTAATTTCAATTCTGTTGCAAAGTTCCATTTCAGTTGCCCTGTTTTCTTGTAGTGATGAGGATTATGCTCGTATTCTCTCTACCTCTCTCAGTTTAGCTATCAAGAAAAAGAAACAACAACAATAAATTATATATCAAGCTCTTCTTCAACCCACTGGAAAGAAAACTTTATTTGATGATATTACTCTAGTCTTTTCTCCTCCAACTGATACAACTACTGTTGTACCATCCATCCCACCTCCTTCAGAAACTGATCCTACTACCATTCCTTCTACATCTACTCCTACTTCCAAAAGGGTCTACATTCTCTGAGCAGCTAGACATCATGCATATTAACCAAGCACATATCAAGGAGGATGTCAAGGAGCTCAAGCAGCATATGACTCAAATGTAACAGCAGATTGATTCTCTCCTGCCTTCCCTGCAAAGCACTATTTCTTCTGCAGTTCAAGCTGCATTTCCTACAAGTGAGTTCTCTTCCCTCAAAGCATTTAAGGAGGAGAGGAAGAAACCAAAAACTGAAAAGAAGATTAGATGCAGCTGCTACTAAATTAGGAGTTGCTACTGCCAAGGATAGTGAAGCGGCTGATGAAGACAGCTCTTCAGAAGAATCCCGTAGTGTTTAGCAAAACACTAGAAGCAATATCTCTCTTAAACACCTTACATTTGCAGTACTGTAATTAAATATTTTCTCCTTTTTTGTAGCATGCTTATACTCTACTGTTTCTAACACCTTCTACATGGACAATTTTTTTTTTAAATAAGGGACTTAGAAACTGCTTACTTGCTTTCTTTTTAGTTGCTCTTTACTTAGGTGAATTGCTTTAATTAAATGGGAGGAGATTGTTGAAACATGAGTGTTTAGGATTTACTTAAAACCATTAAATAGACTTTAGGGAAATAAAAAGCTTTTATAAGCATAGATGAGGAGTTTATTGAATCTCACTTATTGAATTAACTCTAGTCTCTTAGGACTTAAGTGAAAAATATAGGAGGAGATTGTAACATCTTGCTTGATTAGATTAATGTTAAGACATTAGTTAATTGTTAAATAAAATAAAATTGAATAGACTTTAGCAAGTCTAAAGTTCTATATGTTGAACTTTTCAGCAGTTGGATTAGTACAAATGTTTTATCTACTTAAGTAAGATTAACGTAGATTAAGTTAAGCAGCTTTCTCTAAACAAAGTATCTCTTCTGCTTAAAGCTTAGTCATCAACAGCTAGTAGTTGCTGATACGACAGTGTCAACCTCTTCTTAACGTTTAAAATATCTATCTATTGAACAATGTATACTGTTGGAATATTGTCTTAAAAATATCTAGACTTTAATTCATTAATTTTTGTTAAACTTTCCCAAACAGTATCTTTCAAGAAATATATTGTATGTCGATATTAAATGTTCTATGATATATCATATATTTTAAAGATAACTACCCTATTTATTAGCTTTTGATATGAGATATCATCTAATCATCTACAAGATCTCTGTACATTAACTGATAGATTTCATCATCATTTCTTCAAGAAATTCAAAGTTTCAATCTTGTTCTTTCAAACGGCTCCAAATTTGAAGTTTTCTATAAAAACGTTTGAAGTAAGGATTAAAGAAAGATAGTGGAAGATAGAGAGAACAGAGGATAGAGTGGTTGAAGTTATCATTCATCACTTATATGATATTATTTATTTGATCTGCTTCAACCTAGGACTGGACACTTAACCTATTCATTCAAGAAATTCTTTTTTGATCTGTTCTAGTCGTCAAACACTTACCAGATAATCTTTCACATATTATTCTTTTCTAGTTCTTGTTTAGACAAACATTTTATTTCAATTAATCCTTACTTTTTTCCTAATCTTTAAGGAATACTTGATTTTTGCCACAATCTTACTCCTCAAACACTGGTTTTTGTTGTACACAGATCGATTAATGATCACTTAGAACTTTAATATATTTAGTGTAATTCAAAATCCAAGTTTGACCAACTTGGTAGTGGACATAGAAGTTTATACTGTGAACCATTCCAAATACTTTGTCATTTATATTTCAGCTGATAGAACTGTTTCTCACACTTAAATATCTTCAATTTACTTAAGTATCAGTCAGTTACATTTTTGAAGCATTTACTTAAATATTTATTTATATATATATTGTCTTTCAGTTCATTTTCTACATTATGTAATCATCTTCAAACCTTTACCATTTAAACATGTGTCAACAAGCAGACACAGTAAATTTGTTCATCACCAGATAGAATAGTTTGTCTATCTTATGATTTCCGCTGCAACTTGTAATGGTTTTCAAAACAACCCATAATGTTTTAAAAAGACTATTCACCTCATCTAACTTAATTTTGTTTCCAACTGGACTTACACTACTGATAATAATGTAACAAACACTCAAGGAGACCAGAGTGGACGCATTGAATCAGGCCACATGCCCGACTTCTAATAGATATATTTCAAGAAAGAGAAATTGGAACGGAAGGGAAATAGAGTAAACAAATTCAATAAAATCATATATCTTGAACAACTATTTTCTTGATTTTGAATGGTAGGTCATACATACATATATAATTATGTATATAAATGTATATATGGATAACCTATGATGCACGGATAGTCCTCCAAGGCAGCGTCTCGCGTACTGGATACACTCTGGATATGGATACATTGCAGGGGCTATATTTCACTCTTTTTAAAGTCTGGATATTGAACCCGGATACGCAACCCGAATCTGGATACACCCAGAGAGAGAGAGAGAGAGAGAGAGAGAGGTGGAAATGAGGAAATGAATAACTGAAAAATGCTACTCCCTCGTTCCAAATGGTCGTTCACTTTCAATTTCAGTATCTCACTAAAATTAATGAAAAATATCACTACAAGAAAATAGGGCAATTGCAACAGAATATTGCAACAGAATTGAATTCAGTTACAATATGAGTGGACAAAGAATTTTTAATGAGGAAACCCATTAGCCGCGTTCTTTTTTGGGGGGAAATGTTGGAGGAAAAAATGATGTCAAATATTGAAACGGAGTTTTGCAACAGAATTGAAATCAGTTTCAATGTCGTCTAATTTTGCAATGGTTTTTGAAACAGATGAGCTTCTGTTTCAATTTTCCGTTTCAAGTTCAGTTGCATTTATTAATATAAGATTTTTATATTTTGAAACTAAAAAAATTGAGATTCAATTTTGGACGAAAAATTGGTGGGAAGTAACAGCAGTCCCTCATCAGTCTCAATCCCCTCACCAGTCTCACTCTCACCCAAAACGTACGACTCGGCTCAAAACCCTTCTTTTTTCTCCATTGCATCAGTAGCAACCTGCGCGAATTGTAAAACTCCAACCCAGTTCCAATCGATTGAAGGTTCGCTCCAGTAGTCGACGCTACAATTGCGAGGTTTCCCTCTTTTCTGATTTCTCACTGGTATTCCCTCATCTTCGATTTCTCCCTCCTTCTCTGTCTCCCTTTTAGGGCTTTCGATATATTTCAATATGAGGCTCTGTTGGTTTTACTTTGATGTTTTCCATACTCTTTGTTTCTCAAATACCTAGTATTCAAATACCTGTCCCTTTTGTAATTAGTTAAGGGTTTTACCTTCTGTGATGCTGTTGGTTTTCAATAGATTATTGAACATTAATTGCGGGTGTAGGTATGGATTGTTTGAAATTTTGGGACTATAGTTGTAGATGTATCATACTCTTATTTTAGGAAATTTTGGGAATACCTAGTATTCAATTACATATCCCTTTTGTAATCAGTTAAGGGTTTCTGTGTAGTCTTGCAATATTTGTGCTTTATCAGAAAGTAAATGTATGAACACAATAACACTAAATACATATTTTCAACAATCATTCATAGATATTGCTTCTACTAAATATTGACGTAATTGTTCAAGATATACATTAATGTATAGTTATACATTTCTCTTTGAGGAGGCTTACTTGATTTGAAGAACCACTCGTATCCTCGAGGAATTCCTGCTCTCTTTAATGTATAGTTTTTTTTGGTTATTTAATTGAGTTAATCAGAAAATTCCAAATTGGAACTAAAATGATTTGATTAGGTAATTAGGAAGGTTCGTTTAGTGACCAGCGGGTGAGATATAAGATTGTGTATAGGGCATTGTAACTTGGAAATCTGGTGGTTGTTGGACCAAGTAATTTGTGCTTGACGAACATCTTAACAATTTGAAGTTGGCCTTCAACTTAAATAACACCTAAAGTAAATGCTCGAATCATTAAAACATTATGAAAGTTGAAGTAATGTTTGTCAGACGTAAATGATTCTTTTTGCAGATACCTGTGCATGGCTTTAATCTGGATGGTTGGACACTATGCTTCCTTTGATTTTTCATTTTTCATAGTCTAAGTTGCTCGAGAGCGCTATTCCCCTAGTGAATCGTGTTTTGGTACGAATTTACCAAATCATAGTACACATTTTGTCTAGAATACAAAGCTAGACAATGCAAAATATTATTTTCTTCACCAATTTTTTTGGAACAACAAATATCTTGAAGTAATCATTTGTTAGGAAGATCCTTTTACATGTACAAAAACACAGATGCGTCTAAATTGTATCATCTGTATGAAAGAGGGAGGGACGCTGCATTAACATTCTGTACTAGCAACGCATGTGGTTATGTGGCTAAGAGGGGTAAGACATCGCACTCTGCTCATATTTGTGACATATACTACTATTGCTGTTTCAGGTGATTGAAATGTCAGGAGTTTGTGCTGCCTCTGACATATGGAATGTTGGGTGCACTGTGATTGAGCTTCTTACTTGTGTACCACCATACTATGATCTCCAACCCATGCCAGCTCTGTTTCGGATTGTGTAGGTTTCCTCTTTTTCTCTCACTCTTATTCTCAAGATCTATCTCTTATGATGAGATTTTGATTAGTGCAGATGCTTTGGCTTATTTGTTGATTTTGTTGTTGTTCTTGTCGCTTGATCTGCCTCACACTTTTCTTCTTTTCTCATATCGGAACATTCTTTTTCTTCATGCTTTGGAATTCAACATGGAAGTTTAGTCGAATTTACATGCTGTTAAATGGTTATTCTGTAAGGATGTGAATCCTCCAATACTAGATACCTTATCTCCTTCCATTACATATTTCATGCGTCAGTGCTTTAAGAAGTTGAGATTTACGAAATATCAAGTTTGGTTTATAAATTTTAGCCGATCTATTTGACACTTAATATTTGGTGCTTCTGTTTTTTACTTGAGTTTGCTAATGTTTCCCTGAGGAATCTCTATCTTCCATGATTGGGTCAGTGTACATCTTATTGACTCAGAACAATGTAACCACCAAGAAGATTCATACTAAAGCAGAAAGAAGCAAAGGGAAACTTGAATAAATAGAACACAAAATCAGGAAAAAGTAAGAAAAGGAGAATAAGAGTTAAGAAAGAAAGTTGTGCCACGTCACATCTCTCTTGTTGGCAGCGATATTGATCATATTCTGTAGTGAGTGAAAGTAGTCTTCTAATTTTACTTCAATCTGAATATATTAAGCAGAGGATGTCTTCTAGATTTACTTTGTAATTTCATGGTCAAGTTTCTTGTATGTGCCTGCTAAGTTAGCTTTGGCTTCTGCAACCAATATGACTTTGCCATAATAAAGGTGTGCTTAATAAACACTGATTGGAACCGGACCCAAGAGTGGGAGAGATGGCAAGGGCACTCAGACAAAGTCCTTAAGGTCCTTGGTTCCAATCCCCATGCCAACAAGGGCCATACTTACCTATCCAAAATCTGCTTTGATATTCTTTCATTATTAATGGTATTTACTGACATGCATTTGGAGTATTTGCTGACCATTTACCGAAGTCTTTTATGCTCCCTCCATTCCACCCAAAAAAGGCCATGCTTTCTGTTTGAGTATATCCCAAAAAGAGTATGTGAACCCATATTTAAGTTATCTACTTTTCATTATCTTTTCAATGAGATATTTTCATCTTTCCCAATCCCACTACCAAAGCTATAGACATTTATATATGTTATCAGCAGAAACTATAATGAGGCTCAAGAGTGCCTTTTTTCTCATTATCCAGTTGCTTGGCAACTCAGTTATGGGCCTTTAAATCCTTGGGGAGGAGTGGGTTTGCTATTGTTCCAATGTTTCTGATCAGTTATACGGAGTTTGCAGCTAGTAAGGATACAAAGATTGGGCTAATTATGGCGCCCTTCCCTGAGATTTGGCCAAATTGTAGCACCCCCCACCCCCACCAAACCTTTGGAAAATAGGCAGCCCCCATGGTCGAACTGCAATTTGTGTTGACCTTTAGCTTACATCAGTAAAGTAGATCTAAAGAATATCAAACTATCAATAAATTGTTATAGTCCATTAGACAAAGCTTGTAGGTGTAATATCCCTTTTTTTTTTTTTCGTTTTATAGCAGAATGTAATTTTTTAAACAACAATATCAGTTTGCTTTTCCAGTGAAAGACTGTAGTATTTTTCGTCCAGTAAATAGTTTGCTTTATTGTTCAGCTTAAGCTAATGCTTTGGAAGAAACATACACCCAGGAGTTAAAGTTATACTTCTCAGGTATTAGTATTTCTTAAGCAGTCATATTGTTAAGAGTTCCATAATCCATTTAATCTGATAGGGGGAAAAACACTGTAATGTTGTGGTGCTTGTATTATTATTATTATTTTATATTTTAATTTCTGAGGTAGAGAGAAGAAGGAAATGTCATCACATACTCTTTACTCATTGCTATTTATTAAAGCAAATGTCCATGCCCTTATTAGCGAATTGGTTGTCATTCAGTCTAGGTGTGACTTGATTCTCTTTTATTAAGTATGCTACTTTGGAGAGAAGCTTTGGGAATCGAAGGGTTATGCCATTCAGGGGTTGGGCTGCAGGGGTAGGGGTAAGGGCAATGAGCCTTGTAGAATCCAACAGCTGCTAGATGAGCCCATAGATGAACCTAATTCTGTGAACCCTGTAAATTTTCATAGTTAGGATAACTTTTATGAGCACTAACATATTACAAGGTATACGTATGTAATTGTTTTGCATTTGGCAAATGATAATGTCTATCCGCCAGCTATTATTATGCCCAATCTGTGCTTACTTGATCAGCTTATAACAAACAGAATGCTGAAAAAAGTGAAATTTTGGACAAATTACAAGTAAGATGTTTGCTTATTAAAGTTATTTAAATTTTGTAGATAATGAAATCACATGACAATATTACAAAAAAGATGGGATTTGAAAAATTTCTCTCTCTAGGGTTTCGGCCTTAGGGTTTTTGCTCGGCCTTCTCTTACGTCGGCTATGGCCGAGGCTGGGGTTGATCCCCCTCCGGCTCCTTCCCATCATCCTCCTCCAGCCCGCTCTTATGCTGAAGCTCTCTCCAACTCTTCAATCAACGCACCAGCACCTTTCATGATCCCGCCTGCATCATACAAAGGTGAGCCTTCTCTCAAGCTCTCACCCGAGATCATTGCCACCCTTGCTCAGCCCTTCCGTCTCGCTCTAATAGGTAAGTTCTCACATGGTCGGCCATCAATGGAGGGCATCAAAAAACATATTAATACTTTCGGATTAAAGACAGCTGTTACATTGGGACATCTTGATACGAAGCACATACTAATCCAAGTTCATTGTGATGAGGATTATCAATGTCTTTGGATCAAAGACCAATGGTATCTTGGTCGATTCCCTATGCGCGTATTTAAATGGACACCCGATTTTCGTCCAGATGTTGAGAGCTCTATTGTCCCGGTCTGGTTCTCCCTTCCCGGCCTGCCCATTCATCTCTTTAATAAGGCAGCATTATTCTCTCTTGCAGCCCTGTTTGGAAGGCCCCTCATGTTAGACCAGCCTACATTGAACCTATCCCGCCAAGTGTTGCGGATACGTGTGGAAATTGACCTATTGAAAGATTGTCCTCTCGTATGGGTTGATCAGGAGGTGTTTTTCCCAGTTTCTGGCAAAGAATAGAGGCTGAGAATAAACCTTTTTATTGCACTCATTGCATGCGACAAGGTCACCAAGAATTATCTTGCCGAATAAAACATCCCGATCTTCCTACCCAAAACCCTACCCCTCCGGCTAAAGAACCCCAAGCGAAGCCTTCTTCTATTCCCAATGGCCAACGTTGGACTCCTAAAAAGAAAGACACCACCACTTCGCTTGACAAAACCCCTAACCACTCGGCTACAGATAACCCAGCCCCAGTAATGCCAAGCTCTCAGCCTCCTATTGAAGAGGTTTTGCAATCAGAAAACATTCATGAGGATGAAACAGCGGCACAAGCAAATATTAATGATGTTATTGATAATTCTGGCCAAAGCCCCATCAACTAAATTCCGTATTGAATGAAGCTGACCAAATCTCAAAAGATATCTCACAACATCTAAATAATTTTCCTAATTTGGCAGAATCTGTGCAGCCGGCTGCGGTTAATACAACAGTGCCTGGGCATGCACTGAATCAGACTTCGCATGCTACAAATTTCGATTCCAGTAGTGACCCTATACAGTCCCCAAATAGATTTGCTATTTTAGACATCATTGAAGAGGAAGGGGAGATGGATGACGCAAATCTGGAAGCCCTCAATCTGGAAACGGGGACGTCAAGTAAGAATAAATCTGCTGCTCCTAAAGCGGGTAGGCTCACTAGATCCAAAGCCAAAAGTTCAGTCTCTCATACCTCTGATTCCCATGGAAATTAAGGCCTTGTTCTGGAATGCTCGTGGTATTGGTAACGATGTTACCATTGCTCGTATTAAACACCTTGCTTGCTTTCACAAAGTCTCTTTAGTTGCAGTTTTTGAACCAATGATTAATCAGGATAGGCTTCAATTAATCTCCCGCCGCCTCCGGTTTCGGTATTGTTTCTCAAACTCTACAAGTTCCATTTGGTTTTTTGTCAAGTCTTCTTTTACTTGTTCTCTTGTTAGTGAATCTTCTCAGCAAATCACTCTTCGGATCAAGCATTATACATGGCACAGCCCAATTTTCTATACCGGAGTTTATGCCAAGTGTTATGTTCCTGAAAGGCAGCTCTTATGGAATGATCTTATTGATATTAGTCTTCAGGTTTCAGATTCTCCATGGGCAGTTGGTGGAGATTTTAACATCATTTTACATCCAGAGGAAAAATGGGGTCGTCCGTGGATCAATCCGCGCCTTTAGATTTTCATCGCTTTGATTTTCTTGCATATCAGCCACGGGTCTTATTGATTTGGGATTTTCTGGTACTCAATTCACTTGGTGGAATAAAAGGGAGGGGAATGCCACTATACATGAACGGATTGATCGGGTCTTATGTAATACATCATGGCTGGACTCTTTTTCAAATTCCTCGGTGGAGCATCTAAATCGAACTTGCTCGGATCACAGCCCATTATTATTGCGGTTTTCTGCTTCTGAGCCCCGAAAATCTTCAGCCTTCAGGTTCCTAAATGTTTGGACCAGCCACACAACTTTCTTAGATGCTGTGAAAGAAGCTTGGGAAATTTCAGTTGAGGGCCGTCCAATGGTCCGTTTTGCGAACAAATTGAAAAGTACGAAGAAAGTTTTGCCTATGGAATAAAGTCAGTTTTTGAAACATATTTTCAGCTCTTAAAGAAGTCGAAGAGGCGCCTTGGAACAGGAGCTTTTCTTTGAAATAAATAGTTCCAATGAGAATAGGTCTGATTTGATGCATGCTCAAGCTCAGCTCCGTACAACTCTATCTCGGGAGGAGGCTTTTTGGAGGCAAAAATCAAAAATAAAGTGGTTTAAGGATGGGGAGGGCAATTCTAAACTTTTTCACTCTTCTGTTCGGCAAGCTCAGCGCAAACTTCATATTCATTCTATCCGTAACACGGAAGGCACTCTTCTTAACAATGCTGATGATGTAAAATCTGGAGCTGTTGAATATTTTCGCTCCCAACTGCAAGAGGACTCTCCCCCTGTGATTGGTGATCTGAACATGATTCCTAATTTGGTTTTGGAGGATTGGAATCAAGACCTTATCTCTACTCCTTCTCGCAAGAAATCGCGGCACTATTTCGAGCCCCTCGAGTGGTGACGTTTGCAGTCCTGATGGATTTACTGGTCATTTTTTCGCGACTTGCTGGGATATTATCAAGTTTGATCTTCACGAGGCTATCAAGGAATTCTTTGCTGGATTTTCTCTCCCTAAATCTTGGTCTAGTACTCTTCTTGTCACTATCCCGAAAGTTGAGACTCCCTCTTCTTTTAAGGATCTCAGACCCATAAGCCTCTGTAACTTCTGCCATAAAATAATCTCTAAAATCCTAGCTTCTCGTCTTGCAAAGATCATGCCTCATATAATTTCCCCTAATCAGAGTGCTTTCACTAAAGGGCGAGTCATTCAGGATAATGTTCTTCTCGCTCAAGAGTTGGTCTTCAGCCTGGGCAAGAAGGTTCAGGGATCTAATGTGGTTTTAAAACTTGATATGGCTAAGGCGTTTGATAAAGTCTCTTGGGTTTTCCTAATACAAGTCCTTCGCAAGTTTGGATTCCATGAAGTTTTTATTGATTATGTCTGGAGACTTATTTCTGACAACTGGTTCTCGGTTCTGGTTAACGGTGATGTTGCTGGCTTCTTCCCTTCTAAGTGTGGTCTTCGCCAAGGTGATCCTCTTTCACCAAGCCTCTTTATTATCGCCGCAGAAGTTTTCAGTCGTGGTTTGAACTTGATGCATAATGACTACCAAAATCTTTGCTATTCGTCTTCGAGTGGATGTCCTATTGTGTCGCATCTTGCTTTTGCCGACGACATCATTATCTTTTGCAATGGCAGCCAACATTCCCTGAAGAAACACTCTGATTTTATTGCTTCGTATATGTCCATTTCGGGTCAGATGGTTAATCGAGATAAAAGCCAAATCTTTGTAAATCCCTCTCTCTCTTCTTCTCGAGCAATAAACCTTGTTACCTATTCGGGATTTCAATTGGGTACGTTGCCTATGACTTATCTAGGCTGTCCCATCTATTTTGGGAGGCATACCAAACGATTATTTGATCCGCTCACTCTTAAATTACAGAACAAAATTGATTCTTGGATTGGCTGTTTTCTTAATCAGGCTGGCCGAGTCACTCTCATAAATCATGTCCTTCAATCTATCACCATATATCTCTTTGCTTCCCTTGCTCCTCCTGTGGCAGTTATTAAATCCATCGAAAAGTTTTTCGCAAATTTCTTCTGGGGTAATGTTGAGGGCCGCTTCAAGTCTCATTGGGTTGCTTGGCATACTTGTTGCCTTCCTAAAAATTCTGGAGGTATAGGCATTCCATCCTTACTCTCTTTGGTCAAGGCCTTCTCGGTTAAATTGTGGTGGAGATTTAGAGACAGGTTGATAGTGCGTGGTCTAAATTCCTCAAGGCTAAATCTTGTAAATCGCCCATGTGGTTATCTCCTCAAGTAACGGTTCTCATATTTGGAAAAGGCTTCAAGAAATTAAATCCTTGGCCGAGCGAATATAAATTTGGATAGTGGAGTCTTTGGGGATATTTCTATTTGGTTTGATCGGTGGATTCCAAACCAATGTATTGTCGAGCCATTTGGATTGTGTGGTGATAAAGTTCGCGATACGTTTGATGGAAATGGCATCCTTCTCCCGGGCTTACTCCATTACGCACCGCCAATGCCATTCGTGAAATTTACGCCAGCGGAAATTTTTACCTCAAATCGGCGATAAGCCTTTACGGAGAAGATGCGGCGTCGAGCAATTTACACTTTATACTGCGAGAGAGTTGGTACATTTGCTGCCGTCTACTTCGTTGGTGATAATTTTATACGGCACAAGTTTCTTCCCAGCGAATTGGCATATTTATGTGGCGTTTATTAATGGGTGACTTCTGTCGGACGAAGGGCTGCTCAAAAAGGTTTCAAATTGGCTTCAAAATGTGTTTGTTGCTCTACACATCAAATCGAATCCTTCGACATCTATTTATTCATAGCGGCAGCGGTTCAAACTTGGAAGGCTTTCCTTCCTCATGGTATATCTCTTACTGGGTCTTCCATTAAGCAGCGTTGCATGGCAAATTGGTGCATGGCCAAGTCGGTGACTCTCATCCTTTTGCCTTCTATCATTTTATGGAATATTTGGAAGTATAGAAATGCGATTATCTTCGATGGTAGGCTGTAAATCTCCATCTGATTTCTTTTGCAATTGATTCGACCTTCATAGTATTTTAAGCGCCTGGAACTTCATTGGCTTTCGCCAATCTCA
Organism: Codonopsis lanceolata; assembly: GCA_013146195.2. NCBI lineage: Eukaryota > Viridiplantae > Streptophyta > Magnoliopsida > Asterales > Campanulaceae > Codonopsis > Codonopsis lanceolata. Next base: position 151,105,085 of record CM028379.1, on the reverse strand, counting down.
CGGTTTTATAGTCTCATATGCAATGCGAAAGAAGGTTCTTGTTCGGGCTGTTCATTGGTCCAAGCCTCCTCCGGGTTCTCTCAAGCTAAATTCGATGGGGGCGTGTCGTGGAAACCCGGTAGTAGTGGTGGAGGTGGTGTTATTCGGGATTGCAAAGGAGCGTGATTTATGCATATAGTTCTTTTTATGGGCGATCCACCAACACTATTCTTTGAAATGAGAGCTTTGTTTCAAGGCATTGAATGGATTCAAAGGCAAGGCATTCGCGACGTGTTAGTTGATATCGACTCTAAAGTCATTTGTGATATGCTTTCCAGCTCTCGCTCCCCTCCTTGGTCATTGGCTTACTTTGTTCGGGCTATTGGTATGATGCAGCAAAACTTAAACTTCTCTGTCAACCACTGTTTTCGCGAGGCAAATTTTGTTGCGGATGGTTTGGCTAATCTGGCTATTGATTCTGCTTGTAACCTTACTTTTCATTCGGCCCAGGATTTGCCTAGTTCTATTAGGTCTAATATTATTTTAGATGCTTTCGAGCATGGCTAGGATTAGAGTCTCTTAGTGTTCTCTTTTCTGTTGTATTTCTTTTGAGGTAAGGCTCCTTTGTCCCCGTTCAAAGGGTAAAATTTGGTTGTCCCCACTAAGTTTGTTTTCCTATTTATTTTAATAAAATCTCGCGGGTGCCGCATACTGCTTCTATCAAAAAAAAAAAAAAAAAAAAGAACAACAACACTTCTGACAACATCAGTCACTTCACCCCTGGACAAATCCAACAACTCGTGGCCTTGCTCAACAATGTTAAAGGCATTAGCTCTGCAACAATTATGATGAACAATCATGAATATCATTTGTCAGGTACAAACACAGCTTATACCAAACCTCTATGTCTTACTAGCATGAAACCTACTTCACATGACTGGATTATAGACACGGGTGCTAGTGACCACATCACCATCTCTTTTGATTGTCTCATCAATCATGTCCCTGTCAATACTATGATCTACATTCCTAATGGAACTGCTTCTTCAATAACTCATAAAGGAACTGTCATCCTGTCTAATGACATTGTTCTTAAAAATGTTTACTATGTACCTGAATTTCATTTTAACCTCATATCTGGAAGCAAACTAACCATTGACAGTGGCATGTGCCTATTCTTCTCTGGAACATCTTGCTTTCTTTAAGACCAAATGTATCAGAAGGTCAAGAAGATTGGTAGATACAATCGTGGTTTATACAAATTGATCCTGTCAGATTGCAGCAATTCCAAAATAGCAACTGCAGTGTGCAATAAAACCCCTAAAAAAGATATATGTAACCCCAACAACACCTTTTCCATTACTGAACCTATTGGCAAATTGTATCTTTGGCATACCAGACTAAGGCATGTGCCCTTACACTCTATGAACATATTAAATCTCTTGATGTTCAATTCAACTCTACTGTTCAGGTTTGTTGTGATATCTGTCATTTGGCCATGCAAACTAGACAACCATTTCACTTAAGTAGTTCTTATAGCACTAAATTGTTTGATTTAATTAATTGTGATGTATGGGGACCCTATAGAAAGGGTACCTATGATTGTTGCACCTCCTTTCTTACTATTGTGGATGACTGTTCTAGGGCCACTTGGACCTTTTTGTTGAAATCCAAAACTCAAGTTTGCCAAATCCTTCAATATTTTCTCAACTTGGTGAAAACTCAGTTCAAAAGTAGTGTTAAGCATCTTAGAGTTGACAGTGATACTGAGTTTCTCAATAATGGAGTTGGTAGTCTTTTACTTTCTCAAGGATTGTTACATCAATGCACATGTGTTGATACCCCTCAGCAAAATGGAAGAGATAAGAGAAAACACAGGCAACTCCTTGAGCTTGCAAGAGCCTTAAGGTTTCAAGCCAACCTTCCAAAGAAGTTCTGGGGAGATTGCTTACTAACTACCACCTACATAATTAACAGACTTCCCAACTCTATCCTCAAATTAAAAACTCCCTTTGAGGTTCTGTTTGGGACCTTACCTACATATAAGCACCTCAGAACGCTTGGTTGCCTATGTTATGTTTCTATCCCTTCTTACAACAGATACAAACTCTCTCCCAGATCTCAAAAATGTATGTCCATTGGCTATCCTAGCAATAAGAAGGCCTATAAAGTCTATAATCTAGATACCTCATCAAGTTATGTACAACAGAGATATTGTTTTCTATGAATCCATCTTTCCTTTCAAAAATCCAAAGGTTCCCTCTGCACCTATAAATGAAGATGGCTAGTTCACTGATCACCCTATTGACTTGGAAAGTGAAAGTCAACATGAGCCCAATTCCAATCATCCAATTGGAGACAACATTCCTACTACTAACCCCTCTACTGCTGAATCAAATAACCATGTTCATAATGAAAACCGGTCTTATGATATAAGTGATTCTACTAGTAACCCTACCTTTACTGAATCCTCAACCACACCTATTAGACCACAAAGGCACAAGACTGTTCCTGCCAAATTCAAGGACTACACTGATTTACCACCAAACTTAGAGCAACCCTCAATCAACTACACCACTCCTTATTCCATTGAAAAATACTGCTCTTATGTCAATGTTTCAACAACCTACAAAACCTTCTCTTGCAATATATCCTCCATACATGAGCCAAAATCTTATCAACAAGCTCTTAAAAACCCATTGTGGTGCAAAGCTATGACTAAAGAGTTACAAGCTCTGGAAAAGAACAAAACCTGGACTCTTCAGCAACTTCCTATCCAAAAGAAAACAGTAGGGTGCAAATGGATCTATAGGGTAAAGTACAATGCAGATGGGACTGTTGACAAATATAAAGCAAGACTAGTGGAAAAAGGATTTACACAAGTTGAAGATGATGACTACTTTGAAACTTTCTCTCCAGTAGCCAAGATGAGTTCTTTAATTAAGAACATTTCTTGCTATAGCAGTAGCCAAGCAATGACCTATATTTGAATTGGATGTCTCCAATGCCTTTCTTCACAGAGAAGTCTATATGGATCTTCCTCTAGGATACTTCCACAACATGACTCAAGTCTCTTCACCTATTGTATGCAAATTAACCAAATCTCTCTATGGGCTAAAACAAAGCTCCAAGAAAGTGGTTTGAAAAACTCTCTACCACTCTTCTTCACTTTGGATTTCATCAGTCCAAAAATGATCATACTCTTTTTACCTTTAACACTGGTTCCAAGTTTGTTGTTATTCTTGTTTATGTTGATGATCTACTTATCACAGAAACAAATGAGGAATTGATTAAGCATGTAAAGTCTTATCTCCAGTCTAAATTCCATGTTAAAGATCTTGGTCACTTGAGATACTTCCTTGGTCTATAAGTTCCCAGAAACAAATCTGGTCTCTGCCTCCATCAAAGGAAATATGTTATGGACATTATCACTGACAGTGGTTTAACAAATGCCAAGCCTGTTTCCACTCCCATTGAAAAGAATCACAAACTTGCTACAACTTCTAGTTCCATCTTTAAAAACCCCACACCTTATAGAAGACTCATTGGCAGACTTTTATATCTCTCTATAACCAGAACTGACATTGTATATGGAGTACATGTCCTAAGCCAATTCATGGCTAAACCCCTTATACATCAATGGCAGGCTACTTTAAGGCTGGTAAAGTACATAAAAGGAAGTCCTGGCCAAGGACTATTCTTTTCCACTACTTCTCAAGTAACTCTCAGTGTCTCTCACAGCTTACTGTGATTCTGATTGGGCTGCATGTCCTATCACAAGAAGATATCTATCAGGCTTCTGTGTGTATCGAGGCACTTCTTTCATATCCTGGAAATGCAAAAAAAAAAACAACAACAACAATTATTAGCGTGTCTTGCAGGCGAGTATAGGAGTATGGCCAACACTTGCTGTGAAGTAAAGTGACTGATATCTTTTCTTTAAGACTTTCATATATCTCCAAAGTTACTTGTTCATCTTCATTGTGATAATCAGTTTGCCCTTTATATATTTGTCAATCCAGTGTTCCATGCAAAAACAAAATACATAGACATCGACTGTCATTTGGTTTGAGAAATGATTCAAAAAGGACTGGTTTCTACTCATCATATTCCATCTTTTGATCAACCAACAGATATGTTTTCAAAGGTTCTACCATCTCCTCAATTCAACTATCTTTTGTCTAAGATGCAAGTCACAAATCTGTTCTCTCCTTCCAACTTGAGGAGGGATGTTGAAATATCCACAACAGCAGCAACAAACTAAATCCTTAATGGATTACAACTTTAATAATAATAAAAACAACTTAAAGCAATAAACTAAATCCTAATTTTAAGTGAATCCTTCAATCATTTGGATTGAAGAAGCTACCTCTTTGCAAACATGATTCAGCCCCCACCTCCTTGTCACACCTTCCTTCCATGAGCCATTGAGTGCTAAACCCTTTAGGACTGGACTCACTGCTGTACTGCCTAAGCCCTACGCTGCCTTGTCTTGCCCATCCTAGTCATATCCATCTGCTGCCCCCTTTAGCCCACGACCTGCTTACCTTCCTTGTTGTGCACTCCAAGTCAGTGTCCCTTTCATGCAACCCAACTACATCCCAATCTCTTACAGTTTATGCGTCCACAATCCCCAAAAAAAAAAAAAAAAAAACCCATAATGGCCACCAAGTACCCCATTCATTTCCCTCTATTGGCGTGTCTTCTAGTATGAAACCAATCCTTACATTATTCGTATCAGGTAGCCATGCCATATATTAAATACTACTTTCAAAATCATCCCACTATATAAACTAATGTACTTTCTAGTATATTTCCAATGTGGGTTTAGACTCCATTGTGGTGACTTCACAATTCACCCCATATATTGACCCCAATATTCCAACAATCCCCCACATGAATGGAAGAAGTCGACACGAATAATTAAAGAAGAAGAAGAGCATAGCTGAAAATCAATGCATCAACATAGGTGGCTTTCGCTTTGAACCTTCTTTAGTAAGAACCTATCGAACTTACTTGGCTGATCAGTGTACGTAATGTATTGAATTGTCATTCGTTATTATAAGTTTAGACAATAGACCAAACATATTAATTATCATATCAGATTTTGGTTCTCTATTGTGTTCATTATTTCGACCCTGAACTTTCTTGGTTCTGCGAGTGCTTTAGAGAATTTGCCTAAGAATAATTCTCAACGAACCGACCACATTCACACTTACATAGGTGATGTTCTATAAAGAGTACCCTACATTACCCCACTTGTACTTATTTACAAGATATAATCATCATTAAAAGCAATAGTTTAACCTCTACCACATTGTAGGCAACACTTTTGTAGCATAGAAATTTGATGAAGATAAACTTCCAAGTGCTTCTTTCAAATCAATCATGATTAGTTTTCCTATTGAACCTAGCCCGTGGGATCTCTAGTTTCCAGGTTAGGTTTCCGTCAAGTTGACTTAGATTTATTTAGGCTTTAGCTTCATTTCTTTCGATGCACAATTCATTCTCTCCTTAGATAAACCCTTAGTAAATGGATCCGCAAGGTTATCATTTGATCGCACAAAATCAATTGAAATTGTTTCGTTTGAGAGTAACTGTCTAATGGTGTTATGTCTATGACGTATGTGTCGAGATTTGTCGTTATATATAAAATTTTCCGCCCTAACTATAGCTGCTTCATTATCACAATGTATACTTATAGCAGGTACGGGTTTTGGCCATAAAGGAATATCTTCTAAGAAGTGTCTAAGCCATTCGGCTTCTTCTCCAGCTTTATCTAAAGCAATAAACTCAGATTCCATCGTTGATTGAGCTATACAAGTTTGTTTAGAAGATTTCCATGATATGACACCTCCACCGAGAGTAAATACATAGCCACTAGTAGACTTGGATTCATCTGTATCAGATATCCAATTTGCATCACTATATCCTTCGACTACCGGAGGATAATTGCCATAGTGCAATGAATACTCTCTAGTTTGCTTTATGTACCCTAATACTCTTAATAATGCATTCCAATGCTCATTATTAGGGTTACTAGTAAAACGATTTAGCTTACTTCCGGCGTAAGTTATATCTGGCCTTGTGCACTGTATTAAGTACATTAGGCTTCCAATGATCTGAGAATATTCTAACTGTTGTACGTTTTGCATTCCCAGCATTTTTGTGAAAAACTATATGGGGCAGAAATGGATTACTAGTCTCTTTAATACCATAAGAATTAAATCTCTCAAATCACTTTATCTACATAATGTGTTTGAGATAAATTAATTCTATTGGAAGTTCTAGAGACTTTCATCCCCAAGATTACATCTGCTTCACCCATATCTTTCATATCAAAGTTATTAGTAAACATTTTCTTTGTTTTATTTATAACTTCAATGTCATGACCAAATATGAGCATGTCATCTACATATAAACAAACAAATACATATGTGTTACCAAATTTCTTTGAGTATACACATTTATCACATTCATTTACGATAAAACCATTCCTAATCATGACATTGTCAAATTTTTCATGCCATTGTTTAGAAGCTTGCTTCAAACCATACAAGGAATTAACAAGTTTACATACTTTGTGTTCTTGTCCTTTTAGTTTGAAGTCGTCTGGTTGTTCTTTGTAAATTTCCTCATTCAAATTACCATTTAAAAATACAGTATTTACATCCATTTGATGTATCTGCAGAGTATATAATGTTGCAATGGCTATTAAGATTCAAATTGAAGTAATTCTAGTAACATGAGAATATGTGACAAAGAAATCAAATCCTTCCTTTTGACGATATCCTTTGGCAACAAGGCGAGCCTTATATTTATCCATGGAGCCATCCGGTTTTAATTTCTTCTTAAAAATCCATTTGCATCATATTGGTTTAGAATCTTTTGGAAGATCAACCACTTGTCGACTGATGTTACTCAAAATGGATTCAATTTCACTATTTATAGCTTCTTTCCAGAATGTAGATTCCGAGCTATTCATGACTTTCTTAAATGATTGAGGCTCATCTTCCATCATATATGAAATAAAGTCTGGACCAAAAGTTTTAGCAGTTTTTGCTCTTTTACTTCTTCTTGGTTCAACATCCTCATTATTTTTAGAGGCACTCTCACAAGGTATTTTAGGAGTATTCTCACAAATATCCGTTTTCATAGGAAGCACGTCCTCAAAAAATTCAACGTCACGAGATTCAATTATTGTATTGGCATGAATGTCATTTATTTTAGATTTGTGTACTAAGAATCTGTACGCGCTGCTATTCATTGCATACTCTATAAATATACAATCAACGGTCTTAGGTCCTAGCTTTGACCGTTTAGGAGGTGGAACGGCAACCTTTCTGAGGCACCCCCCAAACGTTGAGGAATTTATAAGAAGACTTTCTTCCTTTCCACAGTTCATATGATATGGAACTTGTTTCTTGTGTGGAATTCAATTCAACACAAAGTTAGCAAACAATACTGCTTCCCCCCACAAGTTTTGTGGTAGACAGAACTTATAAGCATGCAATTAACCATATCTTTTAAAGTTCTATTTTTCCTTTCAGCAATATCATTTTACTGCGGAGTATAGGGTGCAGTTATTTGATGAATAATTCCATATTTGGAACATAATTCACTAGACTTCGTTGATTCATATTCACATCCCCTATCAGACCTTCTTAGTGTCTTAATCGTTTTTCCAAGTTGATTTTCAACTTCATTTTTTATAAATAACAAATGCATCCATTGCCTTGTCTTTACTACTTAACAAATAGACATCGCAATATCTACTATTGTCATCAATGAACGTAATGACGTATTTCTTATCGCCTCAAGTTTGAACAAACTTTAGGTCACACATATCACTATGTATCAAACCTAACGGCTGACTAATTCTTTCAATTGAATTGAAAGGTTTTTTGGCAAATTTTGTTTCAACACAAATTTCACATTTGTGATTTTTTCCAGAATCAAGTTTAGGAATTAGTCCTAAACCTACAAGTTTCCTTAACGAAGCACGATTCACATGTCCTAAACGACTATGCCATAAATCTGATGACTCACAGAAGTAAGTAGAATTGTTATCTATATATCTATAAAGCCAAAAGCACATATCACATCTAAATAAGGAAGTTTCTCGCCAAAATCACATTACTAAAAATAATTCAACATTAACTCTGTCAAATCTCAAATATTTATATTACATTTAATGTACATTTATTATTTATAAAAAAATAAAACAATTATATATTAATGTAAAGTTGATTAGTCACAAACTTATTCAAGATTCCATTAATTGACTTCTCAATTCTCCAACTATCCAACTTCATAGAACTGTTTGATTTTTTGTCTCTTTTAGCTTCCAACCTCGTGTATAAATAACTTTCAAGTGCAGCAAGTTTGAATACAAACAACACAACTTAACTTTAGACATTTCATAATTACATTTACTGAAAATCAGGTTTCATTAAACAGGTTTGATCCATACATTCAGGCCAAGTACCAACAGTGCTAAAGATCTGGATCAGATTCTCAAAGTTCAATTGCAAGATAATGGTTTCATCCATCCAACAATCATTTGAAAGTCCCACCAATTGTTGAAACCCAACTAATTATAAAACTCGTATTATAAATTATGATTTTTCTTTTAATTTGTACTTCAAACTGTAAATTGTATTTTTAACGCTGTTTTTTTCTTCCTTCTTCTTTAATTGTGTTACAAAGCATGTATTTCTAATGTTGTATTTGAAAATTAATGATGAATATATGGTGCAATCTCATAATCAAGTATTTCCCAAAAATAAAAAAAATAAACTTAATCGTAAATTGAAATGTATTACTGTGGTTTTTCATATCTAAAGCTAAATTTTTACCACCATTTGATTGAGAAAAAATTGAGTTTGAGACATTGATGTGGTAACTTAAACTGACCAAAAATTACCAAATTAGCAAACTTTGCTAATATGGACAACATAAGCAAGCTTATGACGAACAGTGTTAGAGACTAAAAGATTTGTGCACGTTCCATTGTAGCACCCAATATTCACTCCATCTGGCATATTTGAATAATAAACACACAAAATGGAATATCGAAAATTATCATCTCTATCGATTTTTGTCATCCATCGACACAAGTTTCACGCTAATTGTTAACTTAATGAATCATGAAAATGGTTCAATTCCGTTTCAAAATCTATAATGGTTAGTATTATAATAATATATTTCTAATTAAGTAGTTCTTCTCAATTTATTCTTTTAATTTTGTTTTTCTTTTTTTTCTGTTTTTGTATAATTCATTTGAAAAAGATATATGTCGTACGTTTAACGCATGTGTGCAAAAACTATTTATTATTAATAACCTGTGGGTACACATAGGTGGACTTTTTATCCACTATAACAACATTGGCCTTAAATAGACCATCAAGCAAATATCCTTTCCCAACATACATACCCCTTTAGTGAGTACGAACTTATCAGATTCAAATACTGAAAGTGCAATAGTAGTTAGGATTCCAAGAATACTGTCAATGCAGTTAGTGATGCAGCTGTATCCAAAGGTGCATTGACTAGATAATAAAACAAGTAAACAGCGTAAATTTTTAATCTAATGAAGCAGTACTAAACACATAAGTTTATCAAACAATCTACAAGCTAGTCTTATGGCCAAAAATGATTTCACTAAAAAGATTATGAGTCTTACAAAAATCGTGAAATATAACCGAATACCAAAACCTCTAGCTAGACATCAAGTCTATAGAGGAAACTCACAAAAACACGAATAAAGAAAACGTGAGATTAAAAAAATAAGTTTCCTATCAACTAGGAAAACAAACAGCAAAACGATCAATGCACCTCATGATGTTACTGCATTCGCAACTGCATTCAAACACTTCAGCGAAGCTCTCAGCTTTTTCTCTCTATGCAATATCTCTCTGAACGTCTCTCTTTTTTGTGTTGTCTGGACCAAGTCTTCATGTATTTATACTTGAGGTAGAGTCCTACACAAATAAGAAAATCAACAACTCCAGGGAAACATAAAATATTAGGAAAATTAAAGGTTGGTTTTCTAAATTAGTTTCATAATTAAATTCAAAGACCTTACCAAAGATTTTCTCCAACTTAATTCTGGACTCTTGAGAGCTTTTGGAAGTATTTAATTATGGTAACACTTTATCATTGCTTTAGGACCAAGAAAGGGCACAATAATATTTATATAAAATAGGATGCCCCTATTTTACCCTTACATTCTCCTCTTTTGTTGAACCTTTCTAGTCAAATCAAAATGACAAGTGTTTATTCAACACAAATCAAACCAACTAACCTGCATTGGTTAGAATATCTCATCTCCCACTGAATTGGTGTAAGAGTATAAAATCAGAAATCATTACTAAGCACAAGAAAATACTAATGATGCAACCATAGTAAAAATTATCCACTAATGATGTAACCATAGTAAAAATTATCCACCATACAAAACAGAATATCAGAACAGATTATAAATTGTTCATGAGAACCACAAAATATATGATGAATCAAACAGAATCAGATTCATCATCTTCAGCATCATCTTCATTAGCTTCATCATTATCACCAACATGAGTATCACAAGCATGTACATTAGGTATAGCACAACTAGTAGGTACAGTCACACTTGTCTTCTCTCCCCCTATTTGACCAGAAGATGAAGAGGGATTGTAGAACTTTAGCCATTCAAGGTACTGAGCTTCCAGGCTTTGAAGAGAGCCAATATGGGTCTGAATCTGATGAAGCTGAGACTGGATGAAAAACAAGGACATTGGGGCGCAATTACCAGAGGTCATAAGGTTCAGAGTTGATGGGGCAGATGTAGTTGCTGATACAGCTGCATTGACTTCAGCAGCTGCATAAGATTATGGATCCTGAGCTTCATGGTAGGTTGTATAAGGGTATATTAGTGGCAGGTTTTGAGTCCTATCTCTTTTCAACATTGATGTGTTATAAATTACCTCGCATGTGCACGAGACAACCGGAGTATAGTTATGCGGAAGCAAGGGTTGAACCATAGAGATTTGAGTTTTGATTAAAGTAAATTCAACTAATCTAACAAAAGAAAAATATTAATAACTAAAGGGGTTTTGGTTTTATTAAATTAACTCAAAAGCAATAAAATAAATTAATTTAACAAATTATGTAAAACATGAGATAAATCAAGATTTGTAAAATGCCTAGGAATTAAGATTCACTTGTATATCCATCTTATGTTCGTCTATCTTATATATCAATTAATTACGGGTTCGTTTGCTAATGTAAATGATTGGGACTTACAGAGCGAGATTTGCAATCCTTAGTACTCCGCCTTAACTGTGCTTTCTTGGTCCGTCCACACAGTAATTAAGAATCCATTAAGTACTCTAAAAACTCACGCGAACCTAGATCTAACCTTAGCCCGATCAAGAAATTAGAGAGATTTATTTATCATATAAGTTGGCCAATATATAACTCACGCACGATCATGAAGTTCATTATACCTAAGAACCTACAAATTCACTAACATAACCAATATGCGATATTTTAAATACAGATCAAAGATAATCTAAATTGATAAACAATAATTAATTGAATAGAAATTATTAATTAGACAAAAGAATTCAATACAAGTTATCTCAAATTCCTAGATTATGGGCTTAGTTCCTCATAATTGAAAGTACAAAACTTTGAACCATTCTTGGAGAATCTTTCTTCATAGACAAATAAATATAATACAGAACTTATCTCTTATTTTTTCTAACCTAAAAAGGGTCTATTTATACCTAATAATTGTACAACAAATAGGATAAAGAGGATACAAAATAATTAGGACTCAAAATAGGGTACAAAGGTGGGCTACAAGCTTCCCAAGGCATAATTAGCTGCCACAATTTGGAGAAAAGCTGATTTTCAGCTTTTGAACTCTAACTTTTAGCAATTTGCACTTTGATCCCTAAAATTCTTCAATTTAGCATAAAGTACATATATTTTACACAATTGCTCCCCAAGTCCCTGAAACTATAAAACAACACTAAAACAAATATTAAACAACAAAAACCTCGAGAAATAACAACATTTAAGCCAGAATAATACCTAATAAATGAGTATAAAATCCATTCATCAAATACCTACAAACTTAGACTTTGCTCGTCCTCGAGGAAAACAAAATAAAACTTATAAATACAATAACTAAACTAAAATAAAATAAAAACAATTTTTTTTTCTTTCACGAGCCAAAGCTTTGACATGGTACCTCATAATGCCTCAAAGAATGATAACTAGCAACATATAGCCACAAGTCTAGCCTTTCACTCAATCATCATCAATATTACTTATAAATCACGTGTGTATGTGTGCAAACTATTAATTGACTATCTCCAAACTTAGAAAGTTTTATCAAGCTAAGCACAACATTTATTCCCAAAATATTTCAATAAAAATGTGTATATCACAAAACATGCAACATACCATCAATACCCGATTAACAACACGAAAAGAGATTGTGCTAGTATTCAAGTGCTTATATATCCATCTCATACACTAACTATGTATGAAATACAATGCTCTCAAGTCTCAATTACTTATAATAGCAAAGTTTATGCAAATAATGCGAGCTATATCAAGATATGTATATAATTCAAAACAAGGATCAAATCAACTATGTCTCCAAACCATGTCAACTAACACAAGTGACAACTAGATCAATAGGTCTTTATTAAGCTCGTAATGTAAGGCCAATGTGAGGGGTAACAATAAAAGGGATAAGAAATTACAAAGTGAGAGAATATGAATATTTCCTTTTTCATACACAAATCCCTCACATTCCTTCAACAACCCCCAAACTTGGACTTTTGGGTTGTTGAAGGTATCAAACCATCTTAAAGATTTTCTTTCCAAAGATCTCCCTTTTCCTTGCTTTCTTTATTTCTTTTCTATTTTTGTATATATAATTTTCGAAAGGGCATATGCATTTTTGAATTTTCGCATCTTTTTCATTCTTTTTCCTTATATATATATATATATATATATATATATATATATATATATAAACCACCATGAAAACAACATTCCCCACCCAATTCTACTCTCTCAAAGGGTAGACAAAAATATATAAAATTTAGGGGTTAAGTTAATGTGGGTAATAGAAACGGAGTTGAATGGGGGTCAATGTGTGCTTAACACACGTCATTCTTTTTAATAAAGCTCAAAAGGGGGCACTAGGGAATAATATAGAAAGGGATGAAGAGATAAATAGGCTCAAACGATCCAAAGATGACATAAATTATATCCTAACTGCCACAAAGTTCATACTTCGTTTTCACAGAAATTCAACAAAGTTTCAAATCATTCCCAACCTCAAAGTTTTAAAAACAAGCTCCACAAGTATTTTACATAAGCAGTCGTTAGAAAAGAGGTAGGGAGGATCAAGACTTAAATGCACTCACGGTTCAAAAGTGTACTTGAGATATATTAGCAAAAGAAGTCCAACATATCTAATTTAACATGTGATTAACCCTAAGTCGCAAATATAGTGCAACAATCATATAATGATGGCTGATAAAAATGTTCATGACCACTAAAATAACAAAGTCCAAGAGGAATGAAATATGCACTATAAACTCAATAAAAATACCCAAATTCTTTAATAAATCAAGACATGATATTTTTGTGCTCAGAAAAATTAGAGATAAAAAGTTCCATCAATTAGACCAAGCTAAGACACAAAAACAAGTTTTCATGCATTACTATTAACAAACATGTTATCATTGGCGGAAGTAATCATACTTAAAATAAAGACTCGAAATTTTTTCAAAATTTTCTAATTTTTTTAATAATACAAACTAAAACTAAAATAAACTAACTAAATAAAAAGAAAATAAAAAATTAAACTAGATCGCAAATAAATACAGAAACAGGTAACAAGTAACATGGAATGGGGTCACTCTCCAAAAATAGTATTAAAAACGCAAAGTAATTCCACCCCAAACTTAAATTTCACATTGTTTCTAATGTGAATGAAATATAAAACACGGGATAAAGAATGTCTACCCAACTCAAAACATCTAACAAATTCAAGAATCCCAACCCACATTTCAAAAATAAGTCGAAACCATTTAATTTAAGTATAATCAAAGTATACTTAACAGCATTGCAACTAATTTTCGACAATACTAAATCAAATAGATGCACTCAACTAGAAAATCAATTTTTAAAATTTTCACGATCAAACTGGTTTAGATCATCAAATTCTGACTCAAAATTATTGAGATTTATTTTAAATAATACTTCTCCATTGTAAATCAAACACACCGTGCCACCCTTAATTTGACTAAGAATCAAGAGCGCGCAGTGCTATCCATTAGTACTCATCAATATCAAATTTCCAATAGGGAACTAGATTTTTTGAAAAATCAGTAACAGACCATCACCGGCCAACAATTTATCAAAAATTTCAACATTTAAATCAATAGATATCATCAATTTGTACAGATATAACAAGCGTATACAAGTTACTGCATAATACTCCCACATTCAGCATTCACAAAAATAGATGCTTACACATTGACCAACTTTACCCAAGTGGCTATTTGAATTTGAAAGTAACAAATTTTAAAAACAAATTCACTAAAGTTTGCTCAGCTTCATTATCAGTTACTTTCACCGGGCATAACTCAATTTTTTTTTATTTTTCTAATTCTATAGAAGAAGCAGGAAACACCATAAAAATGAGAAACCAACAGAGTCAATTATTACCCAACAACACTTCTCAAGATGCTCAAGAATTATATGGGCATCAGAATTTAACATCTCAATGCAACAATTTCTTCATATAATTTCTATTTCGACAAGAACCAAACTTCCCATTCACTGATGCTATTTTAACAAAAATCATCTCTTGAAATATTATTATCTCACAGAACTCTATCAAGAATTATCTACATCAACTGGAGGCACAATTCCTTTACTCACATAGCAACAACCATTATACTGATTAATGTTCAAATATACAAACGCAATAAGGGCACGGGAGAGACAGAGGCGGCACTGGCGCCAGGGCTGGCCCTGAGGTATGTCTGGAGGGGCAAAGGCCATGGGCCCCCAATTTTGGGAGCCCCAAATTTGTAAAAATTACCTTATATATTATATATAGAATTTGTTGTTAAAGCTTTTCGTAAGTGCTGGGCTGCGGTAACGGTTAAAGCTCGAGCCTACCTTGGTTAAGGTTGCAAGTTCGAAACCTGGGAGGCTGTTTTTAACTTTTTGTTAATTATTAATTGGGTTGGTCTGTAAAGTGTATAATATATAATGTATATACAATTATAATATATTTAGTTGGTTCAATGGTTAAGGTTTTATTTTGTTGGTTGTGTGGTCATGGGTTCTACACTTCTACTCTCTTATCTATGTCAAAAAAAAATCAATAAAAGGGCCCCTTTATTTTTTTTCGCCCATAGGCCTCTGAATGTTCAGGGCCGGCCCTGACTGGCGCAGGGACGGCGAGGGGGGGGACTCATCGGAGAAGATAGATTGGCAGGATAGAGGAAAAAGGCCGGCGGCAGTTGGAGATAAAGATTGACGGCCATTGGAAGGGAGATAGAGAAGAAGCCGCCGGATCGAAGAAATACAACCCATGATTTGGAGATAGAGAGATCGATGTGTAGATGGAGGGGAGAACAGGATTGCGCTGAAACAGGAGGGTGACTGGAGGGGACTCGGCGGCAGTGAGTGCAGAAGCAGGACTGTTGACCTTAGGGACTGGCCCGATCTTGTCACAGTGAGAGAGATGAGAGAATGTGAAAGATGAGCGAGAGGGAGGAAACACCTTAGGGACTGGGCGAGCGCTTAGTCGACCTTTGAGCTACCCGAGCGTACTGTAAAATGTGCGCTAGCTTTGTCAAAAGACTAAGCGGCGCTTAGAAATTTTCCAACAACCCCCTGCAATTAATTAATTCTCGATTTCAGTCACAATTTGTTCTTTTGACTGGTGATTGAATCCTTAAACTTGATTTTTCGAGCAGCATGTACATGTTTTAAACTAAAAACAAAACAATACAAAAAAAAACTAAAAATAAAACTATTAAGCGTTAGTGCATAAAAATAAATAAAAATAGAAATAATAAAATAGTAAAATCTTTTTGTGAGGGTGACACTATTAAGTATTAACAATGTCCTATAAACCCACAAACTCAGGAAGACTTTAACGAGTGACTCAAAAAACAACATAATAAATACAAAGAGATAAGGGTTAAAAAAATTTCTAAGTTATAGTCGTTAGCTTGACTTAAATTCTCCCTTTTAACTAAGGAGGAACTGGCGGATCATTTAAGAAAGCATAGATTTTTGGTCCATAAAATTCACCATTCATGTAGTGTCTTAAATTTTGACAATTGAAACCAAACACTTCATTGACGAAATTTTCTTTATATGATGGCCATCTAATAGACTTGGAGACGGGAAATATCACACTTAAATCTTCCAATTAATTTTATCTGGAATATCCACCATTTTTTTATCAACACTACATTGATTATGCATCTCTAAAATAGGTTCTTGATTCTCTTCAAGAAAATATAAAGAATGCGTCCCTAACTCCACATAAGTGTCTAGCGGAGAATCAATTGGAGAGCAAATTTTAATTTCAATCTTTGAAATTTCTTCAGTTTCTTATGAACAATGAGATGGGTCAATTTGTGGAAAATCTTGAGATTCTATAATTAGCTCTTCTTTTTCAATTCGCTATTCTTTTTCAATGACTTCTATTTCTTCTTCATCCAAAGGTGTTGGATCATTTACTTGATACCGATTCTTCAAATCATTTACTTCTTCTTGGAGATATGTTATTATTGCAAACGCTTGCTCTAGCGTTTTACTTAATCTGTCATGTTTTTCTTTTAAGGACGAATAAGAAGGAGACGGTTCATTATAATTATTATGTGAAGAAAAAGAGGGTTGATTGTAATATTCTTGTTCATAGCTATTAGGATAATGAACAGGATAATAAGCATCCAATTTTTGTTTAGCATTTTGATAGGCAAGTTCAAATTCATAGCTATTAGGATCAAGAACAGGATAGTAAGCATCCAATTTTTGTTTAGCTTTTTGATAGGCAAGTTCAAATTCTATTAGGATCATGAACATGATAGTAAGCATCCAATTTTTGTTTAGCATTTTGATAGACAAGATCAAATTCATTTATGGTGCTCACTAGTGCGAAATTCTTCATACCCCTTTGATAATTATTGTACGCCATTTTTTATTATTAATTTTTTATTTTTTAATTTGTAATATATTTTTTTGGATTTTTATTTTTATTTTTTTAAAAGAAAAACGAAAATAAATTAAAAAACGAATAGCTAAATTAACTAAATCAAAACAAAAATCCCCGGCAACGGCGCCAAAAACTTGATGTGTTATAAATTACCTCGCAAGTGCTCGAGTCAACCGAAGTATAGTTGTGCGGAAGTAAGGGTCGAACCGCAGATATTTGAGCTTTGATTAAAGTAAATTCAACTAATCTAACAAAAGAAAGATTAATAACTAAAGGGGTTTTTGTTTTATTAAATTAACTAAAAAGCAATAAAATAAACTAATTTAACAAAGCATGTAAAATATGAGATAAATCAAGATTTGTAAAATGTTTAGGAATTAGGATTCACTTATATATCCATCTTATGTTCGTTTAACTTATGTATCAATCAATTACAGGTTCATTCACTAGTGTAAAGGATTGAGACTTGCGGAGCGAGATTTGTAACCCTTAGTACTCCGCCTTAACTGTGCTTTCTTGGTTCGTCCACACAGCAATTAAGAGTCCATTAAGTGCTCGTTTGTTGGAGCTTATTTGGAGTGATTTTTGGCTTTTGGCTTTTGAAAAGTCATATTTAGAGTGTTTGTTTCAACTTATAAGCCAAAAGCCAATAAGTAAAGTACAATACCCTTTATGCATTGAAAATCCAAAAAGCCAAAATTCAAAATTTTAAGTTTTTTTTTTTTTTTGGCTTTTTTTAAAACATGAAGACAACTATTCATTAATAAATATTTGATTATCTTCATTTCATCCTTTTATGCAATATACATAAAAATATGAATACTAATTGTAAAGTTTTTTTCTAACAAATAACTATAACAACTCATAAGCAGCTTTTCAACAATTGTAACAAACAGTCTATCATGCAATCAGTCACAAGTCATTCAGCCACCAGCTTAAGCTATCAGCCATAAGTTATAAGTCATCAGCCACAACAAACGAGCCCTAAGTACTCTAAAAACTCACGCGAACCTAGATCTAACCTTAGCCCGATCAAGAAATTAGAGAGATCTATTTATCATTTAGGTTGATCAATATATAACTCACGCACAATCATGTAATTCATTATACCCAAGAGCCTACAAATTCACTAACGCAACCATTATGCGATAGTTTCAATGCAGACCAAAGATAATCTAAATCGATTCAATTTTGTAACTTACTTGGTTTTAATTCGGTTTTAATTTTTGAAAAATCAAGCGGTGTGATTTGATTCGTGGTTTGATGCATCAAGCATAGTCGAGTCTACCATAACCAAATTAAACCATATTAAACCGAACCGTAAAGTTGTACCATTAAATCGTATTTAGACATGACACTCTCTCTATCCTAAAATTATTGTCATGTTTGAAAAAAAAAATTAGGACAACACTTTAAGAACTTTACCATTACTTTTTCATTTTACTTTAATTATAGGCCATAGACACATGAGTTTTTAAAAAAACTACACATCAAACTAATATTATAATCAAGTCAATTATTTTTTCTTAATCAGTGTGCCAAGCAGGACAATAATTTTGGACGGAGGGAGTAGTTTTTACCAGAAGATCGAACCACAAAATTTAGTTCAAAGCATTTGAACGGTTCAATTTGATTTGATATATGAGATGGTAACTTACATTTCAGCTTGTATATTTTTCCAAATTGAATGAATCAAACCATTTCTGCTCCAAGGATGGGGCTAACCACACCCCAAGGATCACTCTCTACACCCTATTCATTTTAACAATTTTACAAAATAACTCTTCACACCCTACCCTAACCATCTATTCTACCCTTCTTCCTCTACTTCCTTCATTCCCCCTTTCTCTTCTCCCCCGCGTCTGACTTTCCCTCGCCCTAATCTTGGTTCTTGATTCCTTCCCTCCCAGCAACAACAAGGTAACCTTTTTTTCTACTTGTTTTTCTTCCCCCATGAATATTGGCCCCCGTCCTCTCCTTCCATATTCACCCTTCTTTCCCTTTCTCAAGAAAAATCCCTCTGTCATGGCTTGAGAGAGTACGACTATGGCTTAAGGAACAAGTTTGGGAGTGTGCGGCTGAGGGTGGCCGAATGCAATGGGGTGTGTACAACGGTGAGTGGTCGAACATACCTCATTGTATTCCCTGCACCAGAGCTGAACACTAGGTTTTTTTTTATTCCATTTCATCAAAGATGATGACGAACTCTGTATTTTTTTCCTTGGGTATTGGATTCATTTTCAAGCAAGAGAGAGAAGAATGGAAAAAGAAGAACAAACCTCATTGTGTCGTTGGAAAAAATGGTGCCGGAGAAGAAAGGGAGCATAAAAAAATGAAGAAAAAAAAAGAGGAGAAGGTTATTTTGGTTGGTATGATGACATTTTTGCATAATTTTTGTAGGGGTGTACGAGAATCATTTTAAAGTGTGGTTAGCACTACCGTAAATATATATATATATATATATATATATATATATATATATATATATATATATATAAAGTTGGTGAGGAGCACTATGGTTGTGCCACCTCACCACCTTTGGATAAATCTTAATTCTAAAGCATCTATGTGGAAGCTTTAAAAACTTTTGATTTTCTAGTCATTAGCTAATAATAATACATAATGATAATCAATATAATAAGGGGTATTAGTATTAGTATATATAACTTCTTCAATTGTCAATAGTAGAAGACTTATATTTAAAAACTTTTACAATTAACATTACTTCTAACCAATGTGGGATAAAACTCTTTAAGGTTAGATATTACTTCTAATAACTCACTTTTAACATCATACTTTAAGCTTTGATATCTTACTCATCCAAAACTTGATTTGGACAAATAAATATATTATTTCGATGTTCTTGCCAATTAGAACACATTTGCACAATTACTTTTGTCAACAAACAAATAACACGTAAAGAAATTTGTGCCTCAATTTATACAATTTCTTTCACTAAAAACACTAATTTTTTTAATAAGTATTATACTTTAAGTCTTGATATCTTATTCATCCAAAACTCGATACTCTCACCGAGTAGAACACATTTGCGCAATTACCTTTGCCAACAAACAAATGACACGTAAAGAAAATCGTGCCTCAAGTTGCACAATATCTTTCACTAAAAACTAATTTTTCAACAATAGAAGAAATGTATCCCATATTGGTTAGAAATTGATGTTGGTTTTAAAAATACTATTATTAAGTATCAATAGAAGAAATGCATCATACATTGGTTGGAAAGTGATGTTGATTTTCAAAGTCACTATAAAACCAAAAGTTTTTAAAGCTTCCACATGGATGCTTTAGAATGAAGATTTATCTAAAGGTGGTAAGGTGACACAACCATAGTGCTCCTCACCAACTTTATATATATATATATATATATATATATATATATATATATATATATATATATATATATATATATATATATATAACTTTTGGTTTTCTAGCCATTAGCTAATAATAATAATAATACATAATAATAATCAATATGATAAGGGGTATTAGTATTAATATATATAACTTCTTCTATTGTCAATAATAGAAGACTTATATTTAAAAACTTTTAGAACTAATATTACTTCTAACCAATGTGGGATAAACCTCTTCAAGGTTAAATATTACTTCTAATGACTCACTTTTAACATCATACTTTAAGCTTTGATATCTTATTCATCAAAAACTTAATTTGGACAAATAAATATATCATTTCGATGTTCTTGCCAAGTAGAACACATTTGCATAATTATTTTTGTCAACAAACAAATGACACGTAAAGAAATTTGTGCATCAAGTTGCACAATTTCTTTCACTAAAAACACTAAATTTTTAATAAGTATTATACTTTAAGTCTTGATATCTTATTCATCCAAAACTCGATTTGGACAAATGAATATATCATTTCAATGCTCTCACCGAGTATAACACATTTGCGCAATTACATTCGCCAACAAACAAATTACACATAAAGAAAATCGTGCCTCAAGTTGCACAATTTCTCTCAATAAAAAAACTAATTTTTTTAAACAGGTATTATACTTTAAGTCTTGATATCTTATTATCCAAAACTCGATTTGGACAAGTAAATATATCATTTTGATGCTCTCACCGAGTAGAACACATTTGCGCAATTACCTTCGTCAACAAACAAATGACACGTAAAGAAAATCGTGCCTCAAGTTGCACAATTTCTCTCAATAAAAACTCTAATTTTTTTAAACAAGTATTATACTTTAAGTCTTAATATTTTATTATCCAAAACTCGATTTGGACAAATAAATATATCATTTTGATGCTCTCACCGAGTAGAACACATTTGCGTAATTACCTTCGCCAACAAACAAATGACACGTAAAGAAATTCGTGCCTCAAGTTGCACAATTTCTTTCACTAAAAACACTAATTTTT
Source organism: Codonopsis lanceolata (assembly GCA_013146195.2). Classification (NCBI taxonomy): domain Eukaryota; kingdom Viridiplantae; phylum Streptophyta; class Magnoliopsida; order Asterales; family Campanulaceae; genus Codonopsis; species Codonopsis lanceolata. The sequence continues at coordinate 151,083,433 of CM028379.1, read as the reverse complement.
CAATAATAGAAAAGATATATCACACATTGGTTAGAAATTGATATTGGTTTTAAACATACTATTATTAAGTACCAATAGAAGAAATGCATCATACATTGGTTGGAAAGTGATGTTGATTTTCAAAGTCACTAGAAAACCAAAAGTTTTTAAAGCTTCCACATGAATGCTTTAGAATGATGATTTATCCAAAGGTGCTGCCACATGAATGCTTTAGAATGAAGATTTATCCAAAGGTAGTGATGTGACATAACCATAGTGCTCCTCACCAACTTTAAATAAATAAATAACTATATATATAGATTTTATAAAAAAAAAAACTTTTACCATTATTACCAATAGAAGATGTATATCTCACATTGATTAGAAAATGATGTTGAGTTTAAATTATTTTATATTATTACCAATAAAAGAGATGTATAACACATTGTTTAAAAAAAAATGTTAGATTTTAAAGTCTTTAGACTAAAGACTTTCATTTTTACAAGAGATGTATCTCACATGGTTACAAAATATTCTACTATTATTACCAATAGAAGAGATGTATCACACATTAGTTAGAAATTGATGTTTGTATTAAAAATACTATTATTAATTACAAATTGAAAAGATGTATCATACAATGGTTAGAAAGTGGTGTTGATTTTCAAAGTTTTTTGATAAAAGACTTCTACCATTATTACAAATAGAAGATGTATATCTCACATTGGTTAAAAAATGATATTGATTTTTAATTATTTTAGATTATATAAAAGACTTACCATTATTAGCAATAGAAGATATATATTACGCATTTGTTATAAATTAATGTTGGTTTTAAATTACTATTATTATCAATAAAAGATATAAATCTTACATTGGTTAAAAAAATGATGTTGATTTTAAAAGTCTTTAAATAAAAAGACTTTTACTTTTATTATTAATAAAAGAGTAGAGAAGAGGTATATCCCATTATATAGAAAGAGATGTTGGTTTTAGATATATTTTTTAGATAAAAAACTTCTACTACTATTACCAAATGATGAGATGTATTACACATTGGTTAAAGAGTGGTGTATGTATTAAAAGTCTATAAAAGACTTAGTACCAATAGAAAAAATATGTATTTCACATTAGTTAGGAAAGTGATATTGGTTTAAAATGTTTTTAGATAATGTCTATCACATTGATTACAAAGAGATCCACATTATTTAGAAACATATATTGGTTATAAAATTCATAGATAAACGAATTTTTTGTTATTATCAATACAAGAGATGTATTACACATTGTTTACAAAGAGATGATGGTTTTAAAACTATTTAGATAAAATACTACTACTATTATTATTTTTATATTGTAACTAATAGAAGAGATATATCCTACATTGTTTAAAAAGAGATGTTGATTTCAAAAGTTTTTATATACAAAATTATTATTATTACTATAGAATAATGTATCTCACATTTGTTAGAAATTAATGTTGGTTTTAAAAAAATACTATTATTATCAATAGAAAAGATATATACCTCGTGGTTAGAAAGAGATATTTGTTTTAAAAGTCTTTAGATAAAAGTCTTAAACTTTTATTATCATTAGAAATAGAAAAGAAGTATCTCACATTGTTAGACTCTGAAAAAAAAATGTATCTTACATTGTTTAGAAAAAGATATTAGTTTTAAAAGTCTTATAGTAGATATTTTTACTCTTATTATCAATAAAAGATATGTATCTCACATTCTTTAAAAATAAATGTTAGTTTAAAAAGTCTTTAGATTAAAGATTTTTTGTTACAAATAGAATAGATGCATGTATTTCACATTGGTTACAAGATATTCTACTATTATTGTCAATCGAAAAGAAGTATCACACATTGGTTATAAGTTAATGTTGGTTTTAAAAATACTATTATTACCAATAGAATAAATGTATCATATATTTGATAGAGTGTAATGTTTGTTTTTAAAGTTTTTAGAAATAAGACTTCTACCACTATTATCAATAGAATATGTATATCTCACATTGGTTAGAAAGTGATGTTGATTTTTTAATGTTAGATAAAGACTTTTACTATTATTACTAATAGAAGAGATATCCTACATTTGTTAAAAAATGATATTGGTTTTAAAAGTCTTTATATAAAATACATTTACTTTTATCATTGATCGATGTTTTATTTAATCTTTTTCCTTGCAAGTGGACAAGACTATTATAGAATAGTATTGGAAGCAAGGGTCGAACCCATAGAGACAAGTGATCACGAACAGTGCAATTTATCAATAGCAAATTATTAATCTAAAGGAGTTTTTTATATTTAATTCTATTCTAACTACTATTTATAGATGTTTAACTAATTAGACAGTAATAACAGATATGAAGATCTTATGGTGGGTGGCAATCTAGGATTCTGGGTTTCACTTGTGTCTCCTTTATGTTCAATTCATAATAATATCATTCAATGTCTTGGGTTCGTTCACTAAAAATAGATATAGTTTGTTGAACAATTGGTTCAGCCTCCATCCCCGCAAAATTCACCCATTCTATATCCTAAGCACAGGAACTGTCAATCTAGCTGTCACCTAGATTTATGATCTATCTGTCACCTAGATCATGTAAGAACCTGGTCCTGACTTATCACTCTCGTGCATCGATAGGTCCAATTTATTGTGTTGGTGAGCCAGTGTACGACATATGCACATTGGTCATGCAGTTATCCGCACCTCTAAGCCTTTATTATTTGCGATTACATTCATTTGTTCAAAGCGAAATAATATAGGGATTGATAAACAACACAATCAACAAGCATTGAATGAACATATATAAGAATCAAAACATAAGTTTGATACAAGTTACCTCCCACCTCCTAGATTATGGATGAATTAGTTCATCATAAACAATGAACAGCACATGGAGATGATTGGATACATGATTTGATCTTCAATACTTGAAATTATAAAACCTAACTATGTTATACAATCTAAAAACTACCTAAAATCTATTAAAGAGAGCTTCCAGCCGTCCTCCTCCTCTTTGGCTCGGCATCTGACTTCTATATATACTCGAGAGTTGTAATTCCATCGAATGACTGTGTGAAAATCCGAATAAGTCGCATTTTGACCACCTTGCGGTCGCAAGGTGCTGGGTACCTTGCATCCGCAAGGTCTCCAGTATGTCTGGCCGTTTGATTCCTTGGTTCTTTGCCTTCGATCAGACGCTTGCCTACCTTGCGGTCGCAGGTCGAGGCACCTTGCGTCCAAGGTCTCAATCTGCAGCTTTTGCTTTTTTTCTTCATTTTTCCTTTTTGGCCCTTCTTGAAATTTGCACTTAAAACCCTGGAGTTTCGCATATTTTCACTAATAACCCTGAAACTTACAAAACTCACCGAAAACATATATTAGTAATCAAAAGCCTCGTGAAATAGCATGATTTAAGTCATAGAAGCATATAAAATCGACGTATAAAATACATCGATCAAATACCCCCAAACTTGAACTTTGCTCGTCCACGAGTAAACAATAAACTTATAAATACAAAAGCATATAAATCAAAAATTAAAATCTTTTTGGAGGGTGACACTATTTACACTCCTCTATAAACCCACAAACTCAAGGAGACTCTTTCGAGTGACTCGACTATGCAGATAAATACAAAAGCAGTTAAATACAAAAACAATTAAAATTTAAACTACGAATAAAACATAAAATCTTCTTGGCTTCATCTCAAGTTATAGGTGTATGGTATGCAAGTAATCTCAGTTCGATGCTCACCACATATATGCAGGATTAGTCATATAAAACCAACTAGCCTTTTCTGAAGACTGCTACTACTTCTAATTTCTCCGTGTGTGTGTGATCACCAGTCTTAAAGAATATCTTAACTAAAACAGTTTTATTAAGCTAAACACCACATTTATATGAAAATCAAAGTTTAAGAGAAAATCATGCATTAAGAATTATGAGATCTACCATCCAAACCCGGTCAGTTACAGACAGAAAGGTCCCAAGGATTTAAAAGACTTATACATCCATCCCATGCACTTCTATGTATGTCATACAATGCTCTCCTATCCCAATTACTTGTAGTAGCTAAGATTATGTTAACACAGTGAGCTTTAGAGTGAATAATAATAAATATGAAGTGTGTGATCAATTCCATGTTACTTACTTGACAGTTAAAACAGCATAAGTATTGGCAAGAAGATCATTAGGTCTTTATTAGCTTGTAATGTAAGACCAAGGTGTTGGGGGATTTGATGGAAAGGGGTTGGAATTCAAAGTGAGAGAGTAAGATTACCCTTTATCCCTCATACTTCCAAGCAAAAGGAAGTTTTCCCTATTTAGGCTAGGACCTGCAAAGACTACAAGTGGAGGGGTGCTTTTCGTTACTTTTTAGTTTTCTTCTTTCCCCCCCCCCAAACTTGTTTTGGACAATATATATATTTCTAAAAATATCACATCTTTCTAATCAACATAATTCTTCTATCATATTTTTCTCTTGAAAGCTATGCTTCCATTTGAATCTTTGTTTACACTCTTCTTCTTCCGTTTTATTTTTCGTCGATAATAATATATTTTTTTTCGACGACGGAAAGAAGAAGTCTTCAGAAAAATAGTCTAACTGGAAAGAATTGGTCCTCCAAAATAAATTTCCCACCCACATCCTACTCTCTCAAAGGGTAGGCTAAAAGTGTATAGGCTTTTAGGGTTAAGTTAATGTGGGTAATAGAAACGATGGCGAATGTGGGTTCAATAGTGTGCTTAGCACACTCCATTCTTTTTCATTAGGCTCAACGGGGACACTAGGGATATTTTTAGTATAGGTCAGGGAATATTTAGGCTCTAACGATCCAAAGATGGCCTAAGTCATTTCTTAATGCCAAATGCTCATGTAGTTTTTTAAAGCAAGTAAGACAACACAAAATATCATATCAACTATGGGAATTGGGGGTTGAATGTTTAGCATCACTGGATTTCACATAAGCATTCGCTAGGACAGATGGTAGGGACAATTGAGACTAACATGCAGACACGATTCGAAAGTGTGCTTGAGATATATAAATGAGAAAAATCTAAGGGATCTAACTATCATGCAATTGACCCTAAGTTACAATTTAATGCAACAATTATGTTCAAATGGCTATGCATCATATTCTTGTGCATATCTTGATGTAATGAAGTAGGTGTTATAAACTTTATAAAACTATTCTAATCAATCCATAATTATGACTAGTGTGAGTGCATGAAGAATTTGGAGAAAAGTAAAAGTTTCGCAAAATTAATTAAATTCCAGAGGGATCTACAGACTAACTATGCGGTTCATTGCATTAACTCCTCATCGATCACGACTAGCACTACCACACCTAAACTCGAGGATGAATATTTTGAATTTAATATATTTTTTTTTTTTTAATTATATATTTTTCTAAGAAATTTGGAGATGATGACGATGACTCTTTTGTTAGGACCCTAAAGGTCCTACCTATTATAGTATTATGGTCATGCCAATAACTCCGAAAATAAAAAAAAATTAAAAACAGGAAAATAGGGTGAAGTTTTAAATGGTCATCGTATAAAGAAATTATTCTTCACCCTAAAGACATAGCCCAACTCCATTCCTCATTAGGCTAGGACCTGCTAAGACTTAAAGTTTTGAATCCCCCCCCCCAAACTTAATTTCTATTTTGTCCTCAAAATAGAGGAACATATGAGTGGATTGATGGGGTAGGACAAATACCAAAAGGAAATAGCGGGTCCACCTAACGAACGAGGATGGAACTTGGGCCTCGACTCACGGTGAGTCGGCGGAAATAACGAATGAGGATGCAACTCTGGGATCATGCCGTGAGGCGCCCATAATAGGTGGAGACATTTTGTCCCACGCCAACCAAATCCAAGCCTCTTGGTCGGCACAATTTGCTAACTGCCAACCTGCCGAGATGCCATCCGTTTTCTAGACAACCTCTTCTAGCCTATCGAGATCCCAACGAAGCGGGTCCTCCTTTCCTCTTCTGTTCCTCCTCTTGAGGAACCCTCACCCCTGCTGGTGATGCTCAAAATGGACCAGCTCAGCCTCTCCTCGAGCAGAGCCAAGCATTCTCACGTCCCTACACAAATCGAATCAAACGGGGAACGAAACCCAAGATTCAGCTACCTCAATGAAATTGATTTGGCCGTTGATCAAATCCATCAATCAACATCAACAGACCCACCTACAATGGCGAGGTCAAGACGCCCTCTCCCAAGTCATCACAGGCCGGGTGACTCGAGGCATGAGACGTCCACAAACAAATTTATACACGCTTGGCTGTCTTGGAGGAAGCGATTCTCCCATGGTGCATGTGGCGATGACCCATCAATTGTACCGACATCGATACGGGCTGAAAAAGTCACCCGCACCAACCGCAAAGTCGAGGCCAAATAAGTGTTAATGCTTGGGATGAAAAAATTTATTACTATATTCCTAACATTAACAAAGGTTCAGCACACCCCATCTATGCTAATGTCGCCATTGGCATAGAATTCTCTGACAATGGGCACTACTGCCTCATTTGAGAATCTAACAAGTTTCACTACTTGTTATCGATTGGGACGCAGCCAAAGTCTTCACCTTGAATTCCCCTTCGGCACCAAAGACCAGAGCTTCTGGCCGTACCTCTCCGATGCCCGTAGGACACGTAATCGGGTGATATCAAATTTTGCTCTTCCTCCCGAAAGTGGCCTGAGGATGAGGCACCTCAGATTTCTAATGCCATGAACATTTTGTTTGATTTTTATAAAATTTAAAAACTAAGTTTTAAAAATTTAAGTTTAAAAAATTAAAATTTATTCTAAGCATGCAAAAACTTTTTATCTACATTAAAATTTTATAAGCACCCTATCATGCAAAATATTTTACGTATAAAATTAAAAAAAGTGGTGATGGTACTTTTGTTTGGCAAACGAATTGAAAGGCGCAGCCTGAGATGGAGCTTGATCGATCGCCAGCAATGGAGTTCTTCCTCTTCTTCTTCTA
>CM028379.1:150947877-151076346 GCA_013146195.2 Codonopsis lanceolata | reverse complement strand
GGATCGATGTTTTATTTAATCTTTTTCCTTGCAAGTGGACAAGACTATTATAGAATAGTATTGGAAGCAAGGGTCGAACCCACAGAGACAAGTGATCACTTAACAAGTGCAATTTATTGATAGCAAATTATTAATCTAAAGGGGGTTTTTATATTTAATTCTACTCTAAACTACTATTTATAGATGTTTAACTAATTAGACAAGAATAACAGTATATGAAGATCTTATGGTGGGTGGCAATCTAGGATTCTCGGTTTCACTTGTATCTCCTTTATGTTCAATTCATAATAATATCATTCAATGTCTTGGGTTCGCTCACTAAAGATAGATATAGTCTGTTGAACAATTGGTTCAGCCTCCATCCCCGCAAAATTCATCCATTCTATATCCTAAGCACAGAACTGTCAATCTAGTGTCACCTAGATTTATGATCTATCTGTCACCTAGATCATGTAAGAACCCGGTCCTAACTTATCACTCTCGCATCGATAGGTCCAATTTATTGTGTTGGTGAGCCCGTTGTACGACATATGCACTTGGTCATGCAGCTTATCCGCACCTCTAAGCCTTTATTATTTGCGATTACATTCATTTGTTCAAAGCAAAATAATATAGGGATTGATAAACAACACAATCAACAAGCATTGAATGAACATATATAAGAATTCAAAACATAAATTTGATACAAGTTACCTCCCACCTCCTAGATTATGGATGATTTAGTTCATCATAGACAATGAACAAGACATGGAGATGATCGGATACATGATTTGATCTTCAATACTTGAAATTACAAAATCTAACTATGTTATACAATCTAAAAACTACCTAAAATCTACCTAAAGAGAGCTTCCACTGCTCCTCCTCTCTTTGGCTCAAGATCCGACTTCTATATATACTCTGAGTTGTAATTCAATCGAATGACCTGTGAAAATCCGAATAAGTCGCATTTCGACCACCTTGCGGTCGCAAGGTGTTGGGTACCTTCGTCCGCAAGGTCTCCAAGATGTCCGCCCTTGAATTCTTGGTTGGCTCTTTGATCAGACGCCTTACCTTGCGGCCGCAGTCGAGTTCGAGGCACCTTGCGTCCGCAAGGTGTCCAGACTGCAGCCTTTTCTTTTTTCTTCATTTTTCCTTTTTGGCCCTTCTTGAAATTTGCACTTAAAACCCCGGAGTTTCGCATATTTTCACTAATAACCCTGAAACTTACAAAACTCACCGAAAACATATATTAGTAGCCAAAAGCCTCGTGAAATAGCATAATTTAAGTCATAGAAGTATATAAAATCGACGTATAAAATACATCGATCAAATACCCCAAACTTAAACTTTGCTCGTCCACGAGTAAACAAATAAACTTATAAATACAAAAGCATATAAATAACAAAAATTAAAATCTTTTTGGAGGGTGACACTATTTACACTCCTCTATAAACCCACGAACTCAAGGAGACTCTTTCGAGTGACTCGACTATGCAGAAAAATACAAAAACAGATAACTACAAAAGCAGGATAAAAATTAAACTACGAATAAAACATAAAATCTTTTTGGCTTCATCTCAAGTTATAGGTGTATGGTATGCAAGTAATCTCGCCGATGCTCACCACATATATGCAAGCTTAGTCATATAAAACCAACTAGTCTTTTCTTAAACTCGCTACTACTTTTAATTTCTCCGTGTGTGTGTGATCACCGCCTTAAAGAATATCTTAACTAAAACAGTTTTATTAAGCTAAACACCACATTCATATGAAAATCAAAGTTTAATAGAAAATCATGCATTTAAGAATTATGAGATCTACCATCCAAACCCTGGCCACATGCATTTAAAGGTCCCAAGGATTTAAAAGACTTATACATCCATCCCATGCACTTCTATGTATGACATACAATGCTCTCTATCCCAATGACTTGTAATAGCTAAGATTATGCTAACACAAGTGAGCTTTAGGGTGAATAATAATGAACATGAAGTGTGTGATCAATTCCATGTTACTCACTTGACAGCTTAAAACAACATAAGCATTGGCAAGAAGATCATTAGGTCTTTATTAGCTTGTAATGTAAGGCCAAGGTGTTGGGGGAAAGGGATTGGAATTCAAAGTGAGAGAGTAAGATTACCCTTTATCCCTCATACTTCCAAGCAAAAGGAAGTTTTCCCTATTTAGGCTAGGACCTGCAAAGACTACAAGTGGAGGGGTGCTTTTTGTTACTTTTCGCTTTCTTTCTTTCCCCCAAACTTGTTTTGGGCAATATATATTTCTAAAAATATCACATCATTCTTAATCGCCATAATTTTTCTAACATATTTTTCTCTTGAAAGCTATGCTTCCATTTGAATCTTTGTTTACACTCTTCTTCTTCCGTTTCATTTTTCGTCGATACATATTTTTTTTTTTTTTTTTTTTTCGACAACGGAAAGAAGAAGTCTTCCGAAAAATAGCCTAACTGAAAAGAAGTGGTCCTCCAAAATCAATTTCCCACCCACATCCTACTCTCTCAAAGGGTAGGCTAAAAGTGTATAGGCTTTTAGGTTAAGTTAATGTGGGTAATAGAAATGATGGCGAATGGGGTTTAAATAGTGTGCTTAGCACACTCCATTCTTTTTCATTAGGCTCAACGGGGACACTAGGGATATTTTTAGTATAGGTCAGGGAATATTTAGGCTCTAACGATCCAAAGATGGCCTAAGTCATTTCTTAATGCCAAATGCTCATGTAGTTTTTAAAGCAAGTAAGACAACACAAAATATCATATCAACTATGGGAATTGGGGTTGAATGTTTAGCATCACCGATTTCACATAAGCATTCGCTAAGACGATGGTAGGGACAATTGAGACTAACATGCACACGGTTCGAAAGTGTGCTTGAGATATATAAATGAGAAAATCCAAGGGATCTAACTATCATGCAATTGACCCTAAGTTACAATTTAATGCAACAATTATGTTCGAATGGCTATGCATCATATTCTTGTGCATATCTTGTTGTAATGAAGTAGGTGTTATAAACTTTATAAAACTATTCTAATCAATCCATAATTATGACTGGTGTGAGTGCATGAAGAATTTGGAGAAAAGTAAAAGTTTCGCAAAATTAAGTAAATTCCGTGAGGGATCTACTGACTAACTATGCGGTTCATTGCATTAACTCCTCATCGATCACGACTAGCACTACCACACCTAAACTCGAGGATGAATATTTTGAATTTAATATTTTTTATTTTTTTAAATATATTTTTCTAAGAAATTTGGAGATGATGACGATGACTCTTTGATAGGAACCCTAAAGGTCCTTTCTATTATAGTATTCTGTCATGCAACAACTCCGAAAATAAGAAAAATTAAAAACAGAAAATAGGGTGAAGATTTAGATGGTCATCGTATAAAGAAATTTTTCTTCACCCTAAAGACATAGCCCAACTCCATTCCTCGTTAGGCTAGGACCTGCTAAGACTTAAAGTTTTAAATCCCCCCAAACTTAATTTCTATTTTGTCCTCAAAATAGAGGAACATATGAGAGGATTGATGGGGTAGGACAAATATCAAAAGGAGATAGCGGGTCCACCTAACGAAAGAGGATGGAACTTGGGCCTCGACTCACGGTGAGTCGGGCGGAAATAACGAATGAGGATGCAACTCTGGGATCGTGCCAGAGGCAGCCCATAATAGGTGAGACATTTTGTCCCACAAGTGTTAAACCAACCAAATAGCCTCTTGGTCGGCACGAATTTGTGCCAACCTGCTGAGATGCCATTTGGTTTTCTAGAGGACAACCTCTTCTAGCCTATTGGAGATCCCAACGAGGGTCCTCCTCTCCTCTTCGGTTCCTCCTCTGAGGAACCCTCACTCTGGCCGCCGGTGATGCTCAAACAAAATGGCCCTCGTAATGACCGGACCCTTCACTCTCTCTCTTTGGGCATTCTCACGCCCCTCTACACAAATCGGTAATCAAATGCGGAACGCGAACCCGCATTCGCCCTACCTCTAATAAGGGTCTTGATTTGGCCGTTGATCAAACGGCCAACATCAATAGACCCACCGGTCATAATGGTGTAGGTCAAGACTCTCTCCCAATTCAAGTCACCGTGTTTTGGTGACTCGAGGGCATGAGACGCCCACAAACAAATTTATACACGGGCTTGGCCGTGTCTTGGAGGAAGGACTCTCTCATGGTGCGTGGTCCATAAGGTGGGTTACGGTTATAGGACCAAACCACACCGTGGAGAGCGATGGTAGCATTGACCACCTCGACATCGATACGGGGTCGAGGTGTGTGTAAAGTCATCGGCACCAACCGCAAAGTTGAGGTGCCGAAATAAGTGTTAATGCTTTGGGATGAAAAATTTATTACTATATTCCTAACATTAACGGTGTCTAGCACACCCCCATCTATGCTAATGTCGCCATTGGCATAGAATTTCTGACAATGGGCACTACTACGCCCCTCGCCGGAGAATCTAACAAAGCCCCCACCTACGAGCCATCGATTGGGACTGAGGCCAAAGTCTTCACCTTGAATCCCTTTCTGCACCAAAGACTTAGAGAGCTTGGCCGTGTACCTCTCTCGATGCCTCGTAGACACCTAATCGGGTGATGTCAAAATTTTGCTCTTCCTCCCGAAGGGCCTGAGGATGAGGCACCGTATTTCTACGCTTATGAACATTTTGTTTGATTTTATAAAATTTAAAAACTAAAAGTTTTAACAAAAAAATGTGTTTTAAAATTTTAAAATTAAAATTTATTCTAAGCATGCAAAATTTTTATCTACGTTAAAATTATCTAGCACCCTAGCATGCAAATATTTTACGTATAAAATTAAAAAGGGTGATAGTGTTACTTGTTTGCCTTAATGGAGAGTGTGCAAATGAGATGGAGCTTGATCGACGCCGGTAATGGAGTTCTTCCTCTTCTTCTTCAAACTTTCTTCAACCTTATGGAGTGTAATGGTGGATGGAAGAGAGGTAGGGGATGAAGAGTGATGAAGGAGAGAGAGGATTCTTGAGAGTGTGCCGGATTGGAGACGATCTTGCCGAAATTTGAAGAGGTTGGGTGGAGCCGCCGCTTTTGCTTGAAAGAGGGAGAGAATTATGTGTGATTTTTCAAGAAAACCCGGCAGCCTTTATATAGGGACCTTGGCCGCAGTTCGCCACACCTTGCGCCCGCAAGGTGGGCAAATAAAGCGCTGAGATTCTCATTCCCCATGTCCGACAAGACGATGCACGAAGTCCGCATTTATCGGGACCTTGCCGCAGGTTCTTCACACCTTGCGTCCGCAAGGTGGGCGTAACTTCCACTTGTTTTTCTTCTCAACTTTTCAACAGCTTTGCGATTAGCCCTTCCGTTAACTTCCGTTATGTCTTGAATCTTTCCCCGTATGCAAAAACTAAACAAAAACTCTAAACTAAAATTATTAGTAACATATAAATACAACACTAAGATGTTTTTCTCCCCCAAACTTGAATTTTGGCATATTTAATTAAAAATTAAATGTCCAAAAATTAAATTTAACTGAGAAAACATATTTAAACTAATATAAATAACATTCAAAATAGTGGGTTGCCTCCCACTTAGCGCCTTTGTTTAACGTCTTTGGCTCGACCAAACCGCAAGCCTAATCTCGGGTGGTTCATTGTCACCAAACGAATTAACTCAATTGTTCGCTCAACCGACATCGGCTCTAAATATGGCTTGAGTCGGTGTCCATTCACTTTAAAAACTTCATTATTTTTAGGATTTTGAATATCAACTCCATGAGGATAAATTGCAATTCTAAAAGGACCAGACCATTTAGATTTTAACTTTCCGAGGAATAACCTTAATCTAGAATTAAAAAGTAACACTTTCATACCTGGATGAAACATTTTGTTGGCTAACCCCATGTCATGATATTTCTTGGTCTTTTCTTTATATGTCTTTGCATTCTCATACGAATTCAACCTATGTTCTTCTAACTCATTTAACTCGAAACAATCTTTCTTCTCCACCAATGTTAAATCTAAATTAATTCTTTAATCGCCCAATAGGCTTTATGCTCAATTTCAACCGGTAAATGGCAAGCTTTGCCATATACCATTCTATATGGACTCATTCCTATGGGTGTCTTAAAAGCGCTCGGTATGCCCATAAAGCATCCTTAAGTTTAGATTCCCAATCTTTACGATTAGGCCTAACCTTTTCTAACACCGCTTTTATTTGCCTATTGCTTACTTCTACTTGTCCGGATGTTTGTGGATGATAAGGTGTAGCTAACTTGTGAGTTACACCATGCTTTCTAAGGACATTATTCAACAACTTATTGGTAAAATGAGTTCCTTGGTCACTTATTATGGCCTTAGGTACTCCATATCTAGCAAACAAATCCTCTACAAACTTAACTACTGTTTTTCCATCATTAGTCTTGGTTGCTATTGCTTCTATCCATTTAGAGACATAATCAATCGCTACTAGAATATACTCACAATTATTTGACACGAAAAGGACCCATAAAATCAGGACCCCAAACATCAAAAATTTCAACTACTAAATTAATATGCAAGGGCATTTCATTTCTCTTTCCTATTCCACTGTTCTTTGACACTTATCACATGTTCTATAAAACAGCTTCACAATCTCTAAAAACAAGAGGCCAATATAAACTCGATTGCAAAATTTTCCTAGCAGTTTTGTTTCCACTAAAATGACCTCCACAAGAATATCCATGGCAAAATTCCATGATACCTTGTTGGTCTTTTTCTGGAATACATCTTCTTATTAAAGAATCAGAGCAAATTTTGTATAAATGAGGTGCTTCCCAAAAATAATTTTTAGTTTCCGCCAAAAATTTCTTCTTTTCATAATGATCAAAATCGGATTAATGATATCGACACATAATAGTTGACAAAATCAGATACCAAGGGTCGAATCTTTAATGGCCAAGAGTTGTTCATCAGAAAATTATCATTTATGGGGACATGATCATCAAGAAATTGACGCTCAAGCAAGGGTGAAAATTCTAACCTAGACAAATGGTCGGCTACAACATTCTCGGCCCTTTTTATCTTTGATAGTAATGTCAAATTCTTGTAACAATAACATCCATCTAATTAATCTTGGTTTAGCATCTTTCTTACTTAACGTATATTTCAATGCATGATCGAAAAAATTATCACCTTTGATCCTAGCGATATGATCTAAATTTTTCTAAAGCATATACTATCGCTAAAAATTCCTTTTCAAGAGTTGTATAATTCAATTGAGCATCATTTAGAGTTCTACTAGCATAATGGATCACATGAGGCTTTCTATCTACCCTTTGTCCTAACACGGCTCCAATGGCAAAATCTGATGCATCACACATGATTTCAAAAGGAAGTGACCAATCAGGGCCGGATAAAATAGGGCAAGAGTTAATTTTTCTTTTAATAAATTAAAAGCTTCTAAACATTCTTTATCAAAAATAAATTATGTATCTTTTGCTAGCAAATTACATAGAGGTTTACGATTTTGGAAAAATCTTTTATAAATCTTCGGTAAAAACCAAAGATGGCCAAGAAAACTTCTAACTCCTTTAACTGGGAGGGGGTAGTTGTGAAATAACTTCAATTTTAGCTTTATCAACTTCAATGCCTTTATTTGAAACAACATGCCCTAAGACAATTCCATGTTTTACCATGAAGTGACTCTTTTCCCAACTTAAAGTTAAATTAGTTTCGCAGCATCTTTTTAAGACTAATGTAAGGTTTTCTAAACAGTGATCAAAAGAATTTCCAAATACTGAAAAATCGTCCATGAAAACTTCTACGCATCTTTCAACTAAGTTTGAGAATATAGAAATCATGCATCTTTGAAAAGTAGCTGGTGCATTACATAATCCAAAAGGCATTCTCCTAAAAGCAAAAGTACCAAAGGGACATGTAAAGTTGTTTTCTTGGTCTTCTGGTGCAACAGGATCCGATTAAACTAAAAACCATCAAGAAAGCAATAATATTCATGACCGGCTAGTCTTTCAAGGATTTGGTCAATAAATGGCAAAGGAAAGTGATCTTTCTTAGTTGCCGCATTTAATTTACGCAAATCAATGCACATTCTATAACCAGTTATTGTTCTTGTAGGAACTAATTCGTCTTTTTCATTTTTAACAACAGTAATTCCTGACTTTTTAGGAACTACTTGAACATGACTAACCCATTTACTATCGGATATAGGGTAAATTATACCCGCATCTAAGAGCTTAAGAACTTCTTTCCTAACAGCTTCTTCCATGTGTGGATTAAGTCTTCTTTGTCTTTCTCTTGAAGGCTTACTACCTTCTTCTAGATGTATTTTATGCATGCACATAAAGGGACTAATTCCTTTTAAATCAGCTAGGGACCATCCTAAAGCTTCTCTATGTGTCCATAAAACTTTTAACAGACTAGATTCTTGCTCTTCCGTTAAGTCGGCTGCTATAATAACAGGTAAAGTGTTACCTTCCCCTAAAAATGCATATTTTAAATGGGGTGGTAATGACTTTAATTCTTCGACTTTGGGAGAATTAATGGATGGCATAAATTCAGAATTTTCTACCTTAACGGTTTCTTTTATTTTAGCCTCTTCATTCTCCATTTTATTATCTTCCTTATTTTCTTCTTCAATATTATCAATCTCAATTTCTTCAAAGAGAGATTTCAGAATCTCTACTTCATCATCTTTAATTTCATTAATTTCTTCTTCCACTTTTTCAGGCTTATCAGAATTATTTTCGGATTCTTTCTTTATTTCTTCTTTATCTTTCTTTCCACTAGCTTCTAACTTTTCTTTCTCTAATCTTTCCTCTTCTTCTATTTCTCTTTCAATCTCCTCAATGTCAATTTTTATGGGGGAGATAGGACTATCATCATAGACAATAAATCTATCTCTTTCATATTCTTCCTCTTCTTCAAAGGTTTCAGTTGATAACTTTTCAATCTCATCTATTGAAAAACAGGCACTTATGTCACTAGGTCTATTCATAGCATCAAACACATAGATTTCAACAGTTTCACCTAGGACTGACATTGTGAGTTTACCATTTTTCACATTAATCATTGTATTGGCAGTAGCCATAAATGGTCTGCCTAACAAAATTGGGACTTCATTATTGGTGCATATCTTCCTTTCCATCTCTAGAACCACAAAGTCGACTGGAATGATCAGTTTATCAACCTGAACTAAGATGTCTTCCACTATACCCAAAGGATATTTAACTGAGCGATCAGCTAATTGTAATTGCATAGTAGTAGGTTTTAGTTCTCATAACCCTAACTGTTTATAGACCGCAAATGACATCAAATTAATACTTGCTCCTAAATCTAGCATTGCTTTCATCTTTTTAGAGCTTCCCAAGGAAACTTGGATATTAAAGCTACCAGGGTCTTTCAACTTAGGTGGTAATTCGGGTTGTAAAACTGAACTTACGTTTTCAGAAACAACAATCTTTTCATTGTTTTCAAACTTGTGTTTCTTAGAGTGAAGATCTTTGAAAAACTTTGCATAAGCTGGAATATTTTTAATAACATTAAGCAAAGGAAGATTAACATTCACTTTGGATAACATATTATAAATTTCCGTAAATTGTTTGTCCATTCGGTTTTTCATAAGTCTTCTTGGAAACGGAATTGGAGGAACATAAGGTGGTGGAGCCACATAAGGTTCCTCTTCTTCTTGATCCAACTCTTTTTCAACTTCAATTGTATTTCCTTTATTTTGAACTTCTTTTTCTTGTTCCTTATTTGGAACCTCTATTTCTACTTCAACTTCTACTTCATGGTTATTTAACTCATTTTTTTCTTTATTATTAATATCACTATCTTTTTCAATCACTTTTTCAGAATTTTCTTGTTCATAATTTTCTATTGAAGCAGGCATTTTAGAAGAAGGATCAGCATCACTTACCTCTTCACCTATCACCTTACCACTTCGCAAGACGGTGATTGACTTGGCTTGCTCAGTTTGACTAGGGAACTTCCCTTCTTCTCTTTTATCTGCTCCAGAACTTTCAATGTGTTTCTTTAGATTTTCAATTTCTTCAAGCATGTACTTCATCAAAGCTGCTTGACCTTTACTAGCTACTTCTTGCTTGGGAACTTCTTCAATTCTCAACTGATTTTGATTTGGCAACCGTGGAGTTGTGGTGGTGAGGTTGAATTGTTGAGGTTGCAAAGGCTTATTTCCTCCCTAAGAAAAGTTAGGATGATTTCTCCAACCAAGATTATATGTATTTGAATATGGATCATTCCTTGGCCTTTGAGGGTACATATTCATAGCATTAGCCTGTTCAGAATACATAGCACTTGACGGACAAAAATTAGTAGCATGAGAATATAATCCACATAAAGCACATGCTTCTTGAATTTGCCAATTTTCAAATTGAGCTTGTGTATTTGAATTATCTTGCAATTGATATAGGCTTCTATTTTTACCTCTAGCACTTTTCTGTTGGGAATTAATACTTAGCATCTCAAATAATTCTTCTAGTGCTTCTGGTGTCATTCTATTAATAGAACCACCAGCTGCACTATCAACCATAGTTTGTAAGCCTGGCGAAAGACCATGATAAAATTGAAGCACTAACACATGTTGAGCCAAATTATGATGAGGACACATAATGAGCAGATTTTTAAATCTATCCCATGACTCATGGAATGTTTCACCTGTTCATTTTGGAATGACATGATTTGTTTTCTATTCAAGAAGAGATGCATGTTTGTAAAATTTACTCATAAACAAATCATATAATTGAGCCCAAGTATAAACACTATTTGGTGTTAGGTTCATAAACCATCTCTTTGCCAACTCTTTTAATGCACTTGGAAAATATTTCATTTTAATTTGATCTTCAGTCAACCCTCCTAAAGGAAAAGTACTCATCATGTATTCATATTCTCTTAAGAAACTGACAGGATCTTCATGAGGCATCCCATGAAAAGATGGTATGGCATTAAAATAATGACCTTTTAACTCAAAATTCCTAACAACATCTGGCAAGACTAAACATGATGTCACAACATTTAATGAAGGTCTACTAAAGTCATTAATAGTTCTTTGATTTATCACCACTTCCATATTTCTTCTTGCATATTCTTCTTCTCTTTGATTCCGGTTAACTGGGTCAACTGGATTTTCAGGATTTCTATTATTGTTATTTTCTTCCATTGTAGGATCAACCAGAGGATCCTCTTGATTCAATTGGTCTTGATTATCAAACTCTTGAGCTAGATTTTCAAAAACTTCTTGATTTCTTCTAACAATATTTATATCTTGATTTAAGTCTACCAATTTAGGATTCAAAGATCTACGACCGTGCATAAAAATAAATTAAAGCAATTTAAAAACAACTAACTAAAAATAAAATAAAATCTTTTTGTATTTTTATTTTTATAAAAACTGAAAATTAACTACGTGAACTAGCTTGTCCCCGGCAACGGCGCCAAAAACTTGATCGATGTTTTATTTAATCTTTTTCCTTGCAAGTGGACAAGACTATTATAGAATAGTATTGGAAGCAAGGGTCGAACCCACGAGACAAGTGATCACGAACAAGGCAATTTATTGATAGCAAATTATTAATCTAAAGGGGTTTTTATATTTAATTCTACTCTAACTACTATTTATAGATGTTTAACTAATTAGACAATAATAACAGATATGAAGATCTTATGGTGGGTGGCAATCTAGGATTCTGGGTTTCACTTGTATCTCCTTTATGTTCAATTCATAATAATATCATTCAATGTCTTGGGTTCGTTCACTAAAAATAGATATAGTCTGTTGAACAATTGGTTCAGCCTCCATCCCCGCAAAATTCATCCATTCTATATCCTAAGCACATGAACTGTCAATCTAGCTGTCACCTAGATTTATGATCTATCTGTCACCTAGATCATGTAAGAACATGGTCCTAACTTATCACTCTCGTGCATCGATAGGTCCAATTTATTGTGTTGGTGAGCCGATTAATACGACATATGCATTGGTCATGCAGTTATCCGCACCTCTAAGCCTTTATTATTTGCGATTACATTCATTTGTTCAAAGCAAAATAATATAGGGATTGATAAACAACACAATCAACAAGCATTGAATGAACATATATAAGAATCAAAACATAAATTTGATACAAGTTACCTCCCACCTCCTAGATTATGGATGATTTAGTTCATCATAGACAATGAACAACACATGGAGATGATTGGATACATGATTTGATCTTCAATACTTGAAATTACAAAACCTAACTATGTTATACAATCTAAAAACTACCTAAAATCTATTAAAGAGAGCTTCCAGCCGTCCTCCTCCTCTTTGGCTCGGCATCTGACTTCTATATATACTCGGGAGTTGTAATTCCATCGAATGATTGTGTGAAAATCCGAATAAGTCGCATTCTGACCACCTTGCGGTCGCAAGGTGCTGGGTACCTTGCGTCCGCAAGGTCTCCAGTATGTCTGGCCGTTTGATTCCTTGGTTGCCGCCTTTCGATCAGACGCCTTACCTTGCGGTCGCAAGGTCTGAGGCACCTTGCGTCCGCAAGGTCTCCAGAATCTGCAGCTTTTGCTTTTTTTCTTCATTTTTCCTTTTTGGCCCTTCTTGAAATTTGCACTTAAAACCCTGGAGTTTCGCATATTTTCACTAATAACCCTGAAACTTACAAAACTCACCGAAAACATATATTAGTAATCAAAAGCCTCGTGAAATAGCATGATTTAAGTCATAGAAGCATATAAAATCGACGTATAAAATACATCGATCAATCATCAATATAATAGAAGAGATGTATCCCACATTATTTAGGAAGAGATGTTGGTTATAATTTTTTAAAATAAAAGACTTCTACTATTATTACCAAATGAGGATATGTATTATATATTGGTTAGAGAGTGGTGTTGATTTTGAAAGTTTACAATTATTAGCAATAGAAGAGAAATATTTCACATTGATTATAAAAGTGATATTTGTTTTAAAAAAATTTAGATGATGTATCTCACATTGGTTACAAAGAAATGTATCTCACATTATTTAGAAATGAGTATTGGTTATAAAAGTCATTAGATAAAGACATTTTTTGTTATTACCAATAGAAAATATGTATCCACATTATTTAGAAATGAATGTTGGTAAAAAAGTCTTTTATCTACTGCTATTATTACTAATAGAAAATATATATACCACATGGTTAGAATTTTAATGTCTTTAGATAAAAAACTTAAACTTTCATTACCAATAAAAATATAAAATAAGTATCTCACATTGTTTAAAAATGAATTATTATTTTAAAAGTTTTTAACAAAATAACTTCTAATATTATTATCAAGTTAAATGTTAATTTTAAAAGTCTTTAGATTAAAAAATTACTATTATTATTAATACAAAATATGTATCTCACGTCAGTTAGAAACTTATATTAATTTTAAAAGTATTTAGCTAAAAAAATCATTAAATATTAGTAACAATAGAAAAAAAATTATAACCATGGAAGAGATTAACAATCTAATCATTTAATATGACGGTGGATGACGACCTGTCCCTTCAAAATCGTTTGGGCTGGCATCCACTCGTAACGTCTGGTCGAGGGCAGCTCGATGCATTCATGAAAAAGATACATCTCAAGAACGATTTGGCCTAGGGATTCAAGATTCTTCTCATCGCTCCGAGCATAGATACTCGATAGACAAGGAGCAGGGGGCTACTGAGCTGGCCGGCCCAATAGGTCCTAGATACAAGTCACGTGCGCCGAGCATGTCTCCACCCGTCACGAGCAGAACGTGTGCGTCCAAAGATTCAGGCCATTGAGAAGTGGGCAGCGACCATAAACGTGTTGCGAGCTGGGGGCTTCACGCCCAGCAGGCAAGAAGGCAGTGAGCGTTTACCCAGCGGGCAAAAGTATGCATCGAGCAGGATTTACCATGTTAGTTTATGACGGTAACGGTTGTCTTGAATGTGGACAGTTATTACCGAGAAACTCGCCACCAATGCCATGATGAGACCGTTATGATAAATGGGGCAGTTAATGTGCCCGCCAGGCACGCCACCACGTTTTATGGGCAGTTACTCTCCGTCACTAGCTATAAAAACCCTTCCAAACCTAGGAGGGGGGAGGTAGGTGAATTTTAATACTTGGCCAAACTCTGTCAAATTGTTTTCTTACTTGACTGTTATACTGATTCCCACGTCGGAGGGCTTTTGTAAGGAGTGCTCCTGCCTAGTTAACAGTTGTTGCTTGTTTTACAGGGTTGAGCCACGAAGATATTGGATAAGTTGAAAGCCAGATATCCAATTAACGAATCCCAGTGTGTCCAAGATTATTTTGGATGCATCAGTTGGTTCCATTGCCGGGAAACGAACCATTTTCCGAAGTGCAATTTTGTTCTTGGTAATATCACGAGTGTTAGCTATGGCAAAAATCGGCATTAATGGTGTCAACGGCAGTAATCAGGAAGAAGTACGTGCAACACCAAGTCTTAACTTACCGGCTGGTAATAATCCACCACCTCACGATGCTCGTCATCAGCTTAATCAACGTCGAGGTCTGGATTCATTAGCAAGGAGTACCGTGGCTGCTGTTGGCTTGGCGAATGAATTTCGGGAGGAGGCTCTCCGTCAGAGGGCGATATACTTGGGGCAAATGCATCAGTTAAACCTGCAGCTGATTGCAATGGGTAAGCCACCTTTGCCCATTGAGTTGGAACCCTTACCTGGTTTGCCTGCACCGAGTCAGGCAGCAAGTGGAGTCGAGGCAGGGAAATCGGTTAAATTACACGTCCCTCGCGGCCGGCGTGAGCAGGAATCTAAGGGGCCTTGACGACCAAGAAGGCCGAGCTAGTCACAGAGTTTTACCAAGTGTGTATTCTCGACTGGGACCCCGAGTGGGAGACGATTCAGCACAGTCTCGTCGTAATCGTAGATCTCTTTCCCCACAAAGGTTGCATCACCGTCGTCCTCGCTCACCATCACCGCGAAGATCGCATGCTCGCAGTCACCGTACTCCATCCCCAAGGAGATCTCATGCTCGCCGTTATCGGACACCATCTCCTAGACGGTCACAAGTTCATCTGTCACATCAATCTAAAGAAAGGAGGGAGTTGCAACAGTCAAATGCTCAGAAAGATTTAGCGGCTAACGAGCCAGTGCCTCAGCTCGTAGGTGCAGCCTAGGTACAGGTGGCGCAAGCCATGGGCGTTGCTCAAGCTCTGGGAGTTATGGGACCCCCACAGGCCCCTCCTGTGCCAGTGATGCAGCCTCAGCTCGCGGGTGGTTTGCCTACAACCTTTAATGTGCAAGAGTTTGAGGATTTGAAGCGCCGGATGGAGGCATGGGAGCAGGGCAAGGCTTTGGATGGGAATTTTATGGGTACGATGGCTAGTCCTTTGGCCCCTTGGATCGAGAATGCACCTCCAGTACAGGGGCTTATCTTTCCAAATCTTAAAGAATATACAGGGAAGACAAAGGCGAGAGATTGGTTGATGTCTTTTGAGTCTCAGATAGGTCTTATCACATCAGACGAGGCGTTGAAGATTCGAGCTTTTGTGGGAGCATTGCAAAGGAAGGCACTGGCTTGGATGGGAGCTCTTCTTCGCGTGATCCATCAGCAATTGGGCTGATTTGTGGGCAAAGTTCTTAGCAGAATTTGGGACATCAGGAGCTATTGCAAAAACAAGGGATGATTTGTCTAAGGTTAAGCAGAGAGCCCGTGAATTAACAACCAGTTATTTATAGCGATTTACGAAGATGCTCGAGCATGTTCCAGGATTGTCCGAGCAGGAGGTGACCTTGTGTTTTGAAACAGGTTTGCTCGAAGAAGAAGGCGGATTGAGATCATAATTAAGCGTGCGAGAGCCCAAGACGTAGGCTGAGATGTTAATGCGGGCTCAGAAATGGTGCGCAGGGGAGACCGCGAAGAAAGAAAAGAAGAAGGAAAGTGCTGAGGTTGGGGCTAATCCCAAGGGTAGCGGCCAGGGTGTAGGTGGTGGTTATAATAAGAGCAAGTCGCGATATAATCGCTCGATGGAGTTTCTACGAGAAAGTGATCTCACCCCGCTCAACACATTGCGGGAGGACATAATGTACGAAGTCCGAGATGAGCTTCCTCGCCCACCTCGCATGAACCCTGAAACAGCAGATTCCATGGATCAGTCTAAGAGGTGTGCCTATCATGATGATTATGGGCACACAACGGAGGAGTGCTGGCCGCTGAAAAAGGCCATTCAGAAATTGATCAATGAAGGCCGGTTGGACCGGTTCAAGAGAGATGAAGGGAACAGGGGGAATGTTCCCCGAAGAGATGCACTCCCAATCAGAGGGGTAATAAATGTCATTATGGATGAGGAGCCCACACCAACTCAGCTCAGCAAGCAGATCTATTCTTTGTCAAAGGTGATAGATCGCCCAACCATTTTGCAAGCAGGAGAGGAAATAATACAGTTTACTCGTAGTGAGTTGGCAAGTAGTGTGGCCGGGGAGCAGTCCTTGATTGTCTCTACTTTGGTCGATGGTTGGGTTGTGCACAGAATCTTGGTGGATACGGGAGCCTGTAGGGACGTGATGTACTATTCATGCTTTCAAGGCCTAGAGTTGAAAGATGACCGCCTTAAGCCTTATGCGGGGACTTTGGAGGGCTTCACCAACCATAAGGTACCCGTAAAAGGGACAGTCGAGCTAGAAGTTTTCATCGGTGAGGGTAGCCGCACTAGAGCTGAAAAAATCACCTTTATGGTGATTGATTTGAAATCCCCCTACAACATCATTTTAGGGGTACCAAGCATGACCAAGTTCCAAATGGTCACTTCCATTCCTCACCAGCGGGCTAAGTTTTACATCGACCAAGGAGTGGGGGTACTGAAGAGTCAGCCCCAGGCAGTGCTAGAGTATATGCGGGATATCCAGAGAAATAAGCATAAGTTGACCTTGGAGGATGGTGAGCAGAAAATTACTATTAGCACCAAGGAAAAGTCTCATGTAACTGTGGGACCTTCAACGATTGCTATGATCAGTGAGGGCTTGGTTCAAGAGGAATAGTGTGGTCACGAGGAGGACACTTGTCCTTTGTCGACGATGGGATCGGGGGACAAGGCGGGCAGGCTATTGACATAGAGTCGGTCCCAAACGAGGATTGCGAGGAGGTCACTTGTCCTTTGCTGACATTGGGGTCAGGGGGACAAGCCGAGCAAGCGACAGATATGGATTTGGATCAGCTTGATGCAGCCGAAACTCAAGCTGAGGAATAGGAAAAAGTGGAGTGTGACACGCTCCAAATGCGGGATGAGCCAAAATTTACAGCTCAAGACGAGCTTGAAGAAATGGTCATTAACTTGCTTACCTCGAGTAGAAGATGAAAATTGGCAGGGCATTGTCGGCAGAAGCTCGATCTAATCTGGTCAGGCATTTCCAAGAAAGCTTGGATGTGTTCGCGTGGAAGCCATAGGATATGCAAGGGGTGAGCGAGGATGTGGCAGTTCAATGTCTCAGTGTGGATCCATCTTTCAGGCCAATTCAACAGAGGCCCAGAGTGTATTTTGCAGAGAAGGACAAGGCGATCAAGGAAGAGGTAGAGAAATTGCTCAGTACGGACATTATTGAGGAGATACACTATCCGACATGGCTAGCTAATATGGTCATGGTTAAAAAGTCAAATAGAAAATGGAGGATGTGTGTGGACTTCACCGATTTGAATAAAGCTTGTCCAAAAGATTGATATCCTCTTCCTCACATTGACAAGTTGGTGGATGCTATAGCTGGGTTTGAGTTCCTGAGTTTCATTGATGCGTACTCATGGTACCATCAAGTGAAGATGAAGGAGACAGATAAGGCTTTGACTGCCTTCCGAGCAGCAGATGGATTGTATTGCTACAAAATGATGCCATTTGGCCTAAAGAATGCAGGAGCTACTTATCAACGGATGGTGAATAAGGTCTTCAGCTCGCAGATCGGTAGAAATGTGGAGGCCTACATTGATGATATGGTGGTAAAGACCAAAGGGCAAGATCATACTGTTGATTTGAGAGAGACCTTTGCAAATCTCCGGAAGAACAACATGAAGCTTAACCCGAGCAAGTGTGTGTTCGGTGTAAAGGCGGGCAAATTCCTGGGATTCATGGTGAATGAAAGGGGTATAGAAGCCAACCCAGGAAAAATTAAGGCATTGGTCACTATGAAGCCTCCTCGCTGTATTAAGGATGTCCAGAAACTCAACGGCCGAGTTATAGCCCTTGGTCATTTTATTTCCAAGTCGGCAGAAAGGTGCATGCCCTTCTTCAAAGTGCTTCGGGGAAACAAAGGGTTTGAGTGGACAAAGGAATGTCAAAAGGCTTTCGAGCAGCTGGTGAAATATCTAGGGCAGCCTTCATTATTAAGCAGCCCGGTCCTCTGTGAGAATTTGTTTGTATATCTAGCGGCCACAGAGCAGGCTGTAGCCGCTGTGCTAGTTAGGGAAGAATGTAATTTGCAAAAGCCTGTGTATTATGTCTCTAAGGCCCTTACCGCGGTGGAAGAGCGTTACTTTAATGCAGAAAAGTTAGCTTATTCGCTTGTTGTTGCTGCTCGGAAACTCCGAGCTTATTTTTCTGCACACCCCATCATTGTGTACACGGACTCACCTCTCAGGAAAATTTTGCACAAGCCAGACTCCTCTGGTCGCTTACTCACCTGGTCGATTGAACTAACCGAGTTTGAAATTGATTATCAGCCTCGGCGAGAAATTAAGGCACAAGCTTTGGCAAATTTTGTGGCTGAGACTAGTTTCAAGGATTCGTGCGAGGAGGAGATTTCTGCCAATACTGCACCAACAAATGTACCAATTCAAAGGCCCAGGCCAGATTATTGCTGGGAATTACACGTGGATGGTTCATCCAGTAGGTTTGGAAGTGGAGCAGGTCTTGTATTAGTTCCACCCGAGCAGGATGTGGAGTTTGAAAAGGCTTTGCGTTTCAAATTCCCAGCATCAAACAACCAAGCAGAGTATGAGGCTTTGATCGCGGGGCTGGAGCTCGCACAAGACGTAGTAGTGCGCGAAATAGTAATTTACTGTGAGTCACAGTTGGTCGTGAATCAAGTAAAGGGCGATTATGCTGTCCATCATCCGGTTTTAGTTCGCTACTGTGCCATGGTAAAGGAGGTTTTGAAGGATTTTGACTACTGGGAGTTGGTGCGAATTGGTCGCGAGGATAATATGCGTGCAGACTACCTATCCAAGATGGCCGAGGACGAAATTCAATCTCTGCATCCAGGGTCATGATTGAATACTTGGAGTTCCCGGTGATAGAGAAAGAGGTGATCATGGACATTGAGCCTGCCGCGAAGTGTTGGATAGATGATTTGAAGGCTTACATCGAGCAAGGAACCTTGTCCGAGGACAAGTCGGAAGCTCGGACTATTCAGAAGCGGGCTTGCCGGTATGTTATTCTGGATAAGATACTTTACCGACGGTCATATACTAGACCCTTGCTCAGGTGTGTAAGACCAGAGATGACTAAGGGCATTTTGGGGGAAATTCACGAAGGAAAATGTGGAGGCATCAGGACAGCGGTCTTTGGCGAGAAAAAGTTTTGGGCGGGGTTTTTGGATCACTATGTAGAAGTGTATGTTCGGCAATGTGACAAGTGCCGTTATCGTTATGGATATACCTCGGTTACCTCTAGAAGCGGACTCTGTGGTGGCATCTTGGCCGTTTGATATGTGGGGTATAGACCTCATTGGTCCTTTTCCCCTAGCTCATTCGAAGTTTAAATATGTAGTGGTAGTTGTCGATTACTTTACTAAATGGGTAGAGGCCAAGCCTTTGGCAATTATTAGTGAGGTCAATGTGATCGACTTCTTGCACGAGCATATATGGTGCCATTTTGGGGTACCTCGGGCAATAGTCTTTTATCATGGTACTCAATTTTCGGAGAAATTCACAAAGGCATATGAGTAGATGCGTGTGAAGCATTGGCAGTCATCGGTTGCATATCCTCAAGGTAACGGTCAAGCTGAGGCCGCTAATAAGCAAGTCATGTATGCTCTTAAGCAAAATCTTGAAGATAAGACAGGAAGATGGGTGGATGAGTTGTCGTCAGCTTTGTGGGCGGTTAGAACAACTGTCAGAGGGCCCACGGGTGAAACATCTTTCTCATTGGCTTATGGATCTGAGGCTATGGCACGGGTGGAGCTGTACTTGCCCAACCACAGAGTATCTCACTATGATGTTGTGGGTTCCCGGGAAACGTGCTCCCGCGCGCCCTTGGATAGGGGTGCGCGTACGTGCGGATGCGGTGACATCCACTGCTCCCGTTCCACCCTCCCTTTTCTAGGGGAGGACGAAATCAAAAGTGCGGGAGGAGTGATGTCGGAATAGCGCGTTGGAATGCGCCTCGGTTGCCTTTAGTGGATTTTTGATCCAATATGGGAGCTTTGGATTTTCTATGTCAAGTTATCCCTTTTTTAGGGGATACCAGGATATAGAAAAACATCACCTTTCCATTCCGTCCTCCCTTGTTTAGGGAGAACGCATTGAAAGTGCAAAGAAAGATGTTGCGGCGCCCCCTATGGATTTTATGAAAATAGCCTTATGGCCTATTTTGGATCACTATGAGTGCTTTGGGTTTTCTACGTCAAGTTATCCCTTGTTTAGGGGATACCAGGACATAGGAATACATCACCTTTCCATTCCCATTCTCCCTTTTTTAGGGGAAAACGTGAAAGTGCAAAGAAAGATGTTGCGAGGCCCCACTGGATCCAAAATGTTTTTAGAGTCGCCATCTTTATTTTAAGGCAAAAATAAAGCAAAACCAGAAAAAGAAAACCAGAGATGAAGAAAACGGGTTCGGAGGCTAAGTTACGAGTTGGGAAGGTGCTAGGCACCCAACTCGCCCTTTCGATCTCAAAACAGTTTTTGGTTAAAGTATGCTTTTTGTTATTTATTAAATAGATAAATAAAGCATTAACTGCCTACAAATACATCCATTACATCTATATTATTTACGGACTTGCAACAGACTCTTTTACAAACAATTACAAATATACTTGGAAATATTTGGCCATAATGCTAACTACATTTAATATTATTTCCTAACAAAATCCGGGCGACATAGCTTATATATTGATATTGAACCGGACCGGAAATAATACATTTACAAATAAAGACTTTATTGAATAAATGAAGTAAATAATTACAAATCTATCTAAAAACATTTTGCCATAATAACGACTACATTTAGTACTATTTCCTAGTTAAATCCGGGCAGCACAACTGCTTATATGACTACATTGGGCCGGACTGGAAATAATACTATTACAATGAAATGAAAAACTTAACAATAAAAACTTACAGACAGCGTAGGGGTGTGCTCGCTCTGTCCCTCGGGGAGAGAGAGTCTTTTTTGAATTGAAGTTGTGTTTGTGTGTTGTGTGTTTGTGTGAATTTGGGCAGCGTGACTGCTCTGAAAGTTACTTTTCAGCCTCGGGATCGGGGCAGGGTAACTGTTTGTTTCTGGTTGTTTGTTTGAGAAGGTTGAAATCGAGGCGAGTAACCGCTTACTCTTGGGTCGATTTGGCCTTTTAAATCGGACAGAGCAAGCGCTTCTTTCCACGATTTTGGGCCAGGAAAATAGGGTGGATACCTAGGCGGGGGGCTAAGGTACACTTCTATCGGTTGGATTTGTGTTTGGCGGAGGTTTGGCAGGGTTTCGAGGCTTTGGAGGTGATCTCTCACTATCTCACACCGCTCTCTAATTCTCCAGCGTAACGAGAACACGGAGAAGCTTTACGCAAAGTTTCTGTGTCGAAATGAGGAGCCGGCCTCTGCTATTTATAGGAGAATTTAAGGACATCGAATGAATTAAAATTCCTTCACTGCGCTCCTTTTGATTGTACACCGCGCTGGATGAATCGTGCTTTGTGGCAACTATTTGAAGACTGTGCGCTGAAGGAAGGCAGTTTGGGCGCCATGGTATAGGAGTTTGGGCGCCATGCCCAATTTGGATGGGAGCCACGCCCATTTCTTCTTTTGTGCTTCAAATGATTGTACCATGCGTTGGAAAGATTGCATTTTACGGCAAAAATTGAGTGAACAGTGGCTGGAGAGAAATTTGGGCTCCAACCCCCTTCATTTTGGGCGCCATGCCCAAATGTTATGATGTAAATTGCATATTTTATATTATCAATTAAATATTGCAAAGTGTACTAATAATTTTCTCTTACATGTTTCAGGAACAAAGATACGAAGAAAAGATAAATAAAACAAAAAGAAATGAAAAAGAAAAAAAGAGAGAAAAGATAAATAAAACAAAAAACAAAAGAAAAGACAAAAAATCAAAAAAAAAAAAGAAAGAAAAAGACAAAAGAAGTAAAACCGAAAAGAAAGAAAAATAAAGAAAGAAAAAGCAAAAACAAAAACAATAAAAGAAAACAAGAAAGAAAAAGAAAAAAAAAGAAAAAAAAGAGAAAAATCCAAGCCGCCAGTCACCCCCACCCCCCATTTCCTTAACTACTAATCCATCCTATATATATATTCCCATCCCTCACAGCACAGACAATTCCCAAAAAAAAGCCGGCCCACTCCCTCTCTCTCAATAAACTCTCACTCCCTCAACTCTCTCTCATTTCTCTCTCAACCAGCGACCCCCACTAACTCTCTCTCTCATCTTTCCCCTCATACCCAGCGCCTACTCTCTTAATCCCTCTACCTCACAAACCCAATCTCTCTCATAATCTCTCAACTCCCAGCGCCCTCTCTCCCCTCATTTCTCTCACAAACACACACAATTACTCTCACAAATCCCTCACTCACAAACTCTCCCTCACCCAACAGCGGCCCACTCACAAACAAAAACTCAATCTCCCAAACTCTCCCTCACATATATACTCCCTACCAGCCGTCCCACTCCCTATCTCCCCCACTCACCCGCACATATACTCCCTCCTGTCGATCCACTCACACACATATATACTCTCTCTCTACCCGCACATACACATCACGCACTCACACACACAAATACATAAAAACACACACACATACACAAATACATAAACACACACACACAAACACACACACCCCGCCAAGCATACGCCTCGATTTCATAACAAAATCAACAAATACAAAGCTAAATTCTACACAACACACAACACACACAACACACAACACAACAACAACAACAACAAAAAAGACTCTCTCTCGGTAGGACAGAAGCGAAAGACACCGCCGCTCTAAAAGCCTTTAAGGGCGTTTTTATTTATTTATTTACTTTCCAGTTCATTTATTTTTAAAAGTTGTATTTTTAAATCCGCAATGTAGCCAATATAAGTTGTCTAGATTAGATTAGGAAATAATATGTAAAAGAGCCATTATAATGGCCAAATATTCTTAAATGTGTTTGTAATTATTGGAAGGAGGGAAGGATCATGAGTAAATAATGTAGCCACGAATGTATCTGTTTAATTTTTCCTGTCAAAATAAGACCTTATTTATTTGCTAGATTAATATAACAATGAGCATACTTCACCAAAAACGCTTTGAGATCGAAAGGGCGAGTTGGGTGCCTAAAGACCTTCCCAACTCGTAACTTAGCCCCGAACCCGCTTTATAAAATCTCTGGTTTTTTTCGGTTTTCCTTTATTTTTTCTTTAAAATAAAGGTGGCGACTTTAAAACTTTCAGATCCATGGGGCCTCTAGCCCCATAGTGATCCGATTGGGCCATAAGGCCATTTTATTAAATCCATGTGCCGCAATATCTTTTTTCAGACTTCTCTATTATCCCCGACAAAAAAAGGGAGAATGAGAATGGAAAGGTAATGCATTCCCATATCCTGTTATCCACGAAATAAGGGATAACCTGACATGAGGAAACCTTTAGTTCCCATTTTGGATATAAAATCCACTCAGGGCAACCGAGGCACATTCCAACGTGCTAATATGAAGACTCCTCTCGCACTTTGGATTTCGCCTTCCCCTAAACAAGGGAGGGTGGAACGAGAGTGGTGTCCCGCACGCACGCCGCACCCCTAAACAAGGGGCGCGGAGCACATCCCTGAACCTCACAAGGGCGACTGGCGGGAGTTGTTTTATTTTAAATAAAATGGAGGGCTAGACTCATAAAATAAAACTTTTTTTGGCTTTTCTTTGTTTAAAGATGCTCAAGTTATATTAATTTACGCATTTCAATAAAGTGTTCCCATTACGGCCGTGGCTATATTTGTGGATATGATCCTCCATCTGGCAGCAGTCTCGTTCCGATATCTGTTACGGACATGTTCGAGAGTATTAAAAAAAGAAATTCAAAAAATATATATATATCAAAAAAAAAAAAATTCAAAAAATATATATATACATATTATATATTTTACAAATAAATTCCGGCAAAGACAACAAAAGAGTGGGCTTTACCTCCCTATTTTCTTTCATTTATTCCTTTCGGTTCATTTTTCTTTTTCACTTTATTCTGTAACTCTGTATATTTGTACATATTTACATTCATTATGTCATTTTATTTTGGGGGCATAGGACCAAAATTTGTAATTAATAGGGATAGATAGTTTCCCCACTTTTCTTTCTATTTCTTAATGTGATGTGCTTGCTTGCGCGCCAAACTAAAAAAGCCGAGAAAATCCACACAAACAAAGAAGACGCACCAAATTTATTTTATTTTCTATATCTCAGAATAAATAAAGGTTTTATCGCTTTCTAGATACCGCACACACGCATTACGCATATAGCTATATTCGAACTATTCTACACCACTCTACCCTCGCATGAGCCAACGTTAGAATACATATAGTTTTTCAGACACTTCACGCATCGACCTTTTTGCATTTTTGAATTGTGGGTCTCGTAAAAAAAAATTAAAATTATAAATAAAAAAAAAACAAGTCAAAAAAAAAAAGAATATACAAAAAAAAATGCGCAAAAAAAATGATGAAAAGAAAATAAATTGCAAGCAACAAAAAAAATAATAACAACAAAAATATAAATATAGGGCCGATTTATTATTCTTTGATGCTCGACTTAGACCATTTCGAATGGTGGATCCCTGGAAAGAGTATAGACCTTCGCCTCGGGACCGCCCAAATCCCTGGGAGTCGAAAGGCGTGGAATACGTTGGTCCTATACTGAGAAAGAATCCACTGCTCCAGAAAGTCCCGAGACAAAATAAAGCGTGTGCTTATCCTGGTCAACTGTAGGGAACAAACAATTAAAATAAAATACACTAATAAAGGCACGCCTGCATCTAAACCAAAAAGCCTTCACCTCCCGATACCTCCATAACTCATTTTCCTCAAATCGCCCGAACTTGGAAAGGCGTAGATAGTAATCGCCGATTGATACGAAAGTAGTGCGTAAATCGAACCGAAGGTATCGTGATCGATCGCCAAGGACATAATCGCTTAGAAAAACAGATCCAAGCAAGATGGCAATGATGAGCAACCGACACGGGTACAGTTCGTGGGCCTGTATGTCTCGATTCTGTAATGCAAAGAAGGCTAGACTAATTTGGTCACGAGATGAACGCTTGCTAAGCCAAATAGAAGTCTTATACAAGGTCAAAAACCCAGGTGAGGTGAACTCTTCCCCTACTGTCCCCCAGGAAACATCAACATCCCATGTGCCTCCAAACCCAACTCCTCAGCCAAACACTAACCAACCAAATGTCACCACTCCCCCAATTCCCAATCATCCACCAAATCCCTACTACCCAAACATCAGCCTTTACCCGTCATATCCTTCATATCCTACTCCAAACACCAAAATTCCCCAAAACCCACATGACCTCCCTGTTCCTATGACCAACCCACTCCAGAATAGCCCAAATTTGGACCCACAAACTTATAACCCGCCAGGCCAAGTTACCACATATTTACCTTATAATGATCCCGCCGCCAAATTTAAACCATCCAAAATCCACCTACCCAAGTTCCACCAAATTTTAATCCACCAACCCAAAATCCGTATCCTACCCAAAATCTACCAACCCAAAATCCTTACCAGACACCGCAACCAGAAATTAACCCAGCCTTCCCTAATCCACCCACTATATACCAAAAGCCAACTCCCCCAGCCACCCAAGTAGAGGCAGAATTGGAAAATATAAAGGCTATGATGCTCAAACTTCTCAACAAAGGGGAATTTTCTACACGGGCACTAACATTACAACCTGCGACAGTGTTGCCTTTCAAATTCAAAATGCCCGACATAGAAAAATTTGATGGGACTGGATGCCCTATATCCCACTTAAAATCTTATTCCACCGGCATGCAATGCGGGGGCTAGCTGAGGCTATGGCTTCCAATTTTCACCTCACCCTAATAGGGCCGCAAACAATGGCTAATGTTGTCTCGATAGAAGACCATGAATACGTGGGACCAAATAGTCAAGCTGCCTCGAAAGGTATAAAGACAACACCACCCGTAAAATAGAAGGGACCTTGAGTCGTGCACCTGAGGGAGAAAGAAACTCGCGCGCGAAGTTCGCAATGTGGAAAAGAAAGTTGGCCTGCACCTTCACTGCACTGATCCTACCGAGTCATGCCGAATGTTTATCAAAAACCTCCACCAATTTATTCTCGAACACATGCGTACCTTCCCTACACCAATTTTAAAGAAATAGTAGAGATAGGCTCTCGATCGATGATGATATACGGACTGGCCAATTACAAGCCAATACGCATCCTACCTCTTTCCGTTACTCTAAAGGGAAGACAGCCGCAGCCACGCCCGCACCAATTGTTAATGCGGTAGAAAATTCATCTGCCCCTTTTTCTACCCAAAATTATAGCAGTATTCCATGGTCTTATGGAGCAGATAGGTCTGTCAACACAGTCGGAGGAAATAAGGGTCCGAACAGAAATTTCGTAAATCGAACCGCCATTATGATGAACCGCAAGCTTCTCAATCGCTGATCCCGGGGCTAATGACTCGTGGAGTTGAAGCCTTTGGAAAACTATAAGCCACCAAACCCCTACCCGACACATGGAATCATCGCGCAGATTGTGAATACCATCGCCGCAGCTGGTCACCTCACCGACAGATGCTACACGCTCAAAAATGCTATCCAGATTTGATAGATGATAAGGTGATTGAAAACCTCCTCCTGCACCAAATATAGTCAATAACCTCTACCTCAAATCAACATGATTGAGGTTGATGACAGCCTTTGGCATGATAGGCAGAGGTGCTGATTACAAGAAATTCCCTGCTGAGTTTGGGTCTACTTCTAATAAGCCACTGCAGAACTAGTATACTACGACCAGCCCACTTTTGACGCCCGCAGATCTGGTGGACTACTTTGGATATATTACCCATATTCCTTTCCCTAGCCTTACGGATTTGGTCATCTACCAATCCGATCCCTAAAATTAAGTACCCATATTCCTTTCCCTAGCCTTACGGATTTGGTCATCTACCAATCCGCCTCCCTAAATTGAGGATCTCAAACCCGTGTCCTCAATAATGTAATTAACCCCAGATGTGCTTTTAATAATAATCTAAACGTCTTTGCTTATTCCTTAGTTGCACCTACATTAAAAGACGATTAAATAACTATAATAATGAGTCATTTAAAAGGACCCAAAAGATAAAAATTATTTGTCCGAGCTTGTAAAGTCAAGAGAGCCGTGAGACAACATCATCAAAAGCCATTGAAGACTGACCCACTATCAATCTGAGGCTGGACAAGGAAATCAAAAGAAGTCAAAATCGACAACTACCTGCAAGGATAACACTCATGGATCTCATCGACAAGATCGTGGACATACTTACCTGGTCCTATAAAGAGGTGTCGGGGGTAGACCCCCATGGTCAAACACCTGACCCTCATATGTCCGGATGCTCACCAATCGACAAAAGCTCCACCGCATCAAGTCGAATGGTCACTACAAGTTGAGGAAAAAAGCATGAAACAGCCCACACGTCAACTTCATTCTAAAAAAAAAAAGGGAAAAAGAAAGAAAGAAAAAAGTTTAAAAAAAAAAATGGGCATTAAAAAAAAAGAAAAGAAAATTAGAAAAAAAATACCCGATCCGATTGTCCAAAATAGTGACCATTCCCAAATCTAACAACAAAGATGTTGAGCTATAGTCAAATCAAAAGCGGCAGGAGACCAAGAAAAGACCTCATCCCTTGGGGACCTCATCGCTATCATGTCATGCCGTCGACTAAAAAAAATGCTTTGGGGCTACTTATCAAAGGTCGCTACCCCTCTCTTCCACGATGTGTCAGATATTGCCAAAGAGATCCGTCAGAGATGTCGTGACTCCCCACAAGCCAAGAAAGAAGACCTTGTTCACCCCAATTTCAACGAGTTCAAAAGGTACGGTGCTCGATCCATTCTATCCAACAAGCTTCCTCTCCCGCTAGGTTGAAAACCCGAAAGGGCGGCCTAGGCAAAAGTTAGGGCATTCAAAAAAAAAAAAAATGATGAAAAATGAAAAGAAGAAATAAGGGCTCGCGAAAACCCGAAAGGGCGGCCTAGGCAAAAATTAGAGCACAAAAAAAAAAAAAAAAAAAAAAAAAAACACATTTATTCATAAAGGCTCGCTAGGTTGAAAACCCGAAAGGGCGGCCTAGGCAAAAGTTAGAGTCAAATAAAATAATATATAAGGAGAATAAGGAGAGGGAAGACACTCTTTGAAACCTCGATCTTACCTCCGCCTTCAAGATGCAAGGGCTCGACCGACGTAAAAGAAGAAGAAAAACCACGACAGAAAGCTCACAATAATACACTAAAATATAATATTACGGGTCCTAAGGTGCAACTTAGGAATAATTGCAAAAGAAATTTAGATTATGCATTAATGGCATGTACATATCTATTATTGCCTCTACCCCCTTTGTTTCCCCCAAAACTATCCTTCATTTGCAGCTTAAGCCCCGGAGCAGTCCATCAATGTCTGTGGCGTCCACCCGGCCGGTCTCATATACTTCTTCTACGAAGGCACAGAAAAAGCTCAGTCTCATCAGTATGAGAAACACCAGAAGTATCCTCGCCCTATTCATCATCTGCGTTGCCATTGTCCTGAAACCTCGATGACTTGATTCCGATCATCCACCGCCTGCCTGATTATGAAGAAAAATGCACGGGAGTTGTGAGAATAGGCTTATGCCAAATATAGCCCTGCAACAATTATATGGCCAAGGAGGTATCTGCCTTTTCCTTTCCCCGCATCTCATAAAAAAAAAAAAAAAAAAAGCCTGCTCGAACCCGAAGGTATTTTCCTTTAAAATCCATTTTGGAAATACATCGTACCATTACCCGTTAGGTCGGTATAGCTTTACTTTGTGCGTGCGTCTTGAGTCTGCATGTGTTTATAAATTTTGCATCATATAAAATTAGACTGCATTGTAAATATTTGTACATGTTTTCAAAAAAAAAAAACAAAAAAAAAAAGAGGGAAAGGAAGAAGAAAAGAAGAATCTTTGTCATGTCTAACAGATTTCGGTCGCTTGGATGCGCCGAAAAATTTGAAGAAAATTCTCTTTGTCGTATTCGACGACAGTTTATCTCGAGTACGTTTTAAAATTTGAAAGTTTTCTTATTATGTTTGGAAACAAGGTACAAGGGACATGATTTTGAAAATGCCTCTTAACGTATTTCAACGGGTCTTTATCGGTTGAAATATGGTTTTCGAAATACACAAAAATCTTCATACCGTATTTGACAACGGTTTCGGACCGGAAGAATACGGCTTTTCGGAAAGCATAAAAATCTTTTCTTCATTGGTTGTTGTTTCCCTTGGGGTGAACTACGCTTGGTCGATTCCTTGAATAAGGATACGAGGCGCCTATTTCAAGGAAAAACGACCATCACAAAAGAAAAAAAAAGAGAGAAGGAAGAAAGAAAAGAAAAATCTTTGTCGTGTCCAACGATTTCGGTCGATTGGATGCGGTTTTAAAAATTTGAAGAAAATTCCCTTTTCGTATTCGACGACGGTTTATCTGGCCGAGTACGCCGAAAATTTGAAAGTTTTCTTATTATGTTTGGAAACAAGGTACAAGGCCAGCCAGACATGATTTTGAAAATGCCTCTTAACGTATTTCAACGACGGGTCTTTATCGGTTGAAATATGGTTTTCGAAATACACAAAAATCTTCATACCGTATTTGACAACGGTTTCGGACCGGAAGAATACTTTTAAAAACATAAAAATCTTTTCTTTCGCTTGTATTCTCAAATGGGTTTTGAGCCCAAATCTGAATCAAAAAGTCAAAAGCATGAAAGGTAAGAGAGGTAAGAAAGGTAAGATTTTCTTATTCTACTTTCAGAAATAAAAGAAAAATCTTTTCTTTCAAAAAGGTTTTGTTCAACAAAAAAAAAAACAAAAAAAAGAGAGAAGGAAGAAAGAAAAGAAAAATCTTTGTCGTGTCCAACAGATTTTGGTCAGTTGGATGCAGTTTTCGAAAAATTTGAAGAAAATTCCTTTGTCGTATTCGACTACGCTTATCTGGCCGAGTACGCTTTTCGAAAATTTGAAAGTTTTCTTATTATGTTTGGAAACAAGGTACGAGGCCACCAGACATGATTTTGAAAATGCCTCTTAACGTATTTCAACGACGGGTCTTTATCGGTTGAAATATGGTTTTCGAAATACACAAAATCTTCATACCGTATTTGACAACGGTTTCGGACCGAAGAATACGGACTTTTCGAAAACATAAAATCTTTTCTTCGTTGGTTGTTTGTTTCAAAGGGGTGAACTACGTTTGGTCGATTCCTTGAATAAGGATACGAGGCACTATTTCGGAAAAGGCACGACCATCACAAAAAAAAAAAAAAAAGAGAGAAGGAAGAAAGAAAAGAAAAATCTTTGTCGTGTCCAACAGATTTCGGTTGGATGCGAAAAAATTTGAAGAAAATTCCCTTTGTCGTGATTCGACGCGGTTTATCTGGTCGAGTTTTGAAAATTTGAAAGTTTTCTTATTATGTTTGGAAACAAGGTCGAGGCCGGCCAGGACATGATTTTGAAAATGCCTCTTAACGTATTTCAACGACGGTCTTTATCGGTTGAAATATGGTTTTAAATACACAAAATCTTCATACCGTATTTGACAACGGTTTCGGACCGGAAGAATACGGCTTTTGAAAACATAAAAATCTTTTCTTCACTGGTTGTTTGTTTCGGCTTGAGCCAAACTACGTTTGGTCTGATTTCCTTTGTTAAGGAATACGTAGGCAGCCTATCTCGGTAGGTCCGACCATTGCAACATAAAAATATTTTCTCATCTCGAATTTGGGAGTCTATCTTTTCAACGATGTTCGTTTACTCGGTAAGCAGGTTCAAACTCCATCGTTGAGGGCTCAGACACCCCAAATTGTACCCATATTTTATATTATCAATTAAATATTGCAAAGTGACTAATAATTTTTCTTACGTGTTTCGAGAACAAAGATACGAAGAAAAGATAAATAAAACAAAAAGAAATGAAAAAGAAAAAAGAGAGAAAAGATAAATAAAACAAAAAACAAAAGAAAAGACAAAAATCAAAAAAAAAGAAAGAAAAAGACAAAAGAAGTAAAACCGAAAAGAAAGAAAAATAAAGAAAGAAAAAGCAAAAACAAAAACAATAAAAGAAAACAAGAAAGAAAAGAAAAAAAGAAAAAAAGAAAAATCCAAGCCGCCAGTCACCCCCACCCCCATTTCCTTAACTACTAATCCATCCTATATATATATTCCCATCCCTCACAGCACAGACAATTCCCAAAAAAAGCCGGCCCACTCCCTCTCTCTCAATAAACTCTCACTCCCTCAACTCTCTCTCATTTCTCTCTCAACCAGCGACCCCCACTAACTCTCTCTCTCATCTTTCCCCTCATACCCAGCGCCTACTCTCTTAATCCCTCTACCTCACAAACCCAATCTCTCTCATAATCTCTCAACTCCCAGCGCCCTCTCTCTCCCTCATTTCTCTCACAAACACACACAATTACTCTCACAAATCCCTCACTCACAAACTCTCCCTCACCCAACAGCGGCCCACTCACAAACAAAAACTCAATCTCCCAAACTCTCCCTCACATATATACTCCCTACCAGCCGTCCCACTCCCTATCTCCCCCACTCACCCGCACATATACTCCCTCCTGTCGATCCACTCACACACATATATACTCTCTCTCTACCCGCACATACACATCACGCACTCACACACACAAATACATAAAAACACACACACATACACAAATACATAAACACACACACACAAACACACACACTTAGATTCGACAACAAAATCAGCAAATCTAAAATTACACAACACACACACACACAACACACAACACAACAACAACAACAAAAAAAAGACTCCTCTCGAGAAGGACGGAGCGAAGCATTTCTAAAAGATGCCTTTAAGGGCGTTTTATTTATTTATTTACTTTCAGGTTCATTTATTTTTTAAAAGTTGTATTTTTAAATCGTATGATAGCCGATATAAGCCGTTGTCCTGGGATTAGATTAGGAAATAATATGTAAAGAGCCATTATAATGGCCAAATATTCTTAAATGTGTTTGTAATTATTGGAAGGAGGCTGCTGAGTCAGTAAATAATGTAGCCACGAATGTATCATTTAATTTTCACTGTCAAAATAAGACCTTATTTATTTCTTAGATTAATATAACAATGAGCATACTTTGCCAGAAAGAAGGCGAGTTGGGTGCTAGCACCTTCTGACTCGTAACTTAGCCCCGAACCCGCTTTTATAAAATCTACGGTTTTCTTTTCGGTTTTCCTTTATTTTTCTTAAAATAAAGGTGGCTAAAGCTTTCAGATCATGGGGCCTCCATAGTGATCGATTGGGCCATAAGGCCATTTTATTAAATCGTAAGTGGGCGTCGCGCAATATCTTTTCTTGCACTTCTATTATCCACGAGAAAAAAGGGAGAATGAGAATGGAAAGGTAATGCATTCCATATCACATTATCCACGAAATAAGGGATAACGACATGAGGAAACCTTTAGTTCCCATTTTGGATATAAAATCCACTTCGAGCAGAGGCACATTCAGCGTGCTAATATAGGCCAGCTCCTCTCCATGGCTTTGGATTTCGTCTTCCACAAACAAGGGAGGGTGGAGCAGGCGGTGGTGTCCGCGCCGCAGCGTCTGGCGCCCAAACAAGGGGCGGGCGCGAGCACAGGAACCTCGCATGCCCAAATTTCAAACTTTGGCATTTTTGAACACTTTAGTCCCTGCAATTTGTCCTTTTGCGCATCCTGCTTTGTCCTTTTGCACTTTTGACCCTGTAACTTGACATTTGTTAATGTTTTAACAGTTCTTGATATTTTATG
Organism: Codonopsis lanceolata; assembly: GCA_013146195.2. Taxonomy (NCBI): domain Eukaryota; kingdom Viridiplantae; phylum Streptophyta; class Magnoliopsida; order Asterales; family Campanulaceae; genus Codonopsis; species Codonopsis lanceolata. The sequence continues at coordinate 151,043,104 of CM028379.1, read as the reverse complement.
TCATGTCACATACCATGGGTACGAAATTGGGGTGTCTACAGATGCAGAATCCAACATTGTAGCGTGGGCAGCTGATCTTGATTTGGTGGAGGAGAAACAGTTGGAATCCAAGATGCGGATGACCAATTATAAGCAGCGAGCAAAGGCCCACCACGATAAAAGGGTTCGTGGTCGGTCATTTGCCGTAGGTGAATGGGTTCTTCGTAAAATTGAAGCAACATGCCATCGAGCAGAATGAGGGAAGCTTTATCCTAATTGGGAAGGTCCTTTTCAGGTAGTCAGAATTGTTAAGAAGGGGACCTATATGTCGCGAACAGAGGACGGTACTGAGCTTAAGCACCCATGACATGCAGATCACTTGAAGAAATATTATCGTTGATTGGTAGTGTGCAAGCTGTTTGAGCTTTTTCTCCTATTTTGTAAGTTGAGATGAAATGAATGAGCATGTGTTGGCTTTCATTTTTTGACTATCTCGCTTACGGTGTTCAGTACAAACTCGGTTATACTTTTTACGGGCAGGGCAGTTTCCTTGCCCGGTAGGAAAGTGTTCGAGTGGTTTAAAGTTATCTCGATTATTCTCTCTTTCACGAGCACGGGGTATCTCTGCTCGTGAAAAAGGATTGGTGTTCGAGGCACTTGTTTTGATTGTTATTTTTTCGATTATTCTTTCTTTCACGAGCACGGGGTATCTCTGCTCGTGAAAAAGAGTTGGTGTTCAAGGCAGTTTTGATTATTATAAGTTAAGTACGAGCTATCTGAGCTCGGGTGAAGGGGTTCAAAGGCTTTGCATTTTTTATCTCGACAAGCCTGGAATGAGCTTGCTCGATTTAAAAGATGGGTGGTGTTTAAAACAATTGAGATATCTATGAGAATACAAGCAGACAGAATATGAACAATGATGTCAAAAGCAGAAATGTTAATATTACACAACCAAAGAAATAAAGTATAAATTGTTTTGCAAACATTGATGTGTTGTGGCTCGCAGCCCAGAAAGAGTTTTCAAGCATCAGAGGGAATGGTTAAAGGGGCAGTCTGGGTGACGGTTGTTGTTTCCTCAGGAGTAGTTTCGATGATGATTGCATCTCCATCTTCCTCGTTGGCTTGTGCAACTATGGTTTCTTCTCCTTGAGTTTGAGCCATCCAAATCTGTGTCATGAGATCGGTGACTGTGACTTGGGCAGCTTCGGGTGGGGTCCAGGGAGATAGTCCATGTTGGGCATCGACTTCAGCAAGAGATTCTAACTCGTCCTCAGTATAGGGAACCAAAGCGTGACCAGGACGAGCAAAGGGGCAAAATGGATTAGTGCCCCATTCAACGAGTAGCTCCGGCTTGATTTATAGGCCGCTGCATGATATTTGCCTTAGTACGTGGTTAACCCCTTGAAGGAAGAAGGGGTAGGCCTCGCTTTCAACATAAGCAGCAAACTCGGTAGATTTTTTGTAGTCATCGATGATGATCTGTTTCTGTTCTTCATTAGGCCGGGCTAATTCTTCCCTCAATTTCTTCTCTTGCTCGGCAGCAGCGACCTTGGCCTCTTCTAGCTGGCTTTGGGTAGCCCGGAGCTCTTTTCTAAATGAGGAAATGTTTTTGAGGGCTGTCTCCTCGGATTTTTTTTAGAGAAATCCAGATGAGATTCCTAGGTTTTCTTCTCTTCTTCGACCTTTAAGAGTTCAGTCACTTTGGCGGTGACAGTCTCTTCACTTATTTTGAGCTCGGCTCGAAGAGAGTTAACAGTCTCCTCCAATTGATTCTTGTCCTTGGTCAATGAAGCACTCGAGTTGATACTGTCAATAAGCCGGTCGTATATCAGCTCAGCCTTCGTGGCTATCTACAAATCAGGACATGGTCAGCATTTATAGCATATTAAAAGGAAAAAAACGGACTACGAGATTAGAGAGGATAATTACCTCAGTCAGGCACATTCCCATTTCGCCTACCAGCACCGAGCTTGAGTGCTCGACGCTTCTCTTCCGAACCCCACCATGTCACAGCCTCCTTACCATGCCCAGCCCCACCGTGGCAGGATACCCACTGCGTTTGTAAATGTTGATTTTATCGAGGTCGGGCACGTTAGCTAATTCAATGATAATGGCCCCTGCTTTTTTTCGAGTCTCGGGCATGAAGAAGTTATCTTTCTGCCATGAAGGAATTGGCAGGCTGGCATCTTCCTACACGGTTTTCTCTGCTCGTTGTTTGCTCCTTTTCTCTTTAAGGGGATCACCGTGAGGACTTTTACTGGGAGTTGCTACATTGGTAGCTGGGTTGGTGCTCAGATTGGTGGGTTCAGCTGTCTGGTTAGAGGGCACCATGGGTGCAGGTTCGATAGCTTGGCTTGACTCTGGATGGTTCCGCTTTGTTCCTCGCCCAGTTGTAGTAGCAGGAATAGTAGGTAGAGTGGCAGGAGTTTGAGTAGTTAGTTGTTTGTTCCTGCTGGTCGCTCCTCTCTTTGCGGCTGAAGAAATTTGCTCGCATCGTTTAGTTGCTTCATATCTGCAAATACAACCAGCAAGGGTAAGGAAAAATTGTGGGCAGTGGTTTCACAAGCTATAAAACAATTGCAGAAGAAGTTTTGAAGACAAACCAGTAGATGAGAAGATGGGTGTGCAATTTGTTCCAGTCCGCATACAGTCATGACATTCACTTGGAAATTTACCTTCATGGCATTTCCCCCAGTAGGGATGTGGTTGTTCAGTTTCAATAGTAACTCATGGTATGACTCATTCCACGGGCCAACTCATGATGCCAACTAGGCGAAGTAGGGTTAAATCAGATGTGAGGGCTTGCCAGTCAATTACCCAGTCTTGTCCAGCTCGTCCATCTCTCACCCCGAGCAAGGTTCTGAAAGCCCGTGCTATTGGGGGTTCGCCAGCTCGGAAAGCGGCCTTATCATATTTGGGGAGCCCAAAGTTGTGCAGGTAAGGGGCAAATGGGCATCCTACTCGTGATTCAACTAACATGGCTTTTCCATCCCAAGCGTCTACTTTATTGGGTCCGTCACTCAAGAGCTTGAAGTAATTGGGGTTTGAGCCCCCTGTAATGCGCCAATATTTTTTGTCCAAGGAAAATAAGAAATTTTTTCTAAATAAAGTCATCTCGGGTTCAAATCCGAGTAGCCTACAGGCAACAGTGTATGTGACCAGAAATCTCACTGTTGTAAGGGTCAGGTCGCAGGGGAGAGAGTTGGTCAGGTTTAAGAATTCTGCAATAAATGGATCTAAGGGAAGGCGAAGCCCTACAAGGAAGAAGTTGAAGTAGAACACCATTCGATCTCCTTGATAATTGTGCCCTTTCTCTTCAATATCTAGATCGAAGGCTCTTACTCGGTAATTTTTGGGGTCCATACCCAATAAGTAAAACCAGGCAGAGACGTCGTCCTCGCAAGTCAAGTCATCCCATTTGAGAGGGGTGGAAACGTTGGAGATGATCTCTTTGCCTTTAAAGGCTTTTTTGTTCTTTTTAGCTCGCGGATTGCTCGAGCTGGGGAGGTTATCTTCAACTTGTTCATCTTTCTCGGGAATGTTCAGCCCGTCTATGGTCGTATCCTTTGTTGTATTGGGGGGATCTACAGTTTCTTCTACAAAGTATTGGGGATTTCGTTTTCGGTGGACTAAGGAAATTTCTTCCAGCTCGCTCTCTTCGGAACTGGAGGATTCTGAGCTCTCCTCCGTTTCAGTGGAGGCTCCATCGTCGTAGCTACGACCTTCAATTTCTGAATGAGTCTCGTCGTTGGAGGACATCATACAGGAAACATGAATCGAGGAATACACGTTAAACCTTGCTCGGGTAGTTAGGCAAGAGTAGATCAAGTAAAAACCCATGGCAAGAGCCTATCCTAAGATCGGTGAACGGGGTACTGATCAGGTATTCCTCGATTCCTCTATTTGGAGTGGGATAGGTTTGTAACAGATAGGGGAACAAGATGGACAGAGGAAACATGTATCAAAAGCCTAAGTTTTCGACATATTTTTTAGCCCTAGTCTATAACAGATTAGTCAGAAGTCATGTATATTCAGAACGGCATCATTGGACCCTAATGTGGGAGTTCTAGCAAGGAAGAATTGAAATTGCAGCAAGAAATAACAGCGAGGGTTCGAGGAATACCTATTAGATGTTGAAGGTGTATTTCGAAGGAGATCTTGAAAATCTTCGCTGTGTTGGAAGGAAGAAATGAACACGACTCTGGTAATCTTGAGGATCTTCGTTACGTGCTTGAAGGCATAAATGAACACGGCTTGGTTTTGGTCTTGATTCTACATAAAGTATGGGTAAAGTTTGAAATGAGGGGGGAGTTTGAGTTTTTATACCAGGTAAAACCGCCGCTTGGGGCTATCCCAAGGGGTTTTCATCATTAAGGCTCGGGAATCGAAGCAGCATTTAATGATTTATTGGGAAACGAGCCCGTGTGGGTGTATATGACGGCGGATGATGGCCCGTCCCTGCAAAATCCTTTGGGTTGGCATCCACTCGTAACGTCTGGTCGAGGGCAGCTCGATGCATTCATGAAAAGATACATCTCAAGAACGATTTGGCCTGGGGATTCAATATTCTTCTCCTCGCTCCGAGCATAGATACTCGATAGACAAGGAACATGGGGCTACTGAGCTGGCCGGCCCAATAGGCCCTAGATACAAGTCACGTGCCCAGCACGTCTCCACCCGTCACGAGCTGAACGTGTGCGTCCAAAGATTCATGCCATTGAGAAAGTGGGCAGCGACCATAAACGTGTTGCGAGCTGGGGGCTTCACGCCCAGCAAGCAAGAAGGCAGCGAGATGGGGTTTACCCAGTGGGTGAAAGTATGCATCGAGCATGATTTACCATGTTCGTTTATGAAGGTAACGGTTGTCTTGAATGTGAGCAGTTACTACCGAGAAACTTGCCACCATTGCCATGATAAGACCATTATGATGAATGAGGCAGTTAATGTGGCAGTTAATGTGCCCGCTAGGCACGCCGCCACGTTTTATGGGCAATTACTCTCAGTCTCTGGCACCAGCTATAAAAACCTTCCAAACCTAGGAGGGAGGTAGGTGAATTTTAATACTTGGCCAAACTATGTCAAATTGTTATCTTACTTGACTGTTATACTGATTCTCACGTCGGAGGGCTTTTGCAGGGAGTGTCCATGCCTAGTTAACAGTTGTTGCTTGTTTTACAGGGTTGAGCCACGAAGATATTGGATAAGTTGAAAGCCAGATATCTAATTAACGAATCCCAGTGTGTCCAAGATTATTTTGGACACATCAAGTAACAATAGAAAAAAAAATTATAACCATAAAAGAGATTAACAATTTAATTATAATGTCTAAAAGTTATATTATTATTAAAAAAAAAAATATATCTTATATTATACCCGTACGGAGCACGGGCTAAATAACTAATGACGAAAGAAAACCATGTCATGAAAACTATTTATTTGAAAATTACTATTTGTGTCTAGACTCCGTAATCATCGATGATTAATGCAAATGGGTGCAAAAAGAAAAAAAAGAAAAAAAAAACACTCTTCGCTCATTCGATCATATGAGTCTAAATGCATATCCCCTCCAATCCATCCATCTAATCCAAAAGTTATAAACGGCTCCGATCACTTCTTTCCACATTTTATAAACAGAAAATCAGACTTCTTTTTCCTTTTGTAAGAGATCTATGTACTGAGCTGACGTGTCATCAACTGGTCAAAAGGGACCACCATAAAAGTTATGGATAGTGCCGCACTCTGCACTTTTCCCACCACCACCATTTTCTATGCCCCTCGGCCCAAAAACCCAGAACCGCAGCCTCTCTCTACGCTGTCTCTCTAAACTGATCCTATTCTTCTAGGGAGAGAAGCGACAGTACGCCAAACCGCGAATTAAACGAAGCCCTAGAATATTTTTTAAGTAGTTTCTGCCTTCTGGTAATCTCCTTTTATTAATTCATTTCTCTAGCAATTCAAAATCGATTTTTTATTTTTTCGCTTGATTCTGGAAATTATTGATTTAATTCGATTATTTTTGCTTCATTTCTCTGTGTTTTCTTTGTGAATTTACCAATCTAAATTCATAATGTTCAAGTCGGCTACTAATAAGTTCGAAATGAATTACTAGTAAATTTTCTATCGATTTTTCACTGGAAGAAACAGTCAAGAGTGATTAGTTTTAACTTGAACCAGTCTGTACTGCTTGCCACCAAGAGTGATTATTCTTAACTAGGTGATCTAGTAATCTAAGATTATGATGGTTTGAATTGTGAAATCTCTATTGTTGTTTACTAGGATCATTATTTTTTCTTCGAGTTTGTGGTTAAAATGTATGTCAATTTTAATGTACAATCAACCAAATTAAAGTGGCTTAACCATGAATTTGTTGAGTGACAAAGGACTATCATCAGCAATCTCGAACACTGCATTTCTTACAAATTTTGTTGGACGCTCCGCAGGGTCCTTTGCATAAGTGGGATCTAAATGATTGAGCCACCTGTTACTTTATGCAGTTAAGATGACCTTTTAGTTTCCAGTGTCCAAATCAAATATCTGCAGCGAAAACATTAGCCGCTACTAGCTCACTGCTTTATGTTTTATTTGGCTTAACACTAACTTTTTCTGACACTTGTCTTGTGTTTGTAAGCTGTTGACCACAGTTGTGTTCCTTGTTTCGCAGTGCCAAAGCATGTTTGTAATATCCCAAGCTGGTCCGTCATACGGCAGTCGTTCTGAGATTACACAAAACAAATCTGCATACAATGGATTTTGTAATGTTGCCAACATTATAGAAACATCCAAACTTAGGGCCTTTTGCGTTGGGTTTCCTCCCCTATCACGGTATTCGTCAAAGGCGACACAGTTGTTGCATGTAGATGGTAGTGGTATAGGATGCAAACGAGGACAAGTTATTGTTGCGGCAAGTCCTCCTACAGAGGATGCTGTTATTGCTACAGAGCCACTTACAAAAGAGGATCTTGTTGGCTACCTTGCTTCTGGATGCAAACCCAAGGAAAACTGGAGGTTCAACTTCTAGCTCTTTTTGTTACTTTGGATTTAAGTTTTACTTATGCTTACACTATGCATGCATAGCACCTCATTTCACTGTAGAAAGAGAACCTATATGAAGTTCTACGACCAACGACAGAAATGACTATAACAAATCCCCAAGAGCAACTGGGAAAATAGGTGGTACATGCTAATATATTATGGAATTTCTTAGTACCTTGGGAAAAGGTAGTATATGTTATCATTTCTTACTTTGTGATGATTTGTTACCTTGTTTTTTGGTTGACTGATCATCTTGCTGTTATTGTAATTTCTTTAATTGAAAAGATTCAACTGTCCATTCGTTCATGTCGGATGCTTCAATTTTGCAGTCAGCAAAGCAATCCTTAATAAAATAGCTGTCTAAAATAGGTTTCAACATTTATTCATTATTTCTGTGCAGTTCTAGTAGAGTTCTGTTTGTGTCTTTAAGTTTTCCAAACTTTGCAATCACCTGTTGAGTTTTTTGAACAACTTCGTTCTTTGCAATAAAGTTGCTATCCATTTGGCAGTGTTTACTCCTTTACTCACAATTGCCAATTATTGGCTTATATTGGTTCGGCAGAATAGGTACTGAACATGAAAAGTTTGGTTTTGAGATTGATACCTTGCACCCGATGAAGTATGAACAAATAGCTGACTTGCTTAATGCTATTTCTGAGAGATTCGATTGGGAGAAAATTATGGAAGGTGATAACATCATTGGACTCAAACAGGTAAACTATTTATTTGACATTTAATTAAACTAAATGGATTACTCCTATTCTGGTTATGTTGTAGATTTTGCACCATTCTCTGTTCATTTGCATATTTGCGGTTTGTTTCATTTCCAGAAGTGCCTTTTGAGATACTGTATTTCCTTTTGTTTATATTCTTAGAAATAATTTTAATTGTGGGCAGGGAAAGCAAAGCATATCACTGGAACCTGGTGGGCAGTTTGAGCTTAGTGGCGCGCCTCTTGAAACTCTTCATCAGACTTGTGCCGAGGTTAATTCACACCTTTATCAGGTTTGTCCTTACCTTGATGACCTTGCATTGCACCAAATCGGATTGTGAAAAAGGATTTATGTACCTGACCGGCTGACCCCAAGTAATTGGAACAAATGCTGAGTTGAGTTTTTACTCAACTCAGCCTTACCTTGATGTCACTTCACACTTTTCTAATCTATTTTGTTCGTGTGAGTTGATTTAACTCTCCACATTCAGTTGGACTTGCGGTAGAGAGGGTATGTTAGAGCATTCTACATATTTCAGGTCTTTCTGTTTGACAACTGAACCTATTTGCATGTTGTATTCTAATGGTATGTATGTGCCAGGCAGTTGCATAAAAACTAGCTCTCTCTCTCTCTCACACACACACACACATGTCTCTCTCTCTCTCACACAAACACACTTAACTAACTTTTTACATTTATATCAGTCTGTTAGATTACAGAATTAGTGTCTGTGTTAGAGTCGTCAACTTTCTCATCAGTTACAACCATATCTTGCAACAAATTTCTAAGATGTCAAAGTTCTTACCTCTCTCTCTCTCTCTCTCTCTCATTATATTCTCAGAACACCATTGGGTTGTCTTTGGAATTCTTTGGTTACTGTTACCAGGGGGAGGGGGGGGTAGTTCCTTGAATTTTTTCTTAGGGTAATGCCTTTTCCTACCTGTGTCATGCTTTCCATGAAAAGGCACGTGTGTCTGAGAGATATGCATATACATACCGACACAGACACATAGTCTAAACTATACCAAAGTTGATGATCTTCCTTGCATGATTTTATTCTTCAGGTTAAAGCTGTTGCAGAAGAGATGGGAATTGGATTTTTAGGAATTGGATTTCAGCCAAAATGGGAACTGAAAGATATACCTATCATGCCCAAGGTAGTGAAATTATGTTGATTTTATGTTGGAAGAGCCAATAGGCTGTATAGCAGTTGCTCATGTAGAATGATAGTTGATGCATTTTAATAGGAAAATAAGCTGTTTTATGACATGGCACTGTTCGAGTTGGTAGTTAGTGCTCATGGATTTCACACACCAACTATATTTAAAATGTAGCTTCTGTGTTACAATGAAAATCACATGACTTTGGACAGTCTGGCCCTTATTCTACCTATCCCCCCCCGATATATGATGTGTTTAGTGTTTAATGTTTAACGTGGGAGGGGTAGTTTTAGAATAATGTGTAATGTAAGTTAGAGATTAGTTCCTTAGAGTTCCTCCATCTTGTTGACAAACCCCACATAGAACTAGGAGTGCCCTTAATAGATTGAGATTTCATCAAGCTTCAACCTTTAATTTCAACCCATCACATGGGAATCAGGTTACTTAGATCCTAGCTCTCGGTATGGCTGGCTGCCCCCTCGCAAGGGAATGAAGTTTATCAATCTGTGGAAACTATTTCGGGATTACGCTGATAATCAAGTAGACCGAATGTTCTTAGATGAACCACTTATGTGAATTCATCATGCCGTGAAGAAGAGATTTTGTAAAGCCAGTTAGCCGGCGGCCCAGGTGCTAGAGGTCTATCTAGTGATGATTGAAGACTCAAAATCTTTGCCATCAACTTTTTATGTAGATTGTCTTCTATAAAGGCTTCATATACATTAAATTTAGGAGGTCAGGAGGTGTTTTACATCTATTGAGCTTTGAGTTTCTATTGCTACTCTCTAGGGAAGGTAGATTTATACCCAGTGGGTGTTTTTGCCCAGAAATGTCGTAGTTCCTACCCAGAATCAAACTCGCTTGTAGTCCCTATATAAATTTGGTGTTTTTCTTGGATTCTTGCTATACTTGATAATGCCAGATTTTTTTTTCTTTATCACATATGACAAAAATTTAGGCTTCACTTTGATTATTCCTCTTAAATAGAATAGATATGTGGTTGCTCTGCTGCTGTCAGTTATATCTAATATTTAATATCTTGGATCTGTGGCACTCCCAAACAACAGTTTGACAGGCTGCATTAATTGATTCAGTAATGGACTCGCTCTAATTCTTAGCAAATAGTAAGAAAGTTGTCTGTTGTTGCTCTTAGTTTTCTTATGCTATCGTCTTGCTAAGAGATTTTGAAGAAGTTCAAGTTGACGTAGGCTTATATTTCATTTTGGCTCAGGGAAGGTACGATATTATGAAGAATTACATGCCGAAAGTTGGTACTCTTGGACTCGATATGATGTTCAGAACATGTACAGTTCAGGTGAGCATATTTACTATCAGACACCTGAGGGATGTTATTTGATGGAAGGACTGCATTTACTTGATACTTTCTTTGTTCACTGACAAAATATTGGTCAGGTGTATTTTATTATAAAAATTAAAGGTAGATGATCTAAGTTTGGAACTGAGAATATATGATATTGCTTTTGACAGGTTAATTTAGACTTCAGCTCTGAAGTTGACATGATTAGGAAATTTCGTGCTGGTCTTGCTTTACAGCCTGTGAGAAATCTCGGACCATTTTCTCTTTGCTGTGAATTTTATTTGTTTCGTGCAATTTAACGGTTGAATATTTGAATCAGATTGCAACAGCATTATTTGCCAATTCACCTTTCATCGAAGGAAAGCCCAATGGTTATCTTAGCATGCGGAGGTACATACATGTTGCACAACTCTTCATTATCTCATACTTAATCGATCATCTGGGTACTTTCTATGGATAATAAAGTGTTTATTTGTGAAAAAAATTGTGACAGAGATTCTTTCTTTTTACCAGCCAAATCTGGACTGATACAGATAACAATCGTGCTGGCATGCTTCCTTTTGTCTTCGACGATTCTTTTGGGTAAATTTACTTGTTTCAGATGACATATAAACCAAGATCCCGCATGCGATATCTCTTTGTGTCCTGTTCTTTATCTTTCTTTGAAAAATGGAGTGTCAAAATGGTACAATAAATACCTAAAAGAATGTGTATGCATCTGTACCAATAAAATAAAATATTACATACTTTCTTCAAAGTTTTTCTATAGTATGTGTCACTTGGGAAGATTACTTTGAACGTTGGTTATTTAAACTTGAATCAGTTTCTGCCGATTGTGTTTATGAAATTTAAATTAGATAAAAATCTTGCTGGCTTATGTTTACCTTTTAGTTAATACTCTCGCTGAGAGTAGGGAGGTAAAAAATTTATATTGTGGCATTAATTTTGATGGGGCTGCAAGGAGGATTGGCAAGGGGCCGGGAAAGAAAAAATTAATTAATTTGTGATATGGATTTAAACCTAATCACCGGAATGTATGGGGTTTGAATAACTTCAGAAAAGGCGTATAGTCAAGGCTCTTAGAAGATGGAAGCCTTCGTAGTATGTTTACAAGAAACCAAAATGGATTATATGGACGTAAACATAGACAAAGATAGTGGGATGTCGGTGGATGGGTGGGTTCATTTAGATGCGGTTGGAGCTGCGGGGGGTATTCTTGTTATGTGGGATAGAAGAATTTTAACGATTGAAGATCATGCGATAGGAGTTTTCTCGTGTCTTTTCAAGCGGGTTATTAATGACTCTCGATGGGTGTTCTCTGGAGTTTATGGCCCTTGTTCGACAATCAACGGCCAAACGTATGGGAATTGACCTCTGTTAGAATTAAATGGAATTATCCGTGGTGTGGGGAGGCGACTTTAATGTGGTTCGTTTTCCCGTGAGAGAAGCCGGGTCAAATGTATACTCATGCTATGGAGGAATTTAACGATTTCATAAATAACGAGGGAGTTGACGGACTTGCCTCTTGGAGGGGAATTCTTTCACCGGTTCCAGGAGGGTCGGATCGGCAATGTTCAAGGCTTGATGTGTTTCTTCTTAGCTCGATTGGGAGGAAAGGATAGGGGTCTTCGTTCAAAGGACTCTCCCAGGGTGGTGTCCGACCATTCCCCTATAATTCTTCGGTTTGGGGGTGATAATGGTAGAAGGAAAACTCCATTCAGATTTGAGAACATGTGGTGAAAGCTCTGGTTTTAAGGATTGGGTGAGGTCAAATGGGATTCTTACGAGGTAGTCGGTAAACCATGTTTCGAATTGCAAAAAATTGAAGCTTTTAAAGGATGATCTCAAAATTTGGAATAAGGAGGTGTTCGGGAGGATAGAAATCGGAATTAAGGAAGTTATGGAGGAAGTCAAGTGCTTGGATGCTAAGGAAGGGGAAGGTTCTTTAGAGGAATCAAGCAACACGTCGTGAAGAGCTTAAGCCGAAATCAAAAGATTGCTCATCGGTGAAGAGATATCTTTGGAGGCAAAAATCCGAGTCTTGTGGCTTAAAGAGGGTGATAAAAATTCTAAATTTTTCCATAAGATGGCTAATGCGCATAAGAACTTCAATCGATTAGTAGGTTGAAAATTGATGGTTTCGTGACGGAAGATGAGAATCAAATTAGTAGAGGCTTTGTAGAGTTTTACCAAAAGTTGTTCTCGGAAGACAGTGGGAGAGTCTTTGGACATAGGAGGGATCACGTTTAATAGCACGATTGAGGAGGACAGGAGTTTCTTAGAGCAAAGTTTTAATGAAGAAGTGGTGGAGGCATTGGGTAGTTTGAAGGTGACAAGGCCCCGGGACTCGATGGTTATACACTCGAGTTTTTTAAACATTCTTTGGGATGTGGTTAGAATTGATGTTATGGAGGTCTTCCGCTCTTTCTTTCGAGGAGGAGGGATTTGAGAAAAGTCTTAATACTTCGTTCATTGCTCTTATTCCCAAAAAGAAAGGGGCGAGGAGTTTAAAGACTTCAGCCCATAAGTCTCATTGGTAGCGTATACAAGCCGATCTCCAAGGTTTTGTCCAACGAATGAGGAAAGTGATAGGCAAAGTAATTTCGAATACGCAAAGATGCTTTTGTGGGTGATCGACATATTCTAGAAGCGACTTTGATAGCAAATGAAGTGGTTGATTCGAGGGCGGAGCGGAGTGCCGTGGATTCTGCAAGTCGGACGTGGAGAAGGCATACGATCATGTTAGATGGGAATTTTGATTCATATATTGGATAAAATGGGATTCGGAGAAAAATGGAAGAAGTGGATTTTATTACGCATTTCTATCGGGTTTTCTGTTCTTATCAGCTCGGCACCAAGGTTTTTCTCGAGCTCGAGAGGTTTGCGTCGGGGATCCTCTTTCTCCATTCCTTTTCATTGTGGTAATGGAGGCCCTCGATCGCCTCATCGATAAAGGCGATGTGAGGATTTATTAAGGGCTTCGAGGTGTGAAATGATCATGGTCGGGGTGTCTCTATTTCTCATCTCCTTTTTGCCGATGATACTCTAGTTTGCTGCGATGCGAGATAGTGATCGATTGGGCTGCCTTCGCCTTATTTTGCTGATTTTCCAAGATCTTTCGGGCTTGAAGACTAATGTGTCGAAATGTGAGTTAATTCCCATAGGTGGAGTGGATAATGCGAGGCTTTAGCCTCGTTCTTTGCAAAGTCTCTAATCTTCCTACCTCATACCTAGGATTACCTCTTGGTTCGTCTTTTAAGAACGTAAACGTGTGGAATTCAGCTTTGGACAGATTTGAAAGGCGGTTGGCGGGGTGGAAACGACGGTTCTTATCCAAGGGAAGACTTACTCTCATTAAGAGTACTCTTTCTAATCTTTCCACTTATTTCTGTCGGTGTTTATGGCCCCCTGTCTCGCTTTTAAAAAGGCTTGAGAAGTTAGAAAGAGATTTCTATGGGAAGGAGACAAAGAGAAGGGGAATTATCATCTAGTTGAGTGGGAATCGTGTGCTCTAACAAGGAGAATGGGGTTTTGGAGTTAAAAACCTCGATTGTTCAACAAGGCTCTGTTGGGCAAGTGGCTTTGGAAGTTTCTAGTGGATAAAGAGGCGTTATGGAGGAGGTTAGTGGTGAGCAAATATGGAGCGGGTGATCATCTTTGGTTCCCAAAGAAAGTTTCGATCTCTCACTAGCGTCGGAAAGGAATTACGGGAGTATGGAATGTCAACAAGTTCATCAAATTCAAGGTAGAGGCGAGGGAATCAAATCGATTCGGAAGGACTTTTGGTGTGGTACAAATACCTTGCGGCACCGATGTTTCCTAATCTTTACAACATGGCAATGGCTTTGGTTAATAAGGAGGCAATGGTGAGCTCTTTGGTGGTCAATCAAGGGGTACGGATTTATGGAGTCCTGTTTTCGCAGAACTTGCATGATTCGGGAGATTGACGAGGTAGTATAGCTCATGGATTTGCTACAGGTTACAAGAGACAAGCTTTGAGTGAAGATAAAATTATCTCGGGAGGCTTCTAGTAGCAGATTGTTTTCTGCTAGATCTTTCTACTCGAAGTTGATTGAGAAGGAAAAAAGTTCATTCCCTTGGAAGGTAATATGGAAGCATAAAATCCCCGATAGGGTAGTCTTTTTTGTTTGGGAAACAGCCAGGGGTGTCATTTTGACGGGGGAAAATTTGTGATCTCGGGGTTTGACTTATGTTAATCGGTGCTACATGTGCAAAAGTGAAGAGGAAGATGCAAATCACTTGCCGCTCCATTGCTTTATGGCTAGGGAGCTTTGGAACTCCCTTTTTCTCTCCGCTGATGTCCCGTGGGTTATGCCCAGGACTGTTATTGATACGCTTCGGGGTTGGCCTTCCTTTACCCGGAATATAAGGAGTAATTTTTGGAAGTATGCCCCCTCAGCTATTTGGTGGACCATCTGGAAAGAGAGGAATAGAAGGGCTTTTGAGAACATTGAATCTGATCTTGTAGGAATCAAAAAGTCTTTTCATTCGTATTTGAAATTCTGGTGCTTATCTGTCGACCCAACTCTAAAGGATCCTTTTTGTAATTAGGTTGGGGTCTTTTGGTTTGTAGTTTAGTGCATGTATATTTCCAGTGTACAAGATAGCGTTCCCTTTTTTGACGCTTGTTAATAATACTTATACCTTACTTATCAAAAAAAAAAAAAAATACTCTCGCTGTTCCGAGCAAAGAGTCCCCGTTTGAAAGTCACACTTTTTAAGAAAATAACACTTTTAGTAGTCCATTAGTAATAAAATGACACTTTTATGCCTAAATTTTTGAAAGTGGACTCTTTAAGTGAAACATCAAAAAATGGAATAGTGGACTCTTTGCCCGGAACGGAGGGAGTATTTATTTTCCTTAATTAGTTGGATATATTTATTTTCCTCAATTAGTTGGATATCCTTGCAAGATGAATAGAAAAGGTGCTTAACATGCGCCCGCTCCATAACCAGCTAAACTTCCCCTGTGCTCCATCATAGCTTATGGATGGGACTTGAACACGAGAAAACTAGAGATGTTAATAGGCCAAGGATTGTAGGGCTGACCCATATAAACCGAAAATCTCATGCGTTAGGTTCCTACCCGTATAATTTTAATTTCTGGGCTAAGTGGGCTGGCCCGTGGGTTGGGTGGCTTTATATGCCACCTTCAGCTCCACCTACGGCCGGCAAAAAAAGCCCAGCCCACTCAAATTTTATTTCTAGTATATTTCTAGTATATTGTAGCCAATATAAAATACAATTACAAGAAGTCCAAGTCTAACTGTCCTGTCTGTCCAACCAATAGGCCCAATAGCCTAACCGCCCAACAACATCTGTCAAGTACTCAAGCGACTCAAGCCGTCAAGGGCACTTGCATAGTCGCACTTGGGAGTTGGGGTTAGTGCCTTTTTTTTCATTCAAAAGTTGTATCATGTATGTCAAGTAGTCAACTCTGAATTGGTGTTACAGGATTGAGTGCTACTGCATTAACCTTTTCTTATCATTTGGTTAAGAATTAAGAAACTTATAAGTATAAGGCACAAACATGAGTTTATATTTTTATTGATGTCGCCGTGTTTCTTTTATTGATTATTATATTTTTTTTCGGGTGCTACATACATGATATATTAGTCTTTTCATTATATGTTTTTTGACTTTGAAATGTAAATTTTATAACTTTATGTTTATGGTTGATTTTATTTTGGGCGGGGCTGGGGTGGCCCATTCGCCCATAGGCCTAAGACAGGACGGGCTGGGCTAGCATTTTGGTAGGCCAACTGAATTTCGGGCTAGTCCGGTCCAGCCCAAAAAAAACCTTTGGCCCACCTGATCCGGGACGACCCTTTGCCAACTCTTGATGCCGGTGGGCAATGTGTGACCATCGAACGACATTCACTCACAAACTGTGGTTGCTCAGGAAGAGAGATGAATGATTTGAGCTCAAGCTTGAGATATTCAAACCGGTTTGGGTGCTGTGCTTCTAGTATTTGCAGCTCTTCCTTGGTGTGCTCTATCATTTTTCTCTCCCTTGTTGGCTGCTGATTTCCCCCCCCCTCTCTCTTACACACAGTACACACACAAACTGTGGTTGCTCAAGAAGACATCAATGAACTGGAAGACAAAAGGCACGAATCAAGAAATAAAGAAAGAAGTATTTTGCATTAATGCTACTAGTACTACTTTGGTGATTTAAGTGGCATAAGGAGAAAAATGGAAGAATCATTAGGTTTTTTAGTTAAGAAATTAATTTTATTCGCTAGTACTTGAATGCAATGAACATGATTTTTAATGCTATTTATCTTTCTTAATAGAAGTTTAACAAGTGTTATAGAAACATTTGTTAAAAAATTCCTTCTAAAATAAGAAGTTTATGATATGAAACAGTCATGGATGAACAGTAGCCTATGGTGTAGGTGTAAGACTTTGCATACCAAACATTCAATGTTTGGCAAATTGTAAGTGTGCTGCTCGGTTATAAATACCGAGCAGTCTGATGTTATCGGATATACTACGATTCCTCTGAATAAAACTCTCTCTCTCTCTCTCTCTC
Organism: Codonopsis lanceolata; assembly: GCA_013146195.2. Lineage (NCBI taxonomy): Eukaryota > Viridiplantae > Streptophyta > Magnoliopsida > Asterales > Campanulaceae > Codonopsis > Codonopsis lanceolata. Next base: position 151,026,346 of record CM028379.1, on the reverse strand, counting down.
ATACTCTTCGCTCTATTTTGTGGTTAATTTATAACACGTTATCAGCACGATTGTTCTATTATAAACAATCCCAATCGGTAAAATTTTCTACCGATATATTATTTATTTTATGTCTCTGTTTTACTTCAATATTATATCGTATATCACCATTATTAAGAAAAGGTTGGCTGAGCCACCGTCGATAATATATGGTGAGATGACGAAATAATAATTTATTATTTAACGCATAATATATATGTTCGTTGATGCTTGTGCGGAAATAACCCCAAGCTATAAACTGAATATTTATATATATACATAAATTTCTATTCTATATATATGAATAACTTTATATACATATATATCTATTACTGACTTACAAACACCCACAGAAAGGCTTGCCGAGTAGCGTGGCGTGAATATATTTGTATGCTATATAATAGCTGTATAAAGTTGACTGTAAAAATATTCATGCGGAGTTATTTTATTTATTGCTCCTAATAAGATTTATATTTATTCATAATATAAATGCAATTCTATTAAATCAGAATTTTTACATTTTTACCCCTAACGGCTAGTTAACGGCTAGTTAACGGCTAGTTGCTGATTTTTATCTATCTCCTCCAACGGTCATAAACGGCTAGTTAACAGCCATAAACGGTCATTTTTTTACTCCATAAATACACCAACATCTCAACTCTTAACTCACATTTTTACTACCTAGTTACAAACCCTCAACAACATATCAACTTCTACAATATGTTTAGCCCAATATTGGTAATTATTATCATACTTGTTATTGCGTACACCGCAATGGTTTTTATTGCTGAATACCCTCCGAACGAATTTTATATTTTTGTTTATTTTCTCAGTATCATGTATTTTCTGTTAGCAGTAGCAATAACTTTTGACTCTTATTTCACCATGTACTAATTATTATGTCTTAAATAAATTTTCGTATTATAATTTTATTAATATATATATATATGTTTCATTTTTATAGTTTTTCTTCACAAATGACAAATATTGCTAAGCTTGAATTTGAAAGGCTCGACATAACTGGGAAAAACTATATGTCTTGGAAAATAGATGCCGAAACCCACCTGGCTGCCAGAAGCCTCGAAAATACTATCCAACAAAGTAATAGTGAATGGATAAGTAATCAACAACGGGCTCAAGCCATGATTTTCCTACGACACCACGTCCACGAAGACCTAAAGATGGAGTACCTCACGGTGAATGATCCACTCGTCTTTTGGGAGAGGTTGAACGAAAGATATGACCATTTGAGAACGGTCATTCTCCCAAAAGCACACTATGATTGGATTCATATCCGCCTACAAGATTTTAAAACCATTAATGAATATAGTTCAATGATGTATAGAATAACCTCACGCTTGAAATTATGTGGGAAACCATCACACCGAATATGATATGTTGGAAAAGACTTTCTCCACATTTCATGCCTCGAATATGCTCTGCGGCAGAATATCGAGAGAATGGTTTTAAAAGGTACTCAATTGATCTCTTGCCTACTTGTAGGCTGAGCGAATAATGAGATTCTAATGAAGAATCATGAATCTCGGCCAATCGTTCGGCCCATTCCACAAGCGAATGAGACTATGTATGATGAAGGCCAAGAGCGTGGGCGTGGTAGTGGTCGTGGTCGCGATCGTGGTCGAGGCCAAGGAAATCATGGACAAGGCCGGGGTCGTGGTCGAAATCAAGGCCGAGGAAGAGGTCGTGGACGAAACAACTTTCGTCGCCATCATCATCATCCGTATAATGGAAATTCCTCTCGCCACCTGAAGTGAAACAGAGATGATGATAGAAACAACTCTTCGAGAAGGCAAAATGTGCGTCCAAACAATGAAGAGAGTTCATGTTTTAGGTGTGGCATCGACCGAACGACCAAACATCTAGTTGATCTTTATGAGCAATCACAAAAAGGAAAGAATGTAGAGACAAATTTCCTTGAAAATGATCTTGAAGATCTTCATTTTGATTTCGGTGATATGGCCAACGTCGACATGACCAATATCATTAGTGATGATATTGGTCATGAACAATAAATGAACATAGGAATGAAGCTATGGTCCGAGTTTAAGATAAAAGCTGTGGAATAAGTAACATGTTGTTATGTAGGAACATTATCTGCTTTTCCTATGTATATTAGCATGCTTACAATAAAGTTTATATATGTATTTTGCATTCAATGTGTTATCATATTTATTCATCTTATTTTACTTTCTCTCATATTGAAATAAATCACAAATATGTCAGAATCCAAAATCCAAGAGGGAGATTTAATGTCTTGCAGACAACGCTACTACGCATACCATACTTAAAAATAAGAAATATTTTTCTTATCTAAAAATTGACAATGCTAATGTCAACACTATATCTTGTAATGCCAAAATAATTGAAGGATTTGGCAAAGCAATTTTCCTAATGCATGGAGGCACGAAATTCATAATAAATAATGCATTATTCTCTCCTAAGTCTCAAAGAAACTTGTTAAGTTTCAAAGACATTCGTCTGAATGGATATCATATTGAGACTATGAATAAGGGGAATGATGAATATCTATGCATTACCTCAAACACTTCCGAAAGCAAATGTATATCCGATAACATCAGACTGCTCGGTATTTATAACCGAGCAGCACACTTACAATTTGCCAAACATTGAATGTTTGGTATGCAAAGTCTTACACCTACACCATAGGCTACTGTACATCCATGACTTTTGTTTCATATCACTCCCCCTTGAACATAGCATTGTAAGTTGACTAAGTGTGTCTCGTTAAAAACCTTTAAGTCGAAAAACCCAGTAGGGAAAAAAATCGGACATAAGGAAAAACGCACACAACTTAAGGCCACCGATTGTGTGCGTAAATTTGTCTCGTTAAAAACCTTTTCATGGAAAACCCAGTGGGAAAAAACCATGATAAAGGGAAAAAGAGTATAGCCATATATGCTCCCCCTTCAACTGACAAGGGTCAAGAGAAATCACCTTTGTAAATCTCGTAGATTTCGCATCCCAATATTGTGAACATGCTTTCTGAAGGTTGTAGTGGGGAGTGCCTTCGTAAATAAATCTGCAGCATTATCACTTGATCGAACATATTGGATGCTGATCTCTTTCTTCTTTTCAAGTTCCTGAGTGTATAAAAAGAGCTTCGGGGATATGTTTGGACTGTCACTTTTGATGTATCCCTCTTTACTTTGGGCGACACATGCGGCATTGTCTTCAAATAATCTGTCGGGTCTTTGTTGTGGGTAGTCCATCGGCATTTTGAATATGCCTTTGAGTCATAGATCGAAGCCATACACACTCTCGATCGCTTCGTGAAGTGCGATCATCTCGGCATGATTTGACGATGTAGCAACTAGCGTTTGCTTTTGAGAACGCCAGAAATTGCTACCACCCATCGTGAAGACATACCGTGCGTGATCGGCTTTATGAGGATCGACAAATAACTGCATCTGAAACCAATCAATTTATCCTTTGATCCTTTGGGATAAAATAATCCCAAATCGATCGCCTCGAAGATAACGAAATATGTGCTTGATACCATTCCGATTGTCTCGTGATGGAGATGAACTATATCTTGCCAATAGATTTGTAGCAAATGCTATATCGATGCAGTACAATTAGCAAGGTACATAAGAGCTCGATAGCACTTAAGTATGGTACTTCAGGACCAAGTATTTCTTCATTATCTTCAGGGCGAAATGGATCTTTTTCAACATTCGGTGATCTATTAATCGTGGGGTTAGTGAGAGGTTTGCCTTATCCATACAAAAGCGCTTAAAAACCCTTTTTGTGTAATTTGATTGGTGTACAAATTTTCCACTATGAAAGTGTTTTATTTGTAAACCAAGACAAGATTTGTCCGCCAAGATCTTTCATTTCAAATTCTCCCTTTAGGTAATCAATTGCTTCTTTGATTTCTTGGGAGTTCCAATGATATTCGATCATCTACATAGAAGCAGTGATAATAGCAAATCCAACTGTCGCTTTCTTTATAAAGACATACGGACATAATTGATCATTCACATATCCGTCTTTTAACAAATGCTCACTTAAGCAATTATACCATGCGCCGGATTGCTTCAATCCATACAGGTGATCACCGTAGTTTAATTGCACATAATTCTTTAGACTTTGAGCTCGGTGCTTGGGCACTTTAATTCCATCAGAATTCTCATATAAATATCTAAGATCTAATGATCCGTATAAATAAGCGTTACAACATCCATGAGATGCATATCTAGATTTTTCGAAACCGATAGGTGATTAGACATCCGAAGCGTAATAGCATCCATTACAGGGAGAATACGTTTCTTCATAATCAATCCGGTGCCTGAGAAAAACCTTGTGCAACAAGGCGAGCCTCAGTATCTCACAATCTCATTTTTCTCATTTCGCTTTCGAACAAAAATCCATCCGTATCCAATGGGTTTCACAACTTCGGTGTGAGAACGATAGATCCAAATACTTTTCGTTTATTCAACAAATTTAATTCACCTTCATGGCATCTATCCATTGATCTTGTCATGCCTCTTTTGACATTCGAATCTGATTTTGGTTCGGGATCATCAGTCCCGTCATTAATTTCTTGGGATACCAAATAAGAGAATATATCATCAATATTCTCCATTTCATCTCGGTTCCATATTTTTTCATTACATATGTAATTAATGGAAATCTCATGGTTATCATTGCCTGCAGGGCTTACTAGATTTGCATGATCGTGTGTTTCTTCTAGAACACTTTCATGTGATTGGGGATTTTCAATCACTTTCTTTTTGCGATGATTTTTATCCTTTCAACCAATGGGTCGCCCACGCAGCGTGTCTTAGATTCATTTGTCATTTTATCATTTCGCGCCCTTTTGGTATTTCAATTCGAGGCAGAGCATTTATAGCAGCTACATGTGACTTTGTCACTTTCTTTGTATCTATAAATGCATCTGGCAATTGATTCGCTACATTTTGTAAATGTATGATCTTTTGAACTTCCAGTTCGCGTTGCTTTGTGGCCGGTCAAGGTGCAATAAAGATGATGTGCACCATTTGATCTCTCTTCCCACTTGTTTCCCCTCTTCACCTAAAGGTGGAAACTTGTCTTCATTAAAATGACAATCAGCAAAGCGTGCTGTAAAGACGTCACCCGTTTTTGGTTCAAGATATTTTATTATAGAAGGGGATTCATACCCAATATATACTCCCAATCTCCTTTGTGGTCCCATCTTTGTGCGTTGTGGTGGAGCAATTGGTACATATACCGCACAACCAAACAACCAAAAACTCTTAGATGGGATAGATTCGGCTCTCGCCCGAATGCCAACTGTATTGGGAGTATTTGTGATATGCACTTGGCGAGGCGAATCGGCCGCATGTAAACAAAGATGACCCTATACGTAGTAGGGAGCTTTGTTCTCATCATTAATAGTCCGCAATGAGTTGAATACGCTTGATCAACGATTCCCAAACCATTTTGTGTATGAACACGGGCTCTTGGATGTTCAACATCAGTCCCTATTGCCATACAATAATCATTGAATGCTTGAGATGTAAATTCACCAGCATTATCAAGTCTCACTTTCTTGATCATATAATCTAGGAATTGTGCTCTCAGCTTGATTATTTGTGCAAGGAATTTGGCAAATGCCGTATTACGAGTTGATAATAGACATACGTGCGACCATTTGCTAGAAACATCAATCAATACCATAAAGTATTGGAATGGTCCACTTAATGGATGGATAGGTCCACATATATCACCCTGAATTCGTTCAAAAAACGATGGTGATTCATATCCAACTTTAGTTGGTGATGGTCTAATTATCAACTTTCCTTGAGAACAAGCCTCACAAAGGAGTTCATTAGATTGAAAAATCTTCTGGTTTTTCAATGGATGACTACTAGAATTCTCTATAATTCTACGCATCATTATTGATCCTGGATGCCCCAATTTAGGGAATATCACCTTTTTTACCACTGTACAAATTGGGAAAATTCAATTTGACCAACGATGTTTCATAACGATCAAATTAACCAATCAATTTTTAATTTGGTTGCAATGTCGTCCTCGCCATTTCAAAATGACCAAATTAACCAACCAACTTCTGTCAATATCGGACCAAGAAATTGCCATAGAAGGAATATATTGACAGAAGTTGGTTGGTTAATTTGGTCTTTATGAAACGATGAGGACGACATTGCAATCAAATTAAATGTTGGTTGGTTAATTTGGTCGTTGTGAAACGTCGTTGGTCAAATTGGATTTCCCTAATTTATACGGTGGTCAAAAAGGTGGTATTCCCCCCAATCTATCATGCCAGGCTTTAAATGTTTCAGTAAACTTCAGGTTTACTGTAGAATATGATTCAAATATTCTTATGATTGCTCGGTTATAAATACCGAGCAGTCTGATGTTATCGGATATACTACGATTCCTCTGAATAAATCTCTCTCTCTTTCTCTCATACTCTTCGTTCTATTTTGTGGTTAATTTATAACAGTTTATTAATTTTTGAAATTATTTTCAATGAGTTGATGAGTGTTTCTAATGCAGTTGTGAATCATTTTCACTGCATTTTATATTTTATTAATTATTAATAGAAACCTAACAAGTATCGTAAGAAAACTTGTTAACGATTCTTTTATTAGAATTATTAAATTTCTTTTCTATTAGATTTAAAGATTTAAGTTCTTTTTTATAGGTGTGGCCCGTTAGTTCTTATAGGGTCATGGCTAGGCTTGCAATCTCAGCGACCGTTTGAAGTGGACTGATTAAACGAGGCCCTATAGGGGCGCATCCCGCTAGGGCCAGCCTGATAAACATCTCTAGAGAAAACAATTGTGTGACCGTAGCTACCTTGCCTCAGGTTTGGGACATGGCCTCGGAACATGTGTATCCTGCCATGCACCGGATATATATCAAAATTATTACCTGTGAGCTTAAGGGGTACCTACCCGCTCCTGCCACTCACAAAAGAGGGGATAGGTACAGTATTTTGATCTCATTAAAGACATGGTTGTTTGATTGGCTGGCTAGGTTGTCTGTCGTAGGGTTCTTAAGAGAGAGTATGTTGTACAACCTTACCTCAAGGAAAAGCCTTCCTTTGCAAAAACTATCCTTACCTAGTGTGAATCATGTTATACCACAGAAACTTCTAGCGATGATTTAATAAATTTACTCCAAATCTTCAAGAAGCATCTTCCTTTCTGTGGCGTTGTAGAGGCAAATTTCTTTGTTTTGTTGTGAGCCTTGTTGAAGGGTGCTTTTGGGGATCGAGAGCGGAGGGGTATCCTGCGTCAAGTGTTGTTGCTTCTGTAGATTTTTTACCCACGGAGATGTAAATTAGATGACTTCCTGCCTTGAATATTTTCTCCTGCTTCATATAATGTAATATCATTCGAAAATAGTAAAAATGAAAGTTTAATTCCATCTTTTTCTGGTGTCAGTAGGCTGTCATAAAGCAGTCGTATTATGTTGTCATTTAACTACAGGTGTCATTGGCAATCTATTCTAAGTTTACGAGGCAACAAAACACCTGTACGATTATGAATGGTGTCCATGGATCTGGATGTGTTTGGGAAGTCGGTTCTTTTGTTCTGATTTAAGTTTTGGGGAAGGTGCACTTTGGACCAGTCTCAGTTGCAATAGAATGCATGACATTTTAGGATGTCTTTTCCTTCATTTCCGCTTAACATGTTAAAAGAATTCAATCTGGTAGTCTTTTTTGAGTTTGTTTATTCAATAATTGAGTTATATCTTATCACTACACTGACACTCTTTTATGTTTTATTATCTATACAGCTTCGAGCAATATGTAGAATATGCTCTTGATGTCCCTATGTATTTTGTTTACCGGAAGAAGAAATATATTGATTGTTCTGGACTGTCCTTTCGGGTTTCTGCCTATCCCTATTACTTAATTAACTTGTCTTAGTTTCTCTGCTATAAACTTAGTTTTTGGTGAACAATTTCTTTGTGTGATAACATTGTAGGACTTTCTGGCTGGAAGGCTTCCTCCAATTCCGGGTGAATATCCAACCCTTAACGATTGGGAGAATCACCTGACAACAATATTTCCCGAGGTTTGTTGTGTGCATATCTGATTGAGTAACGTCTTATATTCCAAATTTGTACCTTCAAACGTCAAGATGTAGATTATACATATAAAGATATTTGCATTCTAATGGTATCTCTGAGATTGAGAACAATTTTCCGCTGATTCAGGTCAGACTTAAAAGATATTTGGAGATGAGAGGTGCCGATGGAGGACCGTGGAGGAGATTATGTGCATTACCTGCCTTTTGGGTATGTATTTTCTTTGGTTTGAACATCTATAGTGTGCATATCTTAGGTCTTGTTTTCTTCTTCTTCTTCCCCACCTCCCTTCCCCTCCACTCCTGGGAGTGCAAGCACAAGAGTTTTTGTGAAAATCAAACAAATTACTATTGATATGAATAAGCAAACATTTGTATCTAGCAATGATGTAAAACCTAGTTATATTCTGTGAGATCAGTTGTTGATTGATTGTCAGCAATGCATATCCCAGGGATATATCTTGTTTTTGTTATGTTTCACTTCCGGATATGGATATCCTTAAGATATTCTCTGTTATAAAATTGTCTATTAGTCCTTTTTGAATGTTCTCAAAAAACGAGTAAACCAACTTCATGATCTTTTTACTATTATATCATTTGGTTTAATTCAATTATTTCTACTTATTAAACCCACTCGTCACATCACTTCTAAGTTCCAACCAACCCTTCAAACTTTTTCCAATATTAAAAGAAACTCTTTTTCGAGGATGTGTATTAGAAGACTATGATGATACACTTGTGATTTACTTCCGGGTTATATATTACTGAACTCAAAGCGCCAACTATTGATTATTGAACTGCAGGTGGGCATATTGTATGATGATCTTTCTCTACAAAATGTTCTGGACTTGACTGCTGATTGGACACAAGAAGAAAGACAGATGTTGCGGAATAAGGTAATCTATGCAAGAGAAAAGTTAATCTCTGGCATTCTTGCACTTACTTTGTCATAATTTTGCAGTCAATACTAATTTGAGCTAGTGTTAAAAGCATATGCCATGTCTCTGCTGGTAACAAATGCATAGTTCCGTGATCAGAAGTTATTAAGTTAAAATAAGAAATGAAAACCAAAATTTAGTACAAACACTATTGTGTAGGTACCAATAAGTGGTCTGAAAACACCTTTCCGTGATGGATTGCTGAAGCATGTTGCTGAAGAAGTTGTAAAATTTGCAAAGGTGAGCAGGAAATCATTTTGTTAATAACAATAACAAGAACCTTCATGTATTTATTTATGTATTTATCATTTGCAGGATGGCTTGGAGAGGAGAGGATTTAAGGAAACAGGATTCCTAAATGAGGTAGCTGAGGTGGTTAGAACGGGTAATTTAATAGATGATGCCTTTTTTGGTTTTTACGTCTTCATTCTTTTGTACTCCCTCCTCCACACAAAAATAGTCCCTCTCTCCTCTTTGGTTTGTCCCAAATAGACAGTCTCATTTCTGAAAATTAGTGATAATTATAGTGCAGTTTCAAGAAGGTACGGCCAAGTAAAGCTAGAATTTTGAAAATTTCGACTTGTCAAATGAGACTGTTTTTTTGGGATGGAGGGAGTATTTGTTTTCCCTTCAATTTGTTGTTTGAGTTGCTTCTATCCGTATCATTTTTCTGTGTTAAGAAAGGCGAGTGGTATTTGATGGCTAAATGGATTCTTTCAATTTTATGACTAGGCTAAATATTGATTCTCTCGGACCTACAATTTACCAATCTCATTTAGGGTTGGAGTTACAAATGGTTGAGTTAATTTTTTTTTTTTTCAAAATTGGACCGATCCGAATTGAACTGAACCAATTTACTGGTTTGGTTCATATTCTGAAGTTTAATTGAACCGATCAATTGGTTTGGTTCCGGTTTCAAAACTTATAAATCAGTTCTACCGAACCGGACCATCAGCTATTACATTATAATATAATTATATATATGTATCAATAAATTAATATTAAAAATTCACAATTTCTAACCCTAACCCCAAGTATAAACAGTAAATTTCTATTTCTTTTCTTTTATGTCGCATAAACTAGATTGTAATGCTATGACTACAAACTTTTTAATTATATGTACAATCTTTATTTTTTTTTTTTTGTGAACTAGTTTGTATTTTCAATGTTTTACTATTGTTGAATGCTTTTTAATCTTTGTATGAATTATTAGATTTTATTATTTGTTTGTACATATTAAGCAGTTAAGAAGTATTGGGTCTAAGAAGTATTGGGTCTGGTTCTGGTTCTCATAATCTTGGGTTGCTTCTTGACCGGACAAAAGTATTGATTCGCATACATATTAGGTTGGTTTTGGTTCTGAGTTATTTAATAACCATCAGTATTGGTCTTTTTCTAGTTTTTCATTTTTTAGCAAAAACTGGAAAGAACCGGACCATGGTCACCCTTTGTCACTTAAACTAAGAGGCTTTCATTCCCTAGTAGGCCCAGAGTAATCTTGCAAGTGTGTGTGCGTGTGTGTGGCAGAGAGAAGCGATGATATGCTTCACAATTTGGGTATCCTCCCCCTTCCCTAAATCTTTCCCCAACCTAAGAAACCACAACAAAGTGAGACTGAAATTCGCAACCTTGAATTGAGAAAGCTGATACATGTGTTGAACTAGCCCTTATTGTTTTCCTGGAAGCAAAATTGACTCAAATAGTATGGACTGCCACTTCTTTTTCCTGTAATTATAAGTAGATTTTAGATGACAAACAATTTTTATGCTTCAGGTATAACACCAGCTGAAAAGCTTCTTGATCTGTACCACGGGAAATGGGGACAAAATGTGGATCCTGTTTTCCAGGAGCTGCTCTACTAAGATGTTTGAGCTTCTTGTGTATACTTCAGTGCGTACCCTTCCTTTGTTTTATTATTGATTATTTGATTTAAAGGTCTTTCATTTTCTTTAAATCTAAGGAATCATTTGCAGGAATAAAGTAGTGACCGTGTATTGTTTGCATGAAGCTTTCATGCAACACAGATCCAATATGATCAGCTCAGCAAGAAACTTTGTAGGTTAGTTACTTGCACCTGACAGTCCGAGGATCGGCTGTATACGAGCTAAATAACTTGGAGGTTTGAAGAGCTCTTTGTCTACAGGTATGTATTGTATAATTTGAGGAACCACTATAGCTTTTGAACTGCAAATTGTATGAGACATTCGGGCATTACTTCCGAAGTGCAATGGTTGGGGGAACCAGTCTTGTTCTTGAATATGAAAACTGGCAATTTTAGGTTCATTTTAACACTGAAAGTTAAAATACCAGCAAAATTGACCATGTTGCTAATTTGTTACATTTTGATTAGTCTGTGATATCACACCAGCAAAATTGAGGTGTACTTTTGTTGTACTCAATATCAATATTTATTCACCCACCACCTCCCCCTCTCCCTCCAAATAATAAATAAATAATAACAATGGCTATATAATTCGTTTCATGTTATAAGCGATTGTCTTTTGTTTGGTCATTACTCATAATTTAGTCCGAGCTAACCAAATGCAAGCCGACCTCTATATGGTCTGAATCACGACGAATTAAATGTCTAAGCGTGAGTGTTACACAGAGGTGGTACGAATTTGGAATATGTATATATGAGTAGGTCAAGTTATGGAGATTCCACCCAAAATGAAAAAAGCAACGACTCTCGGGAAGCATATAGCCTGGCGGGTGTCTCCTTAATACATAAATTATTCGTAAGATGATATTTTTTAAGTATATATATATATATATATCAAACTTGGTTTTCTAAAAAAGAAAAAAAAACAAATTTATAGGGATATCATATCAGACAGGGTTTTGTATGGATGTTTATTTAACTAATGGCGTATTTGGTAGTCCTTCATTCTCATGGTCATGTGGACAACAAACAGGTCTCATGTGTTACTCGCACTAACCTTCAGGTACCCTACCCATGTTGCCACCTCTGCAATAATTTGTGTAAATTCACAATATCATCTATTGTATCTGTATGTGAATGAGCTGGGGCCATGGCACAGTGTTAATAAGATAAACTACTGTTAAAAACCTTGAGGTTTTTTGTTTCAATTCTTGTATCAACTTACATGGGGTTTTTGAACGGTGGGAGAGATGACAAGGGCAATCAGGTAAAAGTCTTAAGGTCCTTGGTTCCAATCCTCACACCAACAAGGGGTCATATTTACTTATAAAAAAAAATACCAATCAAAGAAAAAAGAAGATAAACTGTTGCTCAAAAACAAGATATATTTGCAAATAAAAGAAAGGCCAAAATATTTTTCACTCCCAAGTTTCTGAAACCCATGTTAAGTTTTGTGCCACTTTCATATTTAAGGTTGTGACCAACCTGTATCCACCTCCTGGCAATACTCACCAAGTCTCCACCACCAATTAATAGCGTTACCTCTCTCTCTCTCTCTCTACTCCATTACAACTCCGGTTTCTCTTTCTACACTCCACTATTCCCCTCCACACTACTACCATTTACATCGGAACCTCTCATTTCAAGCTTTCGATTCAGGTCCGAGATTGATGATAATGGAGATCGAAACGTGGCGTTGATGATTATCCGAGTGGCGAGTTCGCACTTAAGAGTGCAGGTTCTTGGAATAGCTTTGGATGCTGGTTGCGTTGTTGTGGCAGCGTGTTTGGAACCATGAAATTGCGTGGCCAATTTTGCTGTATTGGTGGTTGGAAGACGCCAATTGTGCGCAACCCAATTTGTTTTAGGCCTTTTACATGGTCAATCTTTCATTCGTCATCTTTTGGTTATTTCAGAAATGGGTTGGAAAGATTATTAAGTTTATAGTCAGATTCTTTCTTATTTATCAATTTTTTTGTTTTTCTCTCAAATTAATTAAAAAATAATTTATTATGATTATTTTATGATACTGGTACCAGTCATGAAAAATAGAAGTGAAATGTCTGCTGCTGATTCACTCTGTTAGAGAAAGAGTGGTGGGGAATGAAAGAGGAAGAAAGAGAGCAGACGGTGGTGATGTGGAGTCGAGAGGTCGTTTCTAATTTTTTTTTTTTGTGGGGGGGGGGAGACCAAATTACCCTGCACATGGTCTGGTTAAAGTGAGATTAGAAATGATAAACTAGGACAAATGCTATGAAAGTGGCCCAAAACTTAATATGGATGACAAAATGAAATTTAGTGAAAACTTTGGGGGGGGGGGTGTAACAATTATTTTGGCCTAAACCAGTAACCACCATGCAAAGTCTCTTTGCTCCACTTTCGAGGGTTGAAGATGGTGGGAACTCGGAATGCATGCAATGATTGTTTAAACGGGGATGAAAATGGTGTGGAAAAAAAAAATAAAAAAAAATAGTGTCCACTTGATTATTTGATATTAGTCATTATTAGGTGGTGGTTGCAAATGGCTAATGGCAAATGGTAGTATAAGGACAGGACAGCATATGTTTTAACAATCACTTAAGAAGTTGACAAAAGACATGACTACGTACATTAATGTTGAAAACACTTGTCTAACAGCAACAAGTTGATTAAAATACTTTTCTTAGAAAAAGACATGTAGGAGAAATATATTGTATGCTTGTTAGCATCTACATTCTTTCTACTCGTAGACCATTGACTGTGTGAAGGTATGTATAATTATGAAGTTGAACAAAACAAATAATGTAAAAGACTATGTAAGCTATTGATACAATGATTCAGTTGGTTAGTAATAGTATACATAATGTTTGTGATTTACTCTTTAAGTTAACCAAATTATTGTTTGGAAAAGTAGGAATGTAAAATAATTCCATCCCATCCTATCCCTAATTAATAAGGCAAGAATGGGAATTGAATAAGTGGTTATGTGGGAAATCATTTCTATTTCCCAAATGGAAGTGAGAATTATATGTCATATCCCATTTATACCCTCCATCTCATTTTAAAATACGTATATATGTGTGTATGTGATGACAACAATTTTGTAATACATATAATTCCAATTACAAGAATTTTGATTTTTGAATTTGTAATAAAATTATTTTATCAAAAAATAGTGATATATTATATTACATTATAATTTCATTGCGAACTTAGTTTGGTGTGGACCAGAAATTCATTCAATTAAAGCACTTGTAATTAATTAAGTTATATTTTAACTAACTAAGAATGAGGTTAAGTGGAGCGGGGATGCGAACGGAAAAATTATTATGAGATGAGAATATGAAACACAAGTCCTATCTCACCCGGTCTCATACATATTTTCTATTGATAATAATAGTATTTTTAAAATTAACATTAAATTTTAATAAATGTGAGATACATTCTTATATAGTAATAATAATAGTTTTTTATATAAAAACTTTTGAAATCAACATTTCTTTTTAAACAATATGGGATATACCTCTTCTATTAGTTATAACATAAAAATAATAATAGTAATAGTATTTTATCTAAATAGTTTTGAAACCAATATCTCTTTGTAAACAATGTGCGATATATCTCTTGTATTAATAATAACAAAAAATCATTTATCTATAAATTTTATTACCAATATATGTTTCTAAATAATGTGGATCTCTTTGTAACCAATGCGATATACATTATCTAAAAACATTTTAAACCAATATCACTTTCCTAACCAATGTGAAATACAAATTTTTTCTATTGGTATTAAGTATTTTATAAAAAGATTTTTAATACCTACATCACTCTTTAAGTAATGTGTAATACATATCATTATTTGGTAATAGTAGTAGAAATTTTTTATCTAAAAATAAAAATCTAAAACCAACATCTCTTTTTATATAATAGGATACATCTCTTCTCTTCTATTTTATTGATGATAAAAATATAAGTTTTTTTATTTAAAAACTTTTAAAATCAACATCACTTTTTAATCAATGTAAGATTTATATCTTTTATTGGTAATAATAGTAATTTAAAACTAACATCAATTTATAACAAATGTGTGATATATATTTTATATTGCTAATAATAGTAATTTTTTATATAATCTAAAATAATTAAAAATCAACATAATTTTTTAACCAATGTGAGATATACATCTTCTATTGGTAATAATAGTAGAAGTCTTTTATCAAAAGATTTTGAAAACCAACATCACTTTCTAACCAATGTATGACACATCTTTTCAATTAGTAATTAATAATATTATTTTTAATACAAACATCAATTTCTAACAAATGTGAGATACATTTGTTCTATTTGTAATAATAGTAGAATATTTTGTAACCAATGTGAGATACATATCTTGTAAAAGTGAAAGCCTTTAGTCTAAAGACTTTAAAATCTAACATTTTCTTTTTAAACAATGTGTTATACATCTCTTTTATTGGTAATAATATAAAATAATTTAAACTCAATATCATTTTCTAACCAATGTGAGATATGCATCTTCTATTGGTAATAATAGTAGAAGTCTTTTATCAAATGACTTTGAAAATCAACATCACTTTCCAACCAATGTATGATACATTCCTCCTATTGGTACTTAATAATAATATTTTTAAAACCAACATAATTTTTTAACCAATGTAGGATACATCTCTTCTATTGTTGAAAAATTAGTGTTTTTAGTGAAAGAAATTGTGCAACTTGAGGCACAAATTTCTTTACGTGTCATTTGTTTGTTAGCGAAAGTAATTGCGCAAATGTGTTCTACTTGATGAGAGTATCAAAATGATAGATTTATTTGTCCAAATTGAGTTTTGGATAATAAGATATCAAGAATTAAAATATAATACTTGTTAAAAAATTAGTGTTTTTAGTGAGAAAAATTATGCAACCTGAGGCACAAATTTCTTTACATGACATTTGTTTGTTGGCGAAGGTAATTGCACAAATGTGTTATGCTCGGTGAGAGCATCGAAATGATATATTTATTTGTCCAAATCGAGTTTTGGATGAATAATATATCAAGATTTAAAGTATAATACTTATTAAAAAATTTGTGTTTTTAGTGAAAAAAATTGTGCAACTTGAGACACAAATTTCTTTACATGTTATTTGTTTGTTGGCAAAAGTAATTGTGCAAATGTGCTCTATTCGACAAGAACATTGAAATGATATAATTATTTGTCAAAATCAAGTTTTGGATGAATAAGATATCAATGCTTAAAGTATGATGTTAAAAATGAGTCACTGGAAGTAATATCTTACTTTGAAAAGTTTTATCCGATATTGGTTAAAAGTAATGTTAGTTGTAAAAGTTTTTAAATATAAGTCTTCTAATATTAATAATAGAAGAAGTTATATATACTAATATTAATACCCCTTATCATATTGATTATTATTATGTATTATTATTATTAGCTAATGACTAAAAAATCAAAAGTTTTTTAAGCTTCCACATAGATACTTTATAATGAAGATTTATTCAAAGGTAGTAAGGTGACACAACCATAGTGTTCCTCACCAACTTTAAATATATATATTTTTGTTCGTACTCAATTTCTTATCTTGAAGAAAGGTAATTTATTAACACAAAAATATATTTTATAGAATAAGGTAATATACTATTAAGTGAAGTTGTTTATAGTATTTCATTTGATTTAAAAAGTTATACCATCTTGATATTGTTCTATTCCACTTATTAGTGTCCCCTAAATGTGAATAATCTTCCAACCCTATTCTAAAAAATGATTTCAAGGATAACATTGGATACCAAACCAACAGATCAGATCCTTTGTGGGAGCTGGAGCCTGGAAGTAGAGATGATTAGACACAATACTAACACAAGAAAGGACAATATTGACAGAGACACCATTAAGATTAATTCCCTTAAATTATTGAACCCTCCTAATTCCATCTCCATTCTTCAATTCTCACCCTTTTTAATATTTGGTACACCATCATCACCCTTCAAGATAACGTGTAAAATAGTTTCTAACTCATGAACTGCAAGTCTCCATTGATGTTTATGTTAGGGGATTAATTTCAATTTCGAGTAATTGAGACAAAATTTGAAAAAAAAGATTATTGTGAAGGGGTATAGACGTATAGTTGGAAACTTGGAATGATTGAGGCATGTGGCTTGCTGTCTCCTTCCATGTCCAGCTCACTACCCTGTTGGGCATTGACATAATGACAATATGACATGGCCTTCCAAAACACACTCACATGGACTTATTAATTTTAATTTCTCTCTCAAATTATTCAACATATTTTATTTTTAATTTTTAATTTTTTCTACAGAGAATAATAATTATTAAAAAAAATAAATATCAATGTCAATATCAAAATCCTATCTTAACTTATACTACAAAAACCTATCTACATTCGTCCTTCTATGTTCCCCACCCCCTTTAAACTAGATTTCCCTATTCAGTTAATTATTATCACCCAAAAATGAGAGAAATTCTCCACATTCAAGCCGGTCAATGTGGTAACCAAATCGGAGGCAAGTTTTGGGAGGTGGTATGCGATGAACACGGCATTAATGCCTCCGGAAATTATGTCGGAAACGCCCATGTTCAACTAGAAAGGGTGAATGTGTACTACAATGAGGCAAGTGGGGGTAGGTATGTGCCTAGAGCTGTGCTGATGGACCTCGAGCCCGGTACCATGGATAGCTTAAGAACCGGGCCTTATGGAAAATTTTCAGGCCTGATAACTTTGTTTTTGGGCAAAATGGTGCTGGAAATAATTGGGCCAAGGGGCATTATACTGAAGGGGCTGAATTGATTGATTCTGTCCTTGACGTGGTCCGCAAGGAGGCTGAGAATTGCGACTGCTTACAAGGTAATACTATGTGAATGCACTTATTTTTGAAATTAAGTCTTAGTCCGGTCGTTAATTATTTCCCTATTAATTAAACTGACAGGATTCCAAATATGCCATTCACTTGGAGGAGGAACCGGATCCGGCATGGGTACTCTACTGTTATCCAAGATCAGGGAAGAATACCCGGATCGGATGATGCTCACTTTCTCTGTCTTCCCTTCTCCTAAGGTCTCCGACACGGTGGTCGAGCCATATAATGCAACCCTCTCCGTTCACCAATTGGTGGAGAATGCCGACGAATGCATGGTGCTTGATAATGAAGCGCTCTATGATATCTGTTTCCGTACCCTCAAGCTAACCAATCCAAGCTGTAAGTAAATAACTATAACTAGTAATTCAACTCATTCTTTTGTGGGTCCCATAAGTACATCATACTAGTACTACTAATAAATACATCCACTTAATTACAGATAGCCCCCTTAACTATGGATCATGTTCAAATTATCCCCCTAAACTACCAATTGAAGCATTGTGTCCCCCTCAACTACCAAGTTTTCTTTTATGACGCCTTCTATTTAGAAATTGACATTTGAATGGATGAAAAATGTTCATCTACACTCACATGACCATCTTTAGGTTTTTATTTTTTTTTCAATTTCCTTCCCGATCTCGTTTCCGTTAAGTGTCGGAAACCGACGAATCGAGATTTCGATAGTTCGAGAGATAAAAATATCGTAATCTCAACAACTCCCTCCGTCCTTAAATTATTGTTCTAGTTGACCCGGCGCACAAATTAAGAAAAAAACAATTGACTTGATTATTTATATTGGTTTAATGTGCAATTTCCTTTAAAGCCCATGTGTATGTAGCTCATAATTAAAATAGGGTGAAAAAGTAAGGGTAAAATGGTAAAAGTGATGTTCTAAAAAAAAACACACACACACACAACATTGTGAAAATAAATTTAACAAACACCATTATTTAATTTTAACAAATATAAAATAGACATTGTTTAACACTCACAATATATATATATATATATATATATATATATATATATATATATAATTGTCGGGACGGGTCGAGATTCGGGAATCCCGACGGGATTGATAATTATCCCGAATACCGTCCTGAAATAAGTCGGGACAGAAAAAATCATGAAAAAATCGGAATCGAAAAATGCCGGGATGGGATTGGGTCGGGCGTCGGTACAAGTCAAGAAAAACAAGACTTTTGCTAGCCTAGGCGCATCGCCCCTTGCCATTAGGCATGTGCGTTTCACTCTCTTGCAAAGTGAGTGAGAAGGCTTTGTAGCGCGGATCCCATATGTCTCCCACTAACCTTTTTGAATTGGTTTTTTTTTTAAATGGACGGTTCCTTTATTGTTTTGTTGGCTTGTTGCCGAGTTTTAGAGAGAAAAAAAGTGATTTCTAAGTTTTCAAATTTTGATTTTGTGGTGCTGTTGTTTCTTTTTTTTTTATTGTCTTTTTGACCATTTGAAAAAATATTTTTTAATGAAAATTATAAATTAATATATCTGTTTTAAATTTATTTGTAACATATAATATTCCAATTAAAATTATAAACATATTAAATTATTTTATTTATAAATAATATTTGAAATTACAATATATTCATAAAATTATAAAAAACTTAGTTTATTTATAAAAGAATATACGAATCAATTAATTTACTTGAAAAGGATAAAAATAAAAAAAATTGTAAATAAAGTGAATGATTTGATAGTGGGACCCATGTAAGAATTGAACAAGAATGAGATCCAATTAAGAATTGGTTAAGAATTCTCCTTATTGGAGATGCTCTGAAGGATAAAATAGTTAATTGAGACATTAAAAGGATAATATGGTAAAAAAAAAATCTCAAATATAGTCATGTAAGGTTTAGGTATGCATTTTTTTGTCGGCAAATGGCAAGGCTTAAACAGAAAGTGTGATTTAAGTCAACTTGGTAGTTGATGGGAGACATATTGCTTCAATTATTAGTTGAGGGAGTTATATGTTATTTACTCTAAAACTTAACTTTATATATCAATATTTCTAAAAACATATTATATTTTGAAATATTTTATTTTAAAATAATTACCTGTTGATTCATTAGAAAGTGTCACCCCAAACAGTCCCACATAAACGGATAAACCGATGGGCCTCAAATTCAATGGGAAAGTCATAGATTATAAAGTTGTGTAATATGTTGCGCAGTTGGTGACTTGAACCACTTGATCTCAACAACCATGAGTGGCGTAACATGCTGTCTCCGGTTCCCGGGCCAACTCAACTCCGACCTCCGTAAACTTGCGGTGAACCTCATCCCCTTCCCCCGTCTCCATTTCTTCATGGTGGGGTTTGCACCCTTAACCTCCCGCGGTTCGCAACAATACCGTGCTCTCACCATACCTGAACTGACCCAACAAATGTGGGATGCGAAGAACATGATGTGTGCGGCAGACCCCCGTCACGGGCGCTACCTCACGGCCTCAGCCATGTTCCGTGGCAAAATGAGCACGAAAGAAGTGGATGAACAAATGATAAACGTGCAAAACAAGAATTCGTCATACTTTGTGGAATGGATTCCAAACAATGTGAAATCAAGTGTTTGTGATATTCCACCGACGGGGTTGGCGATGTCATCAACATTTATGGGGAATTCGACGTCCATCCAAGAAATGTTCAGACGTGTATCGGAGCAATTCACGGTGATGTTTAGGAGGAAAGCGTTTTTGCATTGGTATACCGGGGAAGGAATGGATGAGATGGAATTTACGGAGGCGGAGAGTAATATGAATGACTTGGTTTCAGAGTATCAACAGTATCAGGACGCGGTGGCCGAGAATGACGAGGAGGAAGATTACGATGACGAGGTGGTGGAGCATTAATTATATATGGAAATATATATTGAATTTGTGGTGGTACTACTATTGCCTACTGGTAAAGGAGCTATAGGGAGGTTGTGGATGCATATATTATATATATATGGTTTCTTCTTAATATCATGTCGTTTTTTTCGCTTATTGTTAAATTTATTGCCATAATTTGTGTAATTTCCATGTCTTGTGTTTCATTGATTAATGTATTAAAAAAATAAAAATAAAGTTTATTATTGTGTGGGTAAATTGATGAGTTGTACTATATATGTATATATAATATAGTTAGGTTTAGATGATGCCAAATTATAAAGACACTCTACTTTGCAAAAATTCCGAAATCTTAAATTGACCAAGGTTTTATTTTAAGGTATTTGATTGGTTGATATGAAAATTTAATTCTTATGATCTGTTCATGTAATGTTTTATTTAGTTTTCACTTTATTTCAATTTATAATAGTTTTTCGATGCGTTGTTAGTAATGAACACAGCACAGTGTACACTGTCGGTGGATCAAAAATTAAAACCAAAAATAAATGTCCTAAAATAAGTTGTTAGGAGTATATGTATATTTTAGTAAATTTACTACAATCAATTTAGAAATTGGGATGTTTAATACAACACACAATAAATACTTAATACAACATACAAACTATTAATTTTCCAATTTTTCCCTTATCCCATTTAACATTTAAATAACTTTTGCATTTATAAAAAAATCTTTTTGATCTTCAGATCTGCGAAAAAGTTTTAAAAAATTTAAGTTTTTTCGCCTTTAACCCATAAGCGAATGGATAGAGAAATTATTCACTTATTTATATGAACTCGCATTTGATAACGTTCATGAGAGTCAAGTTGTTTATGAGAGTCATCTCATAAGGATGTCTATACATGGATGAGAACCATCTTTATGAGATGACTCTTATCCATGTATAATCATCCTTATGAGATGACTCTCATAAACAATTGTGATGCACAACTTAGCTACAAGGAACATTTGAAGATCTGATAATTTTTTAAAAAAGTTGAAGTTTTTTCGCACATAGCCCAGAAAACGAATTGATGGAGAAATTCTTCACTTATTTATATAGAAAGAACTGTATTCGTGATGTGCGCAAAATGCAACTCGGGCAAGAATACCCGGCCGTATCAAGTAATAAAGTGTACATAAGTATGAGTTATCGATCTCACAAAGAATGTACGTAATTCTCACTCCAACTATGTATCAAAATTAGGCTAACTAATTATATTTGAGCGAAAAGAAAATGAATTAAAAACTAAAAATATAAACAACCTAAGAAATCAATCAAATTTACTCTATTGCGGAGGTGATTTGACAACAACAAATCAAGATAAAAAGATAGGAGTACAATATTTCTAGTCTAGGTGGTGTTTAATTTTCATCCTTTCTGCTTTTCTTTAACTCAAGTCTTGGTAGTCGGGCGCACAACATTATTCATTACATGCTCTCGCAACGTATTACAAATATAACTACAACTCCTATCTATGAGCTCTCGTGTCTTATAATATAGGAGAAGATAGATGCATGTGAAAGCAAAGCACCCAATGACAATCTACACAGGATCTCCTCTTGGTTTCATGTAACACAAACAATTATTGTGATTTTCAGAATTAATAGGGCGGGCTCTCGCATCTTATCCTATAATTCTAGTGATCATCTAATGGATTCGTTACGCCATAAAAAACATGAAGAACACACAATAATAACCAAGCACATAGGTAATACTTCGCAAAAAGAAATTATCTCTATTTTTCTACAAATCATGTTGGTAGCCGAGACAAATAAAATTGATTAACTACGGGATCTCGCATCTTATAGTCAACCATAACTTCTCCGACTTCATGAATGACTAATGTAGTTCGATCGCGTGTCGAAATAAGTCTCACAATGGCGATCGGTGAGTGCCACAAAAACACCAACTATTAAATTGATTGGTCTGAAATATAAATATAGCTCTCGCGGATCCAAAATATTTCTAAAATTATTTAATTAATGGTCAATTAACTAAAAACATTAAACACACAAAATAATAACCAAATATGAATGTGTACTAACTAAAGAGAGAGATTAAATTTAAATCACTACACTAGATATAAAAATTAATTGTATTTCATAGATAAATTAAGCATAAACCAATTCAACATTTACAAAATTAATCAACCCAAGAAATTACAACACATATCTCAAAAGATTAGTTGAAATAATTAAACCAAATGGATAACGAATCCGAGGTTGAAATCTTTTGTAAAGGCATCCTTGGCCCTTGATTTGAAGTTACAAACCTTCAAAGGTGATCAATCTTCAAAGATTTGGTGAGAAAATGGAAGAAAATGGGGTTGGTGCCCCATTTTGGGAGCAATGTCTCAAAAATGGGGGCTTTTTTTTGTTTTGTTTTGTTTTGCAAATAGAGGCTGCTTGAAGATAAATGGAGAAGGGCTTTGGAGGCAAGGGCAGAATAGGGAGAACATAAGAGATTTGGGGGCAAAAAAGGAAGGAAAAGGAGGTGGGTCACGCTGGGAGACGGGTTAGACCAGGTAAAGGCACGCGGGCTGACCGATGAGTGAAGCGGGCGAGGCAATGAGAGAGACTGGGCTGGAAATGGAGTGGGGCAGGCTGGATCCACCAAGAGGATATGCGGGCCAAGCGCTTGGAATGGTTGGAGAGCGGGTGACGTGGACACGTGGCACCATGGAGAATTCGACAACGCAAAGGAGTAGGAGTTCTGAGTATTGGCGTCGACCTCCCCTGTTGTTCTGGACTAAACGCCGATGCCCCTGGCTTCTTCAAAAAGGCTGCCGAAGTTCCTTCCTCCTTCAAACTTCTCAATTAAGTCCTCCATTAGCTCAGTTAGCCTCCGTTAGCCCTCCTTTTGCCTTGGACTCTTAACGGACTTTGACCGAATGATTCAATGCTCAACTTTAAGGCTCGAAATTACCTCGAACTTCGTGCTAATTACCATGAATGCTCAATAAAACCTTGGAAACCTATATTTAAACACAAAAACACAAATAATAATATTTCCAAAATATAATTAACTAAAAGTAGCACAAAATAAAAGGAAATTCAAGGGAAAATTCGTAGAAATCTTGGGCTCATCAATTTGATACCGTTGGGATGAATCTCATCCATGTATAGCCATCCTTGTGAGATGGCTCTCATGAACATTTATGATGAACAACTTGGCTTTCATGAACATTTGAAGATCTGGGGAAAAAATTTAAAAAAATTGAAGTTTTTTCGTCCTTAGCCCAGAAAACGAATGGATGAAAAAATTCTTCACTTATTTATTTGGAACTTCATTTGATACCGTTCATGAGAGCCAAATTGTTCATCACAAATGTTCATGAGAGTCATTTTATAAGGATGGCTATGGATGTCCTAATGAGATGACTCTCATAAACATTTGTGATGAACAACTTGGGTCTCATGAACATTTGAAGATCTACGAAAAAAAATTAAAAAAATGAAGTGCATTTGATAACGTTCATGAGAGCCAAGTTGTTAATCACAAATGTTCATGAGAGTCATCTCATAAGGATGACTATATATAAATGAGAGCCATCTTTTTCTCTTTTTTTTTCTTTTTTTAAAGAAAGCAGGGTGGCACCTGCGAGAAAATATAAAAGAAAAAAAGAAATACAAACTAGTGAGTGCTTTTGTTTGGCGTTTTTTTTTCTTCATAATGCTCTCCCGGTTGATGTAAATCTTCGGTCTAAGAGAATCCAGTAGCGTCCAAATGCAATTGTTGCTTTTATCATCCCCAAGAGGAGTCGTTGGTGCACCTTTTCTTGTTTTCTGAGATTGCCACGGGAGTTTGGCCTCGGTTTGCTCAGCTTTTCAACAAGGTTTCTACATATTCTAATATTTCTCATTTATTCGATACCTGGTCTCGTGGGTCTTTTTGCAGTCAACTTGGTGCCTGTCAGTTTGGTATTTTTATGTTTACTTGCTGGGAAATTCGGAAAGCTCAGTGTGCTGCTTTATTTGATGGTGTTCCCATGAGAGTTGATGAGATTTTTCATAAGGTGTTACATAATCTGAGGGATATGTTTTTTGTGTTTAAGCCCAAGACTTTGTGTGGTCCTAGAACTTCTATTGTCTTGCAATGCATCGATATTCCTTTGTTATGTCCTACTGTTCGTAAGGGCTTTTGGATTCGTTGGCATCCTCCTGACTTTGGTTATGTGAAACTTAATACGGACGGCTCCTCCATTAATGGTCAATGAACTGGGGGTGGCATCATTAGAGATCATAATGAAGTTTATTAGTGCTTTCTCTTCCCACTTCCAGTACGGTTCTAACATGAAGGCTGAGATTTTGGCTTTGCGGGATAGTTTGGTTATGTGTCGCAATTTGGGGCTCTCCCACGTTGTAGTTGAATCTGGTTCTCATGTGGCAATTAATGTTCTAGTGCATCATCATTCGGCTCCTTGGTAGTACATTTATGATATGCATGATTGTAGGCAGTTGTGCATTAATTTTCAATTAACCCATGTGTTTAGAGAGCAGTATACAGTGGCAGATCGGCTTGCCGCAGAGGCCCACAGAATTGTTGGTAACACGGTGTATTCGTCCTTCTCAAATCTTCCAGCTGAGGTGAAGAAGGCTATTAGGATGGATTCTTATGGTTTTCATACTTTTCGTTTTTGTAGAGGTTGATTGTTCTGTTTTGGCTTGGGTCTTGGCTTTGATTTTTCTTTTTTATAAATGAGAGCCATCTCATAAGGATGGCTATACATGGATGAGAGCCATCTCATAAGGATGACTATACATGGATGAGAGCTATCTCATAAGGATGGCTATACATGTATGATCGTAATGTAGTGATGAATATCTGGTGTTTGTTCTTATTATCCTTTGTTTCTTCACTTTTTCCCTTTTAAATTTATAAGGGATAAACAATAATTTTACCCTTCACGGGCTTTGTATCAAGTATTTAGTGTGTGTTGTATTAAGCACTACCCTTCAGAAATTATAAAGTCTTAATAAGCAGTTACGATGATGTGAAGAACAAGGATAGTTATGTTGTGCTAAATTTGTTACAAGTTAGAATTCCATAATTTTCAATGAACAAAAACACTCAATATTTGAATAAAAGGAGTACTAGTTAACAAATTCTACAATCTTTATGATATCTTCATAAATAATACTCTCTCCGTTCCGAGCAAAGAGTCCACGTTTGAAAGTCAAACTTTTTAAGAAAATAACATTTTTAGTAGCTCATTAATAATAAAATGACACTTTTATACTTTAATTTTTTAAAGTACACTTTTTAAGTGAAATATATCAAAATAGAATAGTTGACTATCTAACCGAAACAGAGGAAATATATAAACATAGCAAGGGTTCATAGATAAGAGCATCTTATTTATCATAACTAGGTTTACACCCATGAGTTAAACGCAAGAACATATGTATTTTTAAATAAATTATACTCAAGCAAAACAATAAAGAAAAAAATAACAAGGGAAATTGTTTACTAAATACAAATTTTGATTTGTTTCTAATTTAAAAATTAAAGACGTGTACGTTCAAGAACTTATTTTTGTATATTCAATAAGGGCATCCTCATTGGGGTTGTTCTTGTGCTCATTCTTACAAGGCAAGAACAACCCCCCATTGTGGGCTCATCCTTATAAGAATGGGTTTGGGTTGATTCTTCCTGAAGAATTTTGCAATTTTTGAGGGAAATTTTTTGTCCAGTCTCGCCAAGAGAGAGTGGAACACACACCCTTCCAGAATTGGGCATGTGTGCCTCACTTTCTAAAAAGTGGCGTGAGTATGAAAATTAGGCTGGCCCACACACTTTTCTCCCAAATTGAAGATGACTTTGATTTTTTTATTGTTTTCAACGGCTTTGTTTATTCTTGCAGTTTCTCCCACATGTTTCCACAAGTTGTTGACTGATGCAATTTTTTTTAAAAAACCATTTATTTTCTTACCGTTTTTCAACGGCTTTGTTTTTAAACGTTGGAAATTTTTTTTTGACCGTTTGAACTTTTAACGTTCTTTTCCCTTTTTTAATTTTAATTTTCACCTTTTTTTCACTTTATTTTTCTTCCTATATAAATCTCAACTTCTTCCAAAATTTTCATTTTCAATCTATTCTCTCTACAAATTCTCTCTACTATTTTAATTGTTTTATCTCATCAATTTTTTTTCATTCTCAAATGGATGAAAATATGACTAATTTTTTAAAGAATTTTTTTAATTATTCAAATGTTGAAGAAAATCAAAATTCTCGTATCCTCGATAATGTTCCACATTCTCAATTTTCATCTACCCCTCAATACCCACCAAATCTTCCAAACAATCAAAATTCTTCGAATAATCCAAATTTATTGAATATCCCAAATTTTGGAAATTTGCAAAGCTCGCAAGATTTCCAAAATTTTCAAGCTTTCCAATATTTCATGCAAGCTTCTCAATTGCAAGCTTCTCAAATGCAAACTTCTCAAACTCCTCAACCATTTTCTCCATACGACATGTCGTCAAATGAATCAAGACGAGTGAGTTTTGAAACGATGTCATCAAATAAGGATCCGGTCACGCCATCATCCGTTCCAGAAACCCAAATTGATGTTGAAACAATTGATTTGGAGAAACCGGGTAAAGGTAAGTCAACTCGTTCAACATGGACAGTTGATGAAGACATCGTCCTTACTAATGCAGTGTACGATATTGGAGAGGATCCAGTGGTGGGTAACAACCAAAAGTCATAGTCCTACTGGAGTCGTATAACAGATGTCTACAACGCAACTCGTCCAAGTCGATCAAAGGCAAAAGAGATTGGGCAGGTGAGACCACGCTGGCACAGAATTCGTCCGGCAGTGTATCACTTCAATGCCATCTACAATAAACTATGGGCCGATCATCGAAGCGGTTGGAGCGATGAAGATTTACTGTCCCATTCATACGCACAATATCGGGCTGAAAATAAAGATAAGTCATTTATGTTTGAGCATGTGTGGAAAATTATGAAAAATACTGCAGGTTTTGAGCCACAAGGCGATATTCATCACGTGGGCAAGAAGGCTAGGTCATCTGGGTCTGAGGGACACTATAATATGAGTGTGGATGTTGAGGAAATCGATGACCGTAGTCGTCCAATTAGACAAAAACAGGCGAAGAACAAGGGAAAAGGAAAATAAAAAATTTGGACGAAAGATGAGGTATCGGGACAACATGTGGAGCTTGTAACGAAGATGGAAGAATACAAGGAAGTTAAGAAAATGAATGCGGAAGCTAAGAAGATAAGAGACATGTCAATAGCTAAGAAAATGGATGCGGAAGCAATGAATTTACAACACGAATGCTTCATTCGAGATATCAAATTTATTGGAGAAGATACAAGTGAGATGAATTCAGCAGGGCGTGCCATACATGAACTTGCATGTGATGTCCTAAGGAAGAAGTGGCGTAACTTGGGGTATGAAATTTAGATTAAGAAAATGTGTTGTTTTATGTATTTGTTGACTTTATTTAATTTGAAGTATTCGCGTTTTAATGTAATTTTTATTATTGGTGTTTGAATGTAATTTTAATTATTTGAATTTTAATGTAATTTTAATTATTGGTGTTTTAATATGTAATATTTTACTGCATTGAAAAATTTGGAAAATAGTCGTTACAAACTAGCCGTTGTAAAATAGCTGTTATAAACTAGCCATTGTAAAATAGTCGTTACAAACTAGTCGTTGTAAAATAGCCGTTATAAACTAGCCGTTGTAAAATAGCCGTTACAAACTAATGTTATATATAGATGACTAGTATTAGACATCTTCAAACTGCAAGAATTTTCTTACGAACCAATTATCATTTTACCACAAAAGATGTCTTCCAGTAACCTAAATACTTATTCCTCAACCAGCTCCGATGAATCTCTAGGTGATGAACTAATGGAAGCGATAGTTCAACAACACGAACGGTTGCACAAATCGATGAAAGCGCAAACCAGGAGAACAAAAGGAAAAGGAGGTATTTAGATCGAAAGCATGAAATCGGACACACTCAACTTGTCAATGATTACTTCTCAACTCAGCCATTATATCCTGATAACATGTTCCGCCGACGTTTTCGAATGCGTAAGAGCTTATTCCTTCGGGTAGTTACTGCATTGGAGAATCATTCACAATATTTTCAAATGAGGTTGGATGCAGTTGGAAGAAGAGGTCTGTCACCAATTCAAAAATGCACGGCGGCTATCCGTCAGTTGGCTTATGGAGTTCCGGCCGACCATCTCGACGAGTATCTCCGATTGGCTGAAACAATTGCCATGGAATGCTTGTTTAACTTCTGCAATTGTGTTGTTCAATTGTTTGGAAATCAATACTTGAGAAGATCAAATGCCGATGATACACGGCGTCTTCTCCAAATGCACGAATAGAGACACGGATTTCCAGGTATGTTAGGAAGTCTTGATTGTATGCACTGGGAATGGAAAAACTGCCCAGTTGCTTGGCAAGGGCAATTTACAAGAGGTCATGTGAAGCCAACAATTGTGCTATAAGCGGTTGTGTCTGCAGATCTATGGATATGACATGCATTTTTCGGGGTTGCGGGTTCTCGTAATGATCTTAATGTGCTATATGAGTCACCTTTATTCAATACCGTACTCGAAGGAATTGCACCGCATATTGATTTTGTAGTTAATAACACACATTATACAAAAGGATACTACCTAGTAGATGGAATTTATCTGAATTGGGCTAATTTTGTGAAGAGTTTTTCGTGCCCGACGGATCCTAAAAGAAAGAAATTCAAGGAAAGACAAGAGGCAGCAAGAAAAGACGTCGAACGGGCATTTGGAGTACTCCAATCAAGGTGGGCGATTGTAAAAGGTCCTGCTCGATCTTGGTATAGAAGTAACTTGAAAGAAATTATGCAAACATGCATTATTCTACACAACATGATTGTCGAGGATGAGGGTGATCACGTTACGAACTGAGCTGATGATACAGAAGATTCCCCTACAGAAGCCAACCATGGCTCAACCCAAGCATTCACAGATTATTTGAAGCGAAATAACGAGCTACGTGATAGCAATCGACATCATGAACTTCGATACGACTTGGTTGAGCATATATGGGCTTGTTACGGTGAGAACTAGTGATGACTAAATTTTCTATGTTATGATGTTTTAATGTAATGTTTATTATTGATGTTTTAATGTAATGTTTATTATTGATGTTTTAATGTAATTTTAATTATTGATGTTATAATGTAATTTTAATTATTGGTGTTTTAATGTAATTTTTTAAATTAATATATTTGTTTAAAAATTTATTTGTACTATTTAATATTACAATTAAAATTATAAACGAATTAATTAATTTAATTAATTAATTTACAAAGTATTGAAATAAAAAAAGTTGTGTAAATAAAGTGGATGATTTGGTAGTGGGACCCAACTAAGAATTAAGGGAAGAATGAGTAGCAATGGAAGATAAATTCTTAGAGTAGGGAATTCTTAAAATGTATAGATGGCAGTGGGACCCAGCTAAGAATGAACAGAAGAACAACCTGCATTGAGGATGCCCTAACTAAGACAAAAATTAAATCCTCATAAATAGTAGGGGTGACAATTCGTACTATCGTGTTGTGTTCATGCCTCACTATCGTGTTTTCATGTTATATATCTAATTTGATTATAAATATAACAATAATTATTATTTTGAATATATTAACAATTTCGTATCTTTTGGGTCATGTCGCGCTGGTCTTATTGTGTCATTTGTCTCTGTAATCGTGTTTTATAATCGTGTCGTGCTGGTTCGTGCTATCGTGTCGTGTCAGTCATTGCCACCCCTAATAAATAGTAGTAGGCTTTCATAGTATGATGTATGGGTGTACGTGATTCAGTTTAGACCAAAACTGTGAACCGAACCACACCTCATCAGTTCCAAAATCCTCAAACCGAACCGAATCAACAAACGTTTGGAACTAAACTGAACCAAACCGGTTTGATTCGGTTCAGTTTGATTTTATGATTTGACATAAAATCAAATTAATCCTCTTAGAAAACATTAATAATTAGACAAATACAATTTTAATCGGTAAATTAACATCAAATGTTAATATAAAAAAAGTCATACTTCTTTTACAAATATCAAACATTAACAAATAATGAAATACAAGTCAAGATATCATTTAAATTCATGTCATTTGGTAAAAACGACATTATTTATTATATATATATGTCGAAAATACACACACACACACACACACACACACACATATATATATATATATATATATATATATATATATATATTATGATATATAATTAAATAAAACATGGTTCGGTTCGGTTTGGTTTAGTTTGATTTGGAAACATAAACCATGAACCGAACCGGTAGGTTTTTGAATTTTGAAAACCAAAATCAAACCGTCTTGAACCAAAACCGAATCAAACTGCATGATTCAGTTTGGTGTTCAATGGTTCGTTGTACACCCCTAAATTGATTCAAGTTCCAAAAGCATTGACTATTTAATACTCTATTCGGTCCTAAATAGTTGTAATGTTTGTCTTGGAACACAAATTTAAAAAAACAAATTGACTCAATTATAAATATTGATATAATATGTTGTTTTTTTTAAAAAAAATACTTGTGTATTTTTTATTTAGTTCTTTTTTTTTTGTTATAAGAATTTTGGATATGATGAAATGAACAAATATTTTAGATATTTATCTCCTTTCTACATACATTATCAGTTATATCAATATATTGTTACTAATCGTGTGTAATTATTATTTACTTAATTTGTTTAATTATAATTTACTTTATTTTTACCAACGAGCTCTAACTCAACTGATGCTGCTCACTTCTTCTAACGGAGAGGTCGGGTGTTTAGGTCTCACTAGAGACACCCTGAACTTTACAAATCTCAATAGAGAGGTCAGGTGTTCAAGCATCTTCAGAGGCACCGTTGTTGTTCAAGTCTTCGCAAAAGGCCCTATTTAGTTACTCACTTATTTTAACGGAGAGGTCGAGTGTTCAAACTCTACCAGAGGCACCCTGGTACTTCACTACACTCAACCGAGAGGTTGTTCAAGCCTTCCCAAATGCCCCATTTAACTACTTACTTATCTTAACAGAGAGGTCGAGTGTACAAACTCTACCAGAGGCACCCTGGTACTTCACTACACTCAACCGAGAGGTCAGGTGTTCAAAGCCTCACCAGATGCACCATTTGTTTGAGCCACACCAAACGCATCATATATATAATTATAACCTTTCAAGGCATTAAAATAATAAAAAATTAAGGATTGGAGTACGGTCTATGTCCCTTCCAACCTTTAAAAAAATTACTTGATTTTTTATCATAATAACAAATTTAATTTTTTATTTACACATCTGTTAGTTTCATATGGATAAAGTAGATATGCCATTAATTTGGTTACAATATTGACATGAAATATTCTTTTAAAGACAAAAAAAAAAAAAAAAAGAACAAAACAACATTATATAGGAAAGATAAAATTTGGCATGACATGCCCTTAATCATCCTACAAATTAATCCAAATTCATTTCGCCACAGTATATGGTTTTTTTTACTGATCGTCATGTTATGTAGCCAAATGTCTATAAAAAGGTTCCCAGTTCACATTCACAAAAAAACACACATGGGAAAGATTATACAATAAGCAAAAAATTATAAACACTTGACTCCCTATAAAAATTATGTTGCTCATGTCACATCACTAAAGTGCTCAGCCCCGATACAAACATACTTTTATCTATAACAATAGTAACTGAAATTTCACACACACACAAAAAAGTTGAAGCGGAGAAAGGTAAAGCATGACTTGAATCATGCATGAAATACGTAAATGATTTTACACAAATGTAATACTCCCACCGTTCCTAAATTATCGTCCTCCTTTCCTTTTTCGTCCGTCCCAAAATAATTGTCCAGTTTGAAATTTATCTTTTTAGAACATCACTTTTATCACTTTACCCTTACTTTTTTCACTCTACATTAATTATGAGTCACATACACATGGGCTTTAAAGGAAACTACACATTAAACAAATATAAATAATTAAGTCAATTGTTTTTTCTTAAACTGTACGTCAGGTCAACTAGAACGATTATTTAGGGACAGAGGGAGTAACAAACATACTTTCTTAACCAATTATTGATAGTTAATCAACTTGATAGATGTTGAGATAGGGGTGAGCTTGGTCCGGTTCAGTCCACTTTTTCGAGAAAAAAAAGAAGAGAAAATCGAGACCATACCAATAGTCTGATCCTCAAAAAATTTAGAATCAGGACCAACCCAATATATATGAGAACCAATACATTGGTCTGATCCAGAACCAATTGAGGATGTACGAGAACAAGGACCGAACCAATACGATGGTTTTTTATTTTTTACCTGTTTAATACAAATACATAATAAAATCTAAAAGATTTACTCTCTCAACAGAGTTCAACTATTTTTCAAACAACAATGCAATTTTTCCGGATCAAATTGCAATGAAATTCACCAGAGAGTTCCAACAAATTTCATAAGACATAGAGTCTTCAAGTATCAATTCCACAAAGCTCAATAAATAATGTTACACAACATGATTAATCATATTTGAACTGGTAATTTAAAACAGACAAGATACTCATCCCTCAATTTTCACAAAATATTTAGAAATTCAGCCCCAACATGGTTGCACTCTACTGTAAATATCAAACTGGGCAGCAGTAATCTAACTCCCAACAGTTTTTTAATTTTTTTAGTAAATTTGATGCAGTGTAGAAATAAAAAAGAAAATAGTAATGAAATAACAGAAATTCAGTCCCAATGACTGTTACAAAGGCATCTATAAACATAAGAATGAATGAAGAAAATCTATAAATTCAACTCAAAACAACCATTCACTGTAAAAAACTGTTGCATTTCAAACCAAAATTTAAAACCATAATTCAACTCAAACTAGCTTTCAAACCAGAATTGAGATTGAGAGAGAGAGAGAGAGAGAGATAAGCTAACCTTCAACGGAAGTCAAATCTAAAGCATGTCGTCTCTGCTGAAGCTTGAAGTCGAAGTTGCCGACTGTCGAAGCTCATACTTTTAATTGAAGGCTTGAAGCCTAAAGGCTGAAGGGACGAAGAAATCCAAATGAGTAATCGACAGATCAATTCGCTGTGGCTCTATGATGCAGATAGATTCGAAGAAATCGTCTACCAGTCTTTCAGCTCTCTCTCTTTCTCACTTTGGTAGGAAACGACAGCAAACACAAATATAATTTAGTGTTTAGGAGTTTAGGGTTAGGAAAATAAAATATGGAATTAATATATATATACATATATAATTATATATAATAAATAATATATTAGTCCGGTTCGGTCCGGTTCCACAATTTTTTTGTTCTGGAACCGAGACCGACCCAATTGTCCGATTCTGTGAAAAATCAGATGCAGGACCAACCCAATGTATTGGTCCGGTCCATTTTTGACTGGTTTGGTCCGGTTCCATTGGTTCGGCCTGGTTTTGAAAAACTTCTGCACACCCCTATGCTGAGATTAGCGATCACGATCTCAATTTTGAAATTGGTGAAAGCAGTTAGGACTCCCTCATTGAGACTGAAAAGCTTAAAATCATCGTAAAAGAATCCATACACATAAAAATTGGAGGTATATCAGGGCAACATAAAACATGGTTAGGGCTGTAGAATCAACCGACATCATATAATAATGACTCAAAATTGAAATCTTAACTAAAGCTTTTCCTGAGTGTCGTAGGTGAACAATTCCCACCTGCGTATAAGGGCGAATTCGGAGGACATAATTAAGTTAGTTTTGGTGAATTGCAATTAATTAAGAGAAGTTAGGTTAGGTTTCCAATAAGAGGGAGAAAGTAAGGAGAATGAAAGGAGTGAAGAGAGAAAGAAATAAAAAAGAGAAAGGAGAATGAATCGTCCTTCACATAGCTTGGACACTTTTTCCAATTCAATGGATTCCAATAGTTTTAGGTCATTAAATTACCATTCATGTTATTATATTTCCAAGGTAAGACTTGTTAAATATAATCAATTTAGGTCTCAATTTTCAAAACAAAGTTGTCATCCAAAAAAACAAATTGGTTTCTAAATTAGAAAATCACATATTGGCGGAATTTTACTATTTAAAGACAGGGTTGTATAGATGACACGTCATCAATTTATAAAACTTTAATCTATTAAACATATCCCTCCACTTTAGACAAATTTCTAAAAGCTTTTTTAGTATAGTTCTACTCAGGGGCGGACCCACGTTGAAGCATTTGCCTGCAGGTGAAGGAACTTAATTTTTTTAAAATTATTATTTTCTTCTTTCAAGTACAGGAAAATAGTTGGTGACCCACCCAAACTTCAAATCTTTGGTGTCCCTACACGGCTACAACAGAGAGAGGAGAGAGAATTGAGAATTGAGGTTATCAATTTATCAAACATTGAGGTAAACTTGAAACTCTCACTTCTTTCTTTATTTTATCCGAATTAGGGCTTTTAATTTGAGGTTAAAATAGTTTATTTAAGGGATGAATTTGGGTAGGAAAACAAGTAAACAACCTTTAGATTCAAAATTATGACTTTTTATTTGAGATGAATCTTGAGTTCATGATGTTATATCCAAATTAGGACTTTTTATTTTGATAAATATTAATTTTCAAATTTATTTGGGTGTAAATTGTGATTATTTGTGAATTTGTGATGTTTAGGTTTTGGGATTTGTTTGGTTTAATGGTTTTTGAGCTATTGTTACTTGATTAAATTGTAATGTGTAATTGCGTATGATATTTTAAAGAACAAACTAATTTTATAATTTAGTGTTAACTGTGAACTCACTGGAAAAATTTCCTGGATTCGTACTATGAATTTTTTTTATTTCAACATATTGTACTAAATGGAAAGAGAAGAAGTGGAGCTCAATAGCTGAAAACTTGTTTATCAACCGGTTGTAAACCTAGAATCAGTTTATGTCATGCAATGCCAATTGCCACATATGCTTTCCACCATGGCTGCCTACTTTTTAGGGTGAAATTCGGGTCGGTCTCTTTTTAAAAGTTTATAACGGCTAAAATACACTCTTATTTTTTAACCGAAAAAATCACTTTTGGACGCGAAAATACTACGATTACCTTATTGAGCAAGAGGTGCGCTACGAATAACTATGGAATGCATCGCGGTTCACATATTTATATACTACGGTGTAATCTATCAATTTTATTTATTTATGATAAAAAAATTTAAAAAGATATATCCATGCACCGCGGTTCACATATCTATATATTGCGGTGCACATATGTTCCTTTTTGTATTGCGGTTCATAGTTTTTATATATCGCGGTACAAATTAAATTTGAAGTATAGGTTTTGCACCGCGATACAAAACTATATTCACTGCAATTCAAAATTTATCATAAGTGTAATAAAAAATTCATAGAAAATAGTTGCACCGCGATATATAAACAATTTAACCGCGATTCAAAATTTATAATAAGGGTAATAAATATTCATATAAAGTAGTTACACCGCGATATATAAATGTTTGAACCGCGATACAAAAATGAATAACTAGGGCATTTTATTTCTTTTTTCGTGAACCGCGATACAAAAATTGTGTGGTTAAAGTTCGTGAAACTATTAAACACATCTGAAATACATCGATGTACCGTGATTCACACGCCTAGTCATCTATTACACGTTCATCAAGGGTAACGTAGTTATTTCGCTCCCAAAAGTGACCTTTTGCGGCTAAAAATAAAAACACAGGACTAGAGCGATTAAATTCTTGGAGAAGAGGATCGGCCCGTAATTTTTTCTACTTTTTCCAATCGGTTGATAGAGCAATTGGCTACGTCACCAGTTGGATCTCCATTCTCGATTGGGCCTAGTGTTTACACAATTTATTAGAATAATTGCGGATCGGTACCATTTCCTAGAATTATAACCGCTCAAGTAGCCCGTTATTTTTTCAACCGCATAAGTCCATTTTCATTATTTTCTTCCTTAAATGTCCCTCCTCCTACTACCGTCATTTCTTCTCCAAAATCTCATAGTCATTCCCAATCTCATTTTCCATGTGAAGCTCTTTTTTCCTAAAATGATATATGTCCATCTGTCCATCGGGAAGAGGATTGGGCTAATCATTTATTTCTATCTTTGTTGTAATTTTGTAATCAAAGTACTTATTCCATTCCACATTTTTTCATTTCATATGAAGCAGACCCAGAACATTTATGTTTTATCTTCGTTGTAATTTTGTAAGCAAAAGTGATCGGTTTGTACTAGAATCACAAGGAATGGAAACTCTTGGAATGGAATGGAATCATAGGTGGGTAGAAGCCGAAGAAATCACTTGCAGGCTGATGTGACAAAAATGCAGTTTAGGTCGTCCGTGTGATGGGTAGGGTATCTAGGAGTGCAAGGCTTGATCTTGCGAAACCACTCCTGCGTGAGAGTAAGTATCATGTGAGAAAGTCAAAAGAGAATTTGACAGAGGTTCGAGGCTCAAGAAAAAGTGTGTACCTTGAATATGATTTATGGATGGGTATTTATAAGCCCCCATTGTCATTGAATCCGTCTAGGATTCACTGCCTCAGTTATCTTATAGGATTAGGAGAGAATCCCTAGAGTTTAGGCATGATAGGCGGCTGACCGCGTGAATGTGGGAGCAGATATGATAAGTGTCCCGTTCGGTTAAGGAAACCTTTGACTTGTCTTGGAGAGCAAGTTTCTGAAGTTTCCTGCTCGATGATTGCCCGGGCAAGCAAGACTTTGCCTGACTATATGATACAAGCCTGTTGAAGACAAGTGTAGATCCCGGGCATGGCCCTGGCTGAGCAAGCAAGGCCTGTGCTCGACCAGGTTTGGACGGGAGCTATAATGCTCTCTGCTCTATATCCCACCAGCTCTACCCGCTAGGTCGGTGGGTCCCACGACAGTTCAACTTGTGACTTGCACATGATGTGTGCTCGTGACCGGGTTTGGGCCGAGCACATCACATGCAAATCCAATTCGGGTATCGTTTCCTATGATGTAGGCATCGTTGCCTATGATGTGTGAGTGTCCAATTTTGCCTCGGTGTTTTTAATTAGGCATTGTATCTTGCAATTCAGCGTCGGTGTAATTTAATTACGCAACAAATTTTTCTATTCTGCCTCGGTTTAAAAATACACGCGTTTAATGTTTTAAAAATTAGGCATCAGTTATTCCAATCATGCCTCGATGTTACTTAATTAGGCATCATTCCTTACAATCATGCATCGGTTTTAGTTTATTAGTCATCGTTATTTGCAATTTTACCTAGGTGTTACTTAATTAAGCATCATTCCTTTAAATCGTGTCTCGGTATATAAATAATTAGGGATCAATGTTTCCAATCGTACCTCGGTGTTACTTAATTAGGCAACATTCCTTACAATCATATCTCGGTCTTACTAATTAGGCGTCGTTTCTTTAATATGGTGACAGACTTCAATTTATTTTTCCAATCCTCCCTCAGTGTTACTTGATTAGGAATTGTTCCTTCAAATCCTGCTTCGGTGGTATTTAATTAGGTATCGTTCCATCAAATCCTGCCTCGGTATATAAATAATTAGGTATCTTTTTTTTTTTTAAATCATGCCTCGCTGCAAGTTAATTAGGCATCATTTTTTAAAATCATACCTGAAATTGATGAACGACGCCCAAAAAAAATTTAGTGACGCCCAAAATTTTGAACGACGCCTAATTTTTTTCTTTGCGACGCCCAAAATTTTTTCCGACACCCCAAAAAATTTGAGTGACGCACAAATTGAGACAGTGACTTTGTGTGTGCGTCTTTTATTTATTAAGGGTATTTTTGTCATTTTCCACAAAAAGTGCACTATAGCGGTTTTAAAAAATAACTAGTACTCTTGCCCGTGCCGATGACACGACGCCAGTTTGAGAATTTATCAATAAATGAAATAATGTTGAAATGAACCCAAATACCTAACAAAATAAAACAATTTACTTCGATATTTATTTTATAAGAAAATCAATAAATAAATATTTTAATTACAACTACTGTTAAAATACAAAAAGAAAATTTTATTATTTTCTCAATAACGAAAACTCAGTCTTCTTCTTCTTCTGAGGGTTTTTGTTTAACTTTGTAAATATGAGATGTAATAACTTTATCCATTATTTCCACCTACACATGAGACAAAGAAAATTCAAACATATTCAATTAACCAAATTTTCTGCATCATATACAAAACTCGAATCCTCCCACATATTATCATACAAAATCTAACAGACGAACGAAGATGCATTTGATACAAATTAATCAACCCTAAAAGCTAAAAAATTGGCAATTAAATCAATGGAAACCAATACACATACCCCAACAAACGAAACCACAACAATGAGAAGTTGTCGAACATTATATAAAAATAAACTTGTGCCCGTGCCGATGACACGGTGCCAGTAAGAGCATGGTCAATGTTTGAACCGAGCATGATGAAAAAAATTAATTAAGAAACTACAACTAAATATTTGTAAAACCGTAAAGGCCTCTTTGCCCGGAACGGAGAGATTAATCAATAATTTGTACACGAAATTGTGGGCCGACCAAAAAAAGGGGCCGGACAAAACTTATGATTTTTTTTATTTGTATAAGAAATTGCGGGCCGGAAAAAAATTAAATTGCCGAACAAAAAAACGGGCCGGACAAAAATTAAATTGATCAAGTTAATTACGATAATAGTTAAAAAGAAAAAAAATAAATATTTCAAATTACAAAATTTATGATTTTTTTTATTTGTATACGAAATTATGGGCCGGAAAAAAATTAAATTGATTAAGTCAATTAAAATAATAATTAAAAAGAAAAAAATTAAATTACAAATATTCAAAACTTACCGCTGGACTAAAATTAAATTGATTGGTTATGCACATTAAAACAATAAATCTCAGTAAAACAATATCGGTAAAACCATAAAACAATAAATGTAAAACTGTAAAACCGTAAATAATAAGTAAGCCGTAGAATATGCCTTTATTGGAACAATTATCTATTTTTGGAAGAAAAAGAAGCAGTAAAATTGGAAAAAGTAACTGTCTTTCACACGTTTACAATTTAGATTAAATGTAGAGTGTAGGATTGCAGTAAAAGAATTAATCTCAGCCTGTAATTAGCTTTTACCAATTACACACGTGTTTTGGCATCTATGTGCCTATGGCACGGTGCCAGTATATATGATTTCGTCAATTCAAATGACTGTACCTAAACAAAAGGTGTTATTTTAAAAAATATTACAGTTGAGGGGTACATTGCTTCAAGTGATAGTTGAGGGACTGATATTTTATAAGGGGTGATTGTTCAAAAGACTAATCGCAGGGTGCGACTTTGTAATATGAAGATAAAATATAGGGAAAAGAAAAATGGGTGACTACTCATAATATTAATTGTAGGGGGTTAAAAATGGATAATTACTCACACATGTGAATGTGAGGGTGAATCTCAACCGTTAAATTTTTAAAGATAATTTAATCTCAATTACCTAGTTGTTTTATAAGGAAACCTAATTCTAACAGTATAAGGAAATCCAGAAGAGAAGGTTACCAAAATAAATGACAGTCGTAGGATGATAGTAAAAAAAATTAAATCCTGGCCTCTGAATAGGCCTAGTCAATTACCTAGCTTCTTTGTCATATAGATGAAGGACTTTTGCGGTTATAATCCCACCGCATGATACCGACTTGGTTATCACTCTAATTTATTTTGTAAAGGGATTGCACCAAAATACCCTCAACCCTAAAGACAATTATACTCTTACAGCTTAAAAGTAGACCCCCTCCCTATTTATCTAAAACAAAAAACCTCTAAGTAAACCCCCAACCCACAATAAATATGCCCCCTTCTTCTCGCCTTATTCCTCATTTCCTTCATCTCTAAGTAAACTCCCCAACACATACTCATTCTTTCCTAGTCATTCTTCTTCAAACCCTTCTTCTTCCCCTTATTTTGTTGTGAAAACTATCTTCTATAGCCAAAAACCTTTAACTTCCAAAAAAAAACCTAGGGCTTCAACATTGTGTGTGAAGAAATCAAGCATGGATGAAAAAGGCCAATATGACTATTGTGGTAAGCATTTAAAACGTTTTTTTTTTCTTAAAATTGTTTAGAAAATATTTTTTTTCTGCTTAAAAAAAGGTCCTCATCGTGCACGGTTCGGACCTGGAGCACCGAACATTTTTTAAATGTTCGGTTGGCTCCTACCGAACAATTTGTAAATGTTCGGTGCTCCAGGTTCGAACATATCTGTGTTGTTCCACCTTTTTATATCAAACATTTCAAATTTGTTCCATCAGTAAAGGCCGAACATTTTGTAAATGTTCAACTGAGTAGGGCCGAACAGTTTGAAAATAATCAGTCAATTGTGTTTTTGATGTGTTATTGTTTTTTGCTACATGATTCAAACACGTTGTCAACAAATCCTAGTGTTGATGGTCATTCTATTAATGAGATTGTTCATGTTGAAAATAATGTGATAGTTCCTATTCAAGACTTGTTTAAGATTGAACTTGATTTGTACTCGAATAGTGTAGGATACAAGCGTGTTGGGCGCAGTACTATGACTATTATTTTAGACTAGCATGGTTGTAATTATGGTTATTGATAATAGTATGTTTATGGTTAGTTTAGTTGATTTGTGTCATGTTGTTTTGGCAAAGATATAGACATCGAAAAGGATAAAAAACATTTTAAAATTAACATCTTAAAGGTCAAAGTTATCGAACAAGTTAAATTACATATGAAAATTGTCTAAAATGTCATTCAAACTTTTCCAACAAATTCAATTACAACGCAATCAAGTGTTTCTTCTACGACAGCGGCTAGATCTCTCTCCCTCAGCTTGACCACTTTTAGACGTTCCCAGTCCCTTATGTTATTGACCTCCCAATGCTCTGTATGCACCCTGAATCGCTATACTCAACTCGTCGTACGATATATCTCGGTCTCCCGCACCATATCACACATTCATCGGTTCTAACAAATCGCGTGCTATACTAATCATATCCCATGGATCTGGTACACCTGCATCATGAGCAGTCCTGGAAGGTGGAATGATTCTCAGGGTTACACACGATTGGATGAGATACATGGTTGTATCAATCCATATAGCCAAGTGCACACTGCCATGGTCGCTCGGCAACTCTACCTAGTTGTTGCTCGGATAAGATTTGTCTTTCCAAAATATCGAAGTATCGCACGAGCATGGCCAAGACCTTCTTATTTGCCAACATACCTTTCTTCTCGATGTCAGGGGCAATAATCATCTCTGGAATGGCCTGCACGTATCCAAACTGTCAGAGGACACGATCAGTGTGGTATGGCTCAACATGATCAACTAAACATATGCATCCATGGTACAACAAATAAGCGCGAATAAAGCAAGCAACCGTTTCTAGATCCTCAAACAATTTTCTCCGAAGCAAAACAGGTGTGTAGCCACTCTAGCCTCACAGACGGCCCCCTAGCACCACACATTCCCTCTCTTGCCTCCTCTTTAGACACTCCTAAATACCGACAAATAACATCAATGAAACTTTGCGCGGAAACTAAACATTCCAAAAATATCGATTTCCCAGCAATTGGAAGACCATTTATGCAAAACACATCATCAAATATTATAGTCATCTTACCAAATGGCATGTGGAAGGTATTGGTCTCTATGTGCCACCACTCCACAAAGGCACTAACCAATACCTTATCACTATCGAAATATGATACATGCCCTTAACTGCACTAGTTTGGTCACAATAAGTAAGTCCCTCCATAGTTGGGAAGCAGTTTTTGTGGTTACTTTCTATGCTAAAAGTTTTTGTTTATGGTTGTTCACCTTGAGCACCGGCCGCTCTAACCCTTGACATATATGTACAGCTATGTGCTTCGGGTAGAAACGAAGTACAGTTGGTTCTGATGGACCCCCTTGACATGGAAAAGTAATCAGTCTCTCTGTTCCTACGTTGGTTTCGGTTCTTCCTCCTCGGCGTGTCCCTGTGTTTGGGCTTGGGCTTGGGCTTGGGCGTGTGCATGTACCAGTGCCTCGGCGGTTGGTCTATTCTTTTTCCTCTAGTATGTCATATTTGTACATGACATTCATAAATTAACATGTTAGTTAATTAAGTTTTGAAATAAAAAAAAGGGACAAAAATTTATAAGTCAAACTGTTCGGCCCCTCGGTTGGAACATATTCAAAATGTTCGACCATCTCTGTTGGAACATTTTGAAAATGTTCGGTGGACACTGATTGAACAATTTAAAAAATTTCGGCGAACACCTAAGGAACAAATGTTAAATGTTCGGCATAAGGGGTCCGAACAGTATCAAAATGTTCGGTTAACCATATTCAAACATTTTGATGATGCTCAGACCCTTTGTGCCGAACATTTAGCCCTAATTCCGTTGTTTAGGGCAAAACTTTTCCAAACAAACATCCAAAAAATTTCAATATATTCAACAAAAAATGTGATTCTAGTTCATATCTAAACTCAACAGACAAATACATTGTATAAGCACACCAAATCAAACTAAAATCAATGGAAAATATAAATACCTCTTTTGTCAATTTTTCAATTGAAGGAAGAGATGCAGATGGCTTTATGAAATAATGAAGATGGCTTTGTAGTGAAAGGATTGCACAAAAGAAGGAGCTAAGAGGATTGTGCATAAGAAGGCTGGTGGTGCAAGGATTGCGCAAAAGAAGGCTAGTTGCATAGAAGAATAGTAGGGGTATCGGTTTATTTGGGTAATGGGGTGTTGGGTTTTGAGGATGGGTAGTGTAAATTGAGTAGAAGGGTAAAATAGAAACACAAGGGGGGGGGGTCAACTTAATGTTTTCAAGTATCTTACATTGAAGTGAGGGTATACTTAGAAAGGGGATCAACTTATAGGAAACGATGAGCCTAAATAATGCGACTCTTTTCCTATACCACATGAAATCAAGTCTTTTCTTTTTAGGTTACTAGTAAGGTTCACGTGCGTTGCACGTGGTGTTAATGATTTTTAAAAAATGATTTGCTAGTTTTTTTTTATTTTTCTGTTTACTTTTAACTATTTGATGTTTTTTTTATATTATAATCAATACAATTTTTGAAACTTATAAATTGTGTTGGTGTGCTTTTAGCTGTTTTGATACTTTGTTTTTCGGTCATTTATAATGTATACTTTTAGTCATTGTATAGCAACTTATCCTACAAATTTGTTTTTTTGTTAGTTATTTTCATTCTCTTTTTTTATTACCAAACATGAATTCATTCACTTTTATGAATGTGTGAAATGAAAATAATTTAAACTTACTATCTTAGATAAACACATTATTGTTAGAAACTTTTTTTTAACATTATTATTCACTTTTATTCTCTCTCTTTTTTATTGGTACGTGCATGTCACATGAAGATTATTTTGGTCATTTTGCTTGGCGCACAAAATGGGAATTAACTATAAATTCAGTATTTAATTAACCATTTAGTATTTAGAATATGTTTTTAA
The DNA here is from genome assembly GCA_013146195.2 of Codonopsis lanceolata. Taxonomy (NCBI): domain Eukaryota; kingdom Viridiplantae; phylum Streptophyta; class Magnoliopsida; order Asterales; family Campanulaceae; genus Codonopsis; species Codonopsis lanceolata. The sequence continues at coordinate 150,982,175 of CM028379.1, read as the reverse complement.
ATAAAAAAATTATTTTAATAATTCAAAAATAATTATAGGGCCAAATTACAATTTCCCCCCAAAGTATCCACAAAATCGTATAGTTTACCCTTATGTAAAGTTTGTTTCATAATGGTATCTGACTTTACCCCCCCCCCTCATTTTCCACCCTACCACTGACGAACGTTAGAAAATTCACGTTAAATAGCACGTGGTCTTCCACGTACGGGGCAAAAATGTCATTTCTCTTATCTGATTAAGGAGTAAATGTATTAAAAGTACAAACCCTAATCTCACACCCTTTCCTTCTCTCTTCTCCCGGTGTAAGTTCTCATCTCCAGGTCCACCGTAATAGCATCAATCTCTAGTTAGCCCCACCATAGCCACTGTCATCTTTGGGTGGAAGTTCTCATATCCGGACCAAACCCTTCCTACTCTGGTCACATCTATCATAACTCTAGCGTCGTCCTTCTTCGATTCTAGCCAAGCTCCATCTCCGATCTCCCTCATTCTTTCACCTACAAAAGTCGTGCTTAAAGTAGAAATCAAAGGCTATAGAGTATACTTACTAAAAACCCTTGAAAAAACATGCAATTAACAGAAAACACATAAACCTTATTGACGAGTTCATCAAAGAGAAGAGACGGGCTTGAATAAAGAGAAATAGTTATGGGTTTTATTGAAATACTCTTCAATTTTGCGGGAGAAAATTAGTCATACGACCGATATGCATATGGTTTAAAAGAAAGTATCAAAATTGAGAAGATGTTGAAGAAGCTACGACTTTAGATGATTTTGACCTCATAGAAGCTGCCATGACAGTCAGGTTGGTTTATTTAAAGAATTATGAGAGATAAAGTAAAGGTAAAGTCATGTAAGAGGATGAAGGGGGATGAGAAATTGATTGATTTCGGTGGTGGATGGGTTTCACCAGAGAAAGTGGGTGCGTGGATCCAATTTCATACATGAAATTGAAGATGGAGACGTGTAACTATGGGTAAGAGTGTTTTTTTTTTTCATATCTTTCGTGTACTTTGTTTTCATTATCATGATAAAAAAAATTGACAATGAAATGGAAAAATGCATATCTATCATCTCGGTTAATAGAGAAATTTAAGAGAAAATTTGGAGGGAGTGGACAAAACCAAGATTGGGTTATGAGTTAATTTTTGTTGTAGAAAGTGAAGATCGGAAAAAATGGTTGGTCTTTTCTTTAGATTTTCTTTCAGTAGGAAAAAATGGAATTGTGGACCCATTCCATTTTAACATTTGAACTTAAGCACCCAAAAGTTTACATCGAATTCCTAATATTTCTCTCAAGTTAACATCGTGGAAGACCATGTGTTATTTAACGTGACTTTTCTAACCGTTGTCACGGCTAGGGTGGAAAATATGAAAAAAATATAACGTCAGATATCATTATGGGCCAAACCTTATATTTGGGTGCACTATGTGATTTGGTGGTTACTTTGGGGAGAGGGATTGTAATTTGATATAATTATAAGGAAAATACTATCATTACAAGACTTAGTAGTTGTAAGAAAAGTTATAAAATTAGTTGTAAGGCTAGCAATGTTGTAATTATAATTTGTATCATATTTAAATTTAAAGTTAAAAAATACATTTCTCTCAAAAAATGAAATTTAGAAGTTATTTAATTTATTTTGTTATCCTTCATTTTCTTCCATCAACCTCATCTCTCATAGACTCACCACCATTACCACCACTATCACCTCAAATAACATCATTAACCCAAAAATTAATTTATTTTTATTTTTATTTTATTTCTTTGTCTAATTTCTTACTCATTCGTTTAAATTAACACATATGCAAAACTCATCATTTATAGACACACCACCATCAGAGCCTTAAATTTCACTATTTACAAACCTACATTCAATTTTTTGAATTTTTAAATTTGATGATTGAAACCCAAACTCATATGAAGATTTGAAAAATTGATGATTTGAAAATCTAACAATATCGTATTCCACACTAAAACCACCACCACCAGCATCCCTGCAACTACCACCACCAGTATCACCACAACCAAGAAATACTTTCATCTCGCCTTTCTAAAATGGAAAAATAAAATATATTTAGCTTCCATTAAATCGAATTGCTTTCTTCAAACGTATCTCCTATATATTCTAGGGTTCTTCTCTAACAAAACACAAAGATTTGTCAACGAAATTCTCCATTTTATTTTAAATCTTTTTGACATTATATCACCTTGCCTTAATGCATTTTCTTAGATTATTCACAAGTAATTATTAAGCATGCTACATGAGTGTCTAATATCTTGATACTCACCAACAAATGTATTATTATAGTTACATTTTTTCATATACATCTAATAACGTCTTTCCCAACCTATGATGTCTCACTTTCATACATAATTTTTATATTTGTCTGACTTTGTCTTCTTCCGTTCATGGGTGTTAAAAACAATAATAGAAAATCATACATGTTAGGATTATTTTGGTCATATTTTATTTGTGACGCAAAGTGAGGTTTGATTATATTTTCATAATTTAGTTTGTCATATGATATTTAAAATATATTTTAATTAAAATAATAAATAATTATTTCAATAGTTATACTTTGTCTCATTTTAAATTCAAAGGCGAAAAAAATGTATTACTCAAAAAAAAAAATAGATTCTATTCAATTTATTATTTCATTCTTCACTTTCTTTCGTCAACCTCGTTATTCAGACTCACCACCACTACTACTTCAAATTTCACTATTAGCACAAAAGTTAATTTTTGATTTGATTTTATTTCATTTTCTAATTCCTTACTACTATCTTCAAAGTAACTCATTTGCAAAAGCCATCATTTATGGACACACCACCACCACAACTATAAATTTCACTTTTTACAAACTTAAATTCAATTTTTAAAAATTTTAAATTTTCAAATTGAAACTGAAACCCATATGGATCTTTGAAAATTTGATGATTTAAAAATCTCACAATGTTGTATTTCATCTAAACCACCACTGTCATCCCTACAATCACTGTCATCACCGTCCCTAACACCACTATCCTTGCAGTCGTCAACACCGTTATCACTATCACCAAGAAACGCACTCACCTCACCTTGCTCAAATGGAGACATAAAATCTCTTTAACTTTCGTTTAGTCGAACTTATTTCTTTAAACATCTATCATTTCTTAGTTCCAATACACTTTTTGTGCAAATTACTAAGTAAGGAGAAAATCTAATTTTAGGATGAGACTACTTAAAAGGATGTCGGTTGGTGACAACCTATTTCAATAAAAGGAAAGTTGCAGTAGAAGAAAGAAAGTCGATAGCCAGATGAGTGAATATATAGATTCTCACATGTAACTACCTCGAGTCCGATGAAGATGAGCAAGTAAATTAAGACCAAAAGAGGTTAGAGGTTTGGAACCCAGTTATGAAAATGAGTGAAATATTTTGAATCCAGTTATTTGCGATTACTAACATTGGTTTTGTTTGTAATATCTATAAGTTAGAGACCATTGATGGTTTTAAAAGCTGTTGTAGTAGTCTGAAAATTTAAAGAAGTAAATAGTAGATTTTAGCATTCTTTTCTAATAAAACACATAGATTCATCATTTGGTTCTTCATTTTCTTCATCTTCTTGACATTATGACACATTTTTTAACCCATTTCTCTTAGCTTATTAATGGGTAATAACTAAACACGCTACAGATTTGCTTAATAGTTTAATACCCACTAACAAATCTATCATTATAGTTACAATTTATACATCTAATAATGTCTTTCCCGAACATATATATTTAAGAAATAAAGAAATAAAATTATATTATTTTTTAGTTTCAAATATTTTTTTTAGTTTCGAATAAAGTTTTAGTATCTTGAGTAAATGTATTTTTATCATTTTAGAATATATTGGACGATATTTGTAACGATAATGGTAGGAGGGGGAAAATGATAACAAAATCAAAATACAAGACGAAATGAATAGAATTCAATAATGTATGACATAACTTTAAAATAGGTACAAGTCAAAGGATCAAATTATTATTTAATTATTCATGGAATTAATTAGCGTATGACAAATTTACTTGTTCAACCTTAATTAATAGTGAGTGATTTATTATAGTTAGGGTTATTTTTGTCCAAATATTACTTTTTATCATGATAAATTTACTTGTTTTGTTCTTAATTAAATGGTGGGTAATTTATTTGGTGAAGATTGTTATTTTTGTCTATTAATTAAATTGTAAGAAACAAACTTGACTTTTATAGTGAGAGAGAAGAGAGATAATTTTAAGAATAAAACTCCTAATACCATCACATGTCAAGTGTCAATTGATAATCTTGAATTGATCGGGAAAATGGTGTTTTCGTAGGATTCTTAGACTTGTTTCTAAATAAGGAGCTAGGATATTAAGTTTGTTTTAATTACGGGTGTATGTGGTTTGGTTTAGTTTGGTTTAGGCTAAAATCACAAATTGAATCATCCCTATTGGTTCTAAAAATTTCAAATCGAACCGAACCACTCAGTTTGGTTTGGTTCTATTTTGTAGTTTATATATTTTTTTAATCAACTTAACTAACTTAAAAAATAACAATAAAAATAAAATTTTAATTTGGAATTAACATCAAACGTTGGAAAATAACCTACTAAAAATAAATTATCATAAAGAAAACAATACAAATTTCAAAATAAACGCAAACAATAGAAGAAATAAAAGTCCTCCAACAATCAAATTTTTATTTGGTTTAGTATATACTCATTCCGTTCCGAACAAAAAATTCTCGTTTGAAAGTCAAATATTTTTAAGAAAATGACACTTTTCGTAGCTCATTAGTAATAAAATGACACTTTTATGTTTTAATTTTTGAAAGTTTACTCTTTAAGTGAAACATCAAAAAATAGAATAGTGAACTTTTTACCTAGAAAGAATGGAGAATATATATATATATATATATATATATATATATATATATATATATATATATATATAGAGAGAGAGAGAGAGAGAGAGAGAGAGAGAGAGAGAGAGAGAGTGAGTAAATGACTAAATCAAGGGTCTAGATTATTTATATCAGATTATCCAAATGTTCAGAATATTTAACAAATGTAATAAAATATATGCGTGGGTCTCCTGTAGGACGGTCTTATAGATCTTAATTCGTAAGACGGACCTATCCATGTTAAATGGACCAAGATTCAGTAATCTTAGTGCAACTCTTCGACTTTTGAAAATTATAGCATCACCCCTCACGTGTATAAATGAAGAGTGTCACTTTTTAGTATTAAAAGTATCACTTTTCAGTATTATTTGTATCACTTTTCATCATCAAATGTGTCACATTGCGTTTTTAATATTAAAAAAAAATCACCTTTTCCCTCTAAAAGATGTTACTTTTTAGCCTTAAATGTAGTTTTTTTTTTTTTTTTTGTCTTAAATGTGTTACATTTGCTTTAGAAAACGATACTTTTCATTATAAATGTATAAATTAAAATTGTCATTGATAGTTTTAAAATGTCACTTTTTAGCATTAAGAGTGTCATTTTTTAGTATTAAGAGTGCTACTTTGCATTTTAACGAATTTTTTTTCCAACATAAATAGTCACTTTTGACCTCAAAATGTGTCACCTTTTAGCATTAAATGTGTCACTTTTGCCTTTAAAATGAGTCACTTAGCGTTTCATCAAAATCCGTTAGGGTCCGTCAAACATTCCAAAGCAAATAAGGCTAACGGAGCTAACAGAGGATGAAAGTGAGAGGCGTGGGAAACATAAACATAAGAATTTCAGCAGCAAACTTTGAAAATACAAGAGCACCGGAGCAAAATTAGAAAGTTCTCATTAATGTGTAGTCACCTTTACCGAGTTGACACGTGGTTCCCCTCCTCTTGGGTGCCCCGCATGCTGTGTTACCGGATCTGGGTTAATCCGCAGGTTTCAACCTCATTTATTTAATTTTTAGCTCATTTTCACTCACATTTTGACTTGATTTCTTATTGGATAACCCATGGTATTTGTTAATGGGTTACCCACTCAATCAACCCTCTTTTTATCATTTTTATGGCTCCATCTTACGAATTTAGGATCCATCTTTTTATCATCTACACAAGTTTTTATCATAATATATATTATATAATAAATAAATAAAAATATATATGTTGATTCAGTAATTTTTTTTGATTGGATACAAAAAATCATAAACCAACCGTACCAAGTGATTTTCTAATTTTTGAAACCAAAATCAAACTTTCTTCAACCAAAAGTGAATCAAATTGTCTAGTTTGATTTGATTCGGTGGATCCTATGTACACTCCTAGTTGTAATGCACGGGTCTCTAAAAGGCTGTCGGAGAAGGGAGAAAGAAAGAGGGAGGTAGATAAACGAACACACATGAAGACCGAATGCCATTTAGCATGAAACGGAAATGAAGGCTTTTACGCAGCACTTTATCTTCACCCTTTTTCCAGTTGGGATCAGACTTTACTCTGTAGTAGATAAAATGGCTTCCTTCAAATGTGAGGTTGGGGGAAGAAGAATATTAGCAATCAAATCATATCAGTTTTTATGGTACATTGTCTGCACAAAATATGCAAAAAAACAACCCAGCCAGTCTCGGCAAGCCAACATTACTGTACATAAATTACAGCATGGCAAGTTACTTCCACAGTCCTTCTCACGTAAAAACACATCTAACCCCTTCCACTTTTATCTATATTTTAAGCCCATGAAACGGAAAAGGTCAAAATCAATAAGGTAGCATCTAACACCACCCCTGTGAATTGACCATAACTTCCCATCCCACCAGTGTTGCAAAAGAATGCTTCAATAAAAACCAAACCAAAAAGTCATTCATGCAGAAGACAAGACACCAATTTGTCGCCATGAAAAGCCTGTTTTGCTTCTGCCTGGTCCTTTACATGTTTGCCCTCCAACGATCGAGCAACTTACCAAAGAATTTTCTGTTTAACGTTTGCTTTCTGAGAAATGACTTATCTAAGAAGCAGGAACGAGATTAGGATTCTCAGGAAGTCGTGCTCTTTTTCTCTTCAAGGACCGAGCCCTCTTTGAGGGCAATTTGTGCTTCGTTTTCCCTCCCCAAAGCAAAAAGGGCTGCAGCTTGTAGATATGAAGCGATATGCCAAATAGGGGATATCACTTGTGCTTGCACAGCATCATTGAGCGCTTCTTGTGGCATTTCACTCATGAGATGTGCCAGGCTTCTGCGAGCAAATACCGTTGGGGAGACCATTGTCCCAACATCAATGAACTGAGAGGGAGAGAGAGAGAAAGAGAGAGAGAGAGAGAGAAACGCAGACACAAATGTTAGCTCCAAACTTGAATAATCTTATGGTAATCATATCAAGTGTAAACAGAATGTAAAAGAACCTGTGTATAGCACTCTATTGCGGCTCTAGAATCTTTATGGCGGAAAGCAACATCACCCTTCTTCTTAGAATTCAATGTGTCCTGCACCTGATTCGTCCACATCTGGAATGAAAGCTGCAAGCCATGGAAACGACTGTACGTTCAGGAAAATAAATGCAGGAAAGAAATATACAAGTCACATACTTGGATGTGATATCCCATTAATTTGAAAACGATAAATCAGAAGCAAACCTCAGTTGCTGCTCCCTCATCATCTTTGTAACCCAATTTTTCTAAGATCTCATGTATCGCAGTTAAATCCATTCTTAAGCAAGCTTCGCCAAGCGGAGTTAAAGGCCAAAGCAGCACCACCTTGAGGGATACCCATTAATACATGAGAAGGCTCCTGCAAGTAGAAGGGTTAAAAATTCACAGCAAAAGTGACAAGGACAGCATAATGGCAGCTACTCATATTGTCATAGCATAAACTTGGAAATTCAGAAATCAATAAGCATAGTTCTACAAATAGGAAGCCATAAATGGAACATTCCAAAACAGAAAGTAGGAGTCTTTTAGTGATATGGAGAGCGACAAAATATATTAACTGTTGATGTCAGCAAGTAATGAGTAATCAAGCTATTATTCACACCTCAGTTTCCTTTTGAAGAGGAATCAAAGCAGTAACTAATGATTTTGGGTTTGGCCGCTCACGTGGCTCATATTGTAAACACCTTGAAGCTAATCGGACTAATTCAGTCCCATCATCAATAGAAAACTGGCCTTCCAAGCAAGAATCTGTGAGCATCTGAAGATTCCTGTCCCTGATTAGGTCAAGGGCCTGAACAAAATAATTGGTCGGGAGTATTAGACGAGAAGTTTCTATGCAATAACAGTGTGAAGTGAAAACCTAGAAAATGAAGGCATGAAAGAAAAGGTTAAATAGAGTAAAGCAAAACAGAAACACACAAGTTTTTAGCTCTAAACATGCGGAACCAACTCATAAACTGAAAAATGATTTTGATAAAGAATCAATAGTTGAAACAAAATTCATAAGCTAAATCACGGCAGCCACTTTGAAGCCACAATTTTCTCCTCTCCTTTTCTCATTCCGTTACCCCCCATGTCACAACAGATAATCCTTAAGATATGATTGGGTAACCAGTATCTTCTTGGCATAGCTAGAAAGCATCCCCTAGATGAAAGTATTGCTCTCACGTATGAGGTCCAACCATACAATTAGACTCTTACCAGCACGCTAGTGGTCGATTCCTTACCACTTGACCACGTCATTTGGTACCAGGGTCTACTCAGTACAAGCAACAACATAAGCAGAGTAATTTGTACATTAAGTTCTCTGTATCAACCACAATTAAAGTGAAACACTTACATGGCTGGGAGGAATGTGCTTTCCGCTCAGAAGGTCAAGCAAAAGGGTGCCAAAGCTATACATCACGCTCTCCGGTGTTACCCTCCCTACAAGTATCAGAAAGGAAGATATTAGATAAAGTAAAAATCAGTCATTTTTGTTATAACAAAACTTTAAAAGAAAATACAAGGATGCAGGTTAAAAAGTTCTCTAAATTACATTAAAATAGTAAAGAGCATATCAGTGCCTTGAACATGTCTGAAAATATCCTATCGGATCTTTTATTCACCTCAGCAAAATTCCAATTGAGGCAGCAGTAGAAAATGAAGACCCAAGATCTAACCAACATAATATGGTGTCACAAACATGTCAAAATCTTGCAGCAAGATTGTCAGTCCTCAAAACCATTAACCTTTTGAACTTTCTGTGGATTCAAATCATATGCGACATGTATCACTGTATTTGTAAACAATGTATAAACCAACATTACAGATACATGGAAAAAATGGCTATATTACCATCCCAAGCTTTTCATAACCAAGAAAGAATAACCGACTCTCATGGACTTCACTGCGAGTACAAAAGAGTCGCACTATGCTAAGACATGGGGACCACTGCCCAGTCCAATAGACTGCATCACCCAAAATTATTACCTCAATGTTATTAGGTCATCTTTGGGCTATCATGGCGCATGCTCAGAGTGAGGCTGTGAGTCCACAATTATTTCCTTGTTTTGTGCATTTCTTTAATACTGGAACACTAAAGGCTCGTTTGTGGCTGATTGTCTGAGTAGTGTTTGTTTTGGATGTTTATACGCAACTTATGAGCAATCATAAGTTAGCTGTGACTATTTGGTTAATAAGCTAAAAATGGTTGATCTAAAATAAAATGACTAAATTGCCCATATGTTTCAGTTAACTTGCACACATGCTAAGCTAACATGTCTTTATACACACACACACACACATATATATATATACTTTTAATCACACTTTATTTTCTACAGCATATTACTTGAAGTGTAGTTGTCCACCAAAAACATTATTCAACTCTCTTATATTAAGTGAGAATTATGAATTCAAAATATGCAGGAACCAAATATATATAGAGAGAGAGAGAGTACATATATTGTTTCATAATATTAGTTGACATAAATTTATTTATTTGTAATCTCCAATTCTTTATATCGCTTTCCAAACTCCAAATTTCCTTTTGACTCGCATGTACTTTTGGTCTCTGTGTTCACAGACTCTCTTCCATGTTTAATCTTTCCTTTTTCCCTGAAAATTTGGTTAATTTCATCGGGACACAATTCTGAGATGTGTTAACTTAAAAAGGTCAAAGATATGTGGGTTTAATCTTTAGCATCAACCAAAAAGTGATGAACCCAGATGAATCAAACACCAACCTACTTCTTAAAATGATGAAATTAGGTGTGTGGCAGCCGTTTAAGAGGGTAAAAAAGTTAAAGATAGAAATTGATGAGAGAGAAACAATGGAGTTGTAAAAGTGTGTGTGTGTCTGAGAGAGAGAGAGAGAGAGCACAGGTGCTGACACCTGACGGCGTCCGCGGTCGTCTCTAGTTCACTCGGCGCCACTGTAGATCACTGCATCCTTTCTCTTCTCCGCCTCTCTATTGTGATACGTGAAGAACGAGAAGAAATCTGGGAAGTGAATCAACCCTGTATTGGAATGATATGTTTTGGGGTAATTTGGGAAGTAAAACTTGTTCATTAATGAAGAGTGGGTAGCGTGTTTGGAAGAAGCAAAAAAAGGCATTAAAATTTGGCTTTTGGGTTTTAGTTTTTTAGTTTTTTCACGATATAAAGAGCTTGTACGGCCGTACCCTACTTATTGGCTTTTAGCTTTTAAGTGGAAACAAACATTCTAAAATTTTAAAGCCAGCCATTGTATAGAAACTGCAACAAACGAGCACTGAAACTGAAAGTGGGAGGACTATGAGGAGATTTTGCGTTTGAAACTGAAAAAAGTTGGTCATTGGTGTTTGTCTTTGTTCTATGTGTTTTTACAGCATTGTTCTCAAGGATGCAAGCGAAAAAGCTGCATTCTTTTTCAAAATTAAGTCAGCATCAATAGAATTTCTTTTCAATTTTAATCATGATTTGAAAGCATGCACGAATTAAGGACCAATACTAACATGAAGTTATTGTGTTCTGGGCTCAAATTTTATGTTCCCTCGAAAAATAATATCATATAAACAAACCGACATGTATGTGGAAGAGAGCAATACAAATTAACGATTGGCACAGGAAAATGCTATCACAAAGGGATTATTTTAGGAAAGAAAAAGATTTTCCATCCCTGCACAACTTCATTATCTAATTCCAATTTTCCCTTTCTCAATCGGTTCCACTTATCCTGATCAATTTGGAAAACAACAAGAAAATGTCTGAGAGAAATTGGGTAGGGGGAGTAGAATAAATGATTGATCAAATCACATGCACAAACTGATTGCAATTACTTATTCAACAATAATGAGATGTTGTACTATGAAAATTAATGGAGTTTATTCATGCGAACCACCTTCCCTCAGAAAATTCAAAGTGGTTATGGAGATAAAATATTATATAGGTAATCAATAGTTACCACAAATACTTCCAGATGAAAACTTCATTAAGCCTACAATTCTACATTTCTCGTTGTTTCAAAATACAAGTCTCACAAGTTTAGTACCTTGGCACTTTAATATGCGTTATGCTTCATTTATCTCGAAGCAAACTAAATCTCCCAAATGCACTTTGGGGATCAGTATGTATATATTCCACACGGATCACACCACATACGAACCAAGAAGCTCGGCTCTTTTTTTCAATTGAGCTCGAGTCTGCTTGAGTTTTACTCAAGCCTAAAGTCAAAACTAAATAGTAATATGTATCATGTAAATAATTGTTAATTGTGGGAATAACAAGCTTATTCAAGCCAAGCAGCATTGTATATACCACCAATGACTGTATCTCTACATATCACATATACCATCAACACCTAAGCGGACGTCAATGTTTTAAAGTGGCATTGAATGCACGGGTAGTCAGGAATCAAATTTGCTCCAGGCACATAGAAGTTCAATTATCAAATTATACCAAAAGTAACTAGTGGGCAAAATCCTTTTAAAGAATCAGGTTGGCACTTGGCAGATGGAAACTATGAAACCTGGCAACTCAAGATATACATGACAATTGATAAACCGTATATGCCGACAGAATCAGAAAGACAACAAGCAAGACCAAGATATACTTGTTTAGGCATAAAGATAAATCATGTTCGGAAGGGTACATACCAGTCCTTAGGTACTCGGGAGGTGTAAATGCCAGGTTCGTACTGTAACTCTTTCCATCTCTACTGTTCTTCATCAGCCCAAAGCATGACAGTCTGGGATTAGCATCCTTTGACATAAGAAAGCACGATAAGTATGTCATTTTGACTACCAGGACTATAGACTGGTAAGGACTAAAAAGTAAAAACATACATCGTCGAAGACTATTCTGTAGGCATTAAGATCATGGTAAAGAGTACGCCCTTTGCTTGTACAATAATCTAGGGCCTCTGCAAGATATAAAGCGACCCTTAATCGCATTGCCCACTTCATAGGTTGAGTTTCCCCTAAGACATCATGCAGATACAATTCAATACTTTGCTCAAGTATACATTTCATTAAATATATAAAAATCATTGCAAAGATATAAAAAGGAGTAGCCTAATGAAATATGACTATGTTACTACCAATGTTACAAGAACTAAAGAAGAGTTAGCTTCATTTTAAGAAGCTTTGGCTGCAGAGAAGATTATGTATATATTACATTAATACTTAATGCAGACTTTCTCCCAATTACTTAAGGTAAGTTACATGAATCCTTTTTGGCCATCTGTTTTGCAAAGCAAGGTTAATACTCGAGCCACACTCACTTGTATCCTTTTTAATTGTGATCAGGGTTGTTAGTTTTTGGTGTTCCCCTACCTCTATGGTTGTTGATAAAGATATTATCACACTTCTATAGCGGTATTGTTACTTTGTTAGTGCTCAACATTGTATATGTCCATACTATCTCAAGCGGTTTGCTCTAGTTTTATCTCCTATTGAGGCTACTTTGCAGTTCCGCGAGTATGGTAATTTTGAATGTTATGCTTTCACCACACATCCATCTTTGCATTCTTATTAGGATACACCATCTTATTAACATATTGTTGCTTTGTGTCTGTCATACTACTTGAAAACTGGATATGCAGGAGAACCGATCCATGAGGCTCCTATAGTTTTGGGGACACATCCACTTTAGACAGCCTAATCGCCACCTATGGGCAGACAGTCTTCATGAAAACAAAAAACTGGTGTTTAGAATAAGTGACATCAGATTGATCAGCTGTAGAAGGAAGAAATTACTTTCTTGTAAGTTGTCTCATTTTTGTATGAACTTTCCTACCAATCGCACACCACTATTTCAATGGTTAAATAGAAAATCAGTTCCAGACTGCAAGAAAATAGATGGTAAAATTAAATGTATATTGTATAAACATCATGGATGCTGAAAACTGGTACAGCATGCGTGAAGCTACCAAAAAAATAAATATACATTAGTATACTTACAGTGAAATAAGTGTTTTGCCAGGGTCTCATGCGGCATGAATTCAGCAACAAGTAATCTTTCATCACCTTCACAACAACAACCAAGTAGATTTGCCAATCTGGGGTTTCGAAGCTGACCAACAGCTCTTGCTTCTTCCTGAAGTGATGAATAAGAAAAGTTCACAGTTATCTAAAACTTGAAAGTTGAAACTATGTTTAAATTTATTTTTAAAAAAATTAGTAATTTGTAAGCAACGAAAAGTAATACATGAAGTTCAATGTTAGATGCATATAAATATATAAATGTGAATGTATATATAGATATAGTAAAATATACTCCTACTAAGAAACATGTACTTACCAAGAACTGTCTTGAGTCAGGCCATGCAGATCGATTAAATCGTTTGACAGCAATCCGCCCCTGATTTTCCAACTTACCTTTATAAACCACATTAGGGGCCTTCTCCCCGTGTTCAGAGACTATATTCTCCACCGCAAACCCAGATGTAGCCGTCCTAAGTTGCTCAATAGAGAATTCACGAAATCCAGGCACATCACTAACTTCACCCCTCTCCTCATTTTCTGTAACAAACTAAAAATTGTCAAGACAGTCGCTTTTACTACTAAAAAAGAGACAAAACCCCAGCTTTATCCTACGTACCTGCATTATTGGCCTCAGCAACCACTCCATTGTGTTCTGAAACCCCGCAACACGAGCTGAGTCTAGAAAAGTTGCAGCCCATCAGAATATCGGCGCTTGGAAAGAACAGTCAGTTGTCAACTCAAATACTTTGACAGTCTTACTGCCTCAAGTTACAGTGAATTCGAGTGCGCTAACAGTCTTACTGCCTCAAATTACAGTGAATTCTACTTCATGAGGCTTACCATTCATCCACCATAGAACAAATATTGTGTAAACCCAGTTCCACTTTTCACCAAATACACAAATATATACTTTAAGACATCAGATACAATTCATACACCACTCCACACCTATAGCATTCCAATCATCGGTTCAAACCTGTTGATTAAACCCAAAACATGTTCTTAGGCCCAACTGCAAGCACTCGCGATAACACGGCAGCTAATCATAACTATCCAATCTAACATTTCCATTTTTTTCAAAAAGGAGGCAAAACTAATTCATATTAACTAATACATATTCAGACAAGTATCCGTTAACCTATATATAGAATATACACAAACATATAAACAGTAGGCTCAATCATTCGAAAACGTCATTCATTGGTAGAAATGAAAACTTGCAAGTAAAAGCACCTATAAAGAACTTCAAATCCGAGTCAACTCGGTCCAACCATGAACCTAGAAACAGGAGGAACAAAACCCAATTCAAACAAGTCGATAAATCAAGTTTGTTCAAAATCAAAAACCCACAAAAATCTTTCCTCAAAGAACATACCTTTTTTACTTCAATTACGAAAGGGCATAATCTTCATAAGTCCCAGTTTGGTCAAACCGTCAACGGGCTAACTAGGTCTTTAAATCAGGGATCATAAACATGGATTATTTTAGGGAGAGAGAGAAAATCTTGTGAATTGAATGAATGGGTAGATGAGATGGGTACAGTTGAGTTTCAGCTGATGAGATATAGATTTAGTATTATGTATATAAAGATCCCTTCTTGTTGTTCTAAGATGTTGTACACTTGTACTAGTGCTCAATTCCTTGCTAGCGTTGGTTTTTTTTCCATTTTCCACCGACATAAAACCCTATAATTTGTCCAACCATCGGCCACAAAACATAAAAGTTATGCACAAAATTCTGGCCAAAAAAAAATAAACCCCCCAAGTATATATCAAATCCCAGATTGCCTCCCCAAATGATTTTTTTCCCAATACCACACTCCCCTTCAAATTTGTCCCAAACCCACCCTCAATGCCTATGGACTTCACAAAATCTAGCAGAAGTATGCATGCTAGTCACATGTGATGGGTAATTTTGTCATTTCAATTATTGGACCCCCAACTGTTGTGCAAGTGGAAGGAGAATCACGGCTCAATTAGCACATGTGTGGGAATGTGACAACTGAAGATGAAAAGGTTTTTATAATACCAAATTATCATTGAAGGGAACCCTTAAAGTAAAAAAAGAAGTTGTTGAGAGCAATAATAGTGACACAAAATTAGGGTAGAGTTGATCATCATTGTCATTAGCACAAATTGAGATTTGAAGACATTAATGGCAAATTATGAAAAGGGAATTAAGAAAACGATGGCTCTCACAGTAATGAAGAAGACCTATATGCTTATAATTATGGTAAGTGTCATCTTTCAATTATTAAATATAAACGTTTTTCAAATAATTTATCGTTTAATTTCATTTTAGGTTAATGTTAGTTACTATGAAAAAAAATTAAGGTTTAGAATCTTCTATCCACTCTTTTATATGTGGCGTTATGGCAACCAAATGAATATTCTTTCTAAAGTGGTCTCCCTTTCTTCATTTGTTCCCTTTAAAGTTTTTTTTTTTTCATTTTCATTTTTTTTTTGTCTTTTGCTTTCTCTGCATGCTTCTTCACATCCAAATTGGTTTACTGCTATAACTCATCATGGTAGTGAATTCGTATATTAGCCTTTTTCACAATGTATGTGGATGAGGAAATGAACAAAATTACAATGTTGATGATGGATAAAGTGTTACCGAAGGTATTCGATGATTTGTATGCAAGTTTAGGGTATAATGATTATGTGAGCTATTACTATTACTGTCTACTAATAAAGTTGTGATGAATATGGTTAATAGTCTTACAAACAAGAATAGGGTTATTAATAAATCTTATAAACATTGTGAGGAATATCAACACGTGATAATGGGTCGAAGATAACCACTTCTAGCTTTAGTGGTAGTAGCTATATGCCTATATATGCAAAGAGTGACTTAGAAGTTGATGATAAAGAATGTCAAAAATCAAAAGAAGCAGATTGAGTGAAAAAGGAAGATTGAATGAGAATGAAAATAGTGAGAATTTTTGTGGAATTCCGATGTTTAAGAAGTTTAACCCAAAAACTAAAATGCATGGAGGACCCTAATTTTAGTTTGGGATTGAAGTTCTTTAATGATAGGGAATCCACTAATAGTAGAGATGTTAATCGGTTCAGCCCTAACGGTTTCGGTCCCTAATAAGCTCGACTTAGAAGGTTAGCGATATTACCCGGTCAAAAAATCTAACTATTTCGGTTCAAACCTGCGGTTTTCGATCAATGATTAAACTTGTACGTTTTATTCTAATTATGAGGCTTGTACGGTTTTTCAGTGTATTATACAGTTTTTTTGGCTAATTATATTGGTCTCGTATATTACTAACTATACTAAACCGTATGAAAGACGACTTTCGGTTTAACCCTAATAGTTTTCAGTTCAGTCCTAACGTTTTCGGTCCCTAATAGATTTTGTTTAAAACGATCCTCTAGATTTGCAAATCTAATGGTTTCGATTTGAACTCGTTGTTTTCGATCCTATTAACATCTCTAACTAATGGTTATGGGATATGCCATTTAGGCTTTAGATTTTAAGGTATGTGAAGGTGAAATGATGGAGGTACAATCTAATGGTGATACATGACGCAAACAAGGGTTGAATGGGGTTGGACTTTAATTATTATTTGGTTTATTTAGGAATGAAGTAATGTAACGTATCAATTAAATTAGTTTGGTTGGGTATTATTAGTATTTAACTTAGGTTCATGCTAATCACACACCAACATCTATTTTCTACGCTTGAAGTTAAAAAATTACAAAAATGTTATTGTGTAAAATGACAAAAGACATCATTTTACTAAATGTACCTCAATAATTTCTTTCTACACCCCACCTACAATAATGTCATTATATAAAATGTGAAAAATTTCAACTTACATCCCAAATATTCTAATTACACCCCACACTAAATTGTATACATGTTGAATCTCTTCCCTCCATTCTCATTTTTCTTTACTTCATCTCCTCTACCAAATTTCCTACAAAAAATTTCTATCAAACTCAAAACCTCACATCACATTGTTAAAAAATATCATACATGTAGCTTAAAGAAGTAACGAAGATAAATAATGTAAGTATTAATTCATTCCACTTTATCCGATTAAAATTTTAGTTTTTACTAGTTTTTTTCAAACTTCCAAAACCGTTGTTCGTTTGTCGTGTGCTGCTATCGTTTGTCGCACAAGCCTCCTACTGTGTACTAAATGTATGACACGCATACCTCCTTCTGTGCACCATTACATGGCTGCACAAGCCTTCTTCTGTGCACTAAATGTATAACACGCATACCTCCTTCTGTGCACCATATTACATGGCCGCACAAGCCTCCTTCTGTGCACTAAACACTTGCCGCACATACCTCCTTTTGTGCACCAATACATGGTCGCACAGTCCTCCTTCTGTGTACCAAACTTTGGTCGCACAACCCTGCGTATGTGCAACACATTATTGTCACACGAATGTTATAACCAATTTTGACATGCAATTTTCTTATTTTCAGGAATCAAAGACATTCCCTACGAGTGTTGTAGGTCCAGGTCATACTAATAATATGATTGTTCCAGTTCAAGATATTGTTCAAATTAACTAATCAAAGACATTCGTTTTGACTTGTTATTTACATTAGTGATATATATTATATGTGATTTTTGATGGTTTGTATTTTATTAATATTCGTCGAATGTTTTTTTAAGTATTTAGATTTGAAGTGTTTTTTTTGCAAAATCGTAATGTAAGTTATACTTGTATCACCCGATCGTCATCCATAATGTAAATTTTCAAGAACATCATAACTTCAACGTAAAATACATAATCAACAAAAATGGGTCACACTGACCATCAAGAATATTAGATGTTATAGTGTAAATCAAATCAAGCGTAAAATATGTGCATAGCTTGGGGCCGTGCGGCACACGTTTGTTGCACCGAAGGGATGACGTGCGGCCCATGTTTCATGCATAGAAAGAAGGGTGTGTGGCAGTCATGTGTTACATAACAGTTGATATGTGCGGCAGCCATGTGTTGCACAATAGTTGATGTGTGCGGCAGCCATAAGTTACACATTACTTGATGTGTGCGGTAGCCATTAGTTGCACAACCCTTGTGGTGTGCAACAAACCAGGACCACACAACGTATTTTCATAATTTCAACATTTTTGAACAATTTTTAGGCAAATTCTCAATTAGAACCCAAATTTTGACTAACTACAAACCCTAAACACTATCCTTCTCGTTTTTCTCCCGTGCGTGGCTCATCTTCCTCCTTCTGTGTTGGTTCTTCTCATGCTTTGTGTGTTTTCCTTCTTCCTTCACTAACAAATTTACTGGGTTGGTGAGGGTAGTTGGGTATTAATTAAATTAGTAGGGTGCAGATAGAATTGAGGTGTGGAAAAGGATGAATAAGGTGGGAAATTTTAAAAGGTAGAATAGGAAGTTGGGGTGGGGTGTAGAGAGTAAGTTAGGAAAATTGGTTAGATAGGTGTAGATAGAATTAGGGTGAGGAGAGTATAAGTTGGTGTGTGGTTAGCCTCCTCCTTGCTTATCCTAGTCCAATTATGATTACTATTAGAGCTCTCTACTTCAATTATATTCTTAATCATTTATTTTTATTATTCTTATTCCTTGATGAATTAGGATATACTCCCTCCGTTTTCACCAAAAAATCGATGTTTGAAAAGTTTAACTATTAAGGGGTGTATAATTAGCATTGGAGCTAGTCATAATTAGCATTGGAGCTAGTAATTACAATCATTTTAAAACATAATCAATATGTTAATATCAAATGTAGATGATAATGTTGAAATATTATGAATATTGCAAACATGATTTTTGAAAGTGCATCCTTAAAGCCAAACATCCAATAATATTAGACTATTTGATTAGAAAAGGTGAAGAATATTTTTAATTAATTAGCTCTAGTTGAAGGTTAAGAATGTACTTTTGCCTTATAAAAATTGGAGTATGTTTCATATAAGACCGTCTTATGGATCTTAATTCGTAAGACGGAACATTACTCTCTCACAGCTTAACCCACCAACATACGGCGGGTCGGGTAAAGATGATATGTCTTACAAAAAATATACGCAAGACCGTTTTACCAAAGTTTTTGCCTAAAAATTGATGTAGCCCCCTATTGTCTAATGAAAATTGATTAATTAAAATTCTTCCCTTTTGAGTTTTAAATGTGAAAAATGAATTATTTTCTCTCTTTTATTTTGTTCATTCAAGCAATATATCAAGCAAATCCGTTTATACATTAACACGAATAAGAATTTATCCTTCTAATGGCAAGTCCAATGATAGGGGTGAAAAGTAAATTTTGATACATATATATATTAGTACTAGTGTAGACACCCCAATTTCGTACCACTGTTATGTGACATGACATGAAATATTAAGACTTGTTAAAACTTAACAAATGTCAAGTTACATGGTTTAAAAATGTAAAAGAAAAGGCAGGATGCGCAAAACAATGAAATGCAGGGGCCAAAGTGTCAAAAAGGACCCCAAAAAGAGGCCCAGGTGCCACCCACATGCAAAGCAGGCACGACGCCCAGAACCTATATGGGTGGCGCCCAATAGTGCCTTGTGCACTGTAGTATTTTGCCTTCGGTACACTCTCTCAAGCGTGCGATACAAGCCGATGAAGCACAGAAAGAAAAATCAAAATGCCAACGGAGTCCCCACTCCCACCTATAAATAGAGGTGCTTGGCTTCAGTGAATGGACACACTTCACAGACGAAAACACACAGTTCACACACCGCTTTCAGTTTATGCAGTGAGCGATCGTGAGAAAGAGAGAGTTCCCCTCCTCCAAAAAGCCTCGAAGCTCTGTCAAATCTCATCTAAACTTAAATCCAACTGGTCAAAGTGAACCTTAACCTCCCAGCTAGGATTCCACCCTATTTTCCCGGTCCAAAAATCTAAAAAAGAGCAGTTACTCTGCTCGATTTCCGCCAGAAGCAAGCAAATAATAGCAAAAGCGCAGCGTTGTTCCGTCTGCTTTCACTGCGCCTTTCTAAGCGATTCTCGCCCGAATCTCCACAACAACAAAAAGACTCCCTCTCCCGGAAGGACAAAGCGAGCACAACCTACGCTCTTAAAGGTAAGCCTTTAAGAGGTTTTATAAAAAGTGTTATTTTCAGTCGGCCCGATGTAAAAAATATAAGCAGTTATGCTGCCCGATTTTTATAGAAAATAGCACTAAAAAGAGCCATTATTATGGCCAAATATTTATAAATGTATTTGTAAATACTGGAAAGAAGCGGCTGTAAGTCTGTAATAATGTAGATACAGATATATCTTTTAAATGTTTTATTTCATTTGCTAAATAAATATAATAAAAACATATTTTAGCCAAAAACTATTTTTGAGACCGAAAGGGCGAGTTGAGTGCCTAAAACCTTCCCACCTCGTAAGTTAGCCTCCGAACCCCTTTTTTACAAACACTGGTTATCTTTGGTTTTTCTTTATTTCTCCTTATAATAAATATGGTGACTCTGTTACAATATTTTAGATCACAGTGAGGCCCGTAACATCATTTTTTGCACTTTTTCGTTTTCCCCTAAATAAGGGAAGATGAGAATGAAAAGGGTGATGCACTTTCTGTATCTTGTTTTCCCCTAAACAAGAGAGGATGAGACACGGGAAATCCAAAGCACTCATAGTGACCCAGAATAGACCCAAGTCCACAGTGAGGCAGGACGGGTTTCCAAGTGCCTTCGCAACATCATTTTTTTGCATTTTTCCGTTTTCCCCTGTACAAGGGAAGATGTGAATGAAAAGGGTGATGCGTTTTATGTATCTTGTTTTCCCCTAAACAAGGGAGAATGAGACACGGAAAAATCTAAAGCACTCATAGTGGACTAAAACACACTCAGTGACCGAGGCATATTCAACGCGCTTTTTGACAACACTCTTTTTGTACTTTTAATTTCGTTTTCTCCTAAACAAGGGAAGATGGAATGAAAAGAGTGTTGTCCTCCCCGAGCCGCGTGTTCCCCTAAAAAAAGGAACGCGCGATCCAGGGGAATCACATCCCGGGGCACTCACAGTGGCGACTCTACTGGGGACGTCGTTTTTATTTTAAATAAAATAAAAATGGAGGGCTAGACTCGTTTTCATAAAAAGAAAAAATCAGTTTTCTTTAGTTTCTGGCTAAAATATGCTTATTATATTTCTTTGGCATTTTAAATATCGTATTTTTATATATCTGTATTTGTGCATAACCGTTCACTTGCAACAGTTTCGTTCCAGGTGTCATACAAATATATCAACAAAAAAACAATAAAATAGATTTGCAGGCAGTATAACAAAAGGGTTGGGGCTTTATTTTATTATTGCTTTATTTCTGCTTCATATTATTATTCTGCTTGTTTTATTTTTATCACGCAAAATATGTAAATATTCTTTCATTATGTCATTTTATTTTGGGGAATATGACCAATATGTAATTAATAGGAATAAATAGATTCCCCACTTTTCTTTATATTTCTTGATCTGAATGGTTGCTTGCTTACGCTCAAACTAAAAAAGCCGAGAAAATCCACAAATAACAGCGTGACAGGTCATATCTGTTTTATTTACTGCTTTATATCTAAAAAAACATTTTACTGCTTTCTAGATACCGAACACACGCGCACACACGTAGAGATATTCCGAACTGTTACCTTATACCATAGCCAGCCTACCCCCTACATCAGCCAATATTAAATTGCATATAGTTTTTCAGGACACTTCATGGACCGATCAGTTTTTATGTCCTTAAATTATTGACCAGTCCCTGTGCAAAAAAAAAAAAAAAAAAAGCAAAGCAAAAAAAAAAAAAGGAAGATATGAATAAAATATGCACAGGAGCTGATCAATGATTTTCTGATATTCGACCTAGACCATTTGAATGGTGGATCCCGGAAAGAGTATATGCCTTTCGCCTGAGATCAGTTCAATATTGGGGAGTCGAAAGGCAGGTGAAATACGAAGGTCCTATACTCTGGAGAAAGAATCTACTGTTCCAGGAATAGTCCTGAGACTGTCAAAGCAAAGCGAGTGCTTGTCCGATCAATTGTAGGGAAAATTAATAATAATAAAAAATATTAATAAAGGCACGATGTACTCCAAAGCCTAGAAAGCCTTCAGCCAACCTTTTCTGATACCTTCAAACCCCTTTTCCTCAGAAACTTGGCCCGAGTTTGGAAAGGCAGAGATAGTACTGGACGGTTGATACGGGATACATGCACAGAGATCAGATAAGAAAATATTGGGGTCAGATCAGAAAAGGGAAAAATTAGTACAGAGGATATAGATTTGAGCAGAATGACCGCTAAAAATAAACAAAATATGACTGGGATCAGCAATGAGCAGAACGGTCGGGAACCAGAAAAAGAAATTCATGAGTACGCACCTCCTTCTGGATTTGAAATCTGGCTAAAAAGATAATTGGATGCATATGTGGAAAAGGTAACAAACCAAATGGTTGGCAACTTTTGCAGAAACTCTTGCCACTATCTCTCAACAAGTTAAAAATCCAAAGTTTGCTCTTGATACTTCTTTCTTTCCTGGTATAAACTGTCATGATACCACAGAAAACATGCTTTTCCAAGCCTCCAAAAAACAACCAAGTAGTAGCCTTTAACCAAATATCAACCCTATTTCCCAAGGTGGTATTATTCCAAATGCCTATAACCTCAATCCACCTCCCCCAGAAACCAACCCTAAGCTCCTTCACCTATATGCCTGCTACTATAACCAGAAAAACTACCTTCCCCTTGATCCTTCAAATACCTATTCCTAGCAAATGGCTCATGGAACCCTGACGGGGATGATTTGTGCACATGAAGAAGAACCTCCCTTAAATAGGAGCCCATGTAATCAAGTCCTAGCACAATATTCCCCGAAAGAAAAGACCCAACCCAGTTACTCGATCAAACCCTAGCTAGGTATTTTACCCATACCAAAAGGAAGGAACCCAAGGCATTATGATGAGTTACCTGCCCCAAGATCTGAGATCTTTCAAACATTATGGGCCTATGGGATGCTTAAACCCATTGCAAATTATCAGCCTCCCAACCCACTGCCTGGCACGTGGAATCACGCCCATTTTTGTGAATACCATCCTTGCAGTGGTCATTTCACTGATAAGTGCTATGTGCTCAAAAATGCCATCCAGGACCTCATCGACAATGAAATAATCACGGTGGCGGACACAAGAATTCAGGGAGTCAACCAAGCAAAAAAGGTCTAAAGGATGAAAGAATCTATTTATCCAGAATAAGGGTGCTGTAAATATCCCTTTCAATAAAAAAAAGAAGGGAGTTTCTGATATTTTCTCTGGGAGACAGTTTTCTGGGGATAATAGATAGAGGTACTAGCTATGAAAATCTCCCTGCTGAGTTTGAGTCTATTACTGATAAGCCTCTGCAGAATTGGTATACTAAGACCGGCCCGCTCGTAACGCCTGCAGATCTGGTGGATCGTTTCAAATATACTATTCTCCATCCTTCTTTTAACCTTACGGATTGGTCATCTACCGATCCGCTCCCTAAAATTGAGGATCTCAAACCCCAAATCCTCAATAATGTATCTAACCCTGTACAGTTTGCTAATAATCATAATCTAGATGTCTTCGCGTATTCCCTAGTTGCACCTTCATTAAAGACGCATTGATTAACTTTGATAATGAGTCATTTAATGAAATGGATTCAAAAGATAAAAATTACTTGCTTGAGCTCGCTAAGTCAGTCAAGCACCAGCAAGAGCATCGATCAGCAGCAGCAAATGAAGACTTATCTACCATCAATTTGGGGCTGAACAATGAAATTAAAGAAGTCAAGATCGGCAGCTACTTGCAAGGATCTGAAAGGGCAGCACTGATCAATCTCCTTAAAGAATTCGTGGGAATCTTTGCATGGTCCTACGAAGATATGCCTGGGCTGGATCCAGCAATCGTTGAACACTGGATCTCCACCTATCCTGATGCTCGGCCAGTCAAGCAGAAACTCCGCTGAATCAAACAAGAATGGTCACTGCAAGTAAAAGAAGAAATCATGAAGCAGCTATGCGTGAAATTTATCCGAGTAGTTGAATACCCGATCTGGCTATCAAACATAGTGACCGTTCCAAAGCCCAACGGAAAGGTTCGAATCTGTGTGGATTTCCGCGACCTCAACAAGGCGTCGCCCAAAGACGACTTCCCTCTACCCAACATTGATATTGTGGTAGATGTCGTGGCCTCTCACAAAATAAGATCATTTGTGGACGACATGCTGGGCTACAACCAAATCAAAATGGCAGCAGTGGACCAGGAAAAAACATCATTCACCACCCCCCCTGGGGAATTTACTGCTATACTGTCATGCCATTTGGGCTAAAAAATATTGGGGCTACATATCAAAGATCTGCCACCACCATCTTCCATGATATGATCCATAAAGAGGTCGAAGTGTACGTAGACGACATGATTGTGCATTCCAACGACGCCGACGGTGCCCATATCAAAGACCTTCAAAATTCTTCGAAAGGTTAAGAAAGCATCAGATGAAGCTTAACCCCACCAAATGCACATTTGAGGTTACTAAGGGCAAGGTCCGAGGATTCATGGTGACCGAGCAAGGCATCGAGATCGAGCCAGCCAAAATCAAAGCCATCATAGATATGCCGTAGCTAAGAACTCCAATAGAAGTCAAAGGCTTCCTAGGCCGATTACAATATATCAGCTGTTTCATCAGACAGCTGACCCCATATGTGAGCCCCTATTCAAACTCCTAAAGAAAAATACTGACCAAATCTGGGACGAGAAATGCCAGCTAGCCTTCGAAAAAATAAAAGCCTACCTTGCCAATCCACCAGTGCTAGCTCCTCCCCATATACATAAACCTCTCCTCCTATATTTAACCGTCACAGATACATCAGTAGGGGTTATGATCGCCCAAGAAAAAGAAAATTCCTACATCGAAAATGCCATCTACTTCATAAGTAGGAAGTTGCAAGGAAGCGATCTTAATTACTCAGCATTGGAAAAAAGCTGCACTGGTCTAGTCTGGGCAACCCAAAGGCTCAAAACCTATCTGCAAGCTCGATCCATCAGACGCATCTCCATAATGGATCCCATAAAATACATCTTCGGCAAGCCATCGCTTTCCAGCCGACCAGCCAAATGGTCATTCCTCCTCGACGAGTTTGACGTCACATATGTCACGCTCAAATCCATCAAAGGCAGCGTGATTGCAGACCATTTAGCTGATCCGCCTTTAGAAGCAGAAGATGCATCTGAGCTCAGCTTCCCAGACGAAGGTGTCCTGGAAATTGCCGATCATGACACCAAATGGTAAATGTTCTTCGACGAAGCTGCCAACAAAAGGGGTTTTGGCGTAGGAATTCTGCTAATTGATCCAGCAGATTCCCACACTCCGTTGGCCATAAGGTTGGAGTTTGAATGCTCAAACGACACAACTGAATACGAGGCATGTATTACTGGTCTAGTAAAGGCTCTCCAAAAAGGAGCCAAAGACTTGGAAGTCTATGGTGATTCCGCTCTAATCATAAACCAAGTCGAAGGGAAGTGGAAAACCCAGGATCCCTGGCTGCAGCTCTATCATGCCAAATTGATAGCACTAGCAAACGAATTTGATAATATCTCGTTACATTACTTGCCACGAGATAGAAATCAATTCGCCAATGCCTTGGCCATTTTAGCATCATTGGTCCAGATTCCCACAGAAATCAATGTCCAACCATTTATAGTTGGGAAAAAGGTCACTCCGGCCTACTGCTTCAGAATCGATGCTGTTCCTGAAAAGGGCAACGAGCCCTGGTATTCAGACGTCATGAACCTGCTCCAGAAATGAGTCTATCCTCCCAGCCTAGACAAAAGAGGGAAAATCTCCCTACGGAGATGGGCATCACAATTTGTACTCAGCGGATGTAGCTTATACAAAAGGCACTACCAGAGCCTAAACTTATTATGCATTGATCAGGCCAAAGCTGAACAAGTCATAGACCAGCTTCATGGTGGTACCTGCGGACCACACATGAACGGGCATATGCTGTCAAAGAAAATCATCCGACAAGGGTACTATTGGAGTGCACTGGAAACTGATTGTATCAGGTGGGTACGTCACAGCCCCCTGGCCCTTCTCAACATGGGGGATTGACGTCATCGGTCAAATCCACCCAAAAGGATCTAACGGCCATGAATATGTCTTGGTAGTTGTCGACTACTTCACAAGGTGGGTGGAAGCCTCTTCCTACAAAGTACTGAATGCCCGAAAGGTGTCCGAGGACCAACATCATATATCGCTATGGGGTACCTTTCGAAATCATCTGCGACAACGGCACACACTTCGAAGGGGACGTGAACCGTCTGCTCGATGAGTTCAAAATTCAAAGACATAAATCATCCTCATATCGACCACAAGCAAATGGTACCGTTGAAGCAACCAACAAAACGCTGAGTTAAAAACCTGAAAGGGCAACCTAGGCAAAAATTAGAGCATAAAAAAAAACTAGGAGAAAAGGAGAGGGAATGCAGTTTCCAAATCCTCAGCATCAGACCTCCGGTCTTCAGCATATTTAGAGAAAGGTGATCTTGACTGACCAAAGAAAACCACGACAGAGCTCATAAAAAAAACATCAATATATAACATAATACAGTCCATAAGGTGCAGCTTAGGAATAAATGTCTATGACATTTAAGATTAGCATTTATTTCTGTACATTTGCCTATATACATGCTTACCTGCTATATATATCCCATATTCCCCTAACTATCCTTTTTATGCAGCTTAGCCTCGAAACAGTCCATCAACGTCTGCGACGTCCCAGCCATGACCATATACTTCTGCGAGGCACAGAAGAGGCTCCAGTCTCACCAGCATGAGAACCACCAGAGGTGTCCTCATCATCAGCGTCGCCGTTGTCTTGGACATCAGGACGACTTGGGCCAGCGCCATCACCTCTATGGGCAGTACTTCGTCTGCCAGCCTGAGGAGGATCAGCCTCACCTGCCTGCCGGGGATTGCTCCGCCGACTTGCATTGCTCAATTGGGGAGG
Organism: Codonopsis lanceolata; assembly: GCA_013146195.2. Taxonomy (NCBI): domain Eukaryota; kingdom Viridiplantae; phylum Streptophyta; class Magnoliopsida; order Asterales; family Campanulaceae; genus Codonopsis; species Codonopsis lanceolata. Next base: position 150,954,849 of record CM028379.1, on the reverse strand, counting down.
CACATTACTGGGACCCGCCTCATTTGGATCAGGAGCCATCCGGGCACCAAGGCCGTGTACTGTAGACACCCCAATTTCGTACTATTGGTATGTAACATGACATGAAATATCAAGACCTGTTAAAACTTAACCAATGTCAAGTTACAGGGTTCAAAGATGTAAAAGACAAAGCAGGATGCGCAAAACAGTGAAATGCAGGGGGCCAAAGCGTCAAAAAGGAGGCCAAGAATCAAACCAGGCGCCCCCCACACTTAAAGTGGGCTCGGCGCCCAGTTTACCTATGGGTGGCGCCAACTTCGTGCTACAGGATTCCCAAAGTTGCTATAGGACAGCTACAGTTCGCGTAATGTGCAAATCGTTCAGCGTTCTGTACAAACAAATCAAGCACGAAAAAGAAAAAGAAATTCCTTCGGTGTCCTTTTCCCAGCCTATAAATAGAGGCTTTGGGGTTCACTCTCAGACACACAGAAAATGCACTAAAAATACGCCCAAACTCTCTGCGTTGTTTTTACGCCGTGAGAATACTGAGTGATCGAGAGATAGTGAGCGCCCTTGCCTATAAACCTCGAAATCCTTCCAAATCTCTTCCAAACTCAAAACCAACCGGTCAAAGTGAGCCTTAGCCCCCCAGCTAGGTTTCCACCCTATTTCCCCGGTCCAAAAATCTTGAAAAGAACAGTTGCTCTGCCCGAGTAAAAAGGCCAAATCCGCCAGAAGCAAGCAGTTGCTCTGCCCGATTTCCACCTCCCTCAATCAAATCAATCAATCAATCTCAACCAGTTGCTCCGTCCGGATCCCGAGGCCAAAAGCAACTTTCGGAAGCAATTATTATGCCCGAATCCCCACACCACTTCATTAAAAAAAAAAGGCTCACTTTCCCTAAAAAATAGAGTGAGCACACCCTAACCAGCTAGAAGGTAAGCTTTAAAGTTTTTATTTGTAAAAAGTGTTATTTTTCATTCGGCCCAATGTAAAAATATAAGCAGTTGTGCTGCCGAATTTATTTAAGAAATAGCACTAAAAAGAGTCATTATTATTGTCAAATATTTTTAAGTATATTTGTAATTATTGTAAAGAGACGGCTGCAAGTCCGTAAATAGTGTAAACATGGATGTATTTGTTTTTATTTCCTGTCTTTTAATGCTTTATTTATTTGCTAGATAAATATATCAAAAATCATACTTTAGCCAAAAACTGTTTTTGAGACCGAAAGGGCAAGTTTGGTGCCTAGCACCTTCCCAACTCGTAACTTAGCCCCCGAACCCGTTTTGCAATCTCTGGTTTTATTTTTGGTTTTTATTTATTTCTTCCTCAAAATAAAGATGTCGACTATATTAAAACATTTTGGATCACAGTGGGGCATCGCAACACTCCTTTCTTGCACTTTTCTGTTTTCCCCTAAAAAATGGAGAATGAGAATGAAAGGGTGATGTATTCCTATATCCTAGTATCCCATAAAAAGGGATAACTTGACATAGAAAACTCAATCACTCATCGTGATCCGAAATAGGTCATAAGACAATTTTCATAAAGTCTGTAGTGGGGCCTGCAACATCATTTCTTGCACTTTCCGTTTTTCCTTAAAAATGGAGAATAAGAATGGAAGGGTGATGTATTCCTATATCATGGTATCCCCTAAAAAATGGATAACTTGATATAGAAAACTCATAGCTCCCATAACGGACCAAAAATTCACTGAAGTTATCGAGGCGTATTCAACATGTTATTTTTGACAGCACCCTTTCCGCATTTTTAATTTCGTCCTCCCCTAAACAAGGGAGGGTGGGATGGAAAGCGTGGTGTCACGCTTCCGCACGTACGCGCACCCCTATCCAAGGGCGCGCGGGGCGCGGCACATCCCGGGGAACCCATAGTACCCGCCGAAAGTCCTCCTGCAGAACCTGAGGGACTACCAGCCCCGAGCTTTCTAGATCCTCGCTAATTTCCATTAGGCGAGCGTCCAAGCCACTGCTCACTCGTCGGCCCAGCATCCGCCTCAATACGTGTCGGGTAACGCGGGAATGCCCCTCAGCAGCCACTAACACCTATGATAGATATTCATGGGAGATGAGCATATACTCAGAAAAGGCATAAGCTGCCTCCCGCGAATCAAAGTCGAGCTGCCACATGTCGCGGATAAGGTTGCACACGTCCCTATTCATCTCCAGTTCCTCAGTCAGAGGACGGCTCACATCTGGGATAACCTGCTCCCTGCCGAACTAGTGAAGAACCCGGTACGCCAGATAGAAGGTAGTCTGCACAAGACCTGGCAAAATAACCTGGGCATAGACCCCGGTAAACATAAAGAAGCTGTGAATACACCAATGACTGACAACCCAGATAATCTCCATGGAGCCAATGCGCTAGAAATACTTAATCCAGTCATGCTCCGAAAAGTTGGTCTGGTGATAATGGCCGTGAGAGCCATAGAGCCCAGGATCATACAAACCTCCCATCAGCACTGGGCCCATAACCCGGTTAAAATGCTCCTCCAGCCACGTATGAACCAAAAGAGGGCTACCGGAGGGAAACAACTCATCACCAGACGCAAAGGCATCTAGGTCAAACAAGGTTTCAGCTAGAATGACCGGGATAATGTTTACTCGGCGGTCCCGAGCCTGCAGCACCAGGTCCACGACCCGCACATCTATAAATCTGGGTCGGCCCACCAGAAGATACCGTCACATAAGGCAAAGAAAAAGAGCAGCCAGCCGACGCTGCAAATAGACTGGGTCATCTTCCATGTACTCAGTATAAGCAGCGGAAAGCACGGTCAAATTAAAGTTGACCCTATTGTAAAAGCCCGGAGTAGCCTCACAGGTCGTGCCAAACAACTCCCGTATTGCCACAAAAGGGCGCCTCCGCGCAGAAGGCACGACAATAGGCCCAATGGTCGGCATTCCCATCATAGCGTAAAACTCCTCGAAGGTGGGACACATCTCGTTCAAGCAAAAGTTTAAAAGGTGGCTCTGTGCTGACCAGAACCTAGAAGCTCCCCTCAGCATATCTCAGTTAATAAACAGGGTCCACCATGATAGCAGGCACCGATACCTGTAGATGTGCTCAAACCACTCTCGTTCCTCTGCCCGCAAAGGAAATACCCAAAAGTCCAGAGCATTTTCATAAATCTCTATCTCCAAAGCCGTATGAACTGGTGCAGCCATATCTGGAATGGGACAAAAAATTATATCTGATACAAGGAAAGGGAGATTGAGCAAAGAAAGAACTCAAAAGAGCAGGGGAAGAAAGCGGGCAAATGATGAAAGTGTACGCTACTTCGTTCTCTTTTTATACTGAAAAACGAAGAAGCGGACGAATTCTGCGCACAGTGCATGAACAGTGGCTGAAATAGGAGAGCACGGTAGAAGCTTGGGCGCCACCCATAGGCACTCCCAGCGGCTCAATCTAGCTAGAAGGGGGTTGAATAGCCTAGATATGTTTTTATAAAACTTTTTCTTTTAAGAACACTTCTAAAGGATTTATGAAATGTTGTGAATAGAAGTGCTTAGGCAGCGGAAACAAATTAGATTCTAAAATTATCAAGAGTGTCGTTAAGTATGCAGCAGTAATCCGAATAGCTTAAACACAATCAAATAAAGTGAGAGATAAGAAGAGTTTAAACCGCACGCAGAATTTGAAGTGGTTCAGATCAGTGAATAGTACATCCACTACCAAAGTGGTTAGCTTTGGATTTTAAAAGTGCACTTGTTTTATCCACTAGGTTTATGATTTAGATCTCTAATGGATCGGTACAAAAGTAGTTTTTAACCAAGTGTATAGAGGTGAGAGACAATCAATAGATAATTGTTCTCCACACGCAAGTGTAATTAAAGAACAGCTTTAAAGACAAACGTAATGAAGTCAGAAAGAATTTAAGATGGCGATCCGCAGCCTTCGTAAAGTTTGGTGAAGTGTTAGCCCTTGTCCTTTGATCTCTTGAATGCTTGAGTGATGAAGATGAAGCTTGAGAGTTAATGCGCAAGAGTTATTTCTTCCGCATCTTCAACACTTGAATATATACCAGAAGAGATTGACCGCTGGGTTAAAATCGAGATAAATCGCCCAACGCCTTTGCATTGAATGCAATTGGGCGCTTTGGGGAAAGAAAACCAACGCCATCGAGATGCAAGTAGTGAGAAGACATTACTAAACGTAGTAATGTTTTCAAAGCAGGCTGTGCTTATTTGGAAAGTCTTCTTAGCCAAAACGTAATCTTCGCCCGATTTTCAGATTCACCCGGACAGCTTGTCATTATGCAGTTGACTTCTTGAAAAATTATCTGTGAAGACATGATGACCGATATTTTCGAAAATATCAATAGGTGTACACGTGTCATTGTTCCTTGATTTTGGCCAAATTTGATTTTCTCGCTATTTGAGCATTTCAAAGTCCCGGTCCTTCAAGTGGCCGCCAGAAGCTTGTCGTTGAGCGCAAGAACTAACAACACTTAGAAACTATTCTAAACAAAGTGATTCTAAGACGCTGCCACACTAATCTATGACGCAGATCTTTTAGCCTACTGCATAATAGAATCGTAAGATGACTCAACCAAATCTAATCATAGGAATCAACAATCTCCTCCTATTTGGTTGATGTCATCATCTCGCCTACGCAGCGTACTTTTGAATCATGTAACGAGGTAATAATATGTCTTAAGGAAATATTTATTAAGAGCGACATACCTCTCGTGAGCGTAAGTCTTAGTAGAGAGATAGCTAGACTAAGTACTTACTGCACAAAAACATTAAGACAAAGTACTTAAGAAGAGCAAGGTTTAAATCTATAAGTATGCATGCAGATATAAAGATTTAAACGCGAAGTTTAAATTGAGCGTATATCGAAGGAAGCAATTTAAACTTTGAAAGAAACTTGAGACATCCTGTGATTAAACAAGTCGCTTAAACAGCCAGGTTTGGTAAAACAAAGATGGTTTAACAACGTAAATATGTAACAAAATACCAACGTAATCAAAATAGGATGGCCGAAGGCGCTCGCTCTAAGTAGTCTCCAACCCGTATTCGGATTCCTGGCTATTCGACGTTTCTGAGTCGGTTCTGCTCTCAATCGTGGCTTGATTCAAGAAGGAGTAGGCTCTCCTCCCCCGATGGCACCAACCCTACGCCTGCTCAGCCAGCAGTTCTTTCGATGGGCGGATTGGTGAAATCGCCAACCTCTCGCCGCTAAGAATTGCGCCGAGCCATGGCGGTTTTGAGCTCATCAAAAGACCACGAATGCCGATTTGTCGGAGAGGCAAAGATCCTCGATCAGAAAGCGCTTTGTTGATCTTGAACTAGGAACCCGTGAAGTAAGGCCCGAGCGTTGTCGCTCACTAGTTGATCAACAATCTTCCCTATATCAAAGATAAGTGGCATGAGTAGCATTGAGGCCGTAGCTGAGCACATCAATCAGCTGCCATGTAAGAAACTGCCCTGGTTGAGCCGAGCTAGTGGGTCGTTGTTCACTCCTGGTAAGCCCGCATCGGCAGATCGCCAGCACTGAGGGTAGAAGGGTTAAGGCTGACGTAAATATGGCCGTCAAGGCTGAGGAGCAGGTTTGGAGAAGAGGAAGAGATGAAGGTGGTTTGAGGAGAAGAGGGTTTGAATCAACCTCAATGTCGCGAGCTGCCCGGCCGATGCAGGTGAGAAGCGTAAGAAGAAGAGGATACTTCTAAGAGGGAAGAAGGAAGGATAGTCGGGTAGAAGAATGAAGTTAGGAGAGGAACGAGAAGGATAGAGAAGGTCCGATATGGAGGAGAAGTCAAAGAGAAAGGAGTGAGTGGCGTAGAGATAAGTGGAAAAAGAATTTGGTATAGATCGAAGAGATGGAGACGGGGGTAAGATATCGAGAGATAGGGGAAAGATTTCTGCGCAGAAGGCGGCTTGATACGTAAGAGTATATGTGAGGGGCAAGAGAAGAGAAATGGTCGCATAGAAAAGGAAGGGGAGTAGGAGGCACGTGACAGTTTGAAACAACAGTATAATGGCTAAGAGGTCCGGGAAGAATGGTGGAGATGGGTTCAGTGAATGGGGTGGAGAAGGGATAGAGTCTTGAGGTGGAGAGGGTGATAGAGCCACGCACTTCTACGGTCCGCTGCTTTGGCTTGGGAGCAGGGAAGAATGCTCCTCCTCAACAACAAAGAAGGTCAAGAGGAATCCAGCGGGGCGGCAAGAAGTTCTCCCCAACAGCCAGCCAGGGGTCGTTGAAGAAGTGAGTGGAGGGGAGGAAGAAGATATTGAGAGGAAGGTGGGATGAAATGGAATGATCGAAAGGCGACTTACGCCATGAGACTTTAAAGATCGATCTAGTCTCTTCAGCAATTCGTCGAGCAGGATCAACAGTAGCGCACTTTTTCTTGCGCCTTCCAGCGTAAGGTCCAAACAGATTGGCAAGCAGTTGTCCGAAGAAGAAGTTTTTCTCTTCTGGGAACCCGCTTCCTCGCAGTAGAAGAAATCCTTTCTTCTGCTTCGTGAGTCATGAGGAAGTGAGCGCTAGCCTGGAAGAAAGAAGCCAGCCTTCCTCGATAGCTTCGCTAGTCATGAAGGAGTCCACGTAGTTTCGTGGATTGATTTTAATGATCTTGATGGAGGAGGCTTCAAGGCATGAACGATGATTAGAGGAGGAAGTCTTCACGAGCTCTTTTCATCATGTGAGCCAGGAGTGCTGATAATGAAAGTGCCGTGAATCGATGGATAGCTTGATTTTCTTCATCTCAAAAGTGAAGAGGCGATGGAACCGAGTGTTGGCTCGAATGAGACGCTTAAGAAGACGAACAAAGGCCGCCGCCGAGAAGACTGACAACAACGACAAAGATCACAAAGCATGTCAAATAAAATTTGTGCCCGCTGAGTCTTTTGTTCAAGATGATGCCAGGTGTATTCCAAATTGCTTCGATGTCATGACGCCATGGGTGCCATTCTTGAAGATCATACTTTGTCAAACAGATGGTCAGAAAGTAGGCATCATCTTCTCAAA
>CM028379.1:150784625-150947777 GCA_013146195.2 Codonopsis lanceolata | reverse complement strand
TTTGGAATGCATCACGTGATTTGTGATTGAGATTGCCGAGGTGTTATCACACATGATTGGGCACCGCTACTTTGATGTTGTAATCTACCAACCGTTGTTTGATCCGCTGTTGCCAGCCTACAGCCAAGTGGGTGAGTTGGAAAGCCCATGCTTGTTTTTGTTAGCCCAAGAGACAAGTCTAAATTGACAAGTTCCACCGGTGTTTTCTTAACTTGCACCAAAGATAGTGCATCCGAAAGTAGCCTACCAAGTTGAAAGAAGATTCCTCGATACCGGATACCTAAGTTGGTGGTATCCGATACATGCTTAATGATTCTTTGGTCGCAAAGTTAAGACGTAATTTCAAATAGTTACCCCAACAAAGATACACTATGTAAGGTCCGTCATGCGGTGAGGAGCAGTAGATCCGATTATCCCCATATGGGTGATATCGACTTTCTTTCCTTGTAAGTCTTTGTAAGTTTACATTTAGCACCATTGGTGTATCAAAAGTGTTTGTTGTTTCCAATCCAAACTTTTGACAAGATCTTTAGCATACTTGGATTGGCCGATGAATATTCCTTTGTTGGATTGCTGAATTTGAAGACCCAGAAGAATGTGAGTTCTCCCATCATACTCATTTGGAATTTGCCACCATGAGTGTTTCAATCGCTTGCACAGCTTCTCATTAGTAGATCCGAAGATGATATCATCGACATAGATTTGCACTAGCAGAGAGTGTCCTTTCAGTGCTTAAGAATAAAGAGAGTGGTGTCGATCTTGCCTCGCACAAATCCTTGTTCTACTAAGAATTTTGATAGAGTTTCATACTGTGCCCGAGGAGCTTGCTTAAGACCATGTAGAGCCTTTTAAGCTTGTAGACATGAGTTTTTTTCCTTTCTCCACAAAGCCTGGAGGTTGAGCAACGTAGACCGCTTCTTGAAGATCACCATTTAGAAATGCGCCTTGACATCCATTTGATACAAAGACAAAGTCCTTGTATGTAGCATAGGCTAAGAAGATTCTCGATAGCTTCCAATCTTGCTATCGGAGCAAACGCTTTCATCATAGTCGATACCTTCTTGACGATATCCTTGTGCAACGAGTCTTGCTTTGTTTCTTACTATGTTCCCATCCTCATCCTTCTTGTTTCGAACACCCATTTTGTGCCAATGACAAGATGATCGCAGGCTTGGGACTAGCTTCCATACTTGGCATCGCTCAAATTGTCAAGTTCTTCTTGCATGGCCTCCACCAACTTGGATCTTCAAGAGCTTCATCGATCTTCTTTGGCTCTTCTTCTCGAAACGAATGCAAAGACGTAACATACATTCATTTTTGAAGATCTTCTCGTCCGCACTCCAACATGAATGTCACCAATGATTTGAGAAATTGGATGGTCTTTACATGTTCTTGTGACACAGGAATGTGATGATTTGTCGCTTTCTTCATGACAAGGTTCAAGGAGGGCTAGAAGGAAGATCACCGTGTCTTGATGAGTATCTTGTTCGAATTTGGTTCATAGGTGAGTTGAGGAATAGGATTTTCGTGTTCAAACAAAGGGTTCTCGGGATTTGAGTCTTCTTGAGCGTGGTTGAAGTCTTCTCGTGACCCGCTTGATAATAAGTGATGGTCGTGAATATTTGATTGAGTTGTCGGTGATGGATTAGGTATATGAGAGGTTGATGGTTGGGAGGTACTGCCTCAACATTAACAAAGTCATCAAGAACATTTGGAGCCACGTGTGGCTCTAATAAATCAAATTCATCAAATGAAACATGAACATATTCAACTATTTTTAATGATCTTTGTTGAAAACCCCGTAAGCTTGGAGTGTAAAGCATAACCCGTAAATACACCTTCATCGGCTTTATGATCAAATTTGCCTCTGTAGTCATTACCATTGTAGACTACGAAACATTTGCAGCCGAAGATTTTAAAAAATCCAATGTTTGGGGTTTTGCCTCTCCAAAGTTCATAAGGTGTTTTACCGTGAAATTTGTTGATCAATGATCTGTTCTGAGTGAAGCAGGCTGTGTTGACTCGCCCGTAATGTTTGGGCAACTTTGCTTCAAAGAAGCATAGTTTTAGCAGCCTTCGATAAGTGTTCTGCTTTTTCCTTTCGCTACGCCATTTTGCCGTGGTGTCCTTACGAGAAGTTGTGACCAATGCCGTGATCATCACAAGATTTTGCTATTCCATTATTTGTAAACTCGCATCATTGTCCGATCGAACGCCACCGATTTCATCGAAGTTTTGCGCTTGCGCCTTCGAACAAAGCTGTAAGAAGATCGTATGTGTGATCTTTAGAAGACATCATCTCTGTCCAAGTGTATCTTGTATAGTCATCCACTACTACAAGCGTGTATCTGTGACCGCCGTAGCTAATTGTAGTGACTGGTCCGAAGAGATCCATGTGTAGAAGTTGCAGAGGTCTTGATGTTGAGAGTCCTGGTTTGCTTTTGAAGGATGTTTTTGAAAGCTTTCCCAGTTGACAAGCTTTGCAAGCACGCGATCATGATCAGCAGAGACCTTTGGCAATCCTTTAACTAGACCTTCTTTGGATAGCTTGGCCGATATTTGAAGTTCAAATGGTCGAAGTCTTTTATGCCACACCAATTTTTGTCTTGAGCAGAGTTTGCCAACAGACAATAGACTAGCTTTGTTGTGTTAAGCATTCAAATCTATCACATAAACATTCCCTTGTCTATGTCCATAAACCAAGGTTGAGCAGAGACTGGATCCTTGATATCACATCTGTTTGAAGAGAATTGACAGATAAGCCCTTTTCACGTAATCACGCACTGAGAAATACTCGTAAGATTATGTTTCAAGCCTTCTACTAGAGAGACTTTTCCAATGGAGAGATTTCTAATGATGGATCCATAGCCAATTGTTCTTCCTTTAGCATTGTCTCCGAAGATGACCGGAGGGCCTTCCGCTCGTAAATGTTAGAGAGAAGGCAGATTCTCCTGGCCATGTGTCTTGAGCAGTACCGCTATCTAGATACCATACATCTTTCTTTTCTCGAATTTGAAGCTAGCCATGAAGCACACCCGAGATGTAAAGGTAAGAAAATCATGGTCCCCTTTTATTTTTCTTATGGGTCCAAATGGTTAGCGATTTTTGGAACCCATACTTGCCTCGATTTTTGAATAGGGATCCAACAAAGCTTCATGATGGATTTCACAGACATTCATGGACCAAGTGGCCAAAACATTTGCAAAATGTACAATGATGGAAATTACGTAAATCTATTTGATCATGCCGGGTGTTGAAGGTTTTTGAACATTTTTCTTAACAACAGCCTTTTGATTTAGCAGTTTTGTTAACAAAGAAGCTTGGGGCATCTGTGTGAGGTTTCTTGAGTCTATACACAGCAGTCTTTGCTTTAGCAGAAGAGTACTTGCTGGTAGTAGATTTTGATACCTCATACATTTTGCCTTTAAGCTTGGTATCAACATTCTGTGTAGCAGTAGCACCATCTGTAGTGCTGTTGATGAATCTGATAGGTTTGAGCACTTTCAGTAGGCCCCGAAACAACAGCCTTTGCTTTCACGTAATGTCGGTGGAGGGCCGTTGAGAGTCTCCGCACCACCTTTAGCGCATTTATCTCCAGCAGATGATTGTTTTGCTTTCAAAGCTTCACTGCGTTTTTGATAATTTGAACCTTAGGTATTTATAAGGAGTAGCAAGATAACCAATTCCTTCTTTACCCTTGTTAGGTTTCTCGATATTGTGCAGAATATTACTATTCACCGTAAAATGTTCATTTTCTTGTTCGAGGTTGCACCGTAAATGTTATTAGAGAATCCTAGCCTGCATTTATCTGCTGAGGGCTTCGATCTCCAAGAATTTGATCAAAGACTGCCGTTGAGTTATTCCATGAGTTAATGGTTTTTTGCAACTCATCTTTCTCACAGATAACTCTTTGGCATGATCAATAAGGCAAGCAACCTTTTCATTGAGAAACTTGTTCTCTTCTTTTAACTTGATACTTTCCCTCGCTGACTCCATGGAGAGTTTTTAACTCTGGCCAAAGATGGATTTCTCGCCTCCCTTCTCATGACTTTTAGCTAACTTAACATAGGCCTTTCTAAATTCATTGAATTCCTCTAGCATGTCTTGAGCATCCTTGAGGATTTCTTCTTTTGAAGGCTCTTCAGGAGATTGTTCGATGTTAGCTTGAAAAGGAGAGTATTTAACTTCACTATCTGAGTCATAGGTGGGTGGTGACTCTAGAGCAACGAGGCAAATGTGTGCCTGCTCAGGTGAGTCATCACTATCATCCTCATCGAACCAGTTTCAAACCAAGTGGATACATGGTTTTCTTCTAAGTCCTCACCAAGAGACCTCTATGTTTAGAAAATGATTTAGAAGGTCTCCTTTTATAGGCTTCATATTTTGGCTTGGGACATTTAGAAGCAAAGTGACCAAGCTTCTCGCAATTGTAGCAAACCAACTCATTGTTGTGAGTTTTCGCAGACTTTCTGAAAGTCTGCAGGTTTGCTTCCTTCTTTTTGTTAAATTTTGAGAACTTTTGAAATTTCTTAACGAACATAGCAAATTGTTCGTCAGAAAGGATTTCATTCTCATTTGAAGAAGTAGATGGTTTATTTTCTTGGGCAGGAATTTCCTGAGAAATGGCAGAAAAGGAAGGAAGTTTAAAATGTTTGTCCTGTTCTTGAGCTTGAAGTAATTCTTGCTCATAGACTGTTAGACTCGCATACAAACTTCTGAGGTGCATGGAGTTCAAGTCTTTGGACTCTTTTATTGCAGTGGTTTTCACATGCCACAAACTTCCTAGAGAAGCTAAAAATCTCATATTTACTTCTTTAACACTATATTCCTTTCCTAAAGAATAACAACTGTTTACTACCTCACAAAATCTGTCGTAGGCTTGCCGTAGAGTCTCCTTAGGATCTTTTCTGAATGAATCGAATTGTTGAATGTAGTTGTATTTCCTGTTGTCTCTGGTGGGTAGATCTCCTTCAAGATATTCCACCAAGGCTTCCCACATTTCCTTGGCAGTTTTGCATCTGATGATCTGTTGATATGTGCTTGTGTCGACAGAGCTGGATATGATATGAATAGCCTTGCTGTCGAGTTCAACGAGCCTCCTTTCTTCGTCTGTCCATTCGTTCATGGATTTAGGTATCTCTGGAGGACCACTGGCTACTTCGGCAAGTAGGTTGGGTTTCATTGGAATATAAGGACCTGTTAGAACACATTGCCACAACCGATTGTCAATAGAGTTCATATATCTCATAACTTTATCTTTCCATACTTCGAAGTGACCCTCGTCCAATATTGGGACGTGGCTGGTATTCGAGGTAGGCAGCATATAGTGAGCCATAGGATCTATTCTCAAGAGGTTAAGCTTGGAAAAATGAATTTTCAAAGAATCAAGCTCTGATACCAATTGTTGGTCCCAAAATAGGCTCAATCTAGGCTAGAAGGGGGTTGAATAGCCTAGTTATGTTTTTTAAAAACTTTTCGTAAACACTTCTTAATGATTTCTTGGAAGGTTTGAATAGAAGTGTTAAGGCAGCGGAAACAAAGCAGAATCTGAACTATCAAGAATGCTGTGAAGGTAGTACAGATTCTGAAGCAGTTAAGCACAAGCAGTTAATGAGAAAGATAAGAACAGTTCAAACAGCACACAGGAATTTGAAGTGGTTCGTACTGTGAATAGTACTACATCCACTACCAAAGTGGTTAGCTTTGGATTTTAAAAGTGCACTTGTTTATCCACTAGGTTTATGAGTAAGATCTCTAATGGATCGTGTACAAAATAAGTTTTTAACCAAGTGTATAAAGGTGAGAGAGACAATCAATGATTAATTGTTCTCTTCACGTGCAGAATTAAAGAACAGTTTAAAGACAAACTAAATGAAGCTGAAAACGAATTTAAGATGGCAGATCTGCAGCTTCAGAGAGTTTGGTGAAGTGTTAGTCCTTGTCCTTTGATCTCTTGAATGCTTGAGTGTTGAAGATGAAGCTTGAGAGTTTAATGCGCAAGAGTTGTTCTTCAGATCTTCAAGACTTTGAATAAATACCAGGAAGAGATCTTTGGACCGTTGGACTGAGACAGAGTGAACTGTGTCCAACGTTCTTTTGCATTGAATGCAATTCGGCGCTTTGGGAGATGTAACAGCCACAGTCATCAGAGATGCAGTGTGTGCAGAGAAGACATTCCCAAATAGAGTAAGGTTTCGATCAAGCGCTTCGAAAGTCTTCTTAGCCAAAAAGGGTAATGTCTTGATCTTGTGTTTCAGAAACACCGACGCTTGTCAAGATGTAGAGTTGACTTCTTGAAAGTGAAATCTGATGAAAACATAATGACTAGATATTTTCAAAAAATATCTAGGTAGGTGTACACGTGTCATAATCTCGTGATTTGGCTGTCTTGATTTTTGCCTCTTTGAGCAGACTTCAAAGTCTGCTGTTCTTCCAAGGCTGCTGAAGAAGCTTGCAAAACCGCGCCTAAAACTAACACTTAAACAGTTCTAAACACATTGATTCTAAGACAGTTGCCACACTAATCGGTACGCAGACCTTTTAGCCACTGTTCAATAGAATCAGAGGATGACTCAACCAAATCTAGAATTAGGAATCAACACGTGTGTACACCGATCACAAAGGATGTTGCCCCAGTCATCCTTCGAAGAAAGATATCTGACGTGATTTCAAGTTAAGGGAGGAAGTTCCTTTCTTTCCTCGCCTGAATCCAGTACATCGGCACCTTTCCCTTCCGAGATCTTGAGGAAGAAGCCATCTATTAAGAAAAACAAACAATTTGGCGAAAGAAAATCGAGAAAAGATGGAGAAATGACGAAGAAAGCTCGTCGGCAGCAACAATGGCAGAGAAAAAGAGCGAAGGAAGGAAAAGAAGATGAAGAAGCTGCTGCTTCTGCTCCTCCCCGTAAGTTATGAAGAAGAAATGGGGAAGTTTCACTTTCCCCCTCCAAAGATCAAAGTTCAGCACTTAAGTCCTCAAGTTTTCCAAATTGCAAAATGGCCCTGAAAGTTTAACGGAAAGTTAACAAAGTTAGCTTTGTTAACAAAAATTGACGGCTATTTATCAAAAATCAAAAGAAAGCTCACATCCCCAACGGGTTAGCCACAAGAAAGCAGAAAAGCAATAGCGGCAAAAGAAAAAGCAACGGCAAAAGAAAAATCAGCAGCAAGCAAGCAAAAGAAAAAATGCAAAAAAAAAAAAAAAAAAAAAAAAAAAGGCGGCAAAAAGAGAAAATGCAAAGAAAAAAAAGTACAACAAAAGAAAAAAAAATACAACAAAGAAAAGAAAAATCAGCAGCAAGAAAGCAAAAGAAAGAAAAACAGTGCAAGAAAACAACAAGCAGCAAAGCGAAAGAAGAACAGAACAAAAAGCAAGGAAGGTAAGCAAAAGGTAAAGTATTCATATTTTACCTGCATGTATCTCATCTGGTTGTTAGATCTTTTCCGCAAGGGGTGCATACCCCGGGTCACTTAGGGAAAAGATTGGTCCCACCAGTGCATTCGACGAAGGGTGCCTATCCCTGAGGATGCAATGCCTTATGATGTGGTCCACCTGGTTGTTGGATCTTTTCCGCAAGGGGTGCATACCCCGGGTCACTTAGGGAAAAGATTGGTCCCACCATTGCATTCGACGAAGGGTGCCTATCCCTGAGGATGCAATGTCTTATGATGTATTCCACCTGGTTGTTGGATCTTTTTCGCAAGGGGGCATACCCCAGGTCACTTAGGGAAAATATTATCGTATTCGACGAAGGGTCATACCTTGAGGATACGATGTTTGATGAAGTATAACTGTTGTTTGTTTGCATCAGGCCGAACTACGTTTGGTCTGATTCCTTTTATTAAGGGATACGTAGGCATCCTATTTCAATAGGTCCGACCATTAGAGCATTTAATTTGCATACCTGCTTAAAAACTACGATAACCGGCTATAACCGACTAAATATGTCTAGGATATGTGAGATTTGACATGCATTATAAAATGTTGCATTAAAACTCCTACCTGTTGCATTACTCCCCATTATAATTTCCATGAAATTTGGGAGTCTATTTCTTATCAATGATGTTCGTTTACTCGGTAAGCCTCAGGTTACCCATAAACTCCCTCGTTGAGGGGGCTATGTAGACACCCCAATTTCGTACCCCTGGTATATGACATGACATGAAATATCAAGACCTGTTAAAACTTAATAAATATCAAGTTACAGGGTTTAAAATTGCAAAAGGAAAAGCAGGATGCGCAAAACAATGAAATGTAGGGGCCAAAGTGTCAAAAAGGACCCCAAAAAGAGGCTCAGGCGCCACCCATATGCAAAGCAGGTGTGGCGCCCATAACCTATATGGGTGGCGCCCATTAGTGCCTTGTACACTGTAGCATTTTGCCTCCGGTACACTCTCTCAAGCGCGTAGTACAAGTCGATGAAGCACAAAAAGAAAAATCAAAATGCTAACGGAGTCCCCACTCCCACCTATAAATAGAGGTGCTCAGCTTCAGTGAATGGACACACTTCACAGACGAAAACACACAGTTCACACACCGCTTTCAGATTACGCAGTGAGCAATCGTAAGAAAGAGAGAGTTCCCCTCCTCCAAAAAGCCTCGAAGCTCTGTAAAATCTCCTCCAAACTTAAATCCAACTGGTCAAAGTGAACCTTAGCCTCCCAGTTAGGATTCCACCCTATTTCCCCGGTCCGAAAATTCAAAAAAGAGCAGTTACTCTGCACGAATCCAGAGGCCAAATCCGTCAAAAGCAAGCAGTTGATCTGCCCAATTTCCACTAGAAGCAAGCAAATAACAGCAAAAACGCAAGCAGTTGCTCCGCCCATTTCACGATGCTAGAAAGCAGCTTTCGGAAGCAGTTACTCTGCCCTAATCTCCACAACAACAAAAAGACTCCCTCTCCCGGAAGGACAGAGCGAGCACAACCTACGCTCTTAAAGGTAAGACTTTAAGAGGTTTTATAAAAAGTGTTATTTTCAGCCGGCCCGATGTAAAAAATATAAGCAGTTATGCTGCCCGAATTTCTATAAAAAAATTAACACTAAAAGAGTCATTATCATGTCCAAATATTTATAAATGTATTTGTAATTACTGGAAGGAAGAGGCTGCAAGTCTGTAATAATGTATATACAAATATATATTTTAAATGATTTATTTCATCTGCTAAATAAATATAACAAAAGCATATTTTAGCCAAAAACTACTTTTGAGACCGAAATAGCGAGTTGGGTGTCTAACACCTTCCCACCTCGTAACTTAGCTTCCGAACCTTTTTTTTTACAAACTCTAGTTATTTTTTGTTTTTTCTTTATTTCTCCTTAAAATAAAGATGACAACTCTGTTACAATATTTTGGATCACAGTGAGGCTCGCAACATTCTTTTACATAATAAACAAATTAATTATAATTTATTGAACTTATAGTGTTTAATAATTTAAAATAAATAATATTATTAATATTTATTATATAGAAATAATATCTATTATTAGTTATTAATCAATTAAAATATTTTTAAATTAATAATATCATATTATTAATACTCCCTCTGTTTTCAAAATATTGTATACTTTGACCTGGCACACCGTTTAAAAATAATAATTGACTGTATTATAAATATTGGTGAAATGTGTGGTTTCCTTTAATGCCCTCGATTATGTGGCAGTTGGAATATGTCTGCTGAAACAATACTTATCCATGTGCATATTCCAGAACACCTTGATTTGCTTGTTCCTATTACTGTGTATTCCAACAAGTGACTAAAAGAGGTGTGTACCAGTTAGTATGACAACTTGTTGGACACTGCACAGGTATTAGACTAGGTGAGTCCGAGTCTTAGTTCTACTCTTATGTACGATGACCTCAGCAGACCAGTTACTCAGTACACCAGCACCAGCAGACTTGCTACAGGATGATAGCTTCTACGAAGATATCATACCAGTAGACTTGCTACAGGTTAATAGTTACTTCCTCAATTATGTCGACCAGTAAACTTGAATACTAGGAGATAAAATCATTAAAGGAATATCAAACAAGCAGACCTTCTATCCGTCTGGGGTTGCACGTGCAAACTACAGTGGAATTATTACAGACGTTCAGAAACGACAAAATGCTCAAGCTTCTCCAAAAAGTCAACTTATGGAAATGGCTTGACAGCTCTCAGACTTGCAAGATCTAGTTGGATTTTATTCAACAGATATTCATCTCTACAATTGGTTTTCAAGTTCAAATGTATCTACTTTATTGGAAAACCAAATGTCAGTGTATTATTAGGTCAAACTTGCTCAACAGTGACACATCCACTCAGTATGACTTTTGGACAACCTTTCTCAGAAAGATATCTTCCAGAATATCTTTATCCTACAGTCTATAAGATTTACTCTTATTCGGCGAACCATTCCAACGGATAACAAGTCATTCGAATACAGTCTCAACAGATTCATCGATCTCCATCTATAAAAGAAACATCTTCATCCTTCTTCAAGTGCGATAAAGTGATAGCATGAGAGCAAGACATAACCAGATCTTCGATCAAGATATCACAAAGATCACCGTGGAAAACCCAGACCTTTACAAAACATATTCTATGGATTGCAAGGAAGAAAAGTAAGAAGCAAGGAAGATTGATCTATAAAAGTTACAACAATAGAGAACAATGTCTTTATTAAGAAACCCCTTTCTTGATTTGAGCTCTTTGATCTTTTTCAAAGAACTCAATCTCTACAGTACCTCAGAAATCCAGTCCTTTGGTAGACATCAAGCACTCCAGATTCCATTGAAGACAAATCTCCAAAGATGTCCAAGGAAGATAAAAACTGTATGCATTACATTCATATCATTAGACGTGTATTCCATTGCAAGGGCTGTTGGTTGTGCAATTATAGGCCATCATAGGGAATCGAGTGCTCATGACTTAGTTGCTAAAATATTCTTTATTTGAGCAACCCATAAAAATGTCTTCTCATGTTGAATCTACTTGACTCCTCATGTTCCTGACTTGTTCAAGAATCTCTGAAAGTCGAGTTAAGTATGTTGTTGTTCTGAACATATTTTCGTATACAACTGCTTAAACCTTCTAAAGATAAATATATTTTGCCTCAACCTTTCAACTGCCAAAACCTCTTTTTAGCAAACAGTTTATCCACAATCTGCCAGTAGAGTTCATCACTCAGCTATGAACAAGTCTGCTGCTCAGTACTATCAGCAGACTTGCCTCATCTTCAGATTGTCTTATCACTAAAAGACATTTCACCCACATTCGTAAATAAATGGTGAGATAAATTCTAAAGTGGTAACATCGGCTATTCACTCCCCATCTAGCCTATTTGAGCACATCCATGGGACCAACAATGACCATAATTAAAGTAGATAGAAAAAGTAAGGGCAAAATGGTAGAAGTGTTTTCTTTAAAGGGAAAGTTTTGAAAGAGAAAAATTATTTAAAAACGGACGAAAAATGAAAGTTGGATGATAATTTCAACACAGGTGGAGTAATTAGTAATAATTTATGCATTTAAAAACTATTTTTTTTATTTTAAAAACACGTGGGTCCTATCAACACCAATTTGGGGTTAGAGGAATAGTGTTACCCTAATCGGTTGGAGCAGTTTGGGTGGGTTCCTCAACCTAATTGGGGATTTGGGGTTGGGTTGGAGTTTTTCTAAGGATTTGGAATCATGGATAAAATTCTGGCCAATCCTTTTTTCAAAGTTTCTAACTCCAAAAGTCTACGGTTCTTTTTTTCAACACGTGGGTCCTATCAACACCAATTTGGGTTAGTAATTAGTAATAAGTTTCTAACCCCAAAAATCTACCATTCTTTTTTACAACCGCAAAAAAAACACTTTTCGAAATATTGTTCTAAAAATGTCATCGTCTCCTTCAATAGCTTTGAAAACACACATTGGATTCGAAAATCACCATTATTGGGCAACAAAACTCATTATGTACGAAACTGTAATAGATCTGTGTTGGGTTGAAGGATTTTTCAGTAGGACGAAAGCGGAGGAGGAGGGGGAAGAAGAAGGCTTGCGACGGAGGAGATGGAAGAAGAAGGTGGAGGACATGGTCTGTTTCATTATCATTTTGTATCGCGGTGCAAAAATGGATTAATAATATTTTATATATCGCGGTTCAAAAATTAATTCATCGCGGTACAACTTGAATTATGTATATGTATCACGGTTGAAACATTAATTCATCACGGTATATAAAAGTTGGTATCGCGATACAATTAAACTATTAAACCGCGGTGTAAAAATTAATGCAAGAAAATTGATGAATCGCGGTGCTATAGGACTAGGAAATTAAACTATTGAATCGCGGTGCAAAAATTAATTTAATAAAATTGGTGAATCGCGACACAAATTGAGTCGGTTCCCTCAGGACAATTCAACCACTTTACTCCTTACTATGTGTCGAAACCGGAAAAAAAAGAATGCCATGCATCATGATGACAAAATTATGCATCACGTCACTATGAAAAATATGTATTTTTTCAGTTTCGAGAAAATATCATGGTGTAAGCCGATTGAAAACTTCCCCCAATGTTTCCTTTATACTCCCTTTGTTTTTTAAAAAATTATTATCCTTTTTAATCCGACACACAGTTTAAGAAAAACTAATTGATTGTATTATAAATATTGGTGTAATGTATAATTTTTTTTAATGCTCTTGTGTATTCGGTTATAATTAAAGTATGTAGAAAAAAAATGGTAAATTTGTAAAAATGTTTTCTTAAAAATGAAAGTTACGAAAGAAAACAATTATTTTAGAATATACAAAAAAAAAAAGAAAGGAGGACAATTATTTGAAAACGGAAAGAGTAGTTTATCCAAATTAGTTGGGCTACAATGGTTGAACCATCTGAACTCATTAGTCTTCATGAGTTGGGTTAGGTCAGTTATACGACGGATTGGGTCGAATTGATTTTGTTAAATCTCATAGACACTCATTGCCACAAGAGAAAATTGTGAGCCAGTCCTCTCTCACAAAATTTTAATTGGTTAAGTGTCTCGTTTTCTTAACTGCTAAAGTTCATTTTTATCAAATCTTTCCTAAAATACATGTAGGAGAAAAAAGAACAGCAGTGTCTTCACCTTGATTCTTTCATTGTCTTTGTGTATTTGATTCAAAAGGGATTCACTTTTTGTGTTGTAGCGTCCATGAATTTTCTTGCATATATTATGATATTTATTTGTTAATCACAAATTGGTTAGTGTTAAACTTGCAATGCTAGCATGTTAGTCAAATAGTATTTTGACTTGACTTTTCTAATAAGAACTTGGTTATATCGTGAGTTGGATTTGCGCAATAGCACGTTTGGAGTCCGATTGTGTTATTTATGTGTTTTGAATTATTTATGTGTTTTAGGTTGTGGACTTGGGTAATTGCCTTATGAAAGTCTATTTTATCTCAAGATATGTTGGGCTTAATGTGTAACGTATTTAAAGTCCATATTTGACTTTGGTTATGTTAGTTATGATTTATAATATTTAAATATAAATGACACGTTAAAGCTAGAAAATAATTATTTTCGATTAGATTGACCCGAAGTATATTGTACGTTACGTGTATCTTTTATATTGTTAAAATATATTTTTATTTTAATATTTTCTAATTAATAATGATTAATTTGTGTTTAATTGGGTCTATTTGGTGATTAAATTGGTTTGGCATCTTTGACTATTGACTATTGACCATTTTGGTTTGGTTGACTTGTGGGTATTTTGATTGGTTTTAATAAATAGGTTTTTGATAGGCTGCCACATCTTGCTTCAATTTAGTAAGTTTAGTTTGTTTATAATTTGCTGGAGGCTATAAGTAACGAAGGTAGCAAATTGTTCCTTCCAATTTATTTCTTTGTTTCGGTTTAGGACGGTGGGTGGACCAACATGCACCACCGTTTTTGGTTATTAACACAATTGAAAGAAAGAAGCTTCATTTCTTTCCTTTTTCTTCGTTCGGGCAACAGCTCGTCGTGAGTTGAGGGTTTAACTCTTGATCTCAATTCGCTACATTTAAATTACCTGTTTTTAATTTCGACTTTACATGAGTGTTCTATGTGTTAAGGGCTACAATTACACCCGAATATTTATGTTTTCATCGATATTTTTTGATAGAGGTAAGTTACTATCCCCTACCCTTTGTATGTAGGATTGACATATACATATACTGTGGGCTATCCCCACGTGATTTGTTTTGAATTTGGAGTATAAATACTATCGTTATTAATTATTAAATATTTAAACTGATATGTGTATTTAAATACTTGAGATTATTATTTGGGCCGAATTTATTATCGGTGAGATTGTATTGGGATGAATCCTGCAAATCGCAGTGATACCCGAAATTTATAAATAATAAAGAAATGACTCAACGGAGTCCATTTAGGCACAATAAAATATAACGAGTGTTGTATTGAGTTCCTACGATATTGAGGAATATTTTGGTTTAGACATTTTATATGAAATATCATATATGTGTTAATTGTGTTTAAGCAATTAAATGTTTAAGTGTTTATTTACATGCAAATAAGCATGTTTGTATGTGCGTTGAGCCCCCGTACTTGGGACTTGATAGTTGTGTTTTATTACAAGTAAACAACTACTTGTGCATCGCATTGAGTCAAATTGGCATATGTGGTTGTGTCGACAATGAGACGACAGTAGTCTTTACAAGAGTTAAATCCCGTGATCGCTACGGGTCGTTGCATGGGTCTCTCCCTTGTTATTGGTCGTGACAAGGATGTAGCCTTGTTAGAGCAATTCGCATGACAAACAGAAGGCTAGACTCTTGGGTAAAACTCGGGGTAATGAGACTCATGGTTAAGTCCCAAGGTCATTGGTTCTGGATACTATTGGGTTCAGACATGATTTCAGCATATGTACTGCAACAGCAATGCAACTACGACTCTTGGGTAAAACTCGGGGTGATGAGACTTCTGGTTAAGTCCCAAGATCGGTGTTTTCTGGATACTATTGGATTCAGACATGACTTTAGTTTTCAGTTCTGGATACTATCAGATTCAGACAGTATATTATGGGTATCGCGACAACAACAAATCTATAGTGTTCTCCTCGATTTCTGGCGCAGTTATATATGTGTATTGCTTCAGCAGCACAGCTACTGTGTTTATAGGAGGATAAGTCAAAAGCTCTCTTGCAGATTCAGCTCAGATACAAGTCAGATTGATATACTGATTTATATCCTGACTATGTGTTTATATAACGTTGAGTCAATGTGCATTATAACATGATCAACTTGAATTGTGTGCAAGTATATGAATTGCTATACTTGGTGTATCGTGTATCGTGTATTATGTATTGGTTATATGTGCATAACAGCATGTCATATAGATCACGTAGTAACTTACTGAGTTTATCACTCACCCCATTTCTTTTGTTTTCCTTAGATCCTAGCCAGGCAGAAAGTACGCGGTGAGGTCGGCGAGATTTATTAGACGTCGTCAGTCTTTGGTATGCAGCACTTCAGGAGGCTGTATTATGTTTTGTGAGAACAGAGATTTATAGGAGAGTTATGTAAACTCTTCCTTGGGTTTGTGTTTAGCATGACATTATTCATTTGTTGCTGACGTGTAACGTCATGCTTGTGTATATAATGTAATTTGTTGGTTGGATTTAGAGCCTTGTATTAGTCCGAGCAATGGCTCGTTGACTTTGTTATTTTGTTTTCCCGACCTTTTTAGAGCCGTGGTGTTTCTATTATCAAAGCAGGGATTATTGTGTTTTAATCAAGTTTTTGTTTAGCTCACTTTAGCAGGGGCTTTGCACGTGTTATATTTTAAACTAGTGTGTTTTGTTTTGTTGTTACACGCTTAACCCAAATTTCGTATAGAGATTTAGGGTCGGGTCGTGTCATGTGTTGTTATACATGTAAACTGTTTGATGAAATACTCGAATATAAATTTGTTCGTTGTTGAACACCATTTTTGAATTTGGATGTATCAATTTTGAATCACATTGCGTCATTTGTGAATCGTGATGCATCAATTTGGATTTAGGATGCAGGAAAGATGCATCAATTTAAATCATTTGTTGATTGTGTACAAGAAAGAAGAGATATAAAGGTCTTGTTCAATGTTATTTTTGCAGTGTGATGTAATATTGATATCTGACTTGGTACAACGTGATGCATAATTTGGAATATGTAATTTTAATTTGATGCATCAAGATGCATAAATTGATGTTATGCTATGCACTGAATGATATTAAATTGATAGTTTTAAATTTTAATCTTGTAAATTGGAATATGATTATTAGTTTAATATTTTTAGATTATTAGGTGATTTTTACTATTAATAAATGAGTTTAATGTTTGTTAATTAGATTATAATAAAAAAAATTAAAAATTATCATAATTATATCTTAATTCTAGGTTCTGACTAGGTGTTAGGCGTTGTGTGTCGCCTAACGATATTTAGAACATTGGTCTGAACTAGTCATATGGGTTGTTTGGGCTAGGAATATTGGGTAGGCTTTAGGCAGGTGATAAGGCCCGTGGGCTCCCTATTAGGTGGGTTTAGACTTTAGACACATTGGTTTTTGAAGATTTTATGGGTCGGTCCATTTTTTGAAGTTTTTAATAGCTAAAGTATTCTCTCTTTTTTTTCAATCAGAAAAAAATCACTTTTTGTATTAATTTTACACCGCGATTCAATAGTTTAAATGTCTAATCTATTTTCATCGCGGTTCAAAATTATAATAAAACAAACAATGTCCTTAGTCTTCTTCTTCTTTCTCCTCCGTTATGAGCCTTCTTATTACTCCTTATTTGTCTTCGTCCATATTGTGAAAATCCTCAAACCTAACACATTTTTATTAAAATTTTTGTAGTTAATGATTCAGAAAACTCGTTTACTAGCATTGCCCCCGAACCCTCATGATGGGGCGTTGTCCAACAATGATGATTTTCGAATTTAAAGTGTAACTGTTGAAGAAGACGATGACATTTTTTAAACAATATTTTGAAAAGTGATCTTTTCCGGTTAAAAATAAAAACGTGGGACTGGAGAGGTTAGAAATTTAAAAAAGTGGACCGCTCTTGGTTTTTTCCTTTAGTTTTAATTTAATATTATTACCCCATTCTTTGTGTCATTCGAAACACTTTAATAATTAAAACAAAAGATAAGAGAATGATAGAAAAAATAATAATGATATCAATAAGTACAAAAGTGAAAAAATCCCGAAAAAAAAAACTAAATATAAGCATAACGTTTTTTAAAAATATCCCCCAAGAAATGAAATGCGGAACAAGATGAGAGAGTATTTTAATTGAAAGAAAAAAAGATATTATTTTAATAAAAACATATGAAACGAATAAACGAGGAAAATTCAAATTGAGCTAAAAAGTATACGACTTACGAGTAGGGGTGGCAAAATGGTGTTATGGATCAATGGATAATAGGCCATTATCCATGATTATCCATGGATAATGGCCTATTATCCATTGATCCATAACACCCATTTTGTCACCCCTACTTACGAGTACAAGAAAGGGTAAGGAATCTATTTTTGGATAATGAGTTAAGTTTACAAATTTAGAAATAGATGAAATCAGCAAGCAGCTAACATTTGGTAACGATCGAATGAATTAAAATATAGGAGACGTCGAAGCCTACAAAGCCAAAATTAGTTGGGCTTGGATGACAATGAAAAACCTCCCCTCCCAAATTAGAACCAAACACAAACAGACTCACTCGATCATCAAATTTGGTTTTATAGCAACTTGGTGGCATAACACATATTTGATTTTACTTATTGATATGTATTGATAATTTATTATTTATAATTGATGATTTATTATAATTAATGAACTTGTGATGTTTGATGTAACTTTTTAAAAGTGCTATGTTTGATTAATAATCTGAAAAAGACTGAATTAAAATATAAAGACTAAAACAATCTCGTAAATGTCATTATTATTATTACTATTAATGCTTTTATAAATTTTTCTATGACATATTATTATTATTATTAACATCTTCTTCTTATTATTATTTTTTTTTATTGTTATTATTGCTATTATTACTACTACTACTACTATTACTATTATTAATATTATTATTAATTACTATTATTTCTTATATATTACTACTCAAATATTTTTATAACTATAACATATTAACATATTTCTTAATGCTTATACTTTAAACATACTTTTTTTTTTGATTGGGTTGAAGCGATTATTCTTTGGATAATCCTAAAATGCACCAAAAGAGCTGTGAGATTAACACTTAACAAACCATTGTAATGATAGGAAAATGTTGTCGACCTCCATTTTTAAACGAAAAATCTTCTACTTTCTAAAACATTTATAAACCATAATATTTATAAGAAAAGACAAACAAACCGGCTAAATGGATATGGGTAACGTTCGTATGGACAATAGACTTATATATGCTACGAAGTGAGTGACCAATTAATAATATGGGAAAATAGACTGGCCATAAATAGGTGTGGGACACCCATTTACTTATTAATTATAACTATCAAATAAAAAATTATAAAAAAGTGTAGAAACGAATTTACATTTGTATGATGAAGGAAGACCTTATTATGTTAGAAGAAGATAGCATGGATACTCAAGTATTGCAAATAAAACTCTGGTTAGCTTGATAAAATTGTGAGCCCTAAATCACCTTCAATCTTGCAACGAAGGAATATTATCAACTATATTGACAGAAAAGAAAAGAAGGAATAGAGATGAAGAGAGATTAATCAAGAAATTTCTTATTTCTCTTCTTTCTGTGTGTGTACAGAATGCCCAACAACCGGTATAAATATCGTTACAACAGAAAGCATGGAGCTATCACATATACACTCGCTACGCTCTAACTATCACATATTTACACACGCTACCCCTGAACAGATCTAGAGCAATAGAACAGGTTCAGACATATGACACTTGAGTCCCTTAAGTCCCGTGTCTTTTCTTTCTGATTTGTTTGTGATGCTGCTTGCGGGATATGTTACCACTAACATTGTTAACATTAACATCCCCCCTCAAGTTGCAAGAGGTAAAAATATTTTTGACTTGCAACTTGGCCAGAAGATGATAGAACTGAGGAGATGCTAAGGCTTTTGTGAAGAGATCTGCAGGTTGATCTGTAGAAACTATGTATTTGGTGGAGACCAATCCCCTTTGAACCATTTCTCTGACAAGGTGACAGTCAATGTCAATATGTTTTGTTCTCTCATGGAAGACATGATTGGCTGCAATGTGAATGGCAAACTGATTGTCACAGTATAAAGAAACAGGAGTGACAGAAGAAAAATTAAAGTCTTTTAGGAGTGAGATTAGCCACTTAATTTCACAACATGTATTGGTCGTACTCCTGTACTCAGCCTCTGCAGAAGACCTGCTAATTGTTGACTGCTTCTTGCACTTCCAGGAGATGAGAGAGGTACCAAGATATATACAAAAACCTAAAAGGGATCTTCTTGTGATTGGACAGGCAGCCCAGTCAGAATCACAATAAGCTCTTAGCTGAATTTGTGCTGAACTGGAAAAGAAGATACCTTGGCCAGGACAGCCTTTAATGTATTTGACCAGTCTGAGGGCAGCATGCCAGTGAGCATCAAGAGGAGAAGCCATAAATTGGCTCAGAACTTGCACACTATAGGCTATGTCTGGTCTAGTAATGGACAAGTATATAAGCCTGCCAATGAGTCTTCTGTAAGATGCAGGATCAGCCATGGAAGAGGAAGAGATTGTAGCTAACTTGTGATCCTTTTCAATAGGAATTAGAGCAGGTTTAGCATTGATCAGACTAGTGTCTTTGATGATTTCCAGGGCATATTTTCTTTGATGAAGGCAGATCCCTGTCTTGTTCCTTGCAACTTCAAGGCCAAGGAAAGTATTTTAGATGTCCAAGGTCTTTGATGGGAAAGACAGATTTCAGATGATCTTTAATTTGAGTAATTAGTCTTTCACTAGTTCCTGTAATAAGCAAGTCATCAACATAGACAAGGATAGCCACAAATTCAGAATCAGTATTAAGATAAAAAAGAGTATAGTCATTTAAGGACTGTTTGAACCCAAATTGAATAAGTGTAGAGGACAGTTTTTCAAACCATTGCCTTGGGACTTGTTTTAAGCCATAAAGAGATTTGGATAGTTTACATACCAGAGGGGAAGATGTATGAGATGGAGCTGGAGAGTATCCTTGAGGCAAGTCCATGTACACTTCTTCGTGTAAGTCACCATGTAGGAAGGCATTAGATACATCAAGTTGGAACACATGCCATTGCTTTGATGCAACTATGGCAAGTAATACTTTTACAGAATTCATCTTGGCCACAGGAGAGAATGTTTTAAAGTAGTCATTGCCTTTAACCTGAATAAATCCCTTAGCAACAAGTCTTGCCTTAAATCTGTTTATAGTCCCATCCGAGTTATATTTTATTCTGAAAATCCACTTGCATCCTACAATTTTCTTATTTTCTGGAAGATGTTGTAGAGTCCATGTATTATTGCTTTCCAAAGCCTACAGTTCCTCAGACATAGCTTGACACCATAGGGGATTTTGAATAGCTTGTTGATAGGTTTTAGGTTCATAAATAGAGGAAATATTACAAGAGAAATTTCTGTAAGGGATAGATATATTAGCATAAGAACAATAGTTAGCAACGGGATAAGGAGTAGTGTGGCTTTTAGAAGATTGGACAAGAGTAGAGGGAAGATCAGTGTAATCCTTGAACTTGGCAGAAATAACTCTATGTCTTTGAGGTCTTTGAGGCATAGTAGGAATAGATTGAGGAGAAGAGGGATCATTGTGAACATCTTCAGGATTTTCATCAGAAGAGTCATCTTGAACAGTGGAAGAGTGATTATTGGAGTCATTTTCAGAAGTATCTTCAGAATGAGGATTGTTAATTTCAGTTTGGACTCCAGCTTCTTCTTAAAAAATAGTATTGGTAGGATTGCTAGGGAACAAATTTCCTTGAAGGGTTTCAGTGGTATGAGATTTACTAATTTTGAAAGGAAAAATATCTTGATAGAAGACAACATCTCTGCTATACAGAACCTGTGTGTTTCAAGGTTGTATACTTTGTAAGCTTTCTTATTATTGGGATACCCAATAAAGACACATCTTTGAGCTCTAGGAGAGAACTTATCTCTAGCATGAGAAGCAGTTGAAGCATAGCAGAGACAACCAAAGGTTTTAATATGATGGTAACTGGGAGGGGTTCCAAACAGGACTTCAAAGGGAGTTTTAAACTTAATTACAGAACTGGGAAGTCTGTTGATTAAGTAAGTGGCAGTAAGAAGGCAGTCACCCCAGAATTTCTTTGGAAGATTGGCTTGGAACCTAAGGGCTCTAGCAAGTTCAAGGAGATGCCTGTGTTTTCTTTCAGCTTTACCATTTTGCTGAGGGGTGTCAACACAAGTGGTTTGATGTAGGAGACCTTGAGCTAGCAGGAGTTGTCAAACTCCATCATTAAGAAATTCTGTTCCATTATCAGTTCTGAGACTTTTAATATTGGTGTTAAATTGATTTCTTACCATATTGAGGAAATATTCCAAATTTTGACAGATTTGAGATTTGGCTTTTAAGAGAAAGGTCCAGGTAACCCTAGAGAAGTCATCAACTATGGTAAGAAAGGAGGTGTAGCCATCATAAGTTCTTTTCCTTTAAGGACCACATACATCACAATGTATGAGTCCAAAAGGTTTAGTGCTATGAAAGTCACTTAAAGGAAAAGGTTGTCTAGTTTGTCTAGCTAAATGACATATTTCACAGTGCATACTAGGCATGGAATTTAAATGTAAATCAAGAGATGTTATATGTTTCATGGATTGTAAAGGAACATGTCCAAGTCTAGTGTGCCAAAGATACACTTTATTGATAGGTTCAGTGAAAGCAAAAGTATTATTGAAATTGCACAGATTAACATTGAAGGAATTCTTGTACATAGAGGTAGTCTGTTTAAGATAGTGTATTTATGATAGAATGAGTTTGTAAAGACCTCCTTCATATCTACCAATCTCCTTCCTTTTCTGTTGAGTTTGGTCCTGAAGAAAACAGGATGTGGCAGAGAAGGTTAAACAGGCATTACTGTCATTAATAAGTTTGCTCCCAGAAATTAAGTTAAAATGAAAATCAGGAGCAAAATAGACATTTTTAAAGACAATATTTTTTGCCAATGTCACAGTTCCTTTATGTGTTATAGAGGAAGTTTTTCCATTGGGTAAGTATATCATAGTATTGACAGGTATAGGATTGGTGAGACAATCAAAACAAGTAGTAATATGATCACTAGCACATGTATCTATGATCCAATCATAAAGAGAAGGTTTCAAGCTAGTGAGAGAGATATGTTTAGAGATATTATTATAGATACCTGACATATGATCTTCAGGGGTGTCCAAGAGCACTGAAGCAGAAGTGACATTCCTATTGTTGTTGAGCATGATCATTAATTGTTG
Source organism: Codonopsis lanceolata (assembly GCA_013146195.2). Lineage (NCBI taxonomy): Eukaryota > Viridiplantae > Streptophyta > Magnoliopsida > Asterales > Campanulaceae > Codonopsis > Codonopsis lanceolata. The sequence goes on along the minus strand of CM028379.1, from coordinate 150,925,331 downwards.
AAGCTGTCCAGGTGTGAAGTGATTAGTGACTTCAGTAGTTTCAGTCTTCTCCTTGATAGGTTGTTGAGTGACAGCAGTGTTGATTCCTAGATTGATCTTAAGTTTTCCTTTATTTCTTGGCATTCTTGACAGATCAGGCTTGGTACCAAACCATTGATGCCATTCAGGGTAGCCATGGAGAAATAAACATTTGTCTTTGGTGTGGGTGTCACCATGACAATAATCACAGAAAAACTTTCCCTTAGAAGTGGAATTTTGAGATCCCCCTATGGTTTTACCTTTGTTAAATCTGTTGGTATTGATTTTTCCCATGAGTGCAGAGGAGGTGCTTTCTAGATTTATACATGTACATTGTTGTCTTTGACCCTCTTCTTGAATCAACATGGAAACAGCTTTAGCAACTGAGGAAGATGATGCATTCTAAGGATCTGTCCCCTCACATCTGCATAGTTCTCTAAGAGCCCCATTAAAAATTGAGTCAACTTAGTGACATGGTCATAGTCTTCTTGAACAACATTGGCTCCACATGTGCAGTTGCAGATGCATTTAGGTTTATGGAGAAGATTTGTGAGTTCATCCCACAATCCCCTAAACTTGGTAAAGTAGGCATTGATATTAAGGTTTCCTTGGGTGCACAGCATAATATTCTTTTGAATTTGAAATATTTTGGGGGCATCACTTAAGGAGAATCTTGTAATAATGTCATCCCAGATCTCACTAGCAGTGGTAAAATAAACTATACTTTGGCGAATTTCAAAGTTGACAGAATTAAGAAGCCAAGAAACAACCTTACTATTGCATCTCTCCCAGGAACTTATATATTTGGATGGGGGAATTGGTTTCTTGTGCAGGCCATTAATCATACCAAGTTTATTTTTGGCAGATAAGGCCGTAGTGACAGCAATTTTCCATTGATTGAAGTTAGTGTTTGAGAGGGTTTCAGACATAAGGATCATTCCTGGGTGATTGATCGATGTATTTTATACGTCGATTTTATATGCTTATATGACTTAAATTATGCTATTTCACGAGGCTTTTGATTACTAATATATGTTTTCGGTGAGTTTTGTAAGTTTCAGGGTTATTTGTGAAAATATGCGAAACTCCAGGGTTTTAAGTGCAAATTTCAAGAAGGGCCAAAAAGGAAAATGAAGAAAAAGCAAAAGCAGAGAGATTCGGAGACGGTGCCTCGAACTGCGACCGCAAGGTAGGCAAGACGGTCGAAAGGCAAAGAACCAAGGAATCAAACGGACATCGAGACCAGTACCCAACACCTTGCGACCGCAAGGTGGTCAGAATGTGACTTATTCGGATTTTCACACAGTCATTCGATGGAATTACAACTCCCGAGTATATATAGAAGTCAGATGCCGAGCCAAAAGGGAGGAGGACGGCTGGAAGCTCTCTTTAGGTAGATTTTAGGTAGTTTTTAGATTGTATAACATAGTTAGATTTTGTAATTTCAACATTGAAGATCAAATCATGTATCCGATCATCTCCATGTGATGTTCATTGTCTATGATGAACTAAATCATCCATAATCTAGGACGTGGGAGGTAACTTGTATCAAATTTATGCTTTGATTCTTATATATGTTTATTCAATGCTTGTTGATTGTGTTGTCTATCAATCCCTATATTATTTTGCTTTGAAAAAATGAATGTAATCGCAAATAGTAAAGGCTTAGAGGTGCGGATAACTGCATGACCAAGTGCATATGTCGTACACTGGCTCACCAACACAATAAATTGGACTTATCGATGCACGAGAGTGATAAGTTAGGACCATGTTCTTACATGATCTAGGTGACAGATAGATCATAAATCTAGGTGACAGCTAGATTGATAGTTCCTGTGCTTAGGATATAGAATGGATGAATTTTGCGGGGATGGAGGCTGAACCAATTGTTCAACAGACTATATCTATCTTTAGTGAACGAACCCAAGACATTGAATGACATTATAATGAATTAAACATAAAGGAGATACAAGTGAAACCCAGAATCCTAGATTGCCACCCACCATAAGATCTTCATATCTGTTATTACTGTCTAATTAGTTAAACATCTATAAATAGTAGTTTAGAGTAGAAATAAATATAAAAACCCCCTTTAGATTAATAAATTGCTATCAATAAATTGCACTGTTTGTGATCACTTGTCTCTGTGGGTTCGACCCTTGCTTCCAATACTATTCTATAATAGTCTTGTCCACTTGCAAGGAAAAAGATTAAATAAAACATCGATCAGTGATCATTAGGATGAAGGTAGAGATGGTGACTGGAAGTTAAATGGAAGGAGGATTCAGGAAGATCATAAGCATCAACAAAATCATTGTTGATGGTAGTGTTGCCTTTAATAGGATCAACCGGGGCATTATCCGTGGTAGTATTTTTATCCTTAAGATCTTCAGATGTGATATCAGACATCATGAAGAAACGAAAGAAAAAACAACCAAAAGAAAGGGAGAAGAAAGAATGAGAATCACAAGTAAAGAGAAGGAAGATGACTGGGAGAATGAATGATTACCAATCCAGTGTTCACCCACATATTTCCTTTGAGAATCGATGTTGACATGGCTCTGATACCATGATAAAATTGTGAGCCCTAAATCACCTTCAATCTTGTAACGAAGGAATATTATCAACTATATTGACAGAAAAGAAAAAGAAAAGAAGGAATAGAGATAAAGAGAGATTAATCAAGAAATTTCTTATTTCTCTTCTTTCTGTGTGTGTACAGAATGCCCAACAACCGGTATAAATACTGTTACAACAGAAAGCATAGAGCTATCACATATACACTCGCTACTCTCTAACTATCACATATTTACACATGCTACCCCTGAACAGATCTAGAGCAATAGAACAAGTTCAGACATATGACACTTGAGTCCCTTAAGTCCCGTGTCTTTTCTTTCTGATTTGTTTGTGATGCTGCTTACGGGATATGTTACCACTAACATTGTTAACATTAACATAGCTCAATCCCATCTTTTAACAATCTTCAAAGGGAAGCGATTTAACATTGATGTGTGGAAGAAGACTGGAAGGAGACTAGAGGTACAAAGCTGAGCAAGCTGATCGATGTAATATGTATGAATTGCCACATATACTCATTATAATATATAGGAGCGGTGTTGACGGACAAATATACATTGAAACAAGTCGCTACCTCTAATTAATTCCTATAAAATACAATGAATTCCTTAAAATGTTTTTTTTTTTTTTGCCTTCTAAATATTAATTAGAGTATTACTTTTATCATTTCCTCTTAATTGCTATAGCTCTTTTAAATAATGAATCTCACTTGCATGTTGAGTATCGACAACTATAGGAAGTATTAGAAGACGAGTCAAAAGAACTTGAAATGAAAAGAAGGCGGGAGGGTTGGAATTGGAATAATAATTGGAAAAAAAGTTGAAGCAGATATTTGGCCGACAAAAAGAGGGCCACGTCCCTGTTATTGCTAGTAATGGCAAAGATGACCACACACACTAACTAATTATGAATTTAAAGTAGGGACATGACATGAAGACGAAGATGAAGCCGTCCCCAACCCCAATCCCAATCCCAATCCCAATCCCCCATAACATAACCAAAAGCTTTTCAAGTTGCTCATTTAAATAACTCAGCACACCGTACAAGTCGTTATATTCAATCTCTTTTTGTTATCTTTCCATCAACCCTTCTTAAAATCCTTGCTCCCCAAACTGAGGCCAGTCCTTACCCATGATATTCAAAACAAAATCATTATTTTTTTATTATTTTAGTTTTTAAGAGAGAGAGAATCTACCACTTCTTCCCTGCCAAAATAAATATCTCATTTTTTGTTAAATTTCACTTTAATTATCACATTTTTTAAAGGCAAACAAACTAAAGAATAAGAAGATAAGTATTATTTTTAAGGAATAGAAGAAGGATATCGATAGTCCCAACACCATCTCCAACAAAATTGTACCAATTTTTTTTTCACAATGTTCAGTAGTTCTATTTCAAATTTTACTTTAAGAAGAAAATTCCAAACATATTCTTTATTATTCTATTTAAAATATATGCATTATTTCAATCAATTTGTATTAATGTCTTTTAACAAAACAAATATATTATTTATTGAATTAAATACCACTCTATCCGTTTTGGGCAAAGAGTTAATTATTCTATTTTATGATGTTTCATTTAAAAAATTCACTTTCAAAATTTAAGGCATAAAAGTATCATTTTATTATTAATGGGCTTTTAAAATTGTCATTTTAGAAAAAAAATGACTTTCAAATGAGGAATTTTTGCCTAGAACAATAAGAGTATGCATTAAAATTAATTTTGTGTAGTATTTAAATCAAAAGAAAAAACTAGTATTTAAACCAACAAAATTAACAATATTAATAAAAAACTAAAATACAAAACTATTACTTAGAAAGAAAAAAAAGGAGGAGAGCGAATATAAAGCAGCAAACAACGCATTCACTAAATTTGAAGATGGTTTTAGAGTTTCCCGTGGAGGAGGGAATAGTTCATTTTTGTCTCCAAATTGAAGTGATAATCTTCCTTGGAGATGCTCTAAGAAATTTCAAACCTCTTGTTCAAAAAAATGGCGCAGGCACTCTGAACCACAAAAGAGAAACATAAACAACTTGATTTTATATGTCCGGGTCCGGGGTAAACTAAATGGATCACATTTGAATCACTATGTAAAATCATGTTAGACTAGACACAATTCCACCGACACATCAATTTTTATCAACTAAACTCTAGTAATTCAACAACTATAAGTAGTCCAAAAGAAAAATAATCTGAAGCATACATTCGCTAAAGGCAAGTCTAATAGTAAGGATCAAAACTAAATTTTGATATCTATGTAAAAGTATTAGGTTCTCTAACGATTAAAGTAAAATGTACCAAAATTATGTGTAGTACTATGGAAGATACTAAATTTGATATCTCCCTTATACCTCACTAGCATTCCAATCATTCTTTTCTCTATTGCTACATACAAATCATTAAATGAGGAATTTAGTTTTGATACAACCATGAAAATTTACATAAGTTTATAAAAAACAAAAACAAAAAAAAGGTGACAATTCATTTCACTCATATCTGACATTATATTAATTAACATTTTACTTCTATTATTAAGGTATAAAAATCAATTAATTATTTTAATTTAATATCCATTTCAACCAATCAAATAGATTGAAATAAAATATTAGTCAATTTAATGTCAAAAATTGATATTTGTGCTTACAAAATCTAGAGTGTAATTAATACTATATAATTAAAAAATCAATATGATTGTATTAAAACAAATTGTGTTTTGTAGGCGCTCATGTGTGGAAAAAAAATAAACAAATTGACAACGTATTAAAATTTTACAACATTACTTAGTTGACAAAATTCTACATATTTCATAAAGATTCTAGATAAAAAATTATGTAAGACGATCTTACGAATATTTTTTGTAAGACAGATTCTCTTTATACAATCCATCGTATATTAATAAGGTTAAACTGTGAGAGAGAGACTTCATCTTACGAATTAAGATCGATAAGACGATCTCAAAGGAAACCTAATCAACATTCTATATATAAAAAACTTGGTTTGAATAAAAAAAAAAGTAGTAAATAAACATATTAAGCATGCAAGAACAGCATCCCAAAATATCAAAAATTCAAGTCGGGGCACTCTTAAAAACCAAAAAACAAAAACAAAACAAAACCGAAACGTGGGATAGTGCCTCAATTCAGCCACTGGAAAGCAACAATCTCTGGCCTTGCCGTAGAGGATGCAAGAGTTGGGCTATTGCAAACACTGTTGTCAGAAAGTGATAACATAGTCCTCTGTAAAACACCCGATGGGGACGAAACTGTTGTCGCAGGCGGGCTAATCTGATCTCCATTTCCCGCGTTGGGAGACGCTGGATCCGAATCTATTGCAATGGAGCTGTGCCTCAAGACCTCTGCTAGCGGTCCTCCAGCTGTAGAACCAACCCAAGAAATATGGCTCAACAAGCTTGAACCTTGACCCGCTTGGATCCGACCCGTTTCTTCATCAATGGAGCTGGTGTTTCCATTTCCAACCGCCATTGCCATGGATAGAGTGAGTGAAGACGGAGACAGATTCCCATTTGACGAAACAGAGGTGTCTTTTTTGTTGTTGCTTTCATCATCGGGGTTGGGATTGTTATTTGACCAAGCATCAATGAAACCCCTTGGATTCTCCCTCTCCAACGACACAAAATCAGTGCTCATGAAATCTTGGGAACCACCAAAATCTGTGTAGGAAAACAAACTCAGCGGCTCCTCCTCATAATCTTGATGGAAAACAGAGTGATTTGTGTTGTATATTGAGCCCAAATTAGTGGGTTGATGCATCAAATGATGCCATTGTTGCTCCGAAGTGTCCATTGTCACCATCTCACCTTCCATCATCCAATCTAAACCCCTTTAAAGAATTAAAAAAAGAAACAAAATAACCGAACAGCGTCAATTTAGTACTCCTATTCATTTGTCAAAAAAACAATACTGGTAACAGACATAGTAGTATGAAAAGAATCACCAACACTTGAATGTTTAAGCCCATATCTACCTGTTGGGTTCCTTGTAAGATATGTGTTGGATATTCTTGGGGTCAAGCAATAAAGATGGCTCATTCGGTAGAATTGTAGATCCAACTACTTTGGGCGGAAAAGATTGATTGGATTGATGAAGACGTGGAGGATTAGGGTTGTGAAGGCGGCCCTTCTTGTTGGTTTGATTTTGACTATGGTCTTGATTTTGACTTTGGATTTCCACATGCTTTCTTGAACGGGGACGACCTCTGTGCATGTGACGCTCACAGTATTTCTGGTGGGGCGCCACATCTCTAGAGCACCTCCATTTCTTCCCATCAGTTCTCTTGCACCTCCCTGGCTCGGGATCTTGCTTTGTTGAATATCTCAGCTGGCTAAATATTGAACCACCTGTATTCAACACGATCAATTTCAGATCTCGACAGAAAATTAGTAAAAAAAAACCCCGCCAGAAAATAAAAAAGAGGCAAGAGGGAGAAATAATTACCGGGTGGGTGGGAAGCAGGATTTGCAGAAGTAGGTAAAAGAAGATCATAGGGCACAGGAACAGAGGCCACCATGTACTTGTAGATCATTGCCTGTCTTTCAAGCTCCTTCCACTGTGCTGCTGTAAAAGGAAACCCCAAAGTCGCCGCCATCCCTGCACCCGCACACACAGCATTAAATAGAGTAAAACCGCCCTAGGTGAAAGTAAGTTGGGTTAGGACTTAGATTGACTTGAAAAAAGAAAAGAGCTTTTGGTTTACCTGGGGATTTGAAGGCTGTTGTGAAATTAGAATTGGAGTTAGAGATGGAATTGTCAAAAGGCTGCAAAGTCCTTGTGAATACTGCACCACCACCACTACAACAAGTAACAGAAGAAGTAGCTGGTGCAGAAACATCATGGTATATAGACCTGCACCCCATGGTGGGACCACAGTCATCACCAGCCACTGCTTGTTTCGGAGGTGATGATGATGGACGGTGATGCATCATAGTAGGTTTCTTGGATAATGATTCACTACTTTGCATCTTTAGACCTAAACCAACACCATCACTGCAGTTTAGGGGTGATGATGCCTTGTCTGAAACGCCAAAATCACAGCTTATCGTACCCATTAAATAAAAACACACCCAATTTTTACTTAAAATGGAAAACTACAACAGAATACAAAGAAAAAGAAGCTCCACCTAACACCCAAAACCACATCCAACAGCTTTTCTTACTGGCTTTTCTCTCTCTCTCTCTCTCTCTTATTCTTATGGTTTGAATTACAAGGAGGGAGGAGCATTTGTACTAAAGACGGTGGGGTTTAAAAAGATATTCATGATTTTAGAGCACGTCGATAAGAAATTGATTAATTTGCATACGTGGAATCTTTAAAGAAACAATTATCAAATTATGGTACTTCTTTCTTTTTCGTTAATTTTAAAATAATTATGAAATATCTTTTTTTTTAAAATTTTCTTTTTATAAAAACATTTACTCTTACTTTTTTTATTTACTTTAATTATCTCACATACTCAGTGATATTAAAAAAATCGCACATTTCATCAATATTTATAAATGTGGTCTCATGTAAGACGATTTTACGGATCTTTATCTGTAAGATGGATCTATCGAGGTTAAATGAGGTAAAATTCATAAATTTCAATGTAACCCCTTAGTTTTTGAAAATTACAGGCCACCCCTCATATTTATATATACAGAGTGTCACTTTTTACTCAGTGTCACTTTATAATATAAAATATGTCACTTTTAGCTTTAGAAGTGTCACTTTACATTTTAATAAAAATTATAATTTGTTTTCTAAAAAAGTTACTTTTGTGACTTAAATGTGTCACTTTTAATCTTAAATGTATTACTTTTACTTTGAAAAGTATCTTATTTTCTATAAATAAAAACTATTACGTTTGACATTAAAGTGTCACTTTATATCATTAAAAGTGTCAATTTTAACATTAAATATGTTACTTTTGATCTTAGAAGTGTCATTTTGCCTTATAAATAAAAATCATCGTTATTAACCTTAAAAGTGTCACTTTTTAGCATTGAAAGTGTCACTTTTTAGTATTAAATGTGTCACTTTTGGCAATCACCGTTAGTTTTAAAGTGACACTTTTTAGTAGTAAATGTGTCACTTTTTAGTATTAACAGTGTCACTTTTTAGTATTTTAGTATTAAGAGTATCACTTTTTAATATTAAGAGTGTCATTTTGTATTTTAATGAGAATTATAATAAATTTCTCTTTAAATGGTAACTTTTAACCTTAAAATGTGTTACTTTTGTCTTTCAAATGAGTCACCTTTGACTTTAAATGTGTCATTTAGTATTTCGTCAAATTTCGTTAGGTTCCGTCAAGCATCCCAAGGTAAATCAGACTAACGGAGCTGACAGAGGATTAAACTAAAAGACGTGAAAAACATAAGAATTTCGACGACAAGCCTTGAAATTACAGGAACACCAGAGTAAAATGAGAAACTCATTATTAATGAGCAATAAAATTTAATCTCGTGGCTTAAAGGACTCTAAGCCCAAAGCTCTACTAAAATATTAACCATCAACTATGGGTCATCTTAACTGAATCGTTTTTATGACTTTTAGTAATATCTTGTTTATTTATTATGATCCGCGAATTTCTAAATGGAGCTTTGTCTTACGGATTTAGGATCCGTAAGATCATCCTACACAAATTTTTTGTTATATTTATAATACAATCAATTATTTTTTCTTATATATTATGCCGAGTAAAAAAAACAATATTTTAAAAACGGAGGGAGTATTACATAGTGACTTTTTTTTTTTTTTTTTTAAGGTTGGAGGGGACATAGACCTTATCCCAACCCCGATTTTTTTTAATGCCTTGAAAGGCTACAAATAGATATATGATGCCTTTGGTGTGGCTAGAACAAATGGTGCCTCTGGTGAGGCTTTGAACACCCGACCTCAGTATTACTTAGTGACTTCAAGGTATTTATGGCAGTAAAAGAGTCCAGTCCGCTTGATTTATTAAATTCTTAATATAATCGCAAATACATCAAAAATTTAAGTAAGACAGTCTTACATGTATTTTATGTAAGACATATCCTCTTTATCTAACCCACAGTGTGTCGGTAAGTTGAGTAGGGCACCGTTTTATAAATTAAGATTCGTAAAATGGTATCACATGAGACCTATCACACAAATAAAAGCTTCTAATTAAATTGAGCCCAAATACCTTTATATTTTGAATAGAAACATTTATTTAGCCAAACCTATTAAGCTAACGAGTTTTAGATTTTGTTTTACACTTGGTTTCATAATTTACATAACCGAATCTCGAACAATTTTATGGTAAATAGAACACAAGTGAAAGTGTTATGCATCTCTTCTTCTAAAGGAACGATGATGCTCCAAAATTACTAAGTGCTTGTTTATTATAGTTTTTATTATTAAGGGATTAATTTGTAATTTACATATTAAGTGCTCGTAAATAGAATAATTTTATTAGTGAGAGATTTATTTGTAACTCGCATACTTACAAATATTTATGAATAATGAGTAATTTTGAACTGTTTATAATAGAGATAAATAGATGTGTTTTACAATGTAGTCCTAAATAATAAGAGGAACGTATATTTTGATAATTAAGTGTAGTGTAGTATAAAAAGAGATAAGGGGATTTGGAATTTAGTAAAAAGAAAAAGGAGGGATGCATTTGCTTTGCTTCCATGCCTCCAACATTCGCACCGTTGGGTAGACAGACATATCAAACGTAAAAGCAAAATTTCTCTCACTCATAATTGCAATATCTATCGTTTTCTGTATGTAAACTGTAAAGTAAAGGCTGACTTGCTCCCGTACGGGTACGTGTCTCCTATGGCCCCTTCCTTATTCTTTTTCAACATTATTATTTTAGGGCCAAGATAATACTCCTACCTAATTCTAATTCTTAATACACTGGGTTTCGGCTTCGGCCCAACACCCATTTAATTTCTTCAATAACTACTATACCATCCTCGCAGTCGCAGTTTTCCCACGTCGCTCTCCATTGTTTTCTAGTGCATTGTGCAACCCACAAAACAAACAACCATTATTAAGTCTTTTTTTTGTCGAATAATAAATCCATTAGTTATTGTAATTTTAATTAATTCACATTAATGATATAATTATAAATTACGAATCAATAGCTAACTTCAATAATTAACTATTCCCTCCATTCCGGACAAAGAGTCCACCATTTCTTTCTTTTTTTTTTTTCCTCCTAAGGGGGACAAAGAGTCCACCATTTCATTTTAGGATATATTTCACTTAAAGAATCTATTCTGAAAAATTAAGTAATAAAAATATTATTACTAATAAACTACTAAAAATATTATTTTTTTAAAAAAATTGATTTTCAAACTAAGACTTTTTACTCGAAACGGAAGGAATATTAAATAACAACTAAGTGTGTAGGTGAACGAGTATGTTAGGGGTTATTAGTTTAATCATAGGTTTTGAGTTCAAATCATCAAAATATAGCTTTGTTAAGATTTAGTATGAAATTTTTTACAGCCCCTGTGGTGCTAGTCCGCTTAGGGATAAGCCTTAGGCTTTCTTGGTCTGGAAATATCTTCGACAAACCAAAAAAACTAACCACTAAATAATCATTAATTATGTTTTATTGACTTAACTTTAAAAATTGAAATTGAAATTGAAATTGGAGATGGGATAGGAATAGGGGGACAGCAGAATTGAAGCCGAATGTCATTGGTGCGAAAAACGGCGTTTTCGGCTCAGCATTTACTTTATTAGTTGTGCATTGTTTTGTAACCTCTCCATGCCCTCCCCCCTCCCGCTCCCATTTCAAGAGAGAATAATTTGGTATCAATTCGGTGACACAATGGTTGAATATGTTTTGGTAAAATTCCGGCGGATCCTTTTTTAAAAAATTATAACCTCTCTGCCTTACCTTTCTTTTTTTTTTTTAATTACAAAAGTTTATTTTTCAAATTGTTTTAAATATCATCTCCTTCAACAATTTTGGTAAACACATTATATTCGAAAATCACCATTGTTGCGCAACGAAACGAGAATTGACTTGTTTGATCAGGTTCTTTATAATTTTATATCACGGTGTAAAAATATCAAATTAATGTATCGCATTGCAAACATTGATGTATTGCGATTCAAGCATTGATGTATCTCGATTCAAACATTAATGTATCGAGGTACAAAAATAAACTAGACAATTATACTGATGAATCGTGGTTCAAACATTGATGTATCGTAGTGCAAAAATAGACTAGACAATTAAACTTATGAATCGCGGTGCAAAATTAATGCAATAAATTTGATGCATCGCGGTTTCATAATCAATGCATCCAATTAAACTGATGCATGGCGGTACAAAAATTAATGCAATAAAATTGATGCATCGCGGTTCAGTAATCAATGCTCCGCGATTCATTTTCGTACCGCGTCTCACACTCATTAAGGGTAACGTAGTCTTTTCGCCCCCCAAAGTGTCCTTTTCCGGTTTGAAAACAAAGCATAGTACTTGAGCGAATAAAAACTTTGAAAATTGGACTGGCCCACAATTTTTCCAATATTTTAATGAAAAATTGTGGGCCGATCTACTTTTTGAAGTTTCTAAACACTAGAGTACCATATCTCTTTTTTTGTTCAATCGGAAAAAGTCACTTTTTTGTGGCAAAATGACTACAATACCCTTAATGAACCGTATACGCATTCCGAAAGTCATTATTTTGTACCACGGTTCATCAATTTTATTGCATTAATTTTTGCACCGCGGTTAATTGTCTAATTTAATTGCACCGCGGTTAATTGTCTAGGTAATTGTTTTCATTTAATTGTATTTTTATTTATCTGTATAATCGAGTCGCTCGTTAAAGTCTCCTTGAGTTTGTGGGTTTCTAGAAATGTGTAAATAGTGTCACCCTCCCAAAAATATTTTTGAGTTGTTTTTGTAATTTTATTACTTTTATATTTATTAGTTTTGTAGTTTACTCGTGGTCGAACAAAGTTTAAGTTTAGAGGTATTTGATAGATGTGTTTTATACGCATCTTTGGGGTACTTATCTGGCTTAGAAATAATGATTCCACAAGGCTTTTGGCTTCTAATATGTGTTTTGGAGTTTAATTGAAAGTTTCAGGGCTTTGGTTGGAATTAAAGGATATTTGAAGGTTTTAAGTGAATAATTGAAAGAAGGAAGCTAAGTGCAAAGTCAGAAGAGTCAAAGAACCAAAAGATGCAGAAGACCTTGTGGTCACATGCTTCTTAGACTTTACCACCGCAAGGTTCCCAACAACCCAAAAGAATTGCAAGACCTTGTGGTCGCATGCCTCCAGTACCTTGCGATCGCATGCCGTCGATTCTTCAGATCCAGAATTTTAGTTTTAACCTAATTCTAAACCTTGTAACCTGTAGTATATATACAAACCTTATAGCCCTAAGCCAGAGGTCCGAATTTTAGGAATACAATACAGTTTATTAGTTGTAATTCATAGTTAGTAGAGATCGTTCATATTTTCATTCATCCAATCGATTAGTTCATCGTTGATGGTGAACTAACCGCTCATATCTAAGAATTTGAGGAAACTTGTATCGAATTTTTTGTTATATATTATTTTATTATTCAATCAAGTCTTGTGGATCACAAAGTTTATCATTATCTTTTTATGTTGTTTTTTCCTTAAGACTGGTATCGCAATAGTTAAGACATAGGGGTACGCATAGTTGCATGACTAAAGCGCATATGTCGTATGCTTGTCTACCTTTGTGAGAAATTAAATATGTTAGTAATTGGGCTTGTGGCCCGATTATTTACTTCCGCCGACATGGAATATATTATATTATTAAAGGTTAATTAGTTTCCTAATTCAAAGGGATTTGGGATTGACCTAACTTAACGTACAAGAAATAGGGTTTCTTGTACAATAATATAAATAGGGCAACTAAAGGGATAAAACCCTAACATAGAAGAACACGTCTTCTAAGTGACCGCTCTCTCTCTCTCTCTTTCTCTCTCCTATATTCTATCTTACCAAATACTCCCTCTAGCCTAACCATCAAGAGGCTTGGATTTGCGGTGTGAACCAGTGATTGATATTCATGCTATGTGATATCAATCCGACGAGAGAGACTTGCGGGATTGTTGATCGTGACATACGAATATTGTAGCTCAAGCAGAAAGTCTTCCGCTTCGCTCAAAGTTCAAGTTTGCACGAGGTAACTCATGATTACTTGTTGATAACGAACTTGTATGATATATGTATATATATATATATCCTTCATTGGTATCAAAGCTCCACCCTTTATCATTCTCGTCATGTCGCACGCTTCACTTCTGGTATGAAGAGGCAGTGTTTAACGAGTTTTGATGATACGAGCAAGTTCAAGCAGTGATTCGTTCACTTCCTGACTCTTGGAGTAGTTTGAAGAGTATTCTAACTCATACGGACTCCATTCAGACTTTTGCAGATGTATCTTGCCGTGTTGAGCTTGAGGCTGAGTGTCATGAAGCGAATCGCGCGATAAGTGCTGCGACTCGTGATCTTGTTCTTGTTTCCTTTGAGGGTCCGCATAAGCCACATGGGCAACGCAAGAAACAAGTTAAAGGCAAGAAGACTCAGAATTTGGGTCCCAAAAGTGACAAGATTGCTAAACGTCGAAGAGGCAAAAAGAATATTGCTAAGCAGAAGTGCTACAACTGTGGTACCTTGGGTCATTTTGCTCGGACTTGTCCTGAGCCCAAAAAGGTATCACTTAATCCTATCTCCATGCAAAATTATGTTTGCTCTCATGTTTTATTAGCTGACTCTCTCCCTGTGTGGATTGTAGACTCAGGCTCAACCAAACATGTGACGAGGGATCGAGGAGGATTTGTAGATTATCGAAAAGTTCCTGCGGGTACAAGAAGAATTTTCATGGGAAACAATTCATCTGTTGAAGTCAAGAGAGTTGGCTCATACCAACTTCAATTGCGGAATGGACACACATTTACTCTTCATGAAGTTCTTTATGCACCTGGAATTCGACATAATCTATTATCAACAGTACAATTGCTAGGACATGGATATTCTTTTAATTATAGTGATGATCACTTGGATATTTGTTTTGGTGATGAGATTTTGGGACATGGTTTTTTGTTAGATAATTTCTTTAAATTAGATTTGTTGGATTCTCATAATTCTTCTGTTAATTCTTCTTCTTATATGGTTTATGATGATTCTAATTCTGAGTTATGACATACTAGATTTGGACATATATGAAAAGATATGATGACTAGATTGGCTAGAGAAGGCCTATTAGGGTCTCTCACTAAAGTCAACCTACCCTTATGTGAATCTTGTTTATCAGGAAAAGCTTGCCGAAAGCCTTTTGGTAAGGCAAAAAGAGCCACACATCCATTAGAGTTAGTCCATTCAACATTTGCGGACCAATGAATGTTAAGGCACGTCATGGAGCTTCCTATTTTCTCATTTTTTATCGATTACTACACACGCTATGGTTATGTTTACCTTATTTCTCACTGCGATGAAGCTCTTAAGTGTTTTGAGCAATTTCTCACAGAGGTTGAGAATCAAAAGGATAAAAGTTTAAAAACTTTTAGAACTGACCAGTGCCATGAATATTTATCTAATCAATTTAAAGAATTGTGTGAGAAAAAGGGAATACGCCGACAATTGACAATTCCTAGAACTCCGCACAAAATGGTGTTGCAAAACAAAGGAATCGAACATTGTTGGAAATGGTTAAGTCAATGATGGCACAGGCCAACCTCCCAATTTCGTTTTGGGGGGATGCGCTAATGACTGCCGCCTACATACTTAACCGAGTGCTTTCTAAGTCAGTTCCCACAACCCCTTATGAACTTTGGAAAGGCGTGAAGCCTAAATTGGGGCATCTTCATCCTTGGGGTTGTGCAGGTTATGTCCATAGCACCTCTAATAAGTTTAGAAAACTAGGCCCTAGAGGAAACAAGTGTGTTTTCATAAGGTATTCAGATACCTCAAAGGGTTATGTTATGTACGGTGGAAAACCTGGCATAGGAATGACTGAAACGAAGTCGTGAAATGTTGATTTCATTGAAAATGATTTCCCACAAATAGGTGAAGTTAGGAAAGACTTTGAAATTTTTGAGATGGAAGAAGAACATATGACATCTTTTGGCGAAGGTGGGGAATTGCCTCAACTTAATCCTACGGTACAACATAAGGTTGAGCCTATGGAAGTCGCCAATGAGAGTCAAGGTGATCTTCATCCGAGTGGGAGTACGGATCCTAGTGGGAGTCCAATACTAGAGCGAAGAAGTAAACGTGGAAATATACCTCGTCTTCGATTCGCGATCGAAGAAGAATCTTTCCTAACTACTTACAATTCTAGTGAGCCTACATCGTTCAAAGAAGCTCTTTCTTCACCTACAAACAATGAATGGATGACTGCAATAGAAGATGAAATTTCCTCTATGAAAAAGAATCAAGTTTGGGAGTTAGTTGATCTTCCACAAGGTCGCAAGACTATTGGAAACAAATGGGTTTTCAAAGTCAAGCGAAAGGCAGATGGATCAATCGACAAATATAAGGCACGTCTTGTGGCGAAAGGCTTTACCCAAAGAGAGGGTTTAGACTATGAAGAAACATTCTCCCCTGTGGTGAGATTTTCCTCTGTTCGCCTAATCCTAGCGATAGTAGCGCACATGGATCTAGAGCTTTATCATATGGATGTTAAAACTGCTTTTCTCAATAGAGAACTAGATGAAGAGATCTATATGACTCAACCAAAGGGTTTTGAAGTCAAGGGACAAGAGCGCAAAGTGTTTCAACTCAAACGTTCCATCTATGGTCTCAAACAATCATCTAGACAGTGGTATATTCGCTTTCATCAAGCGATAATCTCAATTGGATTTATGATGATTGACGAAGACCACTATGTGTATGTTAAACGATCCAAGAAAAAGATCTTGATTCTGTCATTATATGTTGATGACATCCTACTAGCTGGGAATGATATGGAGATGATAAATACCACTAAAGAGTGGTTGTCTGCACTTTTAGATATGACAGACTTGGGTGAAGCAAGCTATATGCTTGGAGTAAAAGTCATTAGGGATCGTTCGAAAATATTTCTCGGTTTGTCTTAAGAGACTTACATTAAGAAAGTCATCGAACAATTTGGCATGACTAACTCAAAACCCGCTGTCACTCCAATGGAAAAAGGATGTGTCCTTAGTACAAACCAATGCCCTAAGAATGAAGAAGAGAAGAAAAGAATGTTTACGACTCCATATGCGAATGCGGTAGGAAGCCTGATGTATGGTATGGTGTGTACTTGGCCTGACCTATGCTTTGCAGTTGGGATGTTGATTCGATTCCAAAGTAATCATGGACCTCAACACTAGATGGCAGTGAAAAGGGTTATGCATTACTTGGTGGGAACCACAAATTTATCCCTATGTTACCAAGGTGGGGATTTGAGCTTGAAAGGTTTCACTGACGCGGATTGGGCTGGAGATGTAGATGGTTATAAATCTACTTCGGGCTATGCTTTCCTCCTTAGTGGTGGAGCTATCTCTTGGAGTAGCAAGCGACAAACTAGCACCGCCTTATCTACGATGGAGTCAGAGTACATGGCTTGCTCAGCTACGGTTTAAGAAGATGTGTGGTTGAGGAGTTTTCTTCAACATCTTGATGTTACGACGCATGTGGATCGTCATGTAGTCATTGCTTGTGATAGCATGGCTGTTTTAGGTTACACAAAAGATCCCAAGTATCATGGGAAGACGAAACACATTAATATCAAGTATCATTTCACTAAAGACATGGTTGTAGAAAAGAAAGTTGTTCTAGAATATATTCCTACTAGAAGCATGTTGGCTGACCTTATGACTAAGCCTCTAGCTAGAGAGATCTTTCAGGATCATATGTTGGGTCTAGGGCTTCGTAGGATTTGACATTTATTCTGAGAACACTTTTGTTGACATTTGATTATTATTTTTCATTATCGTTTGAATAAATTGTAGTTTCATTTTATTCCTTTTATATATTAATTGGATATTTCACTATGAAATTGCGTAGTATATATATTTTGATTAAAAAAAATGTCGTGGATATTGAATTGGCCCTCTCACATGGAAAATTCACCTTGTCGCTAGGTGGACGAGCAAGTTGAGATAGTAAAAGTCTTTGGCACTTACGAAGAGGGATACGTAAATGACATTACATTTATCGCCTTGGCATACGACCAAGATGAGACCTTTTATAAAGGTCGACTTTATATCCTAAGGAAAAGTCCGAATGTGAGATCTTAAAAGACACACTAGAAAAGTGACTGCTTTTGAGTACTCAGGTTAGACGCTAGAAGGGCGGTTAGACTAAGGTTCGTATGGCGTTTGAGCATGACATGCCTACTTCGTGTGGAAGTTCCGTCATAGCATACACATCATACTGTATGTGACTATAATGCGACCTAAGAAAGTGATTGAATGATCCATGCTTCATCGCTGTGTGAGTTCTAGTGATCAAATCCAGGTCACGATTATACCCTATGTGACTTAGAACTCTATCATGAACTTGGACGTTGATGATGCTATTTTGGCATGCCGACCAACAGGCCATGCACATACAGCCCTACGGAGCATTGTTGGGAAAGCAGTTAATCAAGAGTGATTGATATGAGTGTCTAAGGAAGATAATATGATATACATCTCTATTTTTGTGTTTCAATGCCATGGCGATCATATTGAACATACAGTTCAAGAGATTGATCTTAATACACAAACATGTTGAGGTTTAAGCACCGCTCTTGAGGGATTGAGGATGCTTAAATTGATGTATATATTCGGTCTGGGGTATAGACAAGTTTTGTTTTCTAACAAGGACGTTCTATGCTGGTCAGATAGTGATTTGGTATAGCGCTCCACCCTATATCTTTCTCGTCATGTCGGACGCTTCACTTCCAGTATGAATAGGCAGTGTTTAACGGGTTTTGATGATACGATGTGATAAGAGAGATGAGTCCATCTCGCTTGAAGCGATCTAGCCGCCCCTCATTGATCAACTTCTGAATGGCCTTCTTCAACGGCCAGCATTCCTCCGTAGTGTGCCCATAATCATCGTGATAGGCACACCGCTTTGTCTGATCCCTTTCGCCTGCAGTCGTCGGATTCATGCGGGGTGGATTAGGAAGCTCATTCCTTATCTCATACATTATGTCTTCGCGCAACGTGTTGAGTGGAGTCAAATCTGATTCGCGAAGAAATTCTTTCGGGCGGTCATATCGAGACTTGCTCTTATTATAACCCCCACTTCCAGCTTGGCCATTTCCCTTGGGGTTCCCAACAGCTTCAGCACTCTCCTTCTTTTTCTCCTTTTTTGCCGTCTCCCCAGCACACCACTTCTGTGCTCGCATGAGCATTTCCGCTTGCGTCTTTGGTTCACGCATGCTCAACTCTGATCGCAAGCCCCCTTCACCTTCAAGCAAACCAGTCTCAAAGCACAAAGTTACCTCTTGCTCAGTCAGTCCTGGAACTTGCTCCAATACCTTGGTAAACCGCTCAAGGTAGCTCGCTGTTGACTCATGTGCCCCCTGTTTAACTTTTGACAAGTCGGCCCTTGTCTTCGCCAATGTACCCGTCGTTCCAAAATCTGCCAGGAACTTTGCTCGCAGATCAGCCCAATTATTAATTGAGCGCCGTGGCAATGCCCCCATCCAAGCTAAAGCTTTCCCTTGCAACGCGCCAACGAAAGCCCTAATCTTCAGAGCCTCATCTGAAGTCACCAAGCCGATTTGCGATTCAAAAGACATCAACCAGTATCTCGCCTTAGTTTTGCCTGTATACTCCTTAATATTTGGAAATATAAGCCCCTGTGCTGGTGGAGCATTCTCAATCCAAGGGGCTAACGCTATACCCAACATACCCAAGAAATTACCATCTAGAGCCTTGCCTTGCTCCCAAGCTTCCATTCGACGTTTCAATTCTTCGAAATCCTGCATATTTATGGTTGCGGGCAAACCACCCCCGGGCTGAGGCTGGACCGTAGGCATAGGAGGGGCCTGTGGGGGTCTCGTAGCCGCAGCGGCTTGAAGAGCCCCCCACCGGCCGCGCCACGAGCTCGAGGCACCCCAATGCGGCTTGTGCAGCCGATTGATGCAGGTCCCTTTTTCCTTGAGAATAATGAGAATGATGAGATCGCTTAGGAGAGGGAGTTCTGCGTCGATGAACATAAGACCCCCTTGGTGATCGCGAGCGACGACTATGAGCACGAGATCGTCGCGGCGAAGGTGAACGAAACCTGCGAGCATGTGACCTTGGCGGTGAAGGCGAACATCGACGACGACGAGATTGAGCCGAATCCTCTCCAACTCGTGGACCCAACCTTGAATGAACACTAGAGACAACCCTATGGCTAGCTAGCTTATCGCCCTTACTCGTGGTGGCTGAGAATGAACGAGCAAGGGATTCATCTGATTACCACCAGTGCGTGAAACACCGGCCGCCTGGCTCGGAGCTGACAGGGCTGGTAATGGGTCCAGCTCAATAGGCAATGGTGGCTTACCCATTGCAATCAATCGTAGGTTGGTGGTGCATCGACCAAGTAGATGGCTCGTTGACGCAAAGCCTCTCGAAATTCATGGGCTAAACCGCGCCGCTTCAGAGCCAATGAATCAACTCCACGCCTCTGATTAAGCTGATGGCGTGCATCGTGAGGCGGTGGAACATTATTCCCAACGGCGTGATTAAGGCTAGGATTCGGGTGCACCTCTTCCCGACGACTACCACTGCCACCATTAACTCCATTTTCCGCCATTGTTAAAGCTCAAAAGAGACAAATACCCAAAATGTAACAAATTTAATACCGTAAAACTATCGTTTCCCGGCAATGGAACCAACTGATGCGTCCAAGAAATTTGGATGCACTGTATAAGCTCAATCTGAACACATGGCTTTCAACGTGTCCTTTAATCCTCAAAGCTCAACTCTGCAATAAGAAGGAACAACCGTGAACTAGGCAGGGGCACTCCCTGCAAAGGCCCTCCGGCGTAAGAATCAGTACAAGATTCAGCCAATGAGAAAATAATTTAGCAGAGTTTCAGCTAGAGAATATGATTGCGCGTACCTTTTTCTTCATTTCCCTAGGTTTTTATACTTGCCGGAGGGCATAACTGCCAGCAACTGTTGGTAACTGCCCATAATGGTTAATAACTACCCATGAATGATCATGGCCTTCAATGGCAGGCACATTAATTGGCCCATTAATGATAACGGTTTAAATGGAGAGTTTCCCGAACATAACTGTCCAGAACTGTAACTTAATCTTGCCCGGACATCACTGTCCTCAACTGATGGCATCTGGGACTAGTGAGCATTGTAAGTCCCGCTCATCGGTTAAGCCCCCAACTCGCAGGCAATTCACCTGCTAAATGCATAGGCTCTGCTCGCTTGCTCGGATAAGGGCTTTGCTCGCTTGCTCAGATAAAGTCCAAATGCTTGGCACGTGACTCATGGCTCGGGCCTATTGGGCCGGGCAGTTCATCTACATTTAAATATTTATAAATTTATACATTTATATATTTATATATTTATATATTTATATACATTTCTATTTACAAACTAAAATAAACAACTACATGGACATAACCTTACCTCTTGGAGCGTCAGTGTTTGAACCAGATACGCCTAGGCTTAGGCAATCTGCGTGTGCTTCCCCTGTCCTTCCGAGAAATGAAGTCTTTGTTGTTGTTGTTGTTGTTATGTGTATAAGTGTGTGTATGTTTGCTTTGCAGAATTTCAACAGCGTAATGGTACGTAACGACAGTGTTGGATTTTAAGTGCTCGGCTTACTGTGGCAAGAAGACTGGGCAGGGCAAGACTGGGCTTAGCATGCTTGCTTGGCAGGGCTTGCGAGGGGCAAGGCAAGGCAGAGCTCCTTCTTTTCTTTTCTTCTCGGCAGCCTAACAGATGCAGATGAGAGTATTGCTTGAGGTGTGTCAAATAAGGGAGGCAGTGCTCTCCTTTTATACACTGAGATGAGGCTGGGCAACCGGAGGTCCGGAGGAAGCTGGAGATAATGACTTGTACTCTGTGCACAAACGATGTAGCATGCAGCGCGTTCAATAATCAGAGAAGGAATTGGAGAAAGCAAGAACACAAAACGGGTCGTAGCGCCCATTTCTACATGTGTCACTCCCTGTTCTGCATGTGCAACGCACATTTTTGCAATCTCTTCACAAATATTTTCATTTTCAACCCTACTTTGTCATTTTTATCCTTTTGAGCCTTTCAAGTTCTTTTCAATGTCTTGGCCCCCTGAAATGTTTAGAAAGCATTGTTTAGTCCATTTTTATTCTATAATATATAATATTTTATAGGACATTATAAATTAGGGGTTCAAATTAGGGGTGTCTACAGAGCCCTTCAACGACAGAGTTTACAAGTAAACGAACGTCGTTGATAAAAATAGACTCCCAAATTCGTATAAAGCATCGATGGGGAGAATTTTAAAAGTTGAAAACATTTTGCGATGCTTATCGTTTTTTGTGATGGAAATCTTTTTTTATTGCCGGAAATTGTTTTGTGACGTGATGGTCGGACCTACCGAAATATGGTGCCTACGTATCCTTTATAAAAAAGGAATCAGATCGTAGCTTATCTATTGATCTATATTTCTAGGAATTTAACCTAGTAAATACGATAATGAAAATATTTGTGATGGTCGGACTTACCGAAATAGGCTACCTACATATCCTTATAAAAAGGAATCAGACCCACCGTAGTTCGGATTCTAAAACATATTGTAATGGTCGGGCCTATCGAAATAGGCGTCCTACGTATCCCTAATGGGAATGAGACCAAACGTAGTTCAGATTCTAAAACATATTGTGATGGTCGGACCTACCGAAATAAGCGTCATACTTATCCCTATTAGGAATCAGACCAAACGTAGTTTAGATTCTAAAACATATTTTGATGGCCAGACCTACCGAAATAAGCATCCTACGTATCCCTAATGGGAATCAGACCAAACGTAGTTCGAATTATAAAACATATTGTGTGTGTGTGTGTTATTTTCACAACACTTTCAACTAAGAACTTTATTACTTATGCACGACTAGTGATGCACCAATGTGTTGCACGAATTGTATATGTGTATAAAATTAGATACTAAATTAAAGTTGAATAATATGAAATTAATTTTTTTTAATATTAACAAAATAAACAATAAAATTAAATATAGAAAATCCTATAAATTTGAAAAAAATAATATAAATTTTGGAATACTTTTTATATATAATAATTTTTATTTAACATGTACGACTATTGCAACTATAAATATCACATAGTAACTCTAGATAAAGCTACATAAAACTTATGAAAAGCAAAAAACATGTTTTCAAATGGAGTCTTATATTAGACAATGATTTTAAAATAATATCAATAGTCTTTAGGTTTAAAAATGTTTACCTTTGGGGAAAAAATCAATTTTTAGAATAAAAATATTAAGAATTTCAAATCAATTCAAATTCTAATATTTTTTTGATAAAAACAATAAAATTTACATTGAAACCCACAATTTCAATTCTAAAATGGAATTGAGATTCATTTTCTCTCATTTTCTACTCTAGAGTCTCAAGAAATTTAAATTCAATTATGTGTTTTTCGTATTAAAAAATAATATTAAAATATATACAAATAAATATATATAAATAAAAGTTACATTAACGTTAAAAAAATTAATAGCGCATATAATATCAGACAAAGGGCACATTGTTTGTGATATACTAACCGTTTTGTCATAAAACCTTAAAAACTACACTTTTCAAAATTGGTATTTTTAAAAAATAATTCAAGTATTATGGTTCAATTTAAAAATCAGACAGAAAGAAATAATAATTAAAATAGTATATAACCAAGGAAAATAAAATGTTGGAGATGAGTCAAGGAAAATGAACTAAAAATTCAAACGATCGATGGATAGACATCGGAAAGATTGGTTTAAACCGTGTCATGGATAACTTTTGGACCGTGACCCGCTAAACACTCATAAAACCACGTTGTTTTAGTTGATGTATATAAACGAAAAGAAAACGATTTTACCCTAGTCTCACCACACATTACAAAAAAAAAAAAATTACGCATTTTTTGCAGCGATGACGAACCTTAAGGTTACCACCTAAAGAAAGTCCAGCAATGGAAACTATGACCGCCGACTTACCGGAAACTTGTTGGTATGTTCAAATTTCCAAAAATATTTCAAAAACTATGTTTAACTTCAAAACTCATTTATTAATTTTAATTCGTGATTTAGTTCAACTAACAAACAAATTTGATCTGATTGTTGATTAATTTCATCATCAGCATTTTTTTTATAAATGAATTTTTTAACATGTATAAGTAACTTAAAAATAAGAAATTATCGGGTTTCTATTTTTTTTTTACATGTATCTAGCTGTCTCAAAAATTTGGTCTTATCTTGATTTATAGAATTTTTTTACAATAATAACTTTGGTTATGATGAAATAGAGAAAAAAATGTCAAATTTTGGTATTATTATTAATTGGTTGTTTGTGAATTAGTTTTACTTCAAAGTGTGTGTATATGATTTAGTTTCAAAATCGTTGTTTTATTACATATTTATTTTTCCTAGCCTGGATATTGATGCAAAGAAATTGACAAAAAAAAAAAAAACTTGGTTTTGTTATCTCTCATGTTTCTACTACGCATATTTTTCTTAATGTGCAAAATAAGAACGTGGAGGGCTTTTGGAATAATTTATCCAATCAACCATAATAATGACATTTTATATTTTCAATTTCCAATGTAAAAAAGGGGCTTATATATAAGTTATAAGTGTTTCTAAATTTGGAAAGTCACTTTTAGCGGGAACTTTCCAAATCTTGTTCCTCTCCTTTTATATATGTACAGATAGATACTACGGCACAACCGTGTAATACACGGTTCAATATTGATATAAATATAACATTATAAAATTTTAATGATAACCATATAACTGAATAATTATATGACAAATGACGAGTTCAATATGCATATAAAATAAATTATAGAAAATTATGTTAATAAAAACAATAATTTTTTTAACATATCTTTAAATTGATATCGAAGTGACACGTTCTTGACTAAAACAGTTTACTTTGAACAATAAAAATTAAAGTTAATCATATAAAATTATAATCAAAGCACTCGTGCGATGCACGAATCATATATTCATATCAATAAATAGTTAAAACTTTAGTGCTAATAAAATACACAAATGATTGCAACATAAAAATTATGAGTTTGATGTGTATAATTGAATATCATAATTTTGTAACATTAAAATTAAGATTATTTTGTTTGGCTCTCCTGTAGAGTTCAATTAAAAATCTAAACGTATAAGTAAATTAATATAAATAAAAAAATTAATGAAAATCAATAATCTTTAGGTTTAAAAATGTTTTACCTTTGGAGAAAAAAAAAATCAATTTATAGAATAAAAATATTAAGAATTTTAGTTCAATTCAAATTCTAATATTTTTTTTAAATATAAACAATAAATTTACATTGAAGCCCACAATTCCAATTTTAAACAATGGAATTGAGGTTCACTTTCTCTTATTCTCTACTCTGGAGTCTCAACAAATTTAAATTTACTTATGTGTTTTCCGTATTAAAAAATGATATTAAAATATATATACAAATAAATATATATAAATAAAAGTTACATTAATGTTAAAAAAAATTTATAGCACATATAATATCAGACAAAGAGCAAATTGTTTGTGATATACTAACATGTTTTGTCATAAAACATTAAAAACTACACTTTTCAAAATTGGCAATTTTTATAAAATAATTCAAGTATTATGGTTCAATTTAAAAATCAGACATAAAGAAAAAAATAATTAAAATAGTATATAACCAAGGAAAATAAAATGTAGGAGATGGGTCAAGGAAAATGAACCAAAAATTCAAAAGATCGATGGATAGACATCGAAAAATTTGATTTAAAGTGTGCTATGAATAACTTTTGGACCGCGACCCGGTAAACACTTATAAAACCACGTTGTTTTAGTTAATCTATATAAACGAAAAGAAAACACTTTTACCCTCATTTCACCACATATTGTAAAAAAAAAACGCATTTTTTGTAGCGATGGTGAACCTCAAGGTTATCACCTAAAGAAAGTCCGGCAACAGAAGCTATGACCACCGACTTACCGAAAACTTGTTGATATGTTCATGTTTCCAAAAATATTTCAAAAACTCTGTTTAACTTCAAAACTCGTTTATTAATTTTAATTCGTGATTTAGTTCAACTAAAAAACAAATTCGATCTAAATGTTGATTAATTTCATCGTCAGCACTTTTTTATATCTGAATTTTTTAACATGTATAATTAACTAAAAAATCAGATTGGGTTTCCATTTTTTTTGTATAGCTAGCTGTCTCAAAAAATTGGTTCAATCTCGATTTATAGATTTTTTTTACAATAATAACTTTGGTTATGATGAAATAGAGAAAAAATGTCAGATCTTGGTATTATTATTAATTGATTGTATGTGAATTAGTTTTACTTCAAACTGTGTGTATATGATTTAGTTTTAAAATCGTTGTTTTATGCCATATTTATTTTTCCTAGCCTGGATATTGATACAAAGAAATTGACAAAAAAAAAACTTTGTTTTGTTATTTCTCATGTTTCTACTATGCATATTTTTCTTAATATACTAAATAAGAATGTGAAGAGGTTTTAGAATCATTTATCTAATCAACCATAATAATGACATTTTATATTTTCAATTTCCAATGTAAAAAGGAGCTTATATATAAATTATAAGTATTTCTAAATTTGGAAAGTCACTTTTGGTGGGAACTTTCCAAATCTTGCTCCTCTCATTTTATATATGTACTAGATTTTGTGCCCGTACCTATGGTACGACGCCAGTCTGAGACGGCGTCTGTATGAGACGGTGTCAGTATTCAAAATAACCAATTTAAAATGAACACATCTCGGTAAACAATTAAAACAATATGATCATTCAAAAGTGGAAAAAAAATATTAAAAGTGAGTTTTGTAATTTTTTAGGGAAACAGGGGCGGTACCCTGTTATATTTTATTAATAGAAATAAAATAACAAACTTGAGGGGAACAACCAGCTTTGCCCTTATAGGAGGGAGAACGTAGGAGTCTGACATCGAAAATGAAGTACTAACAATATTGTTAAAGAAAAAAAGAAATTCATCATGTAGAAATAATATTGTATTGTTTTTTTTCTCAATAACAACAACCTAATCTTTTTTCTGAAGGCCCTCACTTCACAACAATGTCTGGTTTTGAAAAGCGAGATGCAATAACTTTGTCAAGTATTTCCACCTATACGTGAGCCAAATAAGATTTAGACAAAATAATTGTACTATATTTTATGCATATAAGAGATTAATTAAAATATAAAAAACATACCTCCTGATTTACAAAACTTGAATTCTCCTATAATATCATACAAAGAGCAAATTGTTTGTGATATACTAACATGTTCTGTCATAAAACCTTAAAAACTACACTTTTCAAAATTGGTAATTTTTACAAAATAATTAAAGTATTATGGTTCAATTTAAAAATCAAACATAAAGAAATAATAATTAAAATAGTATATAACCAAGGAAAATAAAATGTAGGAGATGGGTCAAGGAAAATGAACAAAAAATTCAAATGATCGATGGATAGACATCGGAAAATTCGGTTTAAACCGTGCTATGGATAACTTTTGGACCGCGACCCGGTAAACACTCATAAAACCATATTGTTTTAGTTGATTTATATAAACGAAAAGAAAACGCTTTTACCCTAGTTTCACCACACATTGCAAAAATATATATATATGCCTTTTTTGCAGCAATGGCGAACCTCAAGGTTACCACCTAAAGAAAGTCCAGCAACGGAAGCTATGACCACCGACTTACCGGAAACTTGTTGGTATGTTCATGTTTCCAAAAATATTTTAAAAACTATGTTTAACTTCAAAACTCGTTTATTAATTTTAATTCGTGATTTAGTTCAACTAATAAACAAATTCGATCTAAATGTTGATTAATTTCATCATCAGCACTTTTTTTATATCTGAATTTTCTAAACATGCATAAGTAATTAAAAAATCAAAAATTATTGGGTTTCCATTTTTTCTACATGTAGCTAGTTGTCTCAAAAAAATTGGTTCTATCTCGATTTATAGATTTTTTTTTACAATAATAACTTTGGTTATGATGAAATAGAGAAAAAAAATGGCAGATCTTGGTATTATTATTAATTGATTGTCTGTGAATTAGTTTTACTTCAAAGTGTGTGTATATGATTTAGTTTCAAAATCGTTGTTTTATTCCATATTTATTTTTCCTAGTCTGGATATTGATGCAAAGAAATTAACAAAAAAAAACTTGATTTTGTTATTTCTCATGTTTCTACTATGCATATTTTTCGTAATATACTAAATAAGAATGTGAAGAAGTTTTGGAATCATTTATCCAATCAATTATAATAATGACATTTTATATTTTCAATTTATAATGTAAAAGGGGCTTATATATAAATTATAAGTATTTCTAAATTTGAAAATTTACTTTTGTCGGAAATTTTCTAAATCTTACCTCTCTTCTTTTATATATGTATAGATGTACTTATATTATGTTGTACTTAGAAATTTATTATTTATGCACAACGTTCCTATACTATGTTGTACTTAGAAAGAAAGTGGAGTTGAAGTGTAATCATTCAATATCGTTGAAAATTAGAGGTATGTTCACTTCTTTAATTTGTACCAATTAGTTTTACTCATGTGTATTAAAAATATGACATATATCTTTTTCAATCAAACTATATATAAATAACATGAAGTGGAATAACAAAATTAAAAAAATAAATTAATAAGAACCGTTTATATACATACATACATACATACATACATACATATATACATAAATACATACACACACACACATATATATAGATACACACACACACACACACACACATATATATATATATATATATATATATATATATAACTAATATCACGATTATAAACTTTAACGATAAATATGTGTGGTAACTATTACTATCGCTATCACATAATAAAATAAACGTAGTCTATATTAATCAAAATTAACATTATTTTTTTATCTTTTAGTTAGTGTGTTATGAAAATTAAACACATAATTAAAACGTAAAGATAAAAATATAAGTGAATTTAATTAGGGAGAGACTACTTCCACTACAATTATTACTTATCCACTGCATATTTAATTATTGCATTACATAAATAAATGTTTGAACAAAACTATCCCTTAAATATTTGTCCATTTTAAATTGACTAATCAAGTTACTTTCCTAATTACATGTAACATTATTTTTTGTTCAAACATAAGAAAACAATATAATTATTATATTTTTAATTTTAGATTTTAATTCTAAAAAATGTGCTTATTCTCTTTTTTTCGTAATAAATATGTATGGTCAATTTTTTCTAATAACTCTTGTCTCATATTCCATTATCATAAAAATAATATAATTAATGCATTGTCTACCAAAATTTTAGAAAATATTGAATTTCTTATTATCAAAATTAAAATAATTTAACTTAGTTTAAAAACATTATTTAAAAAGATCAATTCAATAAAAATAATATGGTAGGTAATAAACTGAATATTGGTTCCAATCAACTCAAGAATTAAAACTTTGAATCAATTTTAAAGGTAGGCAAAAAAAAATTTACGATACTATGTCATATTATGATTTTATTATTGGGTCAAATTTTTAGTTTTTTACTATTACTTTATTTAAATTTCACTTTAAGTTTTTTTTCCCATGACCTTAAAACACATATTTATTCAAAGTTTGGTTGAAAATGATTTTTTTTTCTTTCTTCTTCTTTTTAGATTATTTTTACCCCATAACACCAAAGAGACATGTGATATTTATTTTTTAAAAGAAAGGAAGTACATATTGAGCTTGTAAATATGATGATCAATTTAAGCAATTTAAATTATGGGACGAGAGACATGATTATTTTAAGAAGTAGATATTCATTTACTATTTTCTTAATTTGCACCCTTAATTTATGGTGGGATAGTACAAGTTAAACATCATCTAAGAAAGGAACAAGTGCATGATAGAAACTAGGGATAAGTATACGATTAGTCCTTGAACTTTAGTCGAATTTATCATTAGTCTCTCAATTTTAAAAAGTTTCATCATTGATCAAAATAAGTCTTTTTTGCTCATCGGAGGTTTCTAGCCCTAACGATGTTTGTGTATTTCTGTTAAGTGAGCATGTGCCACTTACATACACAAAATAAGGAGGTCACGTATAACATCACCGACACCATCTAGGGAAATGGCCCCCTTATTTTGATGATTTTATACATGGCCCCCTTATTTTGTGCATGTAAGTGACACATGTTCACTTAACGAAAATACACAAACGGCGTTAGGGCTAGGGACCTCCGATAAGCAAAAAAGGCCTACTTTGGTCAATTGTAAAATTTTTTGAAGTTGGGGAACTGATGATGAGTTCGGACAAAATTCAGGAACTAATGATATACTTATCCCTAGAAACTATGTAAGCACAAGGAATCAAATATACATATTTTTGTCTTATAATGACTCCATATAACCTTTATCGACAAAGATAAACGTTCATTTTAGTAGATTCGTTAATTTAAGAGTTTAACATTCAAAAGTAAGAATATAAATAAAAAAAAAAGGAGATAGAACGTGGGATAAGCAGAAATCCACTAGCACCAAACAGAGAATATCGAAAATTCATGGACATGGAGGAGGAGGAGGAGGTGTCTCCAAGGAAGGAACATGGGATAAGTAAGAAGTATGGGCCGGACTGTGATTTCCAAGCTACCACCACCAAGGAAACACAACACTTTTCTACTTACTTGGAAAATTATAATTACTCATAAACCAATGAATATTACCCACTGGCCACATCTTAATTCTGCCCACTCTCAAATAATTTACATTAGAAAAATTTCCAATAACTAAAGGATATAAAGAAATATTAATTTTCTTTGAATTTGACATATTATAAAAATACTTATACACAACAACACAACACAAGTGGAAGTCTCGAAAGTAAAGATTAAATATTATTAAAATTATAAACATAATTTTCCAAAAGTTAACTAAAACATCACAAAATACAATGGTGGACTTTTTGTTTAAAACGTAAAAATTATCTATTTTCACCATTCATTTAAGTCCATCTTTCCTTTTTAAGAATTTTTTTAATGTTCACTTTCTAATCTTTCGTTTATTAATAATTTACTTTATTGTTTTTTTATTCATCTGATTCTCGCTTTAATTGATGACACTATTTTCACTTAGCTATCCTTGGAAAATCTATTTTATTGAAAAATTCAAAATAAAGTAATTTATTTATTTTAAATCTAAAAAATGACAATATTTTAAGAACCGTGAGAATACTTTTGCTTTTGAGTTGGACATGTTGTCTTAGAAATTGGCTACCAGCGTCTATGAGCCATGAAGGATTCGGAACGGCTGTGGGGCCACTCCCAGTGATAGATGCAGTCACGTCAATTAAATTTCAATCTCAAAATAATATAGTATTCCCTCCGTTCCTTAATAATCGTCTTGTTTGATCCGGCGCACAGTTTAAGAAAAAATAATTGACTTGATTATTTATATTGGTTTAATGTGTAGTTTTTTTAAAGTCCATGTATATGTGGCCCATAATTAAAGTAGAGTGAAAAAGTAAGGATAAAGTGGTAAAAATGATGTTCTAAAAAAGTAAGTTTAAACTGGACAATTATTTTGGGATGGACTAAAAAGGAAAGGAAGACGATAATTTAGAGACGGAGAGAGTACTACCTCCATCACAAAATTATTGTCCGGTTTGATTCTTAGAAAAGTTGTGTTTCGTGAAAGAAATTGTGCAAACTTGAGGCACAAATTTCTTTATGAGTAATTTGTGTAATAAGAAGGGTAATTGTGAAAATATGTTCTATTACGTGAGAACATCGAAATCATATATTTATTTGTCAAATTCGATATTTAGATGAATAAGTTATGGATAATTAAATGTAGAGTTGGAAGTGGATTTGTCCCACATTATAAAAATAACAAAAGGTTTCAGTGGTTTTAATATAAGTACCTTGTATGTAAAGGGTATGCTTGTATAAAGTAGAGGCTCTCTTCACATGTGCATGCATGTGTACAAATCATGGTCTATTAACCTTCGTACGACCAAACTCATGTGCAAGTGGTCTAATTAGCCTTCATACTACCAAACTCATGTGCTAGTACATCATATTGACGCAAATATCAGACCAAATTTACCTACTCAACAAAACATGGATGTCAGACCAAATTTATCTTCTCAATCAAGTCATGTACTTCAATAGAATGATATGATAAAGTGGCAAAAGTGGTAGTTTTGTATACATTTTCTATTATGTAGTTTTGTATACATATCTCCCTGTATATTTTTTAATATTGACTCTACACACTAATTAAGGAAAAATAATTGATTTCATTATTAATATTAATTTAGATGTTTAATTTTTTTTAAAGCTCGGGTGTATATGACTCATAATTAAAATATAATGAAAAAAGAATATTAAAGTGACAAAAATATTATCGTTCAAATAAGATAATTATTTTAGGACGGAAAGAAAAGAAAATCATGATAATAATTTTAGAACAAAGTGAGCAATTTTGTTTTCTTTTAAATCAAATTTCCTGTTGGAGAATTTTCCTTGTTTATCTACGTAACGTCCCTCTCACTAATTTGTCAAGATTAACACAACGTGCGGTATCATACGGGTAAAAACAAACAAAAAGGAGCAACAGCAGTGGCGAGGCGAGGCGAGGCGCGCCTCTCTCTTTTCCCATTGTTGACGGTTCAAAAATTTCACTTGCATATTTCTTAGTACTTTGTCAAAATTGATATCAAAACACTTGTCTTGGTTAAAAAATTGGTTATATGCTGTGATATTTATACTTTAATTTTTTTATAATATGTTGTCATATTTCATTGTCTATTGCTGCTTAGTAAGCTTGGTAATTACAACTCATAGCTCATTATCTCATTCAATCCAACCCAACCAAACCCATTAATATTTTTGGATTAAAACGGATAACCTGTTTCAACCAAATGATATTAACGAGTTAGGTTCGGATTAAAGCGGGTCAGCCCCTTTACTCATTTCGTCCCATGACTTATTATGCAATAACTTTATGTTTTTTTGAGGAAAACCCGGGTTGAGACTGCCCAACTCGCTTTAACACATCACCCTTTTTCAACCTGACCTATTCCAACATAACTCATTTTAACCCATTTGATATTTGTGTTTTAACGAGTTTCGACTCGTTCCAACCAAACCCACTCATTTGTGGTCTACTGCCTAATATTGAACTGAAATCTTGAATTAATCATGGATGAAAAAGAAAGCAACTTTACCAATTGAGTAAATGTGAGTGGCATGGGGTTTTGAGAGTTGAGAGTGAGAGCCATTTTGGTCCCCAAATCCAATCCCCATTAATGAAAGCTACTTAACAATGTAGTGTGTAATAAATTAAAATGAAAAGCTAAATTGATTTCATAGAATCATATACCATTTTGTCTTTCACTATCTAAATCCATTGTGAGGACCACCCTCACATGCCTTCTTACCTCTTCTCGTCGGAGTCGGAATGTTTGAGGTCAGTCTTAGTGGTGGTCGTCGTAGTCGTCCCCCCAACACCCAAATATATATATATATATATATATATATATATATATATATATATATATATATATAGCCTCAGACAAAATTGTTCGTATTATTGTAAAGAAGAAAGAGACAGCTGAAATTAGTAGCTAAGGATATTTTTGAGAGATAGACTATTTAGTCCCGTGCTATAATAGTTTAGTCAATCGGTCAAAGTTGCAAGTATACGTGGGACTTTCATTTGTTTAAATAATATACGAAAATCCATTGTAGAAACCAAGGTGTTGGATTTGTGTCCCTTTGCTTGTATTGTATTGTTTCTCACTTTCTCCTCCCAGTACAAAAAATATTGGTTTGTGATGCTGAATGCAGTCAATGCACCATTGCACCTAGTGACCTAACCTAATAATGCATCTTTGTTTATTACTCAACTCTCAATTCCCAACTCCATCCACATAATATTGAGCTTCGTAAATGTTGGAAGCTCTAACAGCATTCGTGAATGCTGTATGCTCGATTCTCCAAAAAGAAAAAATATATATATATTATCTGGACTTGAGCATGCCCAAACAAACCCGAACCACGACCAACCAAACAAAACAAAACAAAACATTAAAACTCGAACAATCAAATCGTTACAAAGGTAAAAGTGAGGGGTGCAAATGAAAGTCAAGAAACATTCGCTTTTAACTTTAGTTCACTCCGCCATCCAAGCAGAAGGCGTATCATTTTATTCCCAAATGGAGAAGTAGACAGCAACAAATAATTGATTAAAGACATGAGAGATATCTGCAAACTTCATGAAACAAGATGGTTCAAAATTAGCATTTCCTTGCACATAATACAAAGGAGTTAAGGTGTAATTATTGGGAGAGAAAACAAAAACATCTCAGAGCCCACTTAAAGAGTCAGAACTCAGAAGCCCCAATACCAGACTTCAAATATCACTTCTTTGGGCATCCTATTCTATTCCGTTGTTTCCACTTGCTTTAAAGCTTCAACTTCCCTTGACTTTTCCAGGGCAGAAATGCGTTCCTCCAGAGACTCTTGGAATCCCTTCATCTGGAAAACCAAAGGCGTAAAACATGGTAAGAAGATGGAACAAGAACTCAACACTATATCCAAATGAGAAAGAAGACAAAGGATATAACTTCCTTAACTTGTTAACCAATACAAAGTGATCAGATTGGTGGTTAAATCTTGTAAGTTACCACAAGTAACAACCTACTCCTACAGCCTTCATGTTTTAATGTTTTAACAAATGGTCGGATCATAAAATTTCCCAAGGGATAGTTCATGGAATTGCAAACAAATTTTGATTTAAGATAATCATTAGATTGATAATATGAGTAATTTCTGTGAAAATTTTGATAAGCCATAGTCATTATAGCCAAACTAGTCTTATACCCGTGCATTAAACGCACGGAGAATATATATTTTTCAATTAAATTATAGTTAATTCAAATTATGATCAAGTAAAATGAAGACAAAAAACCAAACTAAAAGAAGAAGAGATTACTTCAATGAATAGTCAAATATCATTAGATTAAACTTTTATTATCCAATTTCAATTTAATTAAAATTACATCAAAATTATTATAGAAATAAAGAAAAATATGTGTCAATTGATTACCATTAATAAAATAAATAAATTGGAATAACTGCAATTTATGAAAATTAAATAAATAATTAAAATGTAAATACAAAAAAGGTGTATCGCGGTGTATCGAATTTCAAGCGAAACATCGATTTAGACTCGTGATGCATCAATTGGTAATCACAATGAATTAGAAATGGACCAGTTTTGATTTTGATGCATCGATTTAGAATCGCGATGCAGTTGCACTGCTATGAAATATAAATAACAATTATACAATTTTGAATCATGAATCGCAATGTATGATGCAAAAATCATGAATCGCGATGTACATAATAATACATCAAAATCATGCATGACAATGCTAGAACTGATGCTTACCGCAAGCATGTCTATTCATTAAGGTTATACTCGCCCTTTTGTGCCAAGAGTACTTTTTTCGGTTAAAAAATAAAAAAACGTGGCAGATAGTAGTTGAAAACCTTTTAAAAGAGAGCAGCCCAAATTTTACCCTATTCTATTCCAACCTCTAAAAGGCTAAAAATATAAATGGGTCTGACGTGTCCATAAACCAACACACATTAATTGAATGACGAAACTTATACTAAACAAATTCAATTGACGATGAGAAATTGAAAATTTACTCAAATCATTCTATTGCTAACGATTTAAGTTCGTTTAGGGCTCATTTTAATATCAATAATCAATAACAAAAGCAATACTCCGAGGAACCCATCTTAGGATCAATAGTTAAGCATAATGGTCACGAAGACTTTCTTTTATTAGATGAGTAGATTGTCTATGCCATGAAAAGATTGAGTGGCTGAACCTCAAGCTTAGGAGGCTTGGTGGTTTGTTGAAAGTGCGATAACTAGGGTTTGAGTCACTGAAGGAGTTGCGACATGGTTTGAGGTTCACCGCCTAGGCAGAGTAGTTCGCCAAGCCTAGGTGACATGTTCTGTCCTTTCGCCACCGCCGGAAAGTTTCCGTAGAGTCCACACGCGCCTCACACGCCGGCGCGTCACCGGAGAAATCTCGTCGGAACATTGCCAGAGTGCCACAGACATGGTTACCTGAGGGAGAAGATCGCGGCTTGGTGGTTGGCTTTCATCTTTGATCTATCTTTTGAGGGTTTTTGCCTTCGTTTTGTTCATATCTCTAGACTCAGAGCAATTGTGCATCGTGATTGTGTTCTTTCTGGGTTTTCATTTGATGGGTGATGGGTTTTCAGATAGGAAGGAAGACTTTTGATGTTCTCCAGAGCTCGTTTAAAGGTCATGAGTGTGTGAAGTTGGTGGAGAGACCGGAGGGAGACTCCATGAAATCTTTCTGTCAATATAAGAGTTGCGTTGGGTGTGTGCATGGCTGAAGAAAGTGGAGAATTTTAAAAGTGGGTTTTGGAGAAAGATTCAGGTAAAATGGCGCGAAGTAGTTGTAGCAAGGATTCTAACAGATCTGGGAACTTCGTTAGGATTTTAGTGAGGAGAGGGAGCAGGTAGGGTATGCTTTGTATTCCCGAAGGAGCAGAGAAAGCAGGCTCGGGCTTGGTGGCGGAGTGGTTTGGCAGCCATGTCAGTGGGGGTGAGGCAATGAAAGGTAAATACTCTAAGTCTTATAAGGAAGCAGCAGATATTCTTCCTTGGCCGGTCATGTCACTGAAGATTAAATCGTTTTCGATGAATGGCGAGGTGCACTTTAAGGTGAACGAAAGCTCCTGCTCTGAGACGCGGAGGTTTTTGGAGAGATGCCTAGTGAGTAGAGTTGGGGAGTTGGAGTTTCAACAGCCTCCTAAGCTTAAGGTTCAGAGGTGGGTTAATCAGAGATGGAAGACGGCTGGTGGCGTGTGGGTGGTGGAGTTGGATGGAAATAATTTTTTGTTTGAATTTCCATCAATAGAAGAACCATCTCGCATTTTGAAGGAGAAAAAATGGTTCTATTCTCAAGTTCCTCTGTTATTAGATCGCTGGAACCCTTTTGGGTGCTGCCATATGGAAGGTAGTCATCCCCATGAAGTTTGGATTCGTGCCCTTGGATTACCCCTACATTTGTGGGATTTGGCAGTGTTTAAGGAGATAGGCCGTAAGTGTGGAGGTTTCTTAAGGGTTGATGAAGATACAGAGAAAAGAGAAAATCTGAGATGGGCGAGGATTCTGGTTCAATTTACGGAGAATATTCCTGTTGTAGTTCGAATCGGAGTGGGTAGTAGGTGGTTCGCTGTCCCATTATGGGTGGAATCAAGCCCCTTCTGGTTTCAAAGGAGGTCTAGTAGAGGTGTCTCCGGCAGTGGTGACGAGGGCAAATATCAGGGGGAGGGAAACGTAGGGGAGAAGGGGCGTGTTACGCACGCAAGTGGGGCTCTCGTCAAGTGTGCGGGTCAAAGCTCTGATTATACTGGAAATTTCAGAAGCAGGCACGTAGGTTTTTGAATTTCAAACACACTAATCGAAACGGTGCCGTTCCGAATAGTAGGCCTAATAAATGGGGAATGGGCTTTGGGGTTGCAGATAGGAGCTTCAAGAATCGTGGGCCGGAACGTGGGCCAGTAAAGTCTAGTAACTATAGGAGGAAACCAATATGGGTTTGGGCTTCGAAATCCAAGAGTGACAACGGCAAGGAGAAAGTTACTGCGTCTAGTACAGAGGATATAGGAGGAAAGTTGAGTGGGCCATTTCAGTCGGATATTGTGCCCCCTCATAAGTTCGCTTCTGGGTCTAAGCCAGGCCAGATACGTGGACTTGTAAGGTGACGAATGAGGAGGATGGGAAGGCGACGCAGAGTTCGGAAGACTTGGTTGATGGTAGCGCAAAGTTTGTAGGGTCTGGTTCGTGCAGAGAGATGGAGGTCGAGATCGAGATCGAGTAAGAAGTTACGGCGTCAGACAAAGGGGATGGAGGTATGGACAATCCAGAGTCCGGTGTGGAACAAAGACAGGACGACGGCCCAGCAGCAACGTATACGAGTGTAGATAGTACAGGTCAGATTCAGCAGGGTGAAGCTCAACTTGGCAGGTTTTTTGGGGGCTCAGCTAGTGGAAAAGATGTCGTAGCCCCTTGTGAAGCAATTCCGATTAGAGTGATCAGTCCTAGTGAAAATGAAGATGATACTATTATGATTAAATCAGAGGAGGAGGAGGATATTTCGATATGGGCTAAGAGAAGGGAGGATAGATTTGGTAAGTTTTTGGGAATCCCCTATGATGGTTTTGAAGATAAATTTCTGGATTTATTGTTGGATATTGAGAAGAAATGGGGGTCTACAGAGGAAGGCAGTATCAAGAAAAGCTGTAAAGCAAGAGACAAAGGAAAAAGAGAGCTGAAGAATCTGTGTTGTAGTCTGAACTATGAGCAGTTAAGGGGGAAAGTGGGGGATGATGGGTGGGAAAAAAAAATTGTTTGATCATGCATCTACGGATTTTATCTTGGAATGTGCGGGTATTAATGATGTGGATAAACGAGGTATTATTAAGGCTGCGTTTAGGAAACGTTTAGGAGATGGAAGCCTCATATTGTCCGGTAGAAACTAAGATTGATAAGGTAAACAGGAAAGTGATCTCTAGCTTATGGGGGAGTAGGTGGTTAGACTGGGAGTGTTTAGATTTGGTGGGAGCGGCGGGAGGGATTATAGTTATGTGGGATCGCAGGTGGTTTACAAGATTGGACTCTGTTGTAGGCTCTTCCTCTGTCTCATGATAGATTGTGGGTTTTCTCGGGTGTTTATGGTCAGTGTGCAGTGGTGGATAGGAGTCTTGTGGGAGGAACTTATATCAATTAAGCGTAAGTGGAATGCCCCTTGGTGTATAGGTGGTGACTTCAATGTGGTTCGCTTCCCGCACGAACGGTCTGGTTCCTGAGTCTATACTCGAGCTATGTCGAAGTTTAATGATTTTATTAATGTATGGGGAATTGATAGATTTAGCTTTGTCAGGAGGAGATTTTACTTGGTTTAGTGATGGAAATACTTCGCAATTTTCTCGTATAGACAGGTTCCTTGTTTCTGGTGACTGGGAGGAGCTCTTTTCAGGAGTAGTTCAGTCTTGTTTGCCTAGAGTTATTTCTGATTGTAGTAGGGGTTATGCCACGTCACTCCAGGTGATTGCCACGTAATTACCTAGTATCTCCGAACTAAGACCTACCGTACGAAAGCGTACTAGGCTCCGGGAAATAGCCTAAAGGGGGGCCGAGGTTGAGTGCTTTTAGTCTAAGGGCCGGTAATGATGCCCAGACCTCTAAGGCCGCACCCCGGCTTTATTATGGTCTCCACGAGCAAACTGACCGAAGGTCAAAACGCTCCGTCAGAATGACATCTTGCTTGACCCTATGAGAATTGAGTTGGCCATAGAGCTCCGATCTCTGAATATTAGGGTTCCGAGGAACTAACTCTATGCCTAAGGTAAGGGGCAACAACTTACATCTAGCACTTACATCCCTCAGGGATGACCCGGCTTAGGGCACTATCGGGCGATCTACTCTAAGTGCAACGGCAGGTCTAGGGTCCCTAAACCCTATGCCTAAGGTAAGGGGCAACAACTTACATCTAGCACTTACATCCCTCAGGGATGACCCGACTTAGGGCACTATCGGGCGATCTACTCTAAGTGCAACGGCAGATCTAGGGTCCCTAAACCCCCGAAAGGCCGAGCCGGTTTTTGGGAACCTCGGGGTTATTGGTTTGGTGGATGAAGTCAAAAGAAAGTCTCACCCGTTGTACGCTTGCAATACCACGCATGTGCGACCTGATCACTAAGAGAGAAAGAGCTGATTGTGGTCCCCACTTATGGGACACTTGTCTTATGATCATTGCATAATCAATAGGACGATGACACCTAGCTGGGAATATTCCCTGTGTCATCCTATATTCATTATAAATAAAGGTGAAAACCTTATTTTCAAGGATCGATAATCATTTTGATAGAATTCACTTGATTGAGAACTTGGTGTATTAGAGAGAGAACTCGCTGGCATCGGCCTTTGCTCTTTCTCTTTGTTTGATGAGTCTTGGCTTCCACTTCGATCCTTCACTCTTTGAGGTTCTTTGATAGCAACGTGTCACGCCCGACTCTTTACCCCAGCACACATCACACCCTCCGAGACACTCACATTCTACACCGATCATGTTCCCCTTCTTCTTGGGTGTGAGGGTTTTTTGAAAGGGAAAGCTCCGTTTAAGTTTAAGAATATGTGGTTGAAAGCCCCGGGGTTTACGAATTGGGTTAAAGAAAAATGGTAGTCGTATTCAGTTGGAGGAGACCCAACCTTTATATTGGCTAGGAAGCTTAAATTGCTCAAAGAGAACTTGAAAGTGTGGAATAAAGAAGTTTTTGGTAAGCTGGGAGTAAGGATTAATTCTTTGATGGAGAGAATCAGTGGCTTGGATGGGTTAGTAGGGTTCAAGCTTTGAGCAAGGAAGAGGAGCTGCTCCGTCTGAATTTGCAAAGGGATTTAGATCAATTATTGCTTTGTGAAGAGATCGACTGGAAGCAAAAATCTAGAATTCAATGGCTCAAAGAAGGGGATAGAAATACTAGATTCTTTCATAGAATGGCTAGTGCCCACAAGTCAGCGAATCAGATTAGGGAATTATGGATCGATGGAGCTCAGTTGTCGGATAGCAAGGATATTAAGGAAGGTATTGTGGGGTTCTATCATCAGTTATTTTCTGAAACAGAGGAGTGGCGGCCTTCGTTCAACAGCACATCTTTTCCTTGTCTTGATGTACATGACAACAATTTTCTGGAGCTTCCTTTTTCCGAAGAGGAGGTTGTGGCAGCCCTTCGTGGTTTAAGGGGAGATAAAGCGCCAGATCCTGATGGTTTCTCTATGGCCTTCTTCCAGCATTGTTGGGAGAAAATAAAGGAAGATTTGATGAGGGTGTTTCATTATTTTCATGAGAACTTGTGCTTTGAGAGAAGGCTGAATGCTTCCTTCATAACTTTAATTCCAAGAAAGAAAGGGGCGAAGGGTTTGAGCGACTTTAGACCTATCAGTTTAGTGGGTGAAGTTTACAAATTAATTCCTAAGGTGTTATCTTTGCGACTAAGGAAGGTAATTAGCAAAATTATTTTAGTGAACCAACATGCTTTTGTGGGGGATCGTCAAATTATGGATGCTTCTTTTATAGCCAATGAGGTTGTGGAGGCTAGACTTAAAAGCGAAGATCCAAGTTTGATTGTAAGTTAGACATTGTGAAGGCTTATGATCATGTCAACCGGGATTTTCTTTTATATTTGCTGGAGAGGATAGGGTTCGGTCTTGAGTGGCAGAAGTGGATTCTTTTTTGTATCTCGACAGTTCAATTTTCGGTGTTGGTGAATGGTGAGCCTGCCGGATTTTTTGCTAGTTCGAGGGGGTTGAGGCAAGGAGATCCTCTTTCTCCTTTTTTATTCATCATTGTGATGGAAGCTTTGAGCAAGATGTTGGATAGAGCTGCGTGGGGTGGATTTTTGAAGGGGTTTAGTGCGGGTAGAGGTAGTGGAGAGGAAGTGATAGTGTCCCATCTTTTATTTGCGGACGATACGCTTGTTTTTTGTGGGGCTAACACTGATCAGTTAGGTTAGTTAGGTTATCTGCAGCTCGTGCTCCTTTTCTTTCAAGCGGTTTCGGGATTTAGAATTAATATCGCTAAGAGCGAGATTATTCTAGTTGGCGTGGTGGCTAATTTGATTTCCTTGGCCAATTTTTTTGGTTGCAAGGTTGGAAGCCTCCCGACGGTGTATCTTGGGTTACCTTTATGAGCCAAGCACAAAAGTAAAGAGATGTGGATCTCGGTCATCGAGAGGTTCTAGTGAAGATTGGCGGGCTTGGAAAAACAGTATCTTTCAAATGGGGGAAAGCTAACTCTGGTGAAAAATACTCTCTCTAGCCTTCCCACTTATTTTGTCTCTTTTTGTGCTTCCAGTTTCGGTTCGCAGCAGACTAGAAAAATTGGAGAGAGATTTTCTGTGGCATGGGTCTATTTAGGTGCGAAAGTTTCATTTGGTTAGTTGGGAGAAAGTTTGTGATAGTGTGAGAAATGGAGGCTTGGGGATCAAAAATCTGAAGTTTTTTAACATGGCTCTTTTGGGGAAGTGGCTTTGGAGATTTGTGGTGGATAGGAATCCTTGGTGGAGGAGAGTGGTGGTGAGCTTATATGGTGAGGGTGAGCATTTGTGGTTTCCGAAAAATGTTTCTACCTGCTATGGGGGGGGGGTTTGGAAAGGAGTCGGGAAGGGTTGGGCTGAGTTTGAGAGACACATCTCTTTTGAGGTTGGCAATGGGTCCAAAGTTAGATTCTAGAAGGATAAATGGTGTGATGATTGGGAGCTTTGGAGATCTTTCCCAGATTTGTTTAATTTAGCAAGTGAGAAAGATTACTTACTTAATTCGATTTTGAATATAGAGGAAGGGAAAGTCTCTTGGAGTCCTATATTTCGGAGAGATCTTCAAGATTGGGAGATGGACTCTTGTGTTCAGTTTTTTACTAAGTTATACTCTCACTTAGTGGGGCAGCGGGAGGATAGGGTGGTGTGGGTGGGCTCGAAGAGGAGGATTTTTTATGTTAGATCCTATTATCATATTCTTTCAAACAGAGAGAAGATTGTGTTCCCTTGGTGGAGTATTTGGAGAGTGAAAGCTACGAATAGAGTTTTGTTTTTTGCATGGGAAGCTGCTAGTGAAGCCATCCTTACAATGGATAATGTGCAGAGACATCAAGTGATTTATGTGAATTGGTGTTTCATGTGCAAAGGATGTGAAGAAAGTGTGAATCACTTGTTGCTGCACTACCCTATTGTGTCTATGCTTTGGAATTTAATGCTTGGTCTGTTCTCTGTTGCTTGGGTGATGCTGAGATTTGTTAAAAATCTCCTTTTGAGTTGGTCTTTGTACAAGCGGAGAAGAAGAAGGAATAGCTTTTGGCACGCAGTTCCTCTGGGTATTTGGTGGATCATTTGGAGGGAAAGGAATAGGAGGGTGTTTGAGGATGAGGAGAGGACGGTGGACAAGTTAAAGAATGAGTTACTTCGTACGTTGTTTTTTTGGGGGTTTCCAACATTCACAACATTTCTTGTATCGATTTTGTTAATAGTCTTTCTATAGATTAGTCCGTTTGTGTATGCTTATAGTTTGTAAAAAGGACGCGTCTCCTGTTTAGACGCTTTGGTATATAATACTTTGCTTATCAAAAAAATAATCAATAACAATTAAAAAGACAAATTTAATCTCTTGGCATGTTTACTCTTCCCGACTCACCGATAATAAAACGACATCGTTTTAGCGCATATATATATATATATAACAAAAACCCTTGTCTTGACTACCTCTTGTCCTGATATCTATTCCGGCAGACTTGCCCTCTCACCAAAGAAAAAACAAAGTATTAACTCACCTTATCTTTGCCCAGGAACCTACTCCCATTTTAATGTTTCTTCTTTCAATCTCTTTACTCATTATCCATGTCCTCATAAAGGGGGGACCATCTAGATAGCTTTCCAAGTGAGAAAATTTGAGGACTCTACAATTTGAAATAAATTGACTACTTTTCGTACGAAACAACATATTAATTCGGCAATGATTAATTGACCAGCTCATCTTTTTCTTTGAAAGAGAGGTAACTTTGCACTGCCGAAACCTTTCCTCTAACAGAAAAAACATGTTGCAATATTATTTGTTTCATTTTGTGATTTTACCATGATATAATTCTTGCTACTTGAAGTATTTGTTAAATTTTATTTATTTGAAATCGATATATTTTTTTAGATCATCCAGTCATTTATAATTAATCGTGTGTATTCTTGTTTCGATGAACTTTTTATGTTTTTAAAGTTTCGAATATGATGAAATGGACAATAAAATTTTAAATCTATATATTTTTGTTGATGAGTCATATATTTAATATAAATCGTGGGTATTTGTGATTTAGCTCATAATATTTGTTTTAATAACTTCGATCCAATGAAATAAACAAAAGAATATTCAGATCTTTTATTTAGTTATAATTAGTTGTGGATATTTGTGATTTCGTTAAAAGTATTTGATCTGATGAATTAGACAAAAAAAACTACTAGCTCAATTGGTACTCACACTCAGGTTGAAGACCCTTTATTCTGTCCCAGAGGTCGGGGATTCGAGTGTGGGGGAAGGCATGAAACCCAC
Organism: Codonopsis lanceolata; assembly: GCA_013146195.2. Taxonomy (NCBI): domain Eukaryota; kingdom Viridiplantae; phylum Streptophyta; class Magnoliopsida; order Asterales; family Campanulaceae; genus Codonopsis; species Codonopsis lanceolata. Next base: position 150,881,343 of record CM028379.1, on the reverse strand, counting down.
CGCTGGGAGTGGGAAGTCCGTGAGGGTGACGCCCAGTAATAGTGACCCACGGAATAGTGGACGGTGCACTTGACTCCCGTATATTACTGGGCGTCACCCTCACGGACTTCCCACTCCCAGCGGTGGGTTTCATGCCTTAGTCATTCGGTTAAAATTAGTTGTGGGTATTTGTCATTCAGTTCATTGAAATTTTTTGCACAATGATTTTTCTGAATGTCATTTGGTGGCAGTGGAAGACTAACAATTGTATGCATAAAAGGTGTGTTTGGATGATAGAACAATTAATGTAGTAGTTTTAATTCCTAAGTGTTAGTTTCAAGGAGTTATAAATATTTATTTTTGTATATTTAATTATAGAATTCATTAAATGTTTGTTGTAAATAGGGGTTATTATTTTAGGTATGCAAATTTTGGTGAAATTTTACTATTTTTAGACTACCTAGGCTTTATATATATATAGATATGGGCTCACTGGGCCTTAGCATTCAACAAGACAGGAATAAAAAACAAATATTTGGATACCTGAGCCATTAAAAAAGCACATAATAGGCTGAGATGTATAGTTACAGTAATGACAAGACACTAACATGATGACATAGCAGTTTCCGTAAGAGTGCAGAAGAACACTAGGGCAAACCACAAACATGCCTATGTAATGTTTTGTTTAAAAAATCTAAAATTCAATTGTAACGGAGGACCCAATTATCACCATGTTAAAATTCATTCCTCTCTCAAGTCTCAACCAACCCCCTCTCTTCTCACCCGCACATACACACATGCACAGGTCGTCAACATGTAAGACTGCTCTCTCTTTTCATTCGAACAAAAGAAGGGAGGGAAGAAATCTGTGTTCTTTCTCCATTGACTAAAGCGTGTTTACCTGCCATTGCATAGTTATATAATCATTTTGCTGCACTCAAAAAGTCTCCATTTGAAAAGTCAACTATAACTGTGACACAAAGCTACCATGGGAAGTGACCATTAAAAGGCCGCGTCTCACAATAAATCCAATTATGCACAACTGCAAGCTCAGTACATCCCCAGTCCCGGTCCCTCACCACCATCACCCCCCTCCCCCCGGAAAAAAATTATTTTATAATGAATAAGCTAATAATATTCAGACTAAATTCATTTAAAGGAGGCAGAAGACACAGAGGGTGGGGGGAGGGATGGGTTAATCCATCATTCTGTCTCCGGTTTTTACTGGGTCTCATCTTCTATAATCCATCCATCTCATCCTTAAATATTGGCATTCACTCTTTTCTCACTTTTCAATAGTCAAGGCAACAAACTTTCTTCATAAACAAAAACCATAAATCTCAAAAAGCAACTAATGTAATCCTTTCCTAATAGCATTCACTCTTTTCTCTATCTTAGACAAAAATATATTCCAACAAGTTTACTTCAGCAACAATACCCACAATCTCATTGGATTGATTTTTTATTTTTAATGTGTGGCTACCTCACTATAGTAGTGGTGGTTTTGGGGGTTCAGTACTTGAGTATGAAACGTAAAACAAACAAAGTGATGCTAATTCACCCACTTATAGTTAATGACTCGTGCAACTCTTTTTCAAATAAAAAATATCTATAAATATAAATATAATTACATACATACATACGTATATATATATATATATATATATATATATATATCATGAATAAATGGCGTCAATGATTGAATTAAAAACATATTGACTTCACCTCACATTCAGTTCTTGGGAGATCATATATATTCCAGTATTGAAATGTTTCAAATCTGTTTCGCAACGCAAAAAAAAGAAGCTTCTACTGTTTGCTCAGCTATTGTTACGGAAGCCAAGAGTTGAAATAGGCTGGGTTGGGGAAATATGACACCATGCTCAGCCCGTGATAGATGTGTTTGGATTACCTTGTTATGATGGTTATTTACTGGCTATGTAAGCATTGTGGACAGACATCAAGGTTACACATCAGACATAGAGCCAATAAAGGAAGTTCAGGGGAGAGGAGGGAGAAACATGGCCAGTTTGCTTGACACAGTGGCGAGGCTGCTGCTTTGCGGGTACAATTCAATGAAAAAGATCTTCAAGTAAAAGATATCTGAGTACTTGCCTCACTGAAACATGAGGCATGCCATTGGTTTAGACATCCTTACCTACTCTAAGAGCATGTTTCATATGCAAGAGTGACCTTTATATCGCACTCCATTTTAGGGTAAACACGGCATGCAAATGAATGACACCACTATTTCTTACCAAATGAGAACTCAAAAGTGTTACTTATGGCCATTGGATTAAATTTAGCGGGTGTGACATTCTAGATATTCTGGAGGATTCCAGAAAAATAAAGTCTAGAGGGGGACAGATCCCTTTGCTATTAGCTGATTAATCAAGCCGTGATGCGCATCAGTAGAGCACGAAGCTAATGACACAACAATCAACTTGCACTCCTATGGAGCTCATTTCAAGGACTTGGCAATCAATGTCACTTGTGAGAACCAGTGCAGGTACCATACATGTCTCCCACCCGCAAAGATTGTAGGATATTACACTACATATAGGTGTCCATCCACCACACCCCTGGACACATCATTTCATGTGAACACGAATGCTTAAGGTGAAAATAGGAGTCCTTGTTACAACCGGTAAACATTAACCCCGAGTAACTTGAGCATCCCTGGAGAAAAAAGGGATGGTGTAACTTCATGCAAAAACATTGAAGAGCTTTTAGTAAATTGAATCCTGATTTTATTAGTCCCTCCTTCCATGATAAGTGTCTCTTTTTTATATTTTGCAAAAATTTAAGAAGTTGACTTTTAAGTCATATTGGTAGTTCATGTACATGAATGCCTTCAATATGAATTGCAAGTGCAAATTGGGACACAAAAGATGGCAAAGGATAAATTATAAACTTTATACAAAAAGGACACTCGTTTTGGAAACCTTTCTTTTTCTTTTTCAGAAATGGGAAACTCAGTCGGTGACTGAGGGGGTATTATATAACAATTGAACCTAAGTTTATGAGAAAGGTAAAAACTTGCATAAGACGGTCTTATGAATATTTTTTGTAAAACGGATCCTTTTTACTTTACCCACCATGTATCGGTGGGTTGAGCTGTTAGAGAATGGGTTCCGTCTTATAGGAGACCTACTCAATGAGAAAATTTTGAACATATTTATTTAGTTATTTACTTCCCCCACCCCCACTTAAAGAGTCCAGTTTTGAAAATTATGCCTATGTTGAATGTTCTCCCTATTCCTTAATGATTAGACATTCAAACATGGATAACTATTTAGGATGACAATGCCCGAATCCTTCAAATATGTTACACCATTTCATGAGATAGAGCTCAAAATTGATAAATTTTGAATAATTTCGATATTTTTTTACGGGGATCGGAACCAAGACCCTGTATATAAATATTTAATCATAAAAATAGGGAAAATTAGGGCAAGACAATAGCAATTAGTCAAGCAGCCAGGAACAAGAAAAATAAAGCTTAATAATCGAACATTGAATTGAGAAACTGAGAAAGAAAAAAATATTAGTAATCATCTAAACGGAAGGTGAAGAAATTTGGGGGGAGAAGACATACCTGTTGAGAGATGGACTCCTGGGCAATCTTGTAATCCTTGTAAAGAAAGTACATCCCCAACGACGACGCCGTTGCAGCTCCGGCGAAGAATGACGCCAACCTTACTCTAAAAAACAAGCCCATCTCTCCCTCTCCTTTGTGCGCGTGTGTGACGATTTCTGTCTGCCGTTGTGCTTCCTCTTCCTGGCGTCTAGAGTCTAGACGACGTAGGGGAAGCGCACTTCATTGCGACGCCGTTCCATGCACCACACGTGGTTGCCTTAAGTTGTTAAGGTGGCACTCGAGTCAACTTGGTGAATTAATTTAACGGAAAATTATCTAAATAACGATCCAACTATTTATACCTAACTAATTTAATCAATTATATTACAATATCTCAAATATGATAAATATATATAGTAATTAAGTATGATGTGGTCCTTATTGTCAATGTTTATCTAATTTTGTAATGAATCTGTTGACGTGAATTAACAGATGGGCTGTACAAAAGGCATTTTTGTTTTTTAATTGCATCACTTTTTACCCAAGCATTTTTCCTTCAATTACCGAGTGAGTAAGTCTCCTGTAAGACCGTCTTATGAATCTTAATTCGTAAGACGGAGCTCCACTCTCTCACAACTCAACTCACCAATACACGGTGAATCGGTTAAATAGGATCTGTCTTACAAAAAATATTTGTAAGACCGTCTTACACGAGTTTTTGCATTACTGAGTATATTTGTCACATTTGAGATATTGTAATGTAGTTGGTCAAATGAGTTGCCTACAAATAGTACAATGCTTATTTGGATAATATTCCTGATGTGCCCGGCTCAAACCCGGTCACGAGCAACGCACGAGCGACCACCACGTGCCAGTCACGAGCTCAATTATTATGGGACCTACCGATCTAGCGGGTAGAGCTAGAGGGCACCAAGCAACTAAACCTAACTCCCGCCAAATCCTAGTCGAGCATAGGCCATGTCTGCTCGATCAGGGGCCATACCAGGGATTTACACTTGTCTACAATAAGATCTACATCATCATAGTCGGGCAGAGCCTTGCTCGCTCGGACACGTATCGAGCAGGAAGCCTCGGAAACTTACTCTCCAAGACAGGTTAAAGGTTTCCTTATCCGAGCAAGACACTTACCTTATCTGCTCCTAGATTTACGCGGTCAGCCGCTTATCACGCCTATAGTTTAGGGATTTCCTCCTAAATTGGCCAGGTAATTATGGGATCCGAATTGCACAAGGATTCTACGTCATTTGGGGTCTATAAATACCCTTCCACAAATCGTATTCAAGGTACACACTCTTTCTTGAGCCTCGAACCTTTGTCAAATTCCCTTTTGACTTTCTCACACGATACTTACTCTCACACCAAAGTGGTTTCGCCAGGCCAATTCTTGCACTCCCACTAAGGTGTTTTCGTGATCTTAATTAGGTTTAAGGAAGCAGATTAAGTCCAGATATCCTACTCATCATGCGGACGGCCCAAGTTGTAGTTTTGCCACATCAGTTTAGTTCCATTGCCAAGAACGAAGCTTCTAAGCTCTCTCTAAGTTTTTTGTATGAGTTTTCTGATAAACATTGTTAGTGCAATGGCTGGCAAAGGTAGCAAACATCACGCCACGGCTAGTAACCACCAGCTGGTTGGGAACAACAACCGACTGTCTGGTGATCTGCCACCAATGGCACGCCAAGGGGTGCAAACGAGAAACCAGAAGGTTGCAGCCTGGCATGCGATTCACGGTGAGGATGTCCCGTATGTTGAAGAACAATTGTCTCAACATGCCAGCCAGAAGCAAGCGAGCCAGTGAGATGCTCGCCAAGTCATCAACGAGCAACGGGATGCTCGGGCTCAAGACCTCAGGGTACAGTTGAACCGCAAACGAGAAAACGGTCAGGGAAACCAAGTGAGCATGCCCGGACAAACCACTGACCAACGGGCTGCTGCATTGTAAGTCCAGGTAGAGTATTACAATAAGATGTACGCGCTCAATCAACAACTGCTGTTGGTTGCGCGAACGCAACACGGGCAAGATTACCCGGTCAAACAAGTAATGCAGTGATAAAGTAGAGTGTCGATCCCACGAGGAAGCAATTTGGTTGTTTTTAATGAGTACCAAGCACGTTGCAATTTTAACTATATTTAGACGATCGATTTTTAGTGAATTAACTAATTAATTAAGTTAAGACAATAAATTAAATAAAGCAATATTAAATTTAGGTTGACTTCAATGAGAGAGGATCTAGGGTTTTGATTTTCAATTGGCTCTTCTGTTGTGATTTAATAAGGGGTTGCTATTAAAACTATTCTATTTTTGGAAGTCGGGGATTCAAAAATCACCGTTAAGGGCTTTCACTTCGTATAACGGTGATAATTAACGGTACAAATTTACGGGCTTTCGCTACGTATGAATTTATCCAATTAATCGCTTCTAAACACAAAACCCCAATTGACTATTTTAAAGATGATTAATAACTTAGATTAACCCAACTCAAAACAACTATGTTGTATTTTCCAAAATTATCAAGTCACTTTCATGCACTAAACAATTTTTAAAATCATGTAATGGGTGATCAAATCATTACAAGCATTAAGAGCACAACATAATACCCAAAAATTAATGAATAGCAATTAATAACAAACCCCAAAATTTAAATCACAACATCCAAGCCAATATATATATATCTAAACCCTAGGCAATTAATTTAGTTCATAATGCTAAGGAAATAAATCAAATCTTCAATGAAAAATATTGACATTAAATAAAAATAGAGATTAAAGTGCACAATACTTTACAATGAAGGAGATGATGAAATCCTATCCTTGGCTTGAGCAACAATGGAGGAACAATGGAGAGAAGATGAAAAATGGAGATAGAAATTTGAAATGTGGCTGCTTCCTCCTTTTCTTCTACTCCCAGATTCTTGCTCACTTTTCCGTTCAGATTTTTGTTCCAGCCTTCCGTTCTTTTTTTCAGCCCTAACCTGCCGAAAAATCATGCTTCCAGTTTCTCCCCCCAAAGGCTGTTAAGGCATTAAGGGGTAATTTAGGGAGGTTAGGAATTAATTGAGGGCAAAAAAGGGCAAGAAAAGGAGAGTGGGTCGCGCTAGGGTCAGGGCTGGGAGGTTGGATTGTCGCGGGTCGCCCAGGTGGGAAATTGGTGAGAGATGAGAGAGTACGTGGGCTGGAAGGGTGGTTGGTGGGCCGGATGGGGCAAGAAAGCCGCGGGCTGGATCCGACCCAGAAGCAGGGACGCGCGGGTCAGCCACTAAGGGACCGGGCGACGTGGCACACGCTGGAGTAGACAACACATAAATGAAGGGCGCTTGGAATTGCTCGTGCCCCTGATTCTCGATTTTAGCGCCGGTGCCTTCTCGACTTGAGCTTCAAGACCCTCTCTGCGGACTTTGCAATTAAGTCCTCAGTTTGCTTCTGTTAAGTTCTGTTAGCTTGCTGCACATTGAAACTCTTAACGAAGCTTAACGGCAAGTGTCCAAACTTAACATTTGAGCCCGGGATGTCCTCGATTTGCACGTATTGAGCCATACAACCTCAAATATCTTTGAGATACCTACATGAAGCATAAAAATACAAAAAAATAGGCTCTCAAATGCAATTAATTATCAACCAAAGCTCAAAATAACCAATAAAATTCCGGAAAATTAATGAAAATAATATAAAATAATAAGCTTATCAACTGCTCGCCTTAGGCCTACCCCGGTCCCAGTTGCAGATTTGGTGCTGCCCGCTCTCAGCAATCCAACACTTGGTGGTGGTGGCCAGGCCTCCTAACAATTTCCCGCTCCGAGCAGGCGAATTCCCTTTATCATTCATGTACCCTCGGAGCAGGAAAATAAAGAACAGAGGGCAGACGATCATGTGGAAAGCAGATATAGCCGCCAGAATCCATCTCACCGATATCACCGTCGACAGGATCATAATGCCCGAGGAGAGAGCCACAGTCATCACAGAGCCCGCGAATACGCGGAGGCAGAGGGACACCGACCAAGGCACAGGGCTCGTCGAGCGGGAAGTGGAGGCTTCCTATGATCTAACCTTCTACCCTCCAACTGTCAAACATTCCAGGGGAGTACGTAGTCAACGGTCAGAGTATGTGCGCTCGTCCAGGCTCACAATAGACGCAGAAAAATGACTGTCCGAACAGATGAAAGCCATGAAAAAAGACATGGCCAAACAAATGGCTAACCTGACCGTGGCCAAGCCCGGTTATGGAACGACCAAGTCGTCAGAGGGCAGCCCTTTCACTCCAGAGATCAAGAATGCGCCACCCGCACAAGGAGTTACCTTCCCGCAATTTGAAAAATACTTTGGGAAGACGCGGGCAAATGATTGGCTCAGATCGTTCGAGGCACAGATTTTGATGGTCACGGATATAGAGTGTTATTTATCATTTGTATTTTGATTTACATCTGTTCATACATTACATTAGTTTTATACATTAGTGGCTAATTGGGATGGGTATCAATTAGCATGGCAACTGTGTATAGAACTTTGCCATAGAATAGTTTTTATAGGCTTCACAGGTTCAGCGGAAGACTTCAGCAAAGCTTCACCTGAAGACATCATTCAGCATCCAGCGGCAAACCTTGTCTGCATGTGTTCAAGCATGACGTGTCCAATCACCAAGTCTTAGTGGATTAATTTAATTCATTCTCTATCAATTTGAATTTGAATTAAACCATCTCTTAACTTCTCAGACACGTCTGACCAGCTTTCCGAAAAGCAAGAAGACTTTCGCCTTCTGGACAGTGACAGAGCAGGTAAACACACTGTCTCTTACGGTCTGTACCAACTATTGCAGGTCTGAAATTCTGATTGCTCACCTACCAACTCCTGCCAACAACTCTGCACCATTCCATGATCAGAATCAGTGAAGATGAAATCTACAAGACAGCTCCATGCATTTAATGCATTCAACCTAATAGAGTTGTTACACTTCATCTTCTCCAACGGATCTCAAAGAATGCCCCTGCTATAAATACTGTCATTAAAGACTGAAGAACTAGTCCTGAAATGCTCTGAAATTCTCCATCAACTTAAATTCTTTATACTCAGTGCATTCAAGAGATCGTAAACTGATCAAGAAGTCCTCGACAACAATCAAGAAGATCTGCTTCAACACTTATCTTAAGCTTCTTATTGTTGTTCCTTTAACTATTCTTCTGCACAATTGAAAATCTTGTTTATCCAGATATTCAATTCCCAAACCCCCAAATACAAGTCAAATATTTTTGTACACGATCCATTGGATATATTCTTTGTAATAGAACTAGTGGAAATTATAGTGCACATTTAAATCCAAGGTTGACTGCCTTGGTGGTGGACGTAGCACTCTTTATAGTACGAACCATCTCAAAATACTTGTGTTCTTTCTTTTCTGTTGATTACTGCTTTGAACTGTTTCATATCTATTTACTTATCTCTTCAAACAGCAGACTTGAGTATGCAGCCAAGTTTACCGGTAGTCCTTCACCGGCAGACCTAAACTGTCTTCCTTTCAAGACTTCCGCTACTTCAATCTCTTTAATAGATTGCAAGTGCTTGTTTTAGGAACAAATACGAAAAGTTTTTAAGTGTCTAATAAGCTATTCAAACCCCCCATTCTAGCTTATTATTGTGCCCTTTGGGACTAACATAGAGGCTCTGAAAATGCAATCCTTTGAGGGCGCTCTCCAGTCATGGTTGGGGAGAGTTCTCCGGGGCTCTATTGGTAGCTGGGAAGCACTCCGAGAAAAGTTCGGCACGACGGGGCCCACGCCCAAGAACCGATTTGATCTTGGCAAGATAAAGCAAGTCGACCACGAGTCGTATAGCAGCTACCTCAAACGGTTCGAGGAAATGCTCGACCAAGTAACGGACATCAGTGATCCAGAGATCACATTATGCTATCTCAACAACATGAGGGCAGGCCCGCTGAAAACTATCCTAACAATGAATCCGAGTGCATCAAAGGCAGAGTTGTTGGCCAACTCACATCTTTACTGCTCGACTGAAAATACAAAGGGTGACAAGCCCAAGGGCAAAGACAAAACGCAGGACAGCTCGGCCACGCCAGCTGAGCAAAGCCAGGAGGGCAACAACCGTCCGCGCAAGGACAGAAGGTACACTTCCACACCCGCCCAGAGATTTTGGGAGTTACAGTTCACCCCGCTGAACACTACCCGGGAAGAGATCATGTTCCAGGTCGGGGATGCTCTACAAGTGCCCTACCCGCTTGATCCTGAGTTCGCTCATACCAGGGACAACACTAAGTATTATGACTATCATCATGACAACGGTCACACTACAGAGGAATGCAATGTGTTGAAGCAAGAGATTCAAAAACTTATCAACGCAAGGAAGCTGGACCGTTTCAAAAGGAATCAGGGCACATGCAATAATGTCGGTAATGACCGGCAAGGAAGACCCCCGAAAGGAAGAGGAAGCCAGGCCCCTCAGATATAAGGGGTGGTAAACATGATTCAAGAAGAGCTCACATCCAACACTCAGCTCGGGAAGCATATCTACTCCTTGTCAAAAGCTATCAACGCCTCAGCAGTGCAGCAGGCAGGGAAACCTAACATCTTCTTCACCCGCAGTGAGCTAGCGAGCACTCCTCTGGCATCTGAGCAACTGTTGGTCATTTCTTGCCTTGTGAATAATTGGCAGGTTCATAGGGTACTGCTGGACACGGGAGCATGCAAAGACATCATGTACTACTCCTGTTTCAAGGGCTTGGAGTTATCGGACACCCGCCTCAAGCCGTACCTGGGAAAACTTGAAGGTTTCACCAACCATCAAATGAGTGTAAAGGGAACTATCGAGCTGGAAGTTTTCATGGGTGATGGAGCACAAACGCGGACAGAGATGATCATGTTCCTGATGATCGATCTTAAGTCCGCTTATAACTACATCCTGGTGCTCCGACCATGGCCAAATTCCAGATGGTCACTTCCATCCCCCATCAAAAGGCGAAGTTCTACACAAAGGATGGGGTTGGTATCCTCAACAGCAAGCCCCGTGCAATGTAGGAGTATATCCGGGATTCCGAGAGGAAGAAACAAAAGTAGATCGTGGATACTCCCGAGCAAGTGATCACAGTCTTTGAAAAGGAGACTATAACCAGCACCGCCTCAGGATCTGTCCCCATTGTGGGTTCCCGGGAAAATGCTCTTGTGCCCTTGGATAGGGGTGCGCGTACGTGCGGATGTGGGACATCCACTGCTCTCATTCCACCCTCCCTTGTTTAGGGGAAGACGAAATTAAAAGTGCGAGAGGAGTGCTGTAGAATAGCGTGTTGAATACGCCTCGGTTGCCTTTAGTGGATTTTTGATCCAATATGGGAGCTTTGGGTTTTCTATGTCAAGTTATCCCTTTTTTAGGGGATACCAGGATATAGGAATGCATCACCCTTTCATTCTCATTCTTCATTTTTTAGGGGAAAACGGGAAAGTGCAAGAAAGGAGTGTTGCGACGCCCCCACTATGGATTTTATGAAAATAGCCTTATGGCCTATTTCGAATCACTATGAGTGCTTTGGGTTTTCTACATCAAGTTATCCCTTGTTTAGGGGATACCAGGATATAGGAATGCATCACCTTTCCATTCTCATTCTTCTTTTTTTAGAGGAAAACGGAAAAGTGCAAGAAAAGATGTTGCGAGGCCCCACTGGATCCAAAATGTTTTATAGTCGCCATCTTTATTTTAAGGAAGAAATAAAGCAAAACCAAAAAAGAAAACCAAAGATAATAAAAATGGGTCCGGAGGCTAAGTTACGAGTTGGGAAGGTGCTAGGCACCCAACTCGCCCTTTCGGTCTCAAAACGGTTTTTGGCTAAAGTATGTTTTTTGTTATATTTATTTAACAGATAAATAAAGCATTAACTGCCTACAAATACATCAATTTGTCTACATTATTTACAGACTTGCAACTGTCTCTTTACAAATAATTACAAATATACTTGAAAATATTTGGCCATAATAATGGCTCTTTTTAGTGCTATTTCCTAACTAAATCCGGGCAGCACAACTTGCTTATATATCTACATTGGGCCGGATTGGAAATAACCCTTTTACAAATAAAAACTTAAAACTTACATGCTGATGGCCTAGGGTGTGCTCGCTCTGTCCTTCAGGGAGAGGGAGTCTTTTTGTTGTTGTGTGTGTTGTGAAGATTCGGGCAGAGTGACTGCTTCCGAAAGTTACTTTCGGCCTCGGGATTTGGGCGGAGTAACTGTTTGTGTTTGATTGTTTGTTGGTTTGAGAGAGGCGGAAATCGAGCAGAATAAAGGCTTATTTCTGATTGATTTGGCCTTTTAAATCGGGCAGAGCAACTGCTCTTTCCACGATTTTTGGACCCGGGAAATAGGGTGGAAACCTAGCTGGGGGGCTAAGGCTCACTTTGACCGGTTGGTTTTGTGTTTGGAGGAGGTTTGGCAGGGTTTCGAGGCTTTGAGGAGATCACTCATTATCTCACTTCGCTCTCTATTTCTTCAGCATAACAAGGACGCAGAGAGTTTTGCGGATGAATTCTGTGTTCTGAAGACGAACCCCGAAGCTCTATTTATAGCCTGGGATGAGGACACCGAAGGAATTAAAATTCCTTCTTCGCGCATCAACCGATTGTACAAAACGTGGAAGAAATTGCACTTTACGGCAAAGGAATAGTGTTGTTTGGCCAAACTGGGTGCCACCCACATTAACTTTGGGCGCCATTCCCACTTTGAGTGTGGGTGGCGCCAGCTTAGTGTATTTTGTTTTCAAATTTTGCACTTTGGCCCCTGCATTTCATTTTTTTGCGCATCCTGCTTTGTCCTTTTGCATTTTTGACCCTGTAACTTGACATTTGTTAATGTTTTAATAAGTCTTGATATTTTATGTCATGTCACATACCAGGGGTACGAAATTGGGGTGTCTACACCCATAAATAACATCGAGCTCGGGGAATCCTCTGGAGCAGCAGATCTCATGGAGATCGATGAGGCCAGGCAAGCTCCAGCACCGACGATTCCTACGCGTAAGGCTGGACATCCCCCTACACAAGGCATCGAGCTAGACACTCTTCAAGTTCGAGATAAGCCTGAATTCTAGCCACAAGCCGATTTGAAAGAGATCGTCATCAACCCTGCCTACCCCGAGCAAAAAAATAAAATCGGGAAGGCCATGCCTCCTGAAACTCAGGCCAAATTGATCGATCAACTCAAGAGCAGCCTGGATGTGTTTGTGTGGACCGTTGAAGACATGCAGGGAGTCAGTGAGAGTGTTACCCGCCATGACCTAAATGTGGACCCAACTTTCCGTCCAATTTAGCAGCGACCAAGGCAGTATTCACCAGAAAAGAGCGCATCGATCAAGACAGATGTCGAAAAGCTCTTGAAAGCTGACATCATTGAAGAGATACAATATCCGACCTGGCTGGGGAACGTGGTGATGGTCAAAAAGGCCAATGACAAGTGGCGTATGTGCGTCAACTTCACAGGCGTCAACAAAGCTTACCCAAAGGATTGTTACCCGCTGCTGCGCATTGATGTGCTCATTGACGCCATAGCCGGCTTTGAAATGCTTAACTTCCTAGATGCGTACTCAAGGTACCACCAAGTCAAGATGAACAAGCAAGACAAGGTCAAGACTGCTTTCCGGGCAGGCGGGGGTTTGTACTACTACAAGATGATGCTCTTCGAGCTGAAAAACGCAGGGGCCACATATCAACGCATGGTTAACAAGGTCTTTGGCTCTCAGCTCGGAAGGAACATGGAAGCTTATATTGATGACATGGTCATCAAAACCAGAAGCCGCGACCACACTTTTGACCTGCAAGAAACGTTTGCCAATCTGCGCAAACATAACATGAAGTTGAATATGAGGAAGTGTGTGTTCGGGGTGCGAACAGGAAAGTTCTTTGGCTTCATGGTCAACTAACGGGGGATAGAGGCAAACCCGAAGAAGATCTAGGCATTGATCAAGATGGTGTAGCCCGAGTGCATCAAGCAGATCCAGCGGTTAAATGGCAGAATCATTGCCCTTGGTCGCTTCATCTCCCGGTCAGCGGAGAAATACTTGTTGTTCTTCAAGATCCTGCATGGCAACAAAGGGTTCGAGTGGAACGAAGAATGTGCCAAATCCCTCAAGCAGCTCAGGGAATATCTTGGCAAGTCACCCCTCCTTAGCAGGCCCGTACCCGGGGAGCCCTTATATGTGTATCTAGTGGCCACAAACCAGGTTGTGGTCGTTGTTTTAGTTAGGGAGGAGTTAGACATACAAAAACATGTGTACTTTGTATCAAAGACTCTCAGTCCTGTTGAGGGTCGTTATTTTAATTTAATGTAGAAAAATTAGCCTATTCGCTTATCATAGCTGCACGAAAATTAAGAGCTTATTTTTCTGCTCATGCAATCATAGTATACACAGACGCACCACTGTGCAAAATCCATTTATCGGGTAGACTACTCAACTGGTCGATCAAGCTCACGGAATTCCACATTGACTACTAGCCTAGGCGAGCAATCAAAGCTCAAGCCTTAGCTGATTTCTTGGTCGAGACGAGCCTCACTCAACAAGAGGAATCTGAACTCCAATAGTCAACAGAACCCCGGCACGAGCAGCTTCTAATGTCTCGACCGGCCTACTGTTGGGCTCTTTATGTGGATGGAGTAGCAAGGAAGGTCAGGAGCAGAGATGGCATCCTTCTCATAGCTCCTGACCAGGTTACATAGTTCGAGTTGGCTCTATGATTCAAGTTCCCCACCTCCAACAACGTGGTCGAGTACGAAGCAATGATTGCTGGTCTTGAGCTCGCAGCAGATATGGGCGTAGAAGCGGTCACAGTGTACTCGGATTCACAGCTAGTGGTGAACCAAGTCCAGGGGGAATATATGGTGCATCACCCTTCCTTAGTAAAATACTACGAGCTCGCCAAGGAAATCTTGAAAATTTTCAAATTATGGGAGATCATCAGAATTGATCGAGTAAACAACATGCGAGCAGATTACCTATCCAAGATCGCTGAGGCAAGTCTAGCACTATTAAATCCATCGGTCATGATCGAGCATCTGGGCACTCCAGCCATCGACATACCAATAATAATGGATATTGAACCAGGAAGCATGAGCTGGATTGACGACTACAAGAACTACATCGAGCAAGGAATCATGCCCGCTGACAAGGTCAAAGCTACAACAGTTAGAAACTAGGCTTATCGATACTCGGTAGTTAGGGGAATCTTATACAAGTGATCTAAGGTCAGACCTATGCTTCGTTGTGTTCCCAAGAGTTAATCGAGAACGTATTGTTCGAAGTCCATGTAGGAGAATGCGGCGGCCATCCGGGCACCAGAGCCCTAGCGGAGAAGATCCTGCGCGCAGGATATTACTAGATCACCCTCAGGAAGGATGTAGAGAGGTATGTCCGAGAATGTGACAAGTGCTAAAGGTTCGCGGACATACCGAGGTTGCCCTCCACAATGCAAACCCCGGTGGTCGCGGCCTGGCCTTTCGATATGTGAGGAATTGATTTGATCGGTCTGTTTCCCCTAACACAATACAAGTACAAGTACGAAGTGATCATCATCTACTATTTTACAAAGTGGATTGAGACAAAGCCAATGGCCAACATTTCAGACGCTAATATCATCAAGTTCGTCCCCGATCAAGTATGGTACAAATTCGGCCTACCGCGGGTAATCATCTCTGACCACAGTACAAAATTCTTGGACAAGTTCACGGCAGAGTGTGCTTGCCTAGGTGTCAAGCATTGGCAGTCATTTGTAGCTTACTCATAAGGCAACGGCCAATCAGAGGCCTGGAACAAATAAGTCTTGCACGTACTCAAGAGAAACTTAGAGGGGCGAGTAGGAAAATGGGCAGAAAAGCTACCATCAGCTTTATGGGCCGTAAGGACTACTGTCCGGGGTCCAACTGGGGAAACTCCGTTCACGCTTGCCTATGGATCCGAAGCTATGATCCCCGTAGAGATGACCTTGCCAAGCTACAGAGTTTCCCACTATAGTGAGCAAAACAATGAACTTGCTCGGGCAATAGATCTTGACCTGCTCGAAAAAAGAAGGTTGGATGCGCAACTAATGATGGTCAATTACAAGCAGCGAGGAAAGGCTCACCACGATAAGCGTGTCCGGGGAAGAGCATTCATGGTTGGGGATTGGGTACTCAGAAAGATCAAGGTCACCGGTCACCGAGCAGAAAGGGAAAAACTCTCGCCAAACTGGGAAGGGCCTTTTCAAATTACTTGAATAATCATAGAAGACACATACACACTGCGGACACGAGAAGGCAAAGACTTGAAGCATCTTTGGCGCGCAGATCACTTGAAAAAGTACTACCATTGAGCAAGTCTCAATGTACAAACGGGCAAGACCCTCAGCCCTGTTGAGGGTCATCATCATTTTATCAATAAAAAAGGCTAGTTATTCATATTTGTTAGTTCAAATTTAATTCTGTCATTTATAAATTGTTTTCGGATTGCTTGGCAAAATATGCTCGCAAGCCGAGTAAGTAGGGCCCTACCCGGTCAACCTTCCACTATACCCGAGTATCTCTGAGAATTCCTTACCCTCTCAGCGAGTGAGGTAGGGCCATGTCTGATTCACAGACTGGGAAGCCCGCAAGTCGGTAGCGGCTAACTACCTCGGATTCCTATAGTGATCGACCAACACTGTTAGTCGTATATCTCTACACCCAGTTGATACACTAGTAGCAGTTTCGACGTGCAAACATCAGACAGGGCCCAGCTCGGTTAGTTGGTCGCCGCTTAGAGTTGGGCAATGCCCGCTAGGCAGTCTTCAGGATGCTCGCCCCAGGGCGATAAGGGCCATGTCCACTCAAAGCCTTGGCCAGAACCAAACATTTGATCCGAGTAAGATCGCTTCCCCAGACCCTCAAACTTAAAATAATATGTCCGTTTAAATTAACCTATTATTTTAAGTCATTATTTGCACCAATTGACATGCCCGATTAAATTATGTTCGCTTTATACTTGATGCATTCATACACATACATGCTGGTACTAATCAAATGCAGGGAGAATGCAAGTAAAAATAACAGTGAGTGAGCAAAAACAAAATTTCCATTAAAAATTGGAAGAATTACAAGTGGAAATCAAAAATTATAGGCACATAAACCGAACAAAGAGGGTGCAACCTAAGCTATGTTCGAAGGAGCCGGCGTTGTGGTGGTAGCAGCTTCGGCATCAGGAGCGGCCTCCAGTTCCACTTGTAGCTGGGCAACAGCCTCGTCTACTCGGGCCTGCCTCTCTGTCCGCTTTGCCTCAACCAGGCTGCATACGTTGATAGCCAGCGGGGTGGGAGGAATCCATGGCTCCAGCCCGTCATCAGCATCATCTTAGGTAAGGGCCTCTAGTTTTCCCTATGTGTATGGCACCATGTGATGCAAACTCCGAGCTTCCGGGCAATAGGGGTTGAGCAGAGCCCAGTCCGCCATAGTTGGCATCTCAACTGCACCAATACCAGCGAGCATGCGTAAGATGCGATTGGTGCCCATGGCATAGTAAGGAAAGATCTCTTTGCGCATGCGTGAGGCATAGGCGGGAAAGGCAATGAAGTCTTCCACGATCTTCTCGTTAGCCGCGATCAACTACTCGACAAATGAGCCCATGGCCGCCGGGGCCTTTAGTGCACCCAGCTCTGCCTGAAGCTATGTTTGCTGCAAGACCAAGACATCCTCCGTAGCTTGGGACTTCTTCTGCTGGGCTACCAGGCAGTCTTCTCCTCGGCCAGAGACCGCTTATCCACTTCAAGTCGCTTGACTGAAGCCTCACTCTCCTTAGGCGACTTACTTACGGTAGTGATCTGCTTGCTCTTGCGCTTCACCAAGCTCAATAGCTCGTCCCTCTCAGACTCAACCTTCTTGCGGGCATCCCTCGCCTCGGTATAACGGTCATAAATATTAGTACAAGAGGAGGCAATCTGCAAAATAATCATAAGAGGTCAGTATAGGCCAGCGAGCATAAATCATTGATGTGTTAAAAATTACCCCGCAAGTGCACAAGACAATTATAGAATAAAAAGATGGAAGCAAGGGTCGAACCTCAGGGATAATGAATTAAAATGAATTTAATCTAAACTAATTTAAAAACAATTAAATAAAAAGGTGGTTTTCTTTTTGAAATGATTTAAACTCTAAAATTAAACTAATAAAATTAATCTAAATTAACTACTGCAGAAGACTGAATTTTAGGAAAGTTTTATGTATGAGAATGGTCTAGGTATTGGGAATCACTTGTATCGCCTTTTATGTGTATTAGTCTAAAAATATCTATCAATTATGGGTTCGTTCGCTAGGTAAAGGATTGAAACTTACTGGCCGAGATTTGTAACCCTTAGTACTCCGCTTTGGTTGTGCTTTCTTGGTCCGTCCACACAGTAATTAAGAGTCCATTAAGTGCCATAAGAACTAAAATGAAAAGGAACGAACTCTATTGCATTCCCCCACACAATGCGAACCTAAATCAACTCCTTAGCCTATGGTCGGGAATCAGAGAGACCTATTTATAAATTAGGTTGGGCAGTGTATGACTTATGCATATGGTCGTGCAGTTTATTATACCCAAGAGCCTACACATCCACTAACGTAGCCATTATGCGATAACTTCAATGTAAACCAATTATAATCTAATATGATAAACAATAGTTTGAGAGAATGAAATTATATTAACACATAAAAGTTGATACAAAATTACCTCCAATACCTAGAATGAAGCAGTTAGTTCATCACAGATGATTAACACAACAAATGAAAGGATTGTAACATCTTCAATCTTCAACAAAGGAAATAAAAATGAGATACAAAATGTTTTTGCCTATTGAGAGTGCTCAAGAGCAGCCTAAAATGACCTAAAATCGGATCCCCCCCCCAAAGCTGAGAGGTTAGGGCTTTATTTATACTAGATAAGGTTTATGGGGAAAAGACAAAAACTACCCAGACCAGAAAACGGTGAGCTCGCCAACCTCAGACCGAGCGATCGCTCAGACTTCACTTCCGGATTCTTGCTCTTTGGGATTTTCAGCCTGAGCGAAGCGCCACCTCGTTCAAGCATTTTGTCCTTCTTCTTTCAGCAGATTTGCACTTAGGCCCCTGGAAACTTCATATTACTGCAAAATAACCAAAAATTCGTCCTTTTCCTCATATTTAGCCTGAAATTCATAAAACACTAAAACCCATATCAATAGCTTTAGAAACTCGCAAAAAACACAATCTAAGTAGGAATATATACACAATAGATGCATATAAAACATATCTATCAATCATCAACACGAATATCATGGGTGTACCTCGCCCAGGTTGAGCCCGATAAGCCCAAACAAGACATGACTGGCAGTATCCCAATCATGTGTCATGTCCTCCTGCAAGAGCCGCTTCGCAATGCCCACTAGCCCTGCAGGGCTCCGACGAGCGGTCAAGTCAATGTGCCCCAAGTTACGGACATCGGAGAGCCCGCTCACAATAGCTCGGGCAGCACTAACCATGGTCGGCATTTCAAAGCCAGGGAGCAGCCACGGCTCCAAAAAGTCTTTGGCAGGAGAAGGTGTGGCAGAGATGCTGATCGATGTATTTTATACGTCGATTTTATATGCTTCTATGACTTAAATTAGGCTATTTCACGAGGCTTTTGGCTACTGATATATGTTTTCGGTGAGTTTTGTAAGTTTCAGGGTTGTTAGAGAAAATATGCAAAACTCTAGGGTTTTATGTACAAATTCCAAGAAGGGCCAAAGATGAAAAATGAAGAAGAAACGAAGACTGTCAATTCTGGTGACCTTGCGGACGCAAGGTACCTCAGACCTTGCGACCGCAAGGTAGGCAGTACGGATGAGAAGCAGAAATCCAAGGCCAGACACACTGGAGACCTTGCGGACGCAAGGTACTCAACACCTTGCAACCGCAAGGTGGTCAGAATGCGATATTTTCGGATTTTCACACAATGATTCGATTGGATTACAACTCCCGAGTATATATTGAAGTTGGATGCCGAGAGCCAAGAAAAAAGAGGGACGGCTGGAAGTAGTTTTAGGTAGATTTTAGATAGTTTTTAGGGTGTATAACATAGTTAGATTGTGTAATTACCAGTATTGAAGATCAAATCATGTATCTGATCATCTCCATGTGCTGTTCATTGTCTATGATGAACTAAATCATCCATAATCTAGGAGGTGGGAGGTAACTTGTATCGAATTTATGTTTTGATTCTTATATATGTTCATTCAATTCTTGTTGATTGTGGTGTTTATCAATCCCAATATTATTTTGCTTTGAACAAATGAATGTAATCGCAAATAATAAAGGCCTAGAGGTGCGGATAAGCTGCATGACCAATGTGCATATGTCGCATAATCGGCTCACCATCACAATAAATTGGACCTATCGATGCACGAGAGTGATAAGTTAGGACCAGGTTCATACATGATCTAGGTGACAGATAGATCATAAATCTAGGTGACAGCTAGATTGACAGTTCATGTGCTTATGATATAGAATGGATGAATTTTGCGGGGATGGAGGCTGAACCAATTGTTCAACAGACTATATCTATCTTTAGTGAACGAACCCAAGAAATTGAATGATAATTATTATGAATTGAACATAAAATAGATACAAGTGAAACCCAGAATCCTAGATTGCCACCCACCATAAGATCTTCATATCTGTAATTACTGCTAATTAGTTAAACATCTAAATATAAATAGTAGTTTAGAATAAAATAATTATAAAAACCCCCTTAGATTAATAATTTGCTATCAATAAATTGTACTGTTCGTGATCACTTGTCTCTGTGGGTTCGACCCTTGCTTCCAATACTATTCTATAATAGTCTTGTCCACTTGCAAGGAAAAAGATTAATTAAAACATCGATCAAGTTTTTGGCGCCGTTGCCGGGGACAAGCTAGTTCACGTAGTTAGTTTGTTGGTAGCGTAGTTTTTAATTTAATTTAGTTTTTAGTTTAATTTTCAGTTTTTATAAAAATAAAAATACAAAAAGATTTTATTTTATTTTTAATAGTTAGTTGTTTTTAAATTGCTTTAAATTTATTTTATGCACGGTCGTCGATCTTTGAATCCCAAATTGGTAGAATTAAATCAAGATATTAATATTATTAGAAGAAATCAAGAAGTCCTTGAAAATCTAGCTCCCGAGTTTGATAATCAAGAACAATTGAATCAAGAGGATCCTCTGGTTGATCCCACAATGGAAGAAAATAATAATAATTGAAATCCTGAAAATCCAGTTAACCGGAATCAAAGAGATGAAGAACCTGCAAGAAGAAATATGGAAGTAGTGGTAAATCAAAGAACTATTAATGACTTTAGTAGACCTTCATTAAATGTGGTGACATCATGTTTAATCTTGCCAGATGCTGTAAGGAATTTTGAGTTAAAAGGTCATTATTTTAATGCAATACCATCTTTTCATGAGATGCCTCATGAAGATCCTGTTAGTTTCTTAAGAGAATATGAATACATGATGAGTACTTTTCCTTTAGGAGGGTTAACTGAAGATCTAATTAAAATGAAATATTTTCCCAGTGCATTAAAAGAGTTGGCAAAGCGATGGTTTATGAACTTAACACCTAATAGTGTTTATACTTGGGCTCAATTATATGATTTGTTTATGAGTAAATTTTATAAGCATGCATCTCTTACTGAATATAGAAAACAAATCATGTCATTCCAAAATGAACCAGGTGAAACATTCCATGAGTCATGGGATAGATTTAAAAATCTGCTCATTATGTGTCCTCATCATAATTTGGCTCAACATGTGTTAGTGCTTCAATTTTATCATTGTCTTTCGCCAGGCTTACAAACTATGGTTGATAGTGCAGCCGGTGGTTCTATTAATAGAATGACACCAGAAGCACTAGAAGAATTATTTGAGATGTTAAGTATTAATTCCCAACAGAAAAGTGCTAGAGGTAAAAATAGAAGCCTATATCAATTACAAGATAAAACAGATACACAAGCTCAATTTGAAAATTGGCAAATTCAAGAAGCATGTGCTTTATGTGGATTATATTCTCATGCTACTAATTTTTGTCCATCAAGTGCTATGTATTCTGAACAGGCTAATGCTATGAATATGTACCCTCAAAGGCCTAGGAATGATCCCTATTCAAACACTTATAATCCTGGTTGGAGGAATCATCCTAACTTTTCTTGGGGAGGAAATAAGCCTTTACAACCTCAACAATTCCAGCCTCAACCACCTCAACCACCACAATTTCCAAATCAAAACTAGTTGAGAATTGAAGAAGTTCCAAAACAAGATGTAGCAAGTAAAGGTCAAGCAGCATTGATGAAATATATGCTTGAAGAGATTGAAAATCTAAAGAAACACATTGCAAATTCTGAAGTTGATAAAAGAGAAGAAGGGAAGTTCCCTAGTCAAACCGAGCAAGCCAAGTCAATCACTGTCTTGCGAAGCGGTAAGGTAATAGGTGAAGAGGTAAGTGATCATGATCCTTCTTCTAATGTGCCTGTTACAGTAGAAAATTCTGAAAAGGAAATTGAAAATGATAATAATAATAGTAAAGAGAATGAATCAAGTAATCAAGAAGTAGAAGTTGAAGTTGAAGTTCCAAATAAGGAACAAGAAAAAGAGGTTCAAAATAAAGAAAATCCAATAGATGTGGAAAAAGAGTTGGATCAAGAAGAAGAGGAACCTTATGTGGCTCCACCACCTTATGTTCCTCCAATTCCGTTTCCAAGAAGACTTATGAAAAACCGAATGGACAAACAATTTACGGAAATTTATAATATGTTATCCAAAGTGAATGTTAATCTCCCTTTGCTTAATGTTATTAAAAATATTCCAGCTTATGCAAAGTTTTTCAAAGATCTTCACTCTAAGAAACACAAGTTTGAAAACAATGAAAAGATTATTGTTTCTGAAAACGTAAGTTCTGTTTTACAACCCGAATTACCCCCTAAGTTAAAAGACCCTGGTAGCTTTAATATCCAAGTTTCCTTGGGAAGCTCTAAAAAGATGAAAGCAATGCTAGATTTAGGAGCAAGTATTAATTTGATGCCTTTTGCAGTCTATAAACAGTTAGGGTTAGGAGAACTAAAACCCACTACTATGCAATTACAATTAGCTGATCGTTCGGTTAAATATCCCTTGGGTATAGTGGAAGACATCCTAGTTCAGGTTGATAAACTAATCATTCCGGTTGACTTTGTGGTTCTAGAGATGGAAAGGAAGATTTGCACAAACAATGAAGTCCCAATATTGTTAGGCAGACCTTTTATGGCTACTGCCAATACAATGATTAATGTGAAGAATGGTAAACTCACAATGTCAGTCCTAGGTGAAACTGTTGAAATTTCTGTTTTTGATGCTATGAATAGACCTAGTGACATAAATGTCTGTTTTTCAATAGATGAAATTGAAAAGTTATCAACTGAAACTTTTGAAGAAGAAGAAGACTATGAGAGAGATAGATTTATAGTTTATGATGATAGTCCTATCCCTCCCATAAAAATTGACATTGATGAGATTGAAAGAGAAATAGAAGAGGAAGAAAGACAAGAGAGAGAAAAGTTAGAAGCTAGTAAAAAGAAAGATAAAGAAAATATAGAGAAGGAATCAGAAAATAGTTCTGATAAGATTAAGAAAGTAGAACAAGAAAGTAATGAAATTAAGGAAGATGAAGTAGAGATTTTGAAATCTCTCTTTGAAGAAATTGAGATAGAGAATGTCGAAGTAGAAATTAAAGAAGATAATAAAGTAGAGAATGAGGAGGCTAAAATAAAAGAAACAATTAAAGCAGAAAATTCTGAATTTATGCCATCCATTAATTCTCCTAAAGTTGAAGAATTAAAGCCATTACCATCCCATTTAAAATATGCATTCTTAGGGGAAGGTAACACTTTGCCTGTTATTATAGCAGCCGACTTAACGGAAGAGCAAGAAGCTAGTTTATTAAAAGTTTTATGGACACATAGAGAAGCTTTAGGATGGTCCTTAGCTGATTTAAAAGGTATTAGTCCGCCTATGTGTATGCATAAAATACATCTAGAAGAAGGTAGTAAACCTTCAAGAGAAAGGCAAAGAAGACTTAACCCACACATGGAAGAAGCCGTAAGAAAAGAAGTTCTTAAGCTCTTAGATGCGGGTATAATTTACCCTATATCAGATAGTAAATGGGTTAGTCCTGTCCAAGTAGTTCCTAAAAAGTCAGGAATTACAGTTGTTAAAAATGAGAAAGACGAATTAGTCCCTACAAGAACAATAACTGGTTATAGAATGTGCATTGATTTGAGAAAATTGAATGCGGCAACCAGGAAAGACCACTTTCTGTTGCCATTTATTGATCAAATCCTTGAAAGACTAGCCGGTCATGAATATTATTGCTTTCTTGATGGTTTTTCCGGTTACAATCAGATCCATGTTGCACCCGAAGACCAAGAGAAAACAACTTTTACATGTCCCTTTGGTACTTTTGCTTTTAGGAGAATGTCATTTGGATTATGTAATGCACCAACTACTTTTCAAACATGCATGATTTCTATATTTTCAGACTTAGTTGAAAGATGTGTTTAAGTTTTCATGGATGATTTTTCAGTTTTTGGAAATTCTTTTGATCATTGTTTAGAAAATCTTACATCAGTCCTGAAAAGATGATGTGAAACAAATTTAACTTTAAGTTGGGAGAAAAGTCACTTCATGGTCAAACATGGAATTGTCTTAGGGCATGTTGTTTCAAATAAAGGCATTGAAGTTGATAAAGCAAAAATCGAAGTTATTTCACAACTACCCCATCCACTTCAGTTAAAGGTGTTAGAAGTTTTATAGGGCATGCTGGTTTTTATCGAAGATTCATAAAAGATTTTTCCAAAATCTGTAAGCCTCTATGTAATTTATTAGCAAAAGATACATAATTTATTTTTGATAAAGAATGTTTAGAAGCTTTTAATTTATTAAAAGAAAAATTAACTTCTGCCCCTATTTTATCCGGCCCTGATTGGTCACTTCCTTTTGAAATCATGTGCGATGCATCAGATTTTGCAATTGGAGCCGTGTTAGGACAAAGAGTAGATAGAAAGCCTCATGTGATCCACTATACTAGTAGAACTCTAAATGATGCACAATTGAATTACACAACTACAGAAAAAGAGTTTTTAGCAGTAGTATATGCTTTAGAAAAATTTAGATCATATCTATTAGGATCAAAGGTGATGATCTTTTCTGATCATTCTGCATTAAAATATCTGTTAAGTAAGAAAGATGCTAAACCAAGATTAATTAGATGGATGTTATTGTTACAAGAATTTGACATTACAATCAAAGATAAAAAGGGAACCGAGAATGTCGTAGCCGACCATCTGTCTAGATTAGAATTTTCACCCTTGCTTGAACGTCAATTTCTTGATGATCTTGTTCCCATAAATGATGATTTTCCTGATGAGCAACTTTTAGCCATTAAAGATTCAGACCCTTGGTATGCTGATTTCGTCAATTACTATGTGTCTGATATCATTAATCGGATTTTGATCATTATGAAAAGAAGAAATTTTTGGCGGAAACGAAAAATTATTTTTGGGAAGCACCTCATTTATACAAAATTTGTTCAGATTCTTTAATAAGGAGATGTATTTCAGAAAAAGACTAACAAGGTATCATGGAATTCTGCCATGGATACTCTTGTGGAAGTCATTTTAGTGGAAACAAAACTGCTAGAAAAATTTTGCAATCAGGTTTATATTGGCCTACTGTTTTTAGAGATTGTGAATTGTTTTATAGAACATGTGATAAGTGTCAAAGAACAGGTGGAATAGGAAAGAGAAACGAAATGCCCTTGCATATCAATTTGGTTGTTGAAATCTTTGATGTTTGGGGTATTGATTTCATGGGTCCTTTTCCAGTGTCAAATAATTGTGAATATATTTTAGTAGCAGTTGATTACGTATCTAAATGGATTGAAGCAGTAGCAACCAAAACAAATGATGGCAAAACAGTGGTTAAATTCGCAGAAGATTTGTTTGCTAGATATGGAGTACCTAAGGCCATAATAAGTGACCAAGGAACTCATTTTACCAATAAGTTGTTGAATAATGTTCTTAGGAAACATGGTGTAACTCACAAGTTAGCTACACCTTATCATCCTCAAACATCTGGCCAAGTAGAAGTTAGCAATAGGCAAATTAAAGCAGTATTAGAAAAGACTGTAAGGCCTAATCGTAAAGATTGAGAATCTAAACTTAAGGATGCTTTATGGGCATACCGAACTGCTTTTAAAACCCCCATAGGAATGAGTCCAGATAGAATGGTATATGGCAAAGCTTGCCATTTACCAGTTGAAATTGAGCATAAAGCCTATTGGGCTATCAAAGAATTAAACTTAGATTTAACTTTGGCTGGAGAGGAAAGATTGTTTCAATTAAATGAATTAGAAGAACATAGGTTAAATTCGTATGAGAATGCGAAGACATATAAAGAAAAGACCAAGAAGTATCATGACATGGGGTTAGCCAACAAGATGTTTCATCCAGGGATGAAAGTGTTACTTTTTAATTCTAGACTTAGGCTATTCCCCGGAAAGTTAAAATCTAAATGGTCTGGTCCCTTTATAATCGTACGAATCTATCCTCATGGAGCTGTTGATATTCAAAATCCTAAAAATAATGAAATTTTCAAAGTTAATGGAATAGTAGGGACGACCCCCAGCTAGCCGAGCAAGAGAAGGCAGCTCAACGGTCTTCTTCGTCGCCGTAGATTTTTTGGCCGGAAGGCCGAATGGAATAGTAGGGACGGCCTGAGCAGGCTTGCTCGCCAAAGTGGCTACCCTCTTACTCTCCTCGGCCTCGAGCTTCTGGAGTTGCCTAAGGGTCAACATGACTGCACAAAAAAAAGGAGAGGATTAATAACAACAATTACAAAAGACAAGAGGAAAAATAGTGAGTAAAATGAAATATCGACCAGGGGAGGCCGAGTAGACATGAGTACAATCATGCTTGAGTCTTCGACATTCGAGATAATCAGCATGGAATTTCTTCCCATGATAGCCACCCCAATAGACATGTGTTTCCTCGGGCTCAAAGGTGCACTGTGGTTCGACCCCGGGCACCGTAGTTCGGAGCACTCCGGCCAAGCGCAAGTTCTTGGGGTTACAGACCAATTTCTTCTAGTCGAACAGGCTCTCCTGGCTAACTCGTTTATCCCCCTCCATCACAACGCCCAGGGCAGCCCGGATAGTGGCTAAGCGGCTAGTATCGCCCATCGTAAAGCTACCACGGGGAAGTTTGGGGACATTTATGCCGGCCTTGCTCATGGGCATTATTGGTCAGCCTACCCGTGACTCAATCAAAACAGCTCTCTTGTCCCAGGCCTCAACTTTGCCCGGGACCTCATCCAAAATCCTCAAAAAACTAGAGTTTGACTGAAGTCCAACCCGACCAAAATTGTTGGCACTAAGAATAAATAACCGCCCGAACAATTTCAAGGTCGACTCTATACGCAGCAAACGACATGCCACGATATATGCCATAAGTGCCCGGACGGTGTTCATCATGAGATCACCGGGCATCAGGCCAAACTCTTTGAGGAACCGAAAGAATAAGGGGTCTAAGGGCAAACACAGTCCCACCCAGAAGAAGTCAGCAAAAAACAACAATTTTCCATTCTGCTCGCAAGGATACTCTCCATCCACTAATGCAACCTTCTCTACCCGGTAATCTTGGGGGTCTACACCCAAGGAAGTAAACCACGAAGTGAGCTTATCCGGGGTATCTAAAAAGGCCCAGTGCGTAACGTATAGGGTCTCATCAGCCTCTGACATCCAGTCATGCGTGGGGGCCAAGGTGATAGCTTCATTTCTTACAAGAGCAAGATTTCTCCCTCTCTGGGCCAACGAGATATCAGAGCTCGCCTCCCTGGAATTAGTGGCCTCATCGGCAGTATCCCCTTGGTCGGGTCTTAGCAATTCTTCTTCGCCAATGCTCGCTTCGACCACGGACTCAACTTTCTCCTGCCCGATTTCGGCCATGCAGCCTTGCTCCATTTCTCCGTCAGATGGGCCGTGCCCACCGGAGGAGTCAGTAAGTGTGATCACGGGCACACGAACCCATGCAACGATAACCTCCCCGGCCACAGATTCGTCTCCTTCCTCCACTTCAATGTCTTGGGAAGAAGTCTTCTCCCTGCTGAGGGAATCATTCTGCCCGTCGTAACTATAGGTCTCTCTCTCATTGTCCGAATCATGAGACATCTACAAAAGAGATCGTGGAAGAAAAATCAAAATTCTGCCCGGGTAACCGGGGAAGCAAAAGAGGAAAAAAAATCCTAAGTCTAGGTGCACCAAGGGGCCATGCCCGCCTAAACGAGCAAGACACTTTAGGGATCTTCCTCGATCTCTACCTATGGTCTGATTCTACCTTATGCTTGAAGATGAACCCAGAAAACCTCACAAAACCCATATATTTGAAGAACAAACCCAGAAAAGGGGGCAAGAAACTTATTGTTAATAACGATTTGGAGTAGCTTTTATGTACGGATGATATAAAAACAAGAACAACGGAGGACTCCGAACATTGGAAGAAAGTGAAGGACTGGTATCAGAGCACGAAATCGCCGGAGTCTAGAAATCACTTGAGGAAGCAACAATAGTTAATCAGGAAATCTCACAAAATTTCTCTCTCTAAAACTCGGAAGTGGTGAAAGGGGATAAAGGGAGGGGTGTTGGCCTTTTATAGACGTGATTTCGGTGGTTTTTGGGGGAAACAAGCGCCGAAATGACGTTTCAAGTACTGTTGACATCATCCATACACGCGGACATTAAATGCAACGCTTCATAAAACGTACCTTTATATTCCTCTCCAAGACTTGACGGCTCACACGCCCTACACATACTCTCCTCGATACTCTCCAACGGCAAGGCTTCCTCAACACACTCCAGCTGTCCACTCGTCAAGGTTCCAGTTCTATAAGTTCTTTCAATCCTTTTGTAATTTTCTCAAAAATTCACAAGTGTTGAAGCCCGATACAAAAGCAACATCATCGAGTATAAACGCTCCCCGCTCCGAGCATGAACTCGCTAAACAAGGAGCTAAGGGCCATTGTTGTGCCCGACCCAAACCCGATCACAAGCAACCACCATGTCCCAGTCACGGGCTCAACTATCATGAGACCCACCGATCTAGCGGGCAGAGCTAGAGGGCACCGAGTAACTAAAACTAACTCCCGCCAAGTCCTAGTCTAGCATAGGCCATGTTTGCCCGATCAAGGGCCATACCCGGGATTTACACTTGTCTACAATAAGATCTACATCATCATATCCGGGCAGAGCCTTGCTCGCCCAGGCGCGTATCGAGCAGGAAGCCTCGAAAACTTGCTCTCCAAGACATGTCAAAGGTTTTCTTATCCGAGCAGGATACTTACCTTATCTGCTTCTAGATTTACGCGGTCAGCCACTTATCACGCCTATAGTTTAGGGATTTCATCCTAAATTGGCCAGGTAATTATGGGATCCGAATTCCACAAGGATTCTACGTCATTTGGAGCCTATAAATACCATTCCACAAATCGTATTCAAGGTACACACTCTTTCTTGAGCCTTGAACCTCTATCAAATTCCCTTTTGACTTTCTCACATGATACTTACTCTCACGCCATAGTAGTTTCGTGAGGCAAAGTCTTGCACTCCCACTAAGGTGTTTTCGTGATCTTAATTAGGTTCAAGGAAGCAAATCAAGCCCAGATATCCTACCCATCACACGAACGGCCCAAGCTGTATTTTTACCACATCAATTCCCTTAATTAATAAACTATAAAAAGTCCCTTATTAACGATGAAAAAAAATAGAGACAAAATTAACGTGGAAAGAAAAAAGTGATTGAAGGAACGTGTAAAAGGTGATCAAAATTGTATAGACAACAAAAAACATGAGATAACATACTAGAAGGACATTTTTCGTTATTATGACAATATATAAAGATGTTTGGTTAATTTTATGTAAATAAAAATAATACTCTCAAATTATCGTCCTTTTTGACTGACACGCTGTTTAATAGTTGTATTATAAATATTGGTGAAATGTGTGGTTTACTTTAATGTCATTGAACATGTGGTCATAATTAATGTAGAAAAAGTAATGGTAAAATGGTAAAAATATTTTCATAAAATGGAAAGTTTTGAAAGAGGACAATTATTTTAAAATGAACAAAAAAAAAAAAGAACGGTAATTTGAAATTTAAGGGCTTGTTTGATAGTTGGACAAGGATAAGCAGTATTATTAATCCCAGTACTATTAGTACCCTCGCTATTAATCCTCACTTGTATATCGAGGGTAGTTTTGAGATTACAAGTGTTAATCTCAATTTTTTTTAGTGAGGGCGCTAATAATACCACCCTCCCCCTTGGTATTAATAGTGAGGGGATAATGACTTTATCCGGATAACTCGTGTTATTAGTCCCGACCACCTATTGTGTACCAAACATCAGACAACTCGGCTTATTAATCATATCTGGTCTTAATCCTGGCTACCAAACGACACCTAAGGGAGTATCAAAATCAAATTCAAGTTCTTTTGTAAGATCACATTCACATCTACGAATTTATTAAGCAATAATCAAGCTTACTGTTCAATTTATGATTACTCGATAACTTGTAGTATAAAAATTAAGGGTATATTTGGCCTTATGATTTTATTTGTTAATTTTATAATTTAAATTTTCGTTTGTTGGGGGGGAGAAGAGAGAAAGTTGAAAATAAAAAATAAAGTCACCATCTCTCATTAAGCCCCTTGTTTCTCACTATATCTATCCTACAAACTAATTATGTTAGTAGTTTTTTTTTTTTCACAGTTTAATCACTAAATTTAGGCATAAGTACCACGTTCATCACTTCATCCATGTATTTGGATTAAAAAAAAACTTAAAAAATAATTGAAAAACCAAAACTTCGTCCTAAATAGCAGAAAAGCAAACATTCAAAGTCGTCAAAGATTCATCCCCCTCCCATAATAAAACCAACTTCTTTTTTATTTCCAGAACCATAAAACATTGGATTTCTTACCATTTCCGCTCTATTTTTAAGTAAACATTACTCTATCAGTTTCCAATTTCAAAATAAGAATCACCGTTTGACGCATTTCGTCTCTAACTTTACACATTAGCTAGCACTTTTGTTGTCTCCCTCTCTCTCTCTCTCTCTCTCTCTCTCTCTCTACACGCGTACACACATAGGACCGTATGTATATACAAATAAAACACACATATATACATACACATTTTTGTTAAAGAGTAGTCTCTTATAAGAGCAACTCCAATGGGTTTTGATATTTGTTATCAACCTTTTACCAAAAGGCAAGGTTCTAAAAATCGTTAGACGGGTGCCAGGCACCTGAGGCCTAGCGCCTAGAGTGTCTAGGCATGGCCAATAAATTAAGGGATAATTTCAATAGTTTTTAATTTTTCTAATATAATTTAACTAACATGTTTTAAACCTTCATATATACTAATATTAAATATCATCTAATAATATAAACTAGTGATGCTCACGTGCGTTGCATGGTTTGTACACTGGTATAAAATTATTTACTCAATTAAAGTTGAAGAATATACAATTAAAAAGTTTAATATGAAAAAATAAAAAAATTAATAAAAAGTAAAATTAAAGATAGATCACATAAATTTGAAAAAGTAATTATAAATTTATTTAGATATATTTCCTTATTCAGAAAGGGAGGATTTGATGAAATTCAACCATCTTCGTCATTCGTTAAGTCAATAGTTGATAATAGACATGTGTCTCTAAATGACAAAATTTGATAGAGATAATACTTTCCGATATTTCGTACTAATGTAGTAGCTATAAAAAAACGTTGGTTATTGAAAATATAAACATATAAAAATACATGCATTTTATGTCCTCACATGCTATTCCTTCTTCAAACCTCGTTCTTCTTCTTCATTTTTTGTTTGTGTGTATGATTCAAAATAAATTTACTTTTGTGTTTGTGCTACTGTGCATATACTGTTTGATGAAAGGTCTAAATAGAAATTTGTTCTTTTTAAATACCCTTTTTGAAACTCGATGCATCAATTTTGAATCACAATGTATCATTTATAAATAGTGATGCATCGACTTAGATGTGGGATGTAGGTAAGATGCATTAATTTTGAATCATATGTTGATTGTGTACATGAAAGAAGAGAGATGAATGTTTGGTACATTATGATTTAAGGTGCGATGCATAAATTAAATTAGATTATGTGATTTAAATTGATGAATTGATTAAGTGATCCGTAGCGCGTCTTCGGTTCATTAAGAGTCGTAGTCTTTTCGCTCTAAAAGTGTCATTTTTAGTTAAAAAAACATAAAAAATTGTAGCGGTTGAAAATTTTACATAGTGGACGGACCCGAATTTCTCCCTAAAACAAACAACAACAAAAAGGACTAAAAATACTCAAAATTTCACGTTACCCAAATTTCTCAATTGATTTCATCCAAATTATTATTACTTTAATGAACAACAAATAATACTCCAATTATAACCAATCTGGCCCAATAAAATCCAAAGCACTTGTCATATAGATAAAGAGCTTCTTACTCTCTAACCTAAAAACTCCACCCCCACTCACTCTAACATATATACACATCGCCTTACTCTCACTCTTACTCAATTAAGTCGTCTAAAAGGTCACCTTTCTTATTTTTATAACATTAAACCTAGGAAATTCTTCTAGTGAACATGAGACAATGACTATTCATCTCTTCAAACCCTTCGTTTCAAAAATTCATCCGCCGACTTTTCCCAACCAAAATAGAATCAGATCAAACCATTTCGTAGCAAGGTGCGTTAGAATTTTTTTTATAAAGTATTCAATTTTTTTTAAATCTTAGAGCTTAATTTTACATAGTGAACTTAAAAAATGGCTTATAATAAGATCCAAGTATTTATGCTTCTTTACCTAATTATTTTTTAAAATACGGTTTAAATAAGTCGAGACTTTTTTATATTTTCAGTATTTAACGTTATACCCGAATTTTTTATATTTTGAGCATAGAAAAAAATATAGATTTCGAATTTTTAGATTTGTATTTTGAAGATATATTTTTTTAACATTTTTTATAATTAAAATACATCTATTTTAAATCACTTGTATCTAATGTAGTTGTTCACTTCAAAATTGGTCTCTTTGTAGTCACTAATTTATTTGTTTTTCATCTCTACATTTCAAATTCCTTTGATTTAATTAGATTTTATTTATAAATGTTCATTATTCTGATTTGGTAAAACCAAAATTGAGAAATTTGTAGTCACAGTGCATATTAATAAATAAATAAATATAAATATATATTGGTTACCAATAAATCTGTATCAGTTTGAAGATCATTAAATTGTATTAAATTTAGCACATACACTTGAACATGAAGTTTATTAAATTATCGTAATTTATTCCCTACATCTTTAATCCTAGGCATTGCATATATTAAAGCTATTTATTGATTACAAAGGTACCCTGAGAATTTAATAATTTCGCATATATAATTGTTTTCAGTTTATTGTAGCTCCATGATCTCTAGAAAAAAAAAACCAAGTACATGAGATCCTAAGCAATCGAAATAAAAAGAATACCTTTACAGAAAGATACCTTTACATTGTAAAATATACATTTTGCACGAAAAACAGTTGAGGTATCTAGGCTTACCCTTGGTCTGACTGATGTCTCTAAGCAAAATGAGAGAGGGAGGCATTTTATATAGATTTCTTCTATATTGGTATGTTATCCTCAGTTGTTTTTAGCAATGATGTTCAACAAACAAAATTATAACAAATTTATAGTGGTTTTATCTTTGAAAACTGCTCGAGAAGAGAAAGCTAAGAAACTGTCTAACTCCCTTAGGCGTCCAATCACAGCCGAATAAATAAATCTTCAATGATAATTCATGTAATTATTTTGATAATTTATTCATTTATCATTCAATTGATAAGTGATTATTAAATTCAACAATTGAAATATATAATTATTTATTAGCTCATTGAAATTTCAATATAGTTAAAAAAATCATAACTATTTTTTATATTGCCGGATGTGAATGAGGTTGAAATAGTTTGGTATATATGGTTGTCAATTGTTTCAAGTCAAAGAAAGAATGTCAAAAGTTTTCTGATTTATTTATCTAATTAATTTTGATTACAAATTCGTTTCATTTCCCAATGCATTAATGACACATATACAATGTAGAATTGTTGTCATTTTTGGAAAGTGCATTTTGGCGGGAACTTTCCAAAAATTGCACCTCTCCTTTTATATATGTATAGATGACTAAAAATATTAAAATAATTATTATATTACAATTTACAAGATTAAAAAATTCAATTTAATAATTCAATTTCATTACATAAAGTGTAAATCCTAAGAAAATATGAGTACCAAATAACAATTTTTTAGTCAAAGTTATAAATTGTGTATTTGAATAATAAGAAGGAAAAAAACAAATAAATGACAAAGTTAAATGGAAAATTTGAAAATATGAACCAACTATTTGGAGTATTTGTTATACATCTCACACTATTGACTATTCACTTATTCAGTCTATTCCCATTAGAACATTACCATTGTATAAAATTTTTATACAACTTCTTAACTGGGTCCCACTGCCACCTATATATTTTTATCTTCTTACCCACTTAAAAATATATCTTCCCATTGTATAATCTTCTTACATATCTTCTTAGACAAAAAATATTAAATTTAACATTATCCCACATAAATACAAAACCCTCCCCCACCCCCCCATACACACACACTCCGCAAAATCAACATCGGCCGCCCCTCTCTCCTTCCTCTCTCCCAAAAATTTTCTTCCTATTTAGGAAGCCCTCACCCTCTCTTTCCTACTTGGACAAATTAAGAAGAGGCTCACCATTGTTATTTTCCTTCTTCCTACTAAGAAGGAAGGGTAAGAAGAAACAATGGTGGTGCCCTTAGACCATTACCCTGCCAAAAATATCTGCCATCTATTAATTGTCTTTTTCCTTGTGCCTACTATTAATTGTCTATTTCCTTGCACCGCACAAAAGAGAGAAGACGAAGCAGGTTCTTTTTCGGTTTTTCTTGGGGAGATCGATTTGTAAAAGATGAAGCACCGGACATTATCTCTCTAGTCTCTATCTTTCTCTCTCTCTCACACACACAGAGGTTTGATACTTACATCTGTCCATATACTGTCACTCTCCGTCATCGAAGCACCATAGTCGTCGTCGCCATTGTTGTCGTCGACGCCGTAAGTCATCTCGTTCTTCCTCTCTCCGTCTCTCACCCATTCCCTTCTTTCATAGGTGTTGTACTACCATCCTGAAGGAAGAGGTCTAGGCAGCGCCTAGTACGGGTAGGCAGCGATTTATCTTCCAGCAAGTTTTTTGGGCAATTTGAAGAAAGTCGTGGCGTTAGAGACGCGCTAAGTCGATTTTTATAACACCGGAAAAGGTTGATACTATTGGAGGAGGTTGATATTTGTTCAAAAGGTTAGATATTTGTTCAAAAGGTTGATGCATATCAACCAATCCAAGTGAGATAGGATGATGTCATGTCTGCATAGTTGTTTCTTCGATGTGAAGACTTTCATATTATTATTATTTTTGTTTGAACAAAAGAGTTGTTTTATTTTGACCATTTTTTATTTTATTTTTTATTTTTTTTAAAATATTCTATAAATTCTCTTATAAATGAGTTTGGAAAAAAATCGTTATATTCTTTCAAACTTACATTACTTCTATACTATCTCATTCTTATTAAACTACATAAAAAATTCTCATTTTTTTTGTTATGGATAATATTTTTTTACAAATTTATTGAACTCTTCTAATGTAGAAGATTCTGCAAAGTCCGAAACTACTCCAAATTTTCGAGGTCCGCCAAATTTTTCAAATCTACCGAATTTTCAAGCTTCGCCAATTTTTTCATCTCCATCGAATATTCAAGCTCCACCAAATGTTCAATCTCTGGCAAATTTTCAAGCTCCACCAAATTTTCAAATTCTAGCAAATTTTCAAGCTTTACTAAATTTTCAAGTTCAGTCAAATTTTCGTTATCCAAATTTTCAGGTATTTCAAGTGTTCCAAATTTTTCCTATCCTTCGTATTCTCAATTTTCCATATATTCGAAGCATGAATATTTTAACTCATCTATGACAAATCAATGTACAATTGGTTCTTATAAACCGACTATGGGTATTGGAAATCCAACAACATCAGTTGATACACGAAGGGGATAGTGTCGGTGAGTCTATAATTCCACCATTTTTTACCCAATAAGGGTTGGAAAACATTATTCTTGATGATGAAGCAAACAACGAAACAAAATACATGTAGAAAACAAAGTGGAGCTTTGAAGAGGATAAAATGTTTGTAAGTATTTGGTTCGTTATTTCAACAGATAGCGTGAAGGGGAACTCTCAACATGATAAGGAGTTTTGGAAATGAATCACTGAGTACTACAACAACAATTAAAAGATAGAAATTCGAATGAAGTTGAACGTCTTGAAGTCGCATTGGTACACAATTACTTAAATGATTAATCAATTTAACCAATTTTTCATTCAAGTCATAGATCAACATCGTAGTGGGTGGTTTGATAACCAAGTGAAGGAAATTGCACTTGGTCTTTATCACTCGGTAAGTAAAAAACATTTCAAATACGAGCATATGTGGTTAATGGTGAAAGATGAGCCAAAGCAGAAAGGTGGGAAATCAAGTAAACATTCCTCTAAAAGGACAAAAATATCTGAATTGGGGATATTCACTTCATGATCTGATGCACATACGAGCATCAACATCGAAGATAATGAAGTCAAAGTCCGTCCAATTGGTCAAAAGGCGGCAAAGAGGAAAGGGAAAGTAAAAATCATCGAGAAAAATAAAGTTAAAAGTGTCGATTTATGGGATAAGCATCGTGAAATTGAAGAAAGAAAGATTTTAGCACTCGAGGGAGTGACAACTGCGTTGAATTATGAAATTCTCTTTAAAGATACTAGTGGCATGGCGAATGAGCAACTACAAATGTATCAACGCATTTGTGACTCGATCAATGTCAAATATAATATTCCCTAGTTTATGTTTTGTAATTTTAATTTATGAAGTTTCTAATTGTTGTATTATAAGTTTATGTAATATTTTAATTAATGTATTTTTTTTCTTCATGTAACCTATGTGTAATATTTTATATTATGTAATTTTTAATTGTGTGAAGGAAACTAGTCATTGCAAAAACTAACCGTTAAATTAGTCAAAGCTTCATAAATTGAGTGTCACCCCTTAACTTTTAAAAATTACAACGCCACCCCTTAGATTTTATGAAACCATCTCATTTTTTGGCCTTGAATGTGTCACTTTTAATTCTCAATGTGTAAGTCATTGTTTGAAAGTGTATCACTTTTGCTTTTAAATGTGTCACTTTTGTCTTAAATGTGTCACTTTTAGTCCCTTAATATGTTAGTCATTATGTATGAAAATGTGTCATTTTTACCTTTAAATGTATCACTTTTAGTCCATCATGTGTAAGTCATTATATATAAAAGTGTGTCACTTTTACCTTCAAATGTGTCACTTTTGCCTTTAAATATGTTACTTTTACCTTTAAATGTCACTTTTAATATCTCAATGTGTAAATTATTATGTATGAATTAATTATAAATATTATTATTTGTGTATTTGGGCTTCAATGTAGGTTTCTAAAGTATTAACGAGCATTTATGGAGTTTAGCACAAAAATTGAGGCAATTTCGGGATCAAAATTAAACCGCAAAGCGTTTCATCAAAGGCTGTTAGGGTACGTCAAGCATCAGGGGATGAAATTACAAGAGCTGGGAGGAAGAGGACTTCGACAGCCAACCTTAATTAGAAAAGTAATGGCACCAGAGCAAATGAGAAAGATCTCATTAATGTGTTATCAATTTACGAGGTGACCACATCGCCCCCTTCAATAGCACCTCATTCATGTCCCTTTTCCGTGGATGCTCCAGACCCGGACCATTTCTACCTTCTACAGTCTGCTCCCCTCTCACTAGCTGGCTCATTTCATTAGCAGGTAACCCACTTCAGTAGCCTCATTTCTCTCTTCTTTGGGGCTCCATTGTACGAAACGGGATCCATAGAATCGTCTTATACAAGTTTTTGCCTTTGTTAAATCACACAAATATTTCTTATTGATTATTTTTTACCAAGTTCGATCAGTTAGTCAAAATGGATGACATTGACAGCGTATGTTGGCGGTAGAACTTATACAAGCTCTATCTAGCAATGGCGTTGGCGCTGGCTCTCTTCTTTTATATAAATTTTCATCTATGTTTGTCACTCAACATCGAAGGCACAAATAGCTCCCCATTTTCCTTACAATTTTGTTTTACTTATAAATAATTTTATCAGTCAATAGGGAAATAACCCAATTGGTAGTTCTATGAACCGAATTATGTTCCCGAATAACTAGCAAGATGACCAAGGGGTTTAGGCCTCCAAAAAAAGAAAATTAATACTTCTAATGATTTTCTTAATTTTAAAGGACTCTTAGTTTCGTGAAAAACATAATATTCGTAAAAATATCAATTTCATGAAATTATTTACAATAAAGTTGTAAGATCTCCTAAAAAATCATTTAAAGTATATTACTTCGTGTACATAATAAGAAAGTAATCACTTCATTTCAAAGTACATTTGAACAATTTAAAATGTATCAGAATATTTTTAGTTTTTTATTTAGCATGAGAATTAATGTCATTGGATGATTAATATTTTTTAAAAAATTGTTTTAACCTTGAACACTCATTAAAACATAATGACAGTTCTGACAATATTGATGGATTACATTTATTTACATAACTAATTTTTTAAGAGAAAGTATACGTATCATACACCAGTTGATAGTTTGATATACTTAATAATACTCCCCCCGTCCAGGATAATTGTTCTTACTTTCTATTTTGAGATGTCTCAACTAATATTCCTAAAGACTTTTGGTGTACAAATTTTCTACTATTCTTCATAATATCTTTTCATTTAATACTATCATTATTGCACATCTTAAAGAGAGAGAGAGTGTAATTGGTGCATAATTAATGAGAAAGAGAGTGTATGTAATGGGTAGTATTGTCACAACATATTTTACAACTCATCATTAATTACATTTCTTAATCCTTGTGTTTTGTCCATTAGGAACATTTATTCAGGACGGATGGAGTACTTATTTTTTCCAAATGTCGCTTATAGAATAATATTAATGATTCATGTAACTGTTGTTTTAGAAGAAATATGTTTTTTAAAACTAAAATTAATAAAATCTTAACTAAAATCGATAATATTAAGTGAACTAGCATTGTTATAGATTGAAAAACATTATTAAATGAAATCGATTATAATAATTTAATAAATGATTTTGTATCGAAACAAGTATGAAATACAAACTTTAAATAAAAATGTAGTTGTTGAACCATTCATGATTTACGTAAACCCATTAGAATTAGTTTAGATAAACTCCCCCTTAAGGTAAAAATTATATTTTACATCTAAACTCATCAGCTAGCTGCAATTGTTTATATAGTGTCATTGAAGCAAGCATGAAGACCAACTGAAACATTCAATACTTCCTTAAACAATTACTCTCAACTTGAAGTGCCTCAGCAATTACTGGATAGTTTTCAATACTTCACAAAACCAATACTTGTATGTTTGTTGTATTGGTTTTGTTTTGTTTGGAAGACTGTGAGTTCTTTGAAGTGTATATGTACACTGGCATAGCATTGTTTGGCATAGCACTCTCAAAGCCTGAAATTCAATAGGCTTCTAGTTCTCCGGTGTATTTCTCCTTTGGGAGGGTTAATTTCTACCCTTGGTATACATGACTATTGTTCACAATTGAAATTTACATTGAGCAAGCTGCGTTTACTTGTGGATTAGCTTTAGAGATCTAAGATATTTGATTTCTGGTGTCTTCTGTTCGTCATATAATGTTCCCAATAAGCTCATAAGAGATCAAGTCTGTCATGTGATTAGTTGACCGAATATGACAAGATCATTATAAGTTACGTATAAAGACAAGTGATCTCCTCGACATAGACAACGTCCTCCAAAACTGATGAACTGCATGTGGTTCAATCGCAACATTTTCCTGTGACATCGTCCACATTTCACATGCACATGGTAGACCGTAACTAAATTTGAACATACATTCACATTTTTCTGCATC
Organism: Codonopsis lanceolata; assembly: GCA_013146195.2. Taxonomy (NCBI): domain Eukaryota; kingdom Viridiplantae; phylum Streptophyta; class Magnoliopsida; order Asterales; family Campanulaceae; genus Codonopsis; species Codonopsis lanceolata. The sequence continues at coordinate 150,841,569 of CM028379.1, read as the reverse complement.
ATCTTTAATCTTATCTTTTTTCGACTGTTTTAGAGCCCATTCATTGACTAGCAAGTTAATGGCATAGTGGGATACTTTAAATCTCAATCGACGAAAAAGAATCATTGATTCTATCTTAGGATGTGTTGTGTTCAAAGACCTTTCAAATTCAGTCTTTATCTCATTGAATTGAAGCTCCACCGCATCATGGATTCGGGTGAATATGAGATCAAAAGCCCCAGATGACGTGCCTAACCATCTCTTCAACTGAGAATGTGCACTCTCAACTCTGTAACGCATCAGAAAAAAATGTGAATATACATATTAATAACATCGTCATCTTTCCAAAATATTGCAATTCATAAAATGTATAAGTTTTACCTGTTGGTCGTTCGTTGACCGAAATGCATATATTGTTTAATCCAAGCAAAAACAAATCTATCCCGGTACGGCTCCAACCACTGAGATGTAACATAGTTAAGAATTGCTGGGACGTTCTTCCACTTATCTGCGATCTCTGCAAAATTAGCAATGTATTCAGCCTCCGCTTTGGACTCCACTAAATCTGTCCACCTTGCCATAAATGCCGCCGCATAATTTTTTTTACTTTCGCTCATCAAGTTCACCATATACTTCTCGACATCTTTTGTTATGTGTCTCTTACACAACATATGTTGAGACTCTGGAAAATACTCTTGAACAACAGTCATTAGAGTCAACTCCCTATCTGTGGCAATTACATCTGGAGCTGCAGCATGTAAGAACAAAGAATCCCTCAACCCCCGTAATGCCCATCTGAAGGTATCGGTTCTCTCATTCTTCAAGAACGCGAATGCAACGTGATAATTTTTTCCAGTTGATGTAACTCCAATAATCTCCAATAAAGGCATCTCATACTTATTGGTCTTATAAGTTGTATCCATAAGAAGGACATACGGAAATAACACCACTAACTTCAGGGACTTTGGATGAGAAAACATAACGTCTGTCATCATTTTTGTATTTTCCTCACACCTGTACCATGAAATATATCCACGTTGCCTCATCTGATTGAAAAAATACTGCATTTTTGTTTCTGATCCCATTTTTACCTTTCTTATCTTAACTAGGGCATTCTCCACGTGTTTTATCGTGCTTCTGTTTCTAGGATCTTCCTTCTTCAATTCATTTAATATTTGTTTCGGCTTGATGTTAGCATTGTATAGCTGATCAACCCTTTCAATCTCCATTACAGACAACTTGGCCGCTGAAGTATGCCACTCTGTTTCTTTTGCAATTGGATGGTTGTGTTTAGTATCCGACTCACTAACCTTGACTCTCCACCCAACATCTATTTGTTGCACTAAGTACACTTCAAACTTACAATTAAGTTTTTTCGAACTTTTTTTCTTTATATTTGCCACATCCTTTTTAGCATCGAACCTATACTTCCCGCCATGCTCACAACCAAGCCACACTTTACGCGATCCATTCTTTAAAATATTAACTCTTTTAACAAAAAAAAAACATATTCTCATTGCGTCCGGTAGCTCTAACCCAAGCTTCTGCCTCCGCTCGATTAGGAAAAATTTCGTTAGTTATGAAAAAATGAGAGACATGCGGAAATAGGTGTTGCTCCTTTTCAAATTGATGATCCTGAAAACAAATACGAATTATTAATAAAAAAATTATATTTAACAAAAACATTGATTTTGTGCTATTATACATCCTACTATCTATTTTTTATTTTTACATATTTTTCAAAAAAAATAAAAATATCAAAATATTTGAAAAAGAAAAAGTCGCTAATCGCCAAACAAATGGCAATTTTTTAAAAAAAATCGCCAAACAAATCACAATTTGTGAAAAAGAAACACCGAACACAAAAGTTAAAAAAATTAAAAAATTTTGAAAAATCATTTGGAATGTGAAAAATAATCGCCAGTTTCTTAAAAAAATTAAAAAAAATTTCACCAGTTTTTTTAAAAAAAATTTTGAAAAAATCGCCTGTTTGTTATGCAAAAAAAGAAAAAAAATCGCCACTTTTTTAAAAAAAATCCAAAAAAGTCGCCAGGTATTAAAAAAAAAACTGAAAAAAGTCGCCACTTTTTTTATAAAAAATTGACAAAAAATTGCCATTAAAATTTTTTTTTTAAAATTTTTTTTTTAAATTTTTTTTACAAAAAGTCGCCACTTTAAAAAAAATTGACAAAGAAACGCTAGGTTTAAAAACTTTTGTTTTAAAAAGTCGCCTGTTTTTTTTTTAAAGTTTGAAAAAAAATCGCATGTTTTCTACTGTTAGCTTGTCCCCATCAGGATTTCCTAGTCTCCTAGATGACTAAAATATGCTACAACAATTTACACAGATAATGCCACAAAATATTTAGATCAGGTCACTAGTATCTGCTCATAACCATCAAGTGTTTACCATGCAAAATGACTTTGTACCTGATGGGTGCGCCCAGTTTGGTAAAAAAAATCGCTAACCTTTAAAAATTGACAGTATAAAAAAACGTACCTTAAAAGAAGAATCCGAAGAATTATCATGAACGTTGTTATTCGGATCGAAATTCATTAAATAAATTGTTGGAAAAAACAAATCTAGAGTTTATAGTTAATTGTAAAGGAGGGTTTGATATTTATAAGAGAATTAATTGAAACTCATTTATATAAAAGGATAAGGATTGATTAGTAATTAGAGTTTAGGGTTAATTGTTAGTCCTTTTTATAAAAGGATTAATTAGTAATTAAACTTTTAAATGAGTGTAACATTTAATGTTTTTTTGTGTTGCATTTAGGGTCACTCTTTTTAATTACATATAACAAGTTTAGATAGAAAATCATATGATTACAAAAAAAAAAAATGATTTTTTTATTAAAACTGTCATCGCACAGGAATCAACGAGTAGCTATTACTAAAACATAAACCATTACTGCCACGTGTCATCTTTTTTGTAAAATGGTTATCACGTGTCAATTTTCTATAAAATACGATAAGATTTTATTTTTGTTTTTTTTCAAGTGTAATTTAATTTAAAACCAAATTTTATCCTCACGGGGTGCGGGCTGCCCGCACTTTCTAGATTAATAACTAATAAGTTATAAATCTTAAAAGTTTTACATTACACTCCACATTTAATTTAAGTGGCCCAAATGCCCAAGCCCAATAGCCCATTTCTGTCAAGTAGGCTTAGTAACTTACTAACTTATTAGTGTTACTGTTAGACTATTTGTGTTAGTAGTTTAGTACTCAGTCTCTCATTCTCTCTCTCACGCACACGGACACTGACGAGTGACGGCAGTACGACACAACTTAGCCTTCATGCGAATTTCTTCCTCCACCCTAGGATCATCGACACATGGATTTCTGACATTGAGCGGCTCTATCAACACCACCCCCATAAACTTGTTGTCAGCCTCGACATCGAGTGGCGTCCCAACAATTCTTCCGTTCAAAACCCCCAGCCAGCAGTCACTCTACAACTATGCGTCGGTCGAAACTGCCTCATTATCCAACTCCAATTTCTCCCCCAACCATTCCTTCATTTCATTTTCCTTCCTTAATAACGATGATTACACATTCATCGACATCGGGATTGACGAAGATGCTGAGAAACTGTATGAATTTTTTGGGGATGAAGTGTCGTGTATGGTTGATCTTCGTGAGATGGCTGTGGATCTGTTGGATGAGATTCCGTTGAGGACCACTGGCCTGAAAACATTGGCTAGAGAGGTTTTGGGGTATGTTACAAAACTTACATTGAGTAATTGGTAAGTTTCATAATTGGGGAAGGAAACATTTTTTGCGAGCTTTGCCCGTTTTGGCCCGCGGCCCTACGCAGGGTGGATTAGGTCAAGAATTTCAAGAATCGTCAAGATTGCGGGCTTTTTCCGACCCGTTCAGTGGCGGGCTTTTCAAGCCCGTAGACAAACCCGCCATGTTTGTCAGTTTTGACAGCTCTATTAATTCTTATTAATTACTATTAATAGATGTTACTGCTACCACATGACGACTTTTTGTTAAAATGATCAATTTTACCAGAAAATTACTAATTAATCTATATCCATTAATTATTAATTATTATTATTTTCTTAAGTTCTTTTCTTACAGAAAATTTCTACGCAAATCTTAAATTCCTCATTCATTGATCAATTTCAATATTTACATTATTTTAGTTTTGTCCAAAGTAATGTAAAATTCTAATTACTTATAACAAGTTTAGAAAATCATCTTATAATAAATAACTTTTGCAAACAAAAATATTACTCGAACCATACATCGCACAGATACAAACTAGTTACTACTAAAACAGAAGCCACCACCATCCACGTGGCAGCTTTCTGTGATTTTTTTTCTCGTCTATTTATAGCCATTACTATAACAAAATCTACTAATGCCACGTGGCAGCTCTTTGCTTCTTCTTTTTTTCTCCAAAAACGTGTTAGATTTGGAAGGTAATATAAATTAATTAATAAATGTACCAACATTGAAAATACAATGCTGTGTAGATAGATTTATTGAAAACTTGTTTTGCCTTGGAATATAAATAGTTGTATTCGTAACAACAAATATACATGAACCTACTATGTATGAACAATGACACTTGTAATTTGAGGATTACAAACAATATAAAGCCCACGATTTGAAGTACTCGTTGTGTTTTATTAATGTAATATTCTATGATTATTTTTTTTAATCTTTATGATGTAATTATTTGTTTGATTATCATATATTGCAGTCACTAAAAAATTAATGTTTTTAATGGATGTTGTGCAGGGCACGGATGGATTACTAGTTATAAAATTATTTCAAATAATTAATGAGTCAAATTCTAGCAAGATAACTTCCAAAACAGCCAAACATAATTAACCATGTACACATAAACAATTCATTTTGGTCCTATTTGGACACACTGGTTTTTTCTTCATGTTTTTATATTAATTGCGTAAAATAATAAGATAAAGACAGAGAAACAAATATGAGACTGATAAGAGAGAAAGTGAAAATCTATATTATAAAATAGCTAGGTAATTGACTATGATTATTCAGATTTCAGAAGTTTAGATTAAATTATCTTTAAAAAAATTGAACGATTGAGATTCACCCTCTCATTCACATGTGTGAGTAGTTATCCATTTTTAGCTCCCTATTTTTTTCTTTCACTAATACAAGTCACCCCCTACAATTAATATTATGAGCAATCATTCATTTTTTTTCTCTCTATATTTTATCTTTATATTACAAAGTCACACCTTGCGATTAATCTTCTGAATAGTCACCCCTTATAAAACATCAATCCCTCAACTATCACTTAAAGTAATATACTCCTCAACTGTAATTTTTTTTTAAATCGCACATTTTATTTAAACACTATCATTTCAATTAACAAAATCAGATATACTGACATCGTGCTATAGGCAAGAGTATGAAGATCTAGTTATAAAATAAATTACAAAGAACGAAGAAAAATATGTGTGGCCAAACAAGGTCTTTATGATTAATTTGATTATTCATGTTATTCTCATAAAGTGTTCACCTTCTTTTTACTTAAATTACTAAGTTTTCTATATATTTTACTCTTATTTTTTAAAAGGGCTAACTACTTTTTAAACCACAGTACAATTTGGTGATTTTTAATGGCTTAAATCGTAATTTGGTTATCCTAATTTCCCACTTTTTGCAATAAGGTGATTCTACAATTTTTTTCTTCAATTTAGTCATTATACTTGGATTGGACATTCAATAAGGTCACTCAAGTTATTTCCGTTCGTTATGTTAGATGGAAATGTTTAAAAAGACTAAAATACCCTTTGAACAAAATCAAATTATTTTGGCTTAATCGCAATTTGATCACTCTATTTTCTCACTTTTACAATAAGGTGACTCTATGCAAAAAAAAATCTATATTTTTTCACCCTTCATTCCACCATGACCATCACATTGTGTTATTGAAAGAAGATTTCAAATGCAAAAAATTTAGAACAGTGAAATAGAGACTTTGCCTCTTGGTTGTCTGAAAAATTAAAGATTACAGAGAGAAAAAAAATATATATATATATAGACGAAGTGGAAAGAAATGGTGTTTAACAAAAAGTCAAGAAACCATGGTGTTTGACAATAGTCGAGAAAATCCAACATCATCCACCTACACCCTCCCCAATCTCCCCGATGAAGAAAACACCACCCGCTTACTCCTCTCCACCAGCAAACCCAACCACCCACCCTCTCTTCCCAAGTCAATACCTTCACCAACGTCTTCATCTTCATCGTCGGTTCCGACTTCTTAGGCCTCCCTTACACCTTCAAAAAAATGGGCTGGCTCATAGGCTCCTTTATCCTCTTCTCCGTTGCCGCCCTCACTTACCACTATATGATGCTACTAATCCAAACTCGCCGCAAGCTTAACCCCCCAAAAATCGATTCATTCGGTGATCTGGGTTTCTCTATTTGTGGGTCCCCCGGTCGGTTCTCAAGGAAGAAATGGAATAGAAAGATCTCAGGTTAGTGAGTTATCGAAGAAGAGAGAAATCTATGGTGCAAAAATCAGATACTTCTTGAGTGAAGCAAAGTCGAGAAGAATCTCCATCAAATAAACATGTCAAATACCTCAGTTGGTTCAGAAGTGCGCTTTTCTTTTCAATATTGAAGCTATTCTAAATTCAAGCTTTTTGTATACTGGGGTCAAGCTATATAGATGGAATACAAAGATCTCATATTGGAGCTGGGTTCTGCGTCAACTACCTCATCTTCATCACCACCACATTAGCCTTCATCTTCAATCTCTACCCCAATCAAATCAACCCTCAATCGTCGAGTTTGACTATGAACTTGACCCCAAAATCTATGTTCATTTGTGGTTGTTTTCATTTTCAATTAGGTCTAAATTCTATTACAAGCTTGACCTATTTGGCCCCTCTGAGTATCTTGGCTGATGTTGTTGACATTGGAGCGATGGGTGTTGTCATGGTTGAAGAATGATTGATAATGTAGGCAATGGTATTTTCAGGTTTCGAAAATTGTTTTAAGTTTTCCATCTAAAAAATTGGCTTAAATCGCAATTTGGTCATTCTACTTTTTCATTTTTTGCAATATGATGACTCTACAATTATGTTTTTCAATTTAATCATTGTGGTTGGTTTAAACATTCAATAAGGTCACTCAAGTCATTTCTGTCCGTTATGTTGGATGGAAATTATTAAAAAGACTAAAATACCCTATGAACAAAATCAAATTGTTTTGGCTTAATCGCAATTTGGTCACCCTAATTTCCCACTTTTTCAATAAGGTGACTACAAAAAATGGGAAAATTATTTTTTTGACCATCGTATTATTGCTAACTACCCGATTTGACCAACCATATTTCATAACTAACAAATTGACCACTGTACTAAATAAGTTGGTAGGTTTTGGTCAATGTCGTTAACGGGTCATCCAATTTTTTAACGGGTGTGCTGAGTTGGACTAACGGGGTTATGTTTGGATTGCATGGACTATTTCTTTTTAAAAAAACAGTAATATCCCTTGTAGACAATTGAATATGTTTCATCTTCTCCACCCGTCGGTCAACCCCCACTAACATAGTCAAACCCACCACCACCGAATTCACCAAACAAAGTTACCATCTCTGTGAAACATGTATATTGTATCATGGCATTAATCAAACATTATCTTAGGCAGTCAATCCATCTCTCTCTTGTCAAATTCTAACAAGGTATAATTCTCTCAAACCCAGCAGCGTTTTCACTTCGGCTAGGTCTCTCTCTCCATTCTCTGTAACAAAATAGTCGTCGTCCCCCTCCAGTTCCAGATTCGACGCATTTTCTCCCCTAACCCAGCACCGTAGCCCATAGCGACCATCCACTTCTTCATCTATCGCCGACCCCTTGCTCCATCTATATCAGAATGCTTCTCTGCTTTCGTCTCCATTGAAGGCCACCTCGAGTCAGCCACCATAGCCGCCGTCTCTCCATCTCTTTCCAACCCAACATTGTCGGCCTCCTTCGTGCTCTGTCTCTAACCAAAACCCCCCGTTCATCTACTATCACCTTCTCTCTCTCAGCCCTCTTACCATCCCAAATCAATCGTCTTCTCTCTCCGATCTCCTTCCCTCAACAAAGCCAACTGAGCCTCATTCCTTCGTCAACGCCGTCCTCTTTCTGGTGAAACCCAGCAACCCTGTCAGAGCCAGACGCCATCTTCAGTCACCTACTTCAAATTCTGGCGAAGGCAACGAGTGTCCCATGTTCGCTTGCCCTCAACACCAAGTGAACCAGACACGGGTCCTCTCTGCTTTCGTCTCCATTGAAGGCCACCTCGAGTCCAGCCATCATATCCGCCGTCTCTCCATCTCTTTCCAACTCAACATTGCCAGCTTCCTTTGTGCTTTGTCTCCGGCCAAAATCCCCCTCTCATATGTTATCACCTTCTTTCTCTCAGCCCTCTTACCATCATAAATCAGTCGTCCTCTCTCTTTGATCTCCTTCCTTTAACAGAGCTAGCTGAGCCTCCTTCCTTTGTCAACGTTGTCCTCCTTCCGGTGAAACCCAACAACCCAGTCTCTGCTTCAATTTCTCCAGTATCAAGTGTCCCCTTTTTATTTGTTATATTTTGTGCATTTACTTGAATTGTGATTTAAGCCCAAGGGTATTTTCGGGTTTCTACAATTGTTTTAAGCTTTCCATCCAAAAAATTGGATGGAGTGATGAACGTGCTATATGTTGCCAAGTACAATGATTAAATTGAAAAAATAATTGTAGAGTCATCATATTGCAAAAAGTGAAAAAGTAGGGTAGCCAAATTGCGATTTAAACCTAAAAAATTCGATGGAGTGATGAACGTGCTATATGTTGCAAAGTACAATGATTAAATTTATTTATTTTTGTAGTCACTTTATTGCAAAAAGAGGGAAAGTATGGTGACCAAATTGCGATTTAAGTCATTTTTAATTTGACCAACCTACTTCTATTATCAAAAATGTCACCAACCAACTTCTAATTTTGGTGCGATATGGTCCTTGCCATTAACCTCCTCTAATTTTGTTAACGGAGCAATGAGGTCGTTACTTGCATGATCTTTTTAACGACACATTAACATCAAGCGGTCCAAAATGTTATTTATAAGAATTTAAGAATACAATATCAATTCCCAATTCAAGGGTTTTCAATAATTTTTCATACTTATATACAACTCAACACATATATATTATTAATTCTCCTCGTATAGACATACCAATTGTCAATAATCTAAAGGCAAAACACACATTTGGGTCACTGTACTTTTCAAAATGTTGCAATTAGGCCACCGAGACGTCAAAATTTTCGAAGTGGCCACTGTACCAAATTTATCTTGCAATTTAACTTAATTTTTGGATAGATATTAAGTTTGGACGTTAACTTGGATTAAATACCTATTTTATCATCGTCTTCATCATCATCACTGCCTTCTAAGTAACCTAGATCTGGGTTTTAAAACTCAGATTTGGGCTTACAAAGTTTCCCCAATAATCATCACTTTCATCTATTCATATGAGTATTGATTCAAAACAAACGAAAAAAAGAATTCTAACAGATTTATGAACATATAAAGAATCATGGTTTCCTCTATCGACTGCATCTCAATTATCCATCACTTTCAACGTCTGCTCATCCTTGAAGGTAACAGATCCAAAGTCTCTGGACCTACTAGTCTCACGATCATTGATGATCTACACTCAAGAAAAACATCAAATATTTATCAGATCTAGCTAGATCTATAACAAGTTCATGAGAATCAACATCTAATTTACAATTAAAAACGAAATTCAGAGAAATAAAATTGAAATTTGATGTAATAATTGAAAGAAATAATATGATATTAGTCAAATCATAAAATCGATTGATCGTTGCCTCTTAAACAAGGAGGATTGGACGTACCATTTTAGATCATAGTAAAAGTAACAAATAGTAATACAGAGAGTCAATCAACAAAACTAGTAACATAGTAACATAGAGAAACAAATCGTGTCAGCAGAATAGGGTAGGAACTGAACTCTGCGACAGACGGACCTTCGAATCGATGATCTCCCCTTAAAATTGATCTTACTTGAAATGCACAATGAGGGTTTCAAATTTTAAGCCCTAGGCTTGGATTTGCAGAGATTTCATAAAGAGGTGAAGATCGGAGCTTGAAAGAGAACACATGGCAGATCTGGACTGGAGTTGTTGAGCGGGGAGAGAGAGAGAGAGAGGACGAATCTAGAGCAGAGGTGGCAGCCAACGATGATGGAAGATGACGGGGCTGGAGTTCCGGTGTTGTAAAAGAGAGAACCAGAGAGGGGAGCTTGAATGTGAGGGAGAGCCAACTAGGAGGGAGAAGGAAGAGGTCGATTGCAAGTCCATCTGGGTGGACTATGACTTTATCCGTATTTTTTTATTTAAGAAATTGTATTTTTGGAAAAGGATTGTGTTTGCACTCAAAATCGGCGATTCATATCTGGGTTTGATCTGATCAGTTTGCCATTGTCCATCTGCCCTTCTTTAATTTTTTTTATCTATGATGATGAAGTTGACCACCATGGAAGCTGATGATAATGAAGACAAGGGCAAAATAAACATTTAACCTAACTTAACATCCATCCAAAATTTAGGTTAAATTGCAAGATAAGTCTGGTACAGTAGTCACTTCAAAAATTTTGACATCTCAGTAGCCTAATTGCAACATTTTGAAAAGTACAGTGGCCCAAGGTGTGTTTTACCTAATCTAAATCACCATTCATTTTATTAACCAAATGTTCAGTATAGTATATTAGACTATTAGTTTCTTTAATTTCATGGCATCGCCAGGAAAGTCACCGGAGTCTATCAGAGTCCAATCCTCCTCCTAAGAGGAAATTCTTCTATTCATTAAGAGCATCCCCATTGTTCATTTTTTCAAATTCTTAGACAAATTCTTATTAAGAATGAACAAATGATCAATGGGAAACATATTTTTATTATGCCAACTAGACTCCATGTAGAAGAGAGACAAAATACCACTTCCCAAATAAGAAGCTACTGTTCAACTTGGGAAAGAAGTCGGGTGTGAGGGGGAGGGGGGACGGCTGGTTTGGGGGAAGGGGGCGGCTGACTTTTTGTTTTGGGGAGTTGTAGACACCCCAATTTCGTACCCCTGGTATGTAACTGACATAAAATATCAAGAACTGTTAAAACTTAACAAATGTCAAGTTGCAGAAGTCAAAAATGCGAAAGGAAAAGCAGGATGCGCGAAACAGTGAACTCCAGGGGGGAAAGTGTCAAAATTTGAAACTTCAAAAACATTTGGTGCCCCCCTAAGGCAGCTTGGTGCCGCACCAAGCATAAGCTTGGTGGCACCAAGCTTTCATTCATGCGTCTCTCTGAAATCAAATGGGTACAAGTCTTCAAGCGCGCGGTACAAGCTGTTGATGCACGGAGAGAAATTCAATAATTCCAGCGATGTCCTCCAGCTTCAGTATAAATAGAAGGCCCCGGCCTCTCATTTTGGGCGTTCAATTTACGCGAAGGTTTTCATCGCAGCGAAGCTCTGCTTCTGCGATCCTTCGTTCTTCAGTTAAAAATAGTACGAGAGGTGCGAGATAGGTGAGTGGAAGCCCCTAAAATCTCCAAACCCCATCCAAACTCTGCCAAACCAAAAACCCATAGGTTATAAGTGATCCCTAGCCTAGTTGTTAGGTATCCACCTTAAAACCCAGTCCAAAAATCCCAAAATAAGCCGTTACTCTGCCCGAGTAACGAGCTAAAAAAGTCAAAACTTAAGTCTAGGTTCCGCCCAACCGAAAAGGCCAAAACCTACCCAAATAAATAAAGGCTGTCTCGAGTTGACTAGCCCCAGCCTCAAAACCTCAATCAAATCCAGTTCAAATCCAGTTCAATTCCAGTCCAGTTCAATTCAAAACAAAAAAAGACTCCCTCTCCCGCAGAGGACAGAGCGAGCACACCACCGCTCTAAAAGGTAATACCTTTAAGGGCGTATTTTTATTTCATTTGTATTTTTTCCTTTTATTTATTTTCAAAAAGTTGTATTTTAAATCCGGCACAATGTAGCCAATATAAGCCGTTGTGCTGCCCGGATTAGATTAGGAAAAATTATGTAAAAGAGCCATTATAATGGCCAAATATTCTTAAATGTGTTTGTAATTATTGGAAGGAGGCGGTGCGAGTCAAGTAAATAATGTAGCCACGAATGTATCTGTTTAATTTTCCCTTGTCAAAATAAGACCTTATTTATTTGCTAGATTAATATAACAATGAGCATATTTCACCAAAAGCGCTTTGAGACCGAAAGGCGAGTGCCTGCACCTTCGACTCGTAACTTAGCCCCGAACCCGTTTTCTAAAATCTCGGTTTTCTCTTACGGTTTTCCTTTATTTTTGCCTTAAAATAAAGGTGGCGACTCTAAACTTTCGACTTTCGGATCCGGTGGGGCCACGCAACATTCCCTCTTTGCACTTTCTGTTCTCCCAAAAAAAAGGGAGATACGGGAATGGAGGGATGATGTATTCCCATATCCTGGTATCCCCTAAACAAGGGATAACTTGATGCGGGAAACCCATAGCTCCCATAGCGATCTGATTGGGCCATAAGGCCATTTTAATAAATCCATAAGTGGGGGCGTCGCAATATCTTTTCTTGCACTTCTCTATTATCCCCTGACAGAAAAAAGGGGAGAATGAGAATGGAAAGGTAATGCATTCCCATATCCTGTTATCCACGAAATAAGGGATAACCTGACATGAGGAAACCTTTAGTTCCCATTTTGGATACAAAATCCACTCGGAACAGCAGAGGCACATTCCAACGTGCTAATATAGGCGGACAAGACTCCTCTCGCACTTTGGATTTCGTCTTCCCCTAAACAAGGGAGGGTGGAGCGAGCGTGGTGTCCCGCATCCGCACGTCTGCGCGCCCCTATCCAAAGGCGCGGGCGGGGCACGTCAGGAACCTCACGGTGGCGACTCGCTAGGGAGTTGTTTTATTTTTTAAAATGGAGGGCTAGACTCATAAAATAAAACCTTTTTGGCTTTTCTTTGTTTTTGGCGCAATATGCTCGTTATATTAATTTACGCATTTCAATAAAGTGTTCCCATTACGGCCGTGGCTATATTTGTGGATATGATCCTCCATCTGGCAGCAGTCTCGTTCCGATATCTGTTACAGGCATGTTCGAGAGTATTAAAAAAAATCAATCAAAAAAAAATTCGAAAAAAATACATATACAAAAAAAATTCGAAAAAAAAATTTTCAAAAAAAATAAAATAATATATATGTATATATATAAGGCGGTCTAAGTATATATTTGGAAACTCCATTGATACCCTTAAAGCATTACGAATAGAGTGTGGTATCGCCGAGCATACAACGTGCACGACCAAAAATTTTCAAACAACTTATATATATATATATGATATATATGTAATGTTTCTTTTTATTTCAGGCGGCACAACAAAAAACAAAAAAAATTTGGGTCTTTACTTCCGGCTCTATTCTCTTTCATTTATTTCTTTCAGTTCATTTTTCTTTTTCGCTTTATTCTGTAAATCTGTATATTTGTACATCTCTGCATTCATTATGTCATTTTATTTTGGGGACATAGGACCAAAATTTGTAATTAATAGGGATAGATAGTTTCCCCACTTTTCTTTCTATTTCTTAATGTGATGTGCTTGCTTGCTTGCGCTCAAACTAAAAAAGCCGAGAAAATCCACACAAACAAAGGCAGGCCAAATTTGTTTTATTTTCTATATACGTAAAATAAATAAAGATTTTACTGTTTTTCTAGATACTGCACACACGTGCACGCATGTAAATATATTCCGAACTGTTACCCTACACCATGGCCAGCCTACCCCTGCATAAGCCAACGTTAGAATGCATATAGTTTTTCAGGACACTTCACAGACCGACCGGTTTTTGCATCTCCGAATTGTGGGTCAGCCCCTGTCAAAAAAAAAATCATCAAAAAAAAATCAGAAAAAATTCAAAAATATATATATGTCAAAAAAAAAATGCGCAAATTCGAAAAAAAATATTACACAATAAGTGCGCACAAAAAAAATAAATATCCATATAAATAATAAACAGGGACTGACTTATAATTCTCAAATGCTCGACCTAGACCATTTCGAATGGTGGATCCTGAAAAAAGTATAGGCCCTTCGCTGGGACCGATCCGATCTAGGAGTCGAAAGGCGGTGGAATACGTTGGTCCTATACTGCGGAGAAAGAATCCCTTGTTCGGTGGAAAGTCTGAGGCTGTCAAAATAAAGCAGGTGCTTATCCGGTCAATTGTAGGGAACAAAAAAAAAAACAAAGAAAAAAAAGAGAAGATTTCGTTCTCTCTAAAAAAAAATTAAAAAAAAGTCTTCGAAAAAAAAAAAAAGAGAAAGGTTTTTCTATATCTTGTCTTCTGTTCCCCAAAACATGTAAAGACAGGAAATTCCCCCCTCACCATCATTTTCAGTCACCATCACCAGTCGATAAGTGCATCAGTCATTCTTGATTCAAAAAAAAATCTAGCAAGTCCTACTTTGAGATGTCAAGGTCTACCACCAAAAAAAAAAAAAAAAAAATAATGAAAAAAGAAAAAAAAAGTACCGATAGGAAGCCAGAACAGAAAAGAAAGTTGGAAAAACAGGGACATCCAAGAAAGCAGAAAAGTCTGGAAAGCTGAGAAGTCCAGAAAAGCCAAGCAACTCAGGGATCATACACAACAATTCAGGACCAGGGGCTTTCAAACCCAGAGGTATTTTCTTAGCCCATATCCTTGCAGGGCATGCTCATTTGGTCTTCGTTATTTTGAAAACCCAACCGAGTCTTCAAACTTAGCCTTCCAAAAGTATATTCAAGCCTGATAAAAATTCTTGCTTTTCCTATATTAGCCTATCGAGTCTTCTTCTTGATCTCTGAGCACCACATATCGCCGAAATATCTGTAAAAAAAAAATTTAATTAAAAAAAAAGAATGAAGATGACGAGTCAACTCACGAAAAAACCTGATAAATCTATACGAGTTGATGATGAGTCATCAAGAAGATATGGACCCGAAAACTTTTAAGAACACAAGAAACCCAGAGCAGGCAAGTCGTCTTGACCAGAATCACCTTCAACCCATTGCGGCCGAGCTATTAAACGGTACACTAGGGGCTTCCAACCATACACCCAACCTCTTCCAGATACCTGAATAAATCCACCACTATACACCAAAGCCTAACCATCTCTAAAAACCCAGCTTCTCAAAACTGGGACTGCTCCGCCCTTATGTATATCCATCAAGAGTGACAATCTTCTTTTATCCCAAGAAAGAGAATCCCTTCAAGCACTCTCCCAAATTGCTCCGAAAAGTCAAAAAAAGAGCAGAAATTTCCCTCTCGCAACAGAAAAAAAGGAAAAAAAAAAAAAAAAAAGAAAGAAAGAAAAGCCTCTCCTGAGCAATTACTTCAAAATGATTCTCTCGCAACAAAAGGAAAACATCAATCACTCTTGGACCACCCCATAACCCACAACCAAAAGCCAAAAGTCGACCTCCCGACCATGCCTACAATCAGGTCTAAAGACCAACTTTCCATCCAAACCCACAGCCTAAAAGGGCACCCAATAATCGCCCTGCGATCGCCTTTCCTAAAATAACCAAACCCATGGCCAAAAATATCTTTGAGCAAGAGGCCAATCAGATCCCCAATCCTAAAGCTAGACCATCCTAAATGCTTGAATACTATACCCCAACCTAGTTACCACCTATAGCTCTGTTTCAATCGGATGCAACGTGATCTGGATCCAGGACAGAACTCCTTGCTAAAGACACATAAAATTATCAAAAGATAAATGTTAAAGTAGGGTCCATAAAACATGTGATACTCGGCGATAAGCTCTGGATCAGGACTCTTCTTTTGTCCAGTAGAGTCGTCTCACTTTCTTTTAGCATACTCTTTTCTGTTTCCTACAAAAGTTTCTCCAAATCGAGTCTTTCTGGAACTGCCTCCAGTTAATCTCTTCAGAAACTTGCCCATTCCGTCTTACAAAATTTGGTTGATTAAATTCATCCTGGGGCTTTCCCTCGCCAAAATCATTGGTACACAAAGGCTCATTATCTCCAGAGGAAGTTGTCATTTCCACCTCTCCCTGAAGGAGAAAAAGACTACAAAAACCATGATCCCTCAAGAATAAGCGGCTCATCCTCGCATGCATCAAAAGACTGGCTCCCTATAAGGTAAATGCTCGCTAGGTTGAAAACCCGAAAGGGCGGCCTAGGCAAAAGTTAGAGCACAAAAAAAAAAAAAACAACAACAACAAGAAAAAAAATATAAAAAAATGGTTCCTCCGAGGCATTGATTAGTAGGGCTCACTAGGTTGCTCACTTTGTTTTATGATGCACTAGTCAAAATGATGCACTAGTGAAACCGACCCAACACATCATCCGCCTCCATTTCAAATATCAACTCCCATACACGTAACCCTCCAAAGTCAACTAAAAGTCACATCTCAAACTCTCATTTACATCACCTTGCCTTACCCTGTCTTAACCTGTTTAAGGAACAGATGGTACACATACACATGCAAAAGTTTTTTTAAAAAAAAAAAAAAGAAAGGGAAAATTTCATTCGCATGCTTGCGTCCTATGCTTGCATCTCTCTACTACATCTTATCAGGTCTTCCGCTGCATCGACCTATGAATGTTCTGCCAACATCTCGCCAAGGATCACCTCCCAAAGATCCTCCACAACGTCATCAAAAGTCACAAAAAGTGAAATCCATATCCCCAACAGATCAGTCAGCAAATGAGACAGAAAAGCCAGAAAACCGGCAGCAGAGCAAAAGAAGAAATTTCTAGCCAAGGCCGAAAATAGCAGAAAAATAAAAAATAAAAGAATTTTCCAGCTGAAACCGGAAAATGTAACAGCAAGGAAAGAAATTTCCAGCTAAGGCCAAAAGTTGCGACAACAAGAAAAAATTCCAGCAAAAGCTGGAACTGCAACAAAAATCCCCAGCATGTGCAGTAAAAACAGCAAGTACGACAAAAACAGCAGAGACAGAAGCCGCAAAGGCCAAGCCAAGGTAAGAAAAGGTAAGTATTTTACCTATTTTCTATGCATCAATAGCTACATTGGAAAACTTTCCTTTAAGAGGCATACAACCCCGGATCAAAGGGAAATGTTTTGGTCTCCGACAAAGGCAGCATTCCTGAGGAGACGTCTCATGCATCACAACACTTGATAAACTACCTTTACAACACATACATCACGACATACCATCTTTTAGAAATGCGATGGATATCGCATTCAGCGTTGCGATGCAATGGATATTGCATCCGTCTTCCAGTGTCAATGCGATGGATATCGCATTCAGCGTTGCGATGCAATGGATATTGCATCCGTTTTCCAGTGTCAATGCGATGGATATCGCATTCGGCGCGATGCAATGGATATTGCATCGTCTTCCAGTGTCAATGCGATGGATATCGCATTCAGCGTTGCGATGCAATGGATATTGCATCTGTCTTCCAGTGTCAATGCGATGGATATCGCATTCAGCGTTGTGATGCAATGGATATTGCATCCGCCCTTCCAGTGTCGATGCGATAAATATCGCATTCAGCGTTGCGATGCAATGGATATTTGCATCCGTCCTTCCTTGTCAATGCAATGGATATTGCATCTGTCTTCCAGTGACAATGCGATGGATATCGCATTCAGCATTGCGATGCAATGGATATTGCATCCGTTTTCCAGTGTCAATGCGATGGATATCGCATTCAGCGTTGCGATGCAATGGATATTGCATCCGTCTTCCAGTGTCAATGCGATGGATATCGCATTCAGCGTTGCGATGCAATGGATATTGCATCCGTCTTCCAGTGTCAATGCGATGGATATCGCATTCAGCGTTGCGATGCAATGGATATTGCATCCGCCCTTCCAGTGTCGATGCGATGGATATCGCATTCAGCGTTGCGATGCAATGGATATTGCATCCGTTTCCTATGTCAATGCGATGGATATCGCATTCACTGCGATGCAATGGATATTGCATCGTCTTCCGATGTCGATGCGATGGATATTGCATCCGTGCGATGCAATGGATATTGCATCCGTCTTCCGATGTCAATGCGATGGATATCGCATTCGGCGTGCGATGCAATGGATATTGCATCCGCTTTCCGGTCAATGCGATGGATATCGCATTCGGCGATGCAATGGATATTGCATCCGCTCTTCCAGTCAATGCGATGGATATCGCATTCAGCGTTGCGATGCAATGGATATTGCATCCGTTTTCCAGTGTCAATGCGATGGATATCGCATTCAGCGTTGCGATGCAATGGATATTGCATCTGTCTTCCAGTGTCAATGCGATGGATATCGCATTCAGCGTTGCGATGCAATGGATATTGCATCCGCCTTCCAGTGTCGATGCGATGGATATCGCATTCAGCGTTGCGATGCAATGGATATTGCATCCGTTTTCTGCAATGGATATTGCATTCAGTTTTGTGTCAGCGCAATGGATATTGCGTTTAGTATTGCGATGCAGTGGGTTTTACATTTTGATATGCGCTATTTTCACTAGGTTGTAATGGATATTACGACTATCTTTCCGCATAACACTTGTCTGCATTACAACATTTGTTCCCGGCATCAGGCCGAACTACGTTTGGTCTGATTCCTTGAAAAAGGATACGTAGGCAGCCTACATCAGTAGGTCCGACCATCACAATCATAAAACAGAAAAAAAATTCCCCAGCGAAGAGTGGCAGAAATGTCAGAACCAGCCGAATCTGCGGCAGCCACCCAGGCATAAAAAGGTAAGTCAGGTACAGTATTCCTATCCTAACTTTAGAATAATTTCCTTTTTAGGAAAAATTGTTTTATTTTCAAATAAAAGAAAAACTCTTTTTCAAAATGAGTTTTCAAAAAAAAAAAAAAAAAAAAAAAGGGAATATTTCAAAAACACAAAAAAAGAGGAATATTTCAAAAACACAAAAAAAGAGGAATATTTCAAAAACACAAAAAAAAAAGAGGAATATTTCAAAAACAAAAAAAGGGAGGAAAAAGAATGTTTTTCACTGCACAATTTTCGAAAAAAACTTGAAGAATGATTAATTCGTCGTGTTCGGCGATGGATTTTTAGTCAAGCACAATTTTCTGATATCTGAAAGTTTTCGAGTTATGTCTGGAAACAAGACAGCGATCAAGGCCCAGACATACCTAGAAAGTTTTCTTAACACATTTCAATGCCAAGGTATTGACCGGTTGAAATTGTGGTAACAGATTTGAAATGCTCGACAACGGATCTTTAGTCAAACACAATTTTCTGATATTTGAAAGTTTTCGGATTATGTCTGGAAACAAGACAGCGGATCAAGGCCCGACATAATTAGAAAATTTTTCTTAACACATTTCAACTAGTTGAAAGGTGGTAACAGAAAAACATTCAAATCTTCATACCGTATTTGACAACGGTTTCGGACCGGGAGAATACGGCTTTTTCGAAAACACAAAAATCTTTTTCCATTGTAGTTTAAGGTTTTGGCCTGAACTACGCTTGGTCTGATTTCCTTTAATAGGGAATACGTAGGCAGCCTACATTAGTAGGTCCGACCATCAGAGCACATTAAATTCACATCTGCTTAAAAACTTCGATAATTTTTTATAACCGACTAAAAATGTCTAGGTTATAGAGTTTGGATAGCATGTCACTGTGCATTATAACTGCTACCAATTGCATTCTCCTGTTCTTAAATGAACGAAATTGGAGAGTCTCTTGTTAATCAACGATGTTCGTCTACTCGAAGAAAGGTTGCAGTAAACTCCATCGTTGAGGGGCTCTTAGACACCCCAATTTCGTACCCCTGGTATGTAACTGACATAAAATATCAAGAACTGTTAAAACTTAACAAATGTCAAGTTGCAGAAGTCAAAAATGCGAAAGGAAAAGCGAGGATGCGCAGAGTGAAGCTGAGGGGAAAGTGTCAAAATTTGAAACTTCAAAAAGCATTTGGTGCCCCCCTAAGGCAGCTTGGTGCCGCACCAAGCATAAGCTTGGTGGCACCAAGCTTTCATTCATGCGTCTCTCTGAAATCAAATGGGTACAAGTCTTCAAGCGCGCGGTACAAGTTGATGCACGAGAGAAATTCAATAATTCCGATGTCCTCCTTCAAGTATAAATAGAAGGCCCCGGCCTCTCATTTTGCGTTCAATTTGGGTTTTTCATCGCAGCGAAGCTCTGCTTCTGCGATCCTTCGTTCTTCAGTTAAAAATAGTACGAGAGGTGCGAGATAGGTGAGTGGAAGCCCCTAAAATCTCCAAACCCCATCCAAACTCTGCCAAACCAAAAACCCATAGGTTATAAGTGATCCCTAGCCTAGTTGTTAGGTATCCACCTTAAAACCCAAATTCCAAAATCCCAAAATAAGCCGTTACTCCTCGAGTAACGAGCTAAAAAGTCAAAACTTAAGTCTAGGTTCCGCCCTAACCGAAAAGGCCAAAACCTACCCAAATAAAGTTGTCACTCCGAGTTGACTAGCCCCACCTCAAAACCTCAAAACCTCAATCAAATCGGTTCAATTCCAGCTCAATTCAAAACAAAAAGACTCCCTCTCCCGCAGAGGACAGGCGAAGCACACCACCGCTCTAAAAGGTAATACCTTTAAGGCGTATTTTTATTTCATTTGTATTTTTTCCTTTTATTTATTTTCAAAAAGTTGTATTTTAAATCCGGCACAATGTAGCCAATATAAGCCGTTGTGCTGCCCGGATTAGATTAGGAAAAATTATGTAAAAGAGCCATTATAATGGCCAAATATTCTTAAATGTGTTTGTAATTATTGGAAGGAGGCGGTGCGAGTCCAGTAAATAATGTAGCCACGAATGTATCTTTAATTTTCCCTTGTCAAAATAAGACCTTATTTATTTGCTAGATTAATATAACAATGAGCATATTTCACCAAAAACGCTTTGAGACAGAAGGGCGAGTTGGGTGCCTAGCACCTTCCCAACTCGTAACTTAGCCCCCGAACCCGTTTCTAAAATCTCGGTTTTCTCTTACGGTTTTCCTTTATTTTTGCCTTAAAATAAATGTGGCGACTCTAAAAACTTTCAGATCCAGTGGGGCCACGCAACATTCCCTCTTTGCACTTTCCTGTTCTCCCCAAAAAAAGGGAGATACGGGAATGGAGGGATGATGTATTCCCATATCCCGGTATCCCCTAAACAAGGGATAACTTGATGCGGAAACCCATAGCTCCCATAGCGATCCGATTGGGCCATAAGGCCATTTTAATAAATCCATAAGTGGGGGCGCCGCAATATCTTTTCTTGCACTTCTATTATCCCCGACGAGAAAAAAGGGGAGAATGAGAATGGAAAGGTAATGCATTCACATATCCTGTTATCCACGAAATAAGGGATAACCTGACATGAGGAAACCTTTAGTTCCCATTTTGGATACAAAATCCACTCAGGGCAACCGAGACACATTCCAACGTGCTAATATAGACAAAGACTCCTCTCGCACTTTGGATTTCGTCTTCCCCTAAACAAGGGAGGGTGGAAGCGAGAGCAAGTGGTGTCCGCGATCCGCACGCCGCACCCTATCCAGGGCGCGGGCGAGGGGCACGTCCGGAACCTCAGCGGGAGTGGGGTGTATTGGAAAGAATGTGTGGGGGGGATGGTGTGTGTGGGGGGAGCGGGGATGTGGAGAGCGTTGGAAGGGGGGGCCGCTGGTTTTTTTTTTTTTTTTTTGGGGCCGCCTGTTTTGGTATTATATATATAATTTATTAATTAAATTATAAAATTTAAAATTTAAAAATAATAATGTGATTATTATTTTTAAATTAATTTATGTCTTAATTTATAAATTATTTATTTATTTATACGAAATATTTAAATATGAAATATATTAAATAACGTGAAATAAATTTATTTGTTGATAAGTATAAAAATAAGAATGAACTATAAAGTTAATGAGGTGGCAGTGAGACCTAGTTAAGAATATGTTAAGAATTGTATACAATGGGAAAATATATTCTTAAGTGGGTAAAAAGAGAAAAATGTGTAGGTGGCAGTGAGACCTAGTTAAGCAGTTGTATAAGAAGTTGTAACATTGAGGATGCTCTAAAATGAAGTCAGTCACCTTGGAATCTGAACCATCCTTTAACCACCTTCAATCAAAAAAGATTAATATATATATATATATATATATATATATATATATATATTACTTTAACCCACTTTCATTTTCCACTGCAAGATAGCTATTATCATTGATCTGAATGACGACAGTGCCTACGCCGTCAAATGGGTCGTCCAAAACTACCTATGTCCTGGCGATTCCATCATCCTCTTCCACATTTGTCCCACCACTATCCTCCACCACCATCGCCGTTGACGAAAAGTACCAACAAAACCTTTACCATCACAAGCTAATGACATGGCTCAGCTGCTCGTCAATGCTCGTTTTCCGTTAAATATTCATATAGTAAAGGATCATGATATCAAGGAGTGGATGTGTTTGGTAATTGAGAGGTAAGGGATGGGTGTTGTGATTATGGTAAGCAGAGGGTTTGGTGTTGCTTCTAGATTGGGATCGAATAGGTGGGTTGGGAGTGTCCGTGATTACTGTGTTCATCACTGTGTGTGTCCTGTGTAGGTATCTCGATAATAAAGACAGCGACGACGTCAATTCGCGGCTCGCCCCAGGTGGATTTGTGTGAGATTAAGAAAGATATTGATATTAGGGTAGCGCTATTGAGACCCCACTTTCTATAAGTGGACCTCCCCAAAACCCCCCAAAAGATAAACTTCATATTTTACCCTCATCAATCTAAGTTGACTCCTCTTCACAGCCTTCTCCCTTTCCACCCCCCTCACCGCCTCCTCCCTTCCATCAGCACCTCGATGCCTCCTCCTTTCCCCCAACCTCACCCTTTAACTTACCCCCTCACATCCATCCTCGCTCAGTCAGTGAGCCTCAATCTCCGGCCATAGTCCCGTCTCCGCCACCTTTCTTCCATGTTTTCCCTTCTCTTAAAAATAATAATTTAATTCTAAGTTTGTTTGGCCTTAATCGACCGAATAAACTTGTTCTGTTCGGCTATACTCGATTGAACAACCTTAAATTGTTCGGTTATGGGTGACGAAATAGCCTTGTGGCTGAACAACATAATATTATTCGATTGATCATGACCGAACAATTCAAGGTTGTTCAATCGAGCATGGCCGAACAGAACAAGTTTATTTGGTCGATTGGAGTAAAGGAGATGGAAAAGAGAGAAAGAGAGAGAGAAATGGGGACAGATTGAAATGAAAAAAAAAACAAAACAAAACAAGAGAGAAAAGAGAGTGGAGGGGAAAAAAGGGAGGGAGCGGAAGCAGGTGGGTTGTGTATGTGTGTGTTTTTTTTGTGGTATGTAAGTGTGTATGCAGTGGGGAAGTCAAAAAAAAAGTTGTTTGTTGTGTGTGTGTTTTCCCTAAAAAAGATAAACTAAACTAAACAAAACAGATAAAATAGAAGGAGTGAATGAGGGTGATGGTGACGTGAGGAGAGGGAGTTGTGACTTGTGAGTGAAAAATAAACAATGATGATGAAGTAGGAGATTAAAGGAAAAATAAAAAGAATGGATGAGGGTGAACAAGAGGTGGCATCACTGGCATGGTTGGTTCCGGTATGGGTACAAAAGGTGTCAATGGGTGTGTTAGTTGACTTTTGGTCAACTGGTAGTAAATGGGCACCATAATACTTGAGTTTTTTTGGAGTTTTTTTTAAGGTGGGGTGGACCATAACAATTAGGGAAGTAGTCTTTATGGTCTATTTTTAAATCTTAGGGATTTTTTTTGTAAATTGTGATATATGTTAAATTTGATAAAATTTCAGTTTAGCCCTTTTAAATACACGTGGGAGGTACATGAGCAATTTAACGGAATTTTTTTAACGGAATCCGTCAAAAGGACTGCCTCTGTGAAAATTAAATACTTTTAGGACCTAAATTTGACAAAAAAATTGTTAAGGGACTAATACTAAGAATGGTTCATAGTCGAGGGACCGATAGTGTCATTAACCCTTGATATTATATGAGTTACGCTATATAGCCCCCCCAACCTATAAGTTGACCCCTACAAAATCTAAACTTCCTAAATTATCCTCTCTTTCATAAGTTGAATCAAATCCTCACCCCCCCCTCACCGTCTCCTCCCTTCCCCCACCCACCATCTATTGTGTTTTCCCTTCCACCACCATCCACCGCCTCCTCCCTCCTACCGTCCTCCATCTCTCTCTTCCATTGTCTTTCCTTCTTCTTTTCCCTCCTTCCTATCCAAACAAAACTCTTATTTTTCTTTTTTTTCCAGCACCACCAACTAAGTACTTAGATCACACCTCCAAGCATATCCCTTCTTCCATGTCTCTTCCTCTTTTTTTTTTTTAAAAAAAAGTTTAATTCAATGGTGGTTCGACTCTGGTCGACCGAACAACCCTTATTTTTTCAGCCATAAGCTACCGAAGAACCCTCATCTGTTCAGCCATAGGAGACTGAACAACCTTGTGTTGTTCGGCAACAAGATTGTCCGGTTGCCTATGGCCGAACAGATGAGGGTTGTTCGGTAGCCTATGGCTGAACAGATGAGGGTTCTTCGGTCGACCAGGGTCGAACAACTCTTGAATTGATTTTTTTTAAAGAAGAGACATGGAAGAAGGGAGATGCTTGGAGGTGTGAGCTAGGAATTCGGTTGGTGGTGTTGTCGTGTTGGTGATGGAAGGAGTATACTGTGATGAGGGAGGGGGATGAGGTGGTGATGGAAGGGGAATGAAGAAACATTGGATTGGGGGAGGGATGAGGCGGTGAGGAGGGGTGGGAAAGGAGGAGGCTGTGAAGGGGGGGTAAATTTAGATGAAGGGAGGGTAACTTAGGAATTTTGAGTTTTGGGGGATCAACTTATAACATTGGGGGGGCTATAGCTATGTGTGTCGTTATAAAGATTATGCATGCAACGACATTATTGAATGAAGTGTTAACGACAACGACTACGTCGCACCAAAACTGAGAATTGATTTGTGACATTTTTGATATTGAAAATAAGTTGATCAAATAAAAAATTTATAAATTATAGGATGGTCAAAAAAGTAGTAACCTCTTTCTTCTTTTTTTTAATCAAACATTATAGAAATTGAGAAAACGAGTACCACCAATAGAAAACCAAACAAACATGTACGTGAACAAGACCTTTATGTACACCACGCGCTTCGTAAAAACAATCTTCGGCACTCGGCAGTATCGCATTTCTTCATTTTGGCTGCGTGTGGAGAAGGTTCAATCTCAATTTCCCCCAACTATATACTACATACTCCTGAAAATTATACATTTACTCTCTCTCTCTCTCTCTCTCAGCTTGTTTTTCTTCTAATCAAAAAAGTTACTCCATTTTAGGGTTTTTTAGGTTTTGTCAACCAGGGTTTTCTTAAAGCCATAAGCTAAAGTTTAAGATCTTGAACCAAAAATGCAACAACAACCTCCCCCGACTATGAACCCTGCCCCTCAAATTCCTCCCAATGCCATGACCACCGAACAAATTCAAAAGGTATTCCCATTTTCTAATTTTTTTTCTCTTTTCCTTTGGTTCATTATGATAGTGTTGTCAATTAATCGGTGCATGTATCTATAGGAGTTGAATTAGGGTACCCAGTTCCCCCTTTTCATGAAAGTCTTTTAATTTGATTGAAAATGAAAAAAAAAATATTAGCATGTCAAATTGGTGGGTTTTATGTTACCGTCGTCGTTTGAACGTCTCTTCTTCTTTTCTTTTTTATTTTTATTTTTTAAAAATTTAATGGGTTCTTTTTCCTGGTGTCGTAGTTTCAAACTCGATTAACCCCAAACCAAGCTGTCCATAGTTTATGAGTTATGACAATTCAATAATCTGTTTATAGGGCAAGCCTATTAGTTTCTGATATTGTTTCAACAGAGTTCTTGCGGTGACCCACTTATCTGGACTGTACTTGATGCAGTGTCTGGATGACAACAAAAATTTAATTCTGGCAATTCTGGAAAATCAGAACCTCGGGAAACTCAACGAGTGTGCTCAGTAAGTTTTGGTTACTAAATTGGAATGATACTGCTTCTGTGCATTTCTGTTACCTTTTCCACTACTTTTTAGCATTATATGGTTGCATATTCTAAACTGTTATTGTAGAAAATCCCTATCTAATTTTGACCAACAGGAGAGCATCTGTATCCACAGTGCCAATTCATTACTGTTTTGGGGGGAGGTTCTAGGTTGAAATGAAATTTTCTCATGATGAGAAGATAACTCTTGAACTTTGTGATTTTTGCTGTCTGTTCTTGTATTCTTCCCTGGTTTAGCCAAATATGATTCATTGATGAGTTAGGGTCCTTTCCTAATTGGACCTTGGCCTTTACCTGATTTGAGCCATCAGAGAAGTTTTGGTGAAAAGTTATATGATACAAATTACAAAGAGCTTGAACTTCGATCTTTTTTTAACTGAGAGATTCGGGTAATTTCTTTCTGAGAACAGTGAGAGTATGCGGAGGGTACTCTCACAATGTTCCGTTAAACAAATGTACAACTCAAATCAATTCGGCCTTTGTCCCAATTACTTGGGAGTTGGGATTGGCTATATGATTTCTTTTCTGCCATTTGATTTAGTTAATCTGGATTATTTTATAGTGATTCAACAAAGCTTTACGCCAGCAACCCTACTCTTTTATGTGGTCTTGGGATCAATTGTGTTGGGATATATGACTATAAGCTCGACACATGCCAAGATTTCAATTAAAAAATCTAATATATGATAATTCATTGTTAAACGGGCATCTATTGGTATTACTTGTTAAGAATAGACTACTTGGCAACAGTTTGAAGAAGACCTAGTGACTTGTATTGCTAGCTAAAAAATGTTGCTTTCTGCTGTCAAGAACTTAGCAGGGTGGATTCTCAATTAACATCTAGGGGGAGGGTCAGAGTCAAAGTATGAGAGCCTCGTTGAAATATGGTGAAAAATGTTGCGGAACGCTTATAGGGTGAATTGTAGACTACTTGTATTATCGTATACCTTTACCTGGTACTGAACTTGATTTTTGTTCGACGGAAATATGATTTAATCCTTAGAACTATGAAGTGATCAATGATTGTTGTGAAATAAACACTTAATAGACACTTTCCTTTCTTGTCTCTCATTTTCTTTTTTACCCTGGGCTGTCTGGTTATATCGAAGCAACTAGGATGATAAGCACAATGTGGCCAATCATGGAGGTTTTGGTGTCCCCCACTTGAAAAAATTGAATACATGGAACCCAAAATGTGTTTGTATTTGACTAATGGTATTAGGCTAATGGTATTACTTATCAAAAAAAAAGTATAAGACTAATGGTACCGACTATGGAATTAATGAGAAATCATTGGCTGAAATGTGTCTATCAGCTGCAATAAGAATGGACACTTTATGGTTCGAAGGCCAACAGGAATACCAGAAGCTGTGTGGCCATAAGCTCAGTTGAGTTTTGTCATTCCATGTATATAAATTACTGAACGCCAAGCATTCTGTGCTTACAATACATTTTCGGGTAGAAGATTTCATTACAGTTATTCTTATCTCTGAGCCACTGAAAACTATCTCCCTAATATAAAATATGGTTCATGAATTTTGATTAGTATTCATGAAGGAAACAGTTTTGATGTAATGATCCATCCCAGCTCTTACTGAGAACAGTGTTGCAGTAATGCACAAATGACATATTTATTTATTTATTTTTACCCTAGACCATCTGGTGTTACCTTGTTCATATTCTGTTTTCTCCCAATGCGCATGTGAGGTTAGGCTATCAACAGTGACAACAGACGATGAATCTATTATTGTCAAAATTTTATCCAGTGATCAAAATTCTACCGAGTTCCTGTATTTACACTGATTAGTGGCTCTTGCAACTATACAAATTTAGAAATTTGCATAAACTTATTAATGTATCTTGTGGCTCCAAAACAATCAAGCTGGTGAAAAGTTACTTGAGGTTCGTGTCATATACTTGAGCCCATAAAATGTAGTCAGTTATTGTTCGTGTTTTCTCAATTCACTAGTTGTTGACGTCACTTCACTGCAAACACCCTTGATAGTTATTTTTCAACAGAATAGAGTTTGATCACCAACTTGATGATTCTACTGATTCAGGTATCAAACCTTACTCCAGAAGAACTTAATGTACTTGGCTGCGATTGCTGATGCACAACCACAGCCACCACAACCACCAAACCCTTCTCAGGTGAGGCATAAACTTGTAATTGTTGTTGCTATTTTTTTTGTTTATTTGCATCACCTTGCTCCCTTCTGCAATAGTTGCAGATGCCACCTAATGCTGTTCCGCCACAAGCAACCCAATACATGCAACAGCCTCAACCTGCAACTCCGCAGCAACAGCAAGGTGGTTCTGCGCACAAGCTGCCATTCCAACTTAATGCCCTCCGACCAGATCAGCAGCAACACCTACTCCAGTATCAGCAACAGCAACAAATGCAAGCACAGATGGGAATGAGACCTGGCGTGCAGAATGCGATGCTTGGCATGCACCAATCCATGCAAGCTGGGCTGGGCACTCCGGGAAATTTAATGGATGCACGAGTAGGCAAGCAAGATGGACAGGAAGCTGCTTCTGGTGGCGATGGTCAAGGAAAGTCGGGCTCTGGTCGTGGTAGTGGTAATAGGGATTCTTAATTTTAAGACGACACTTCTGTAAGTGCACTGTTTGTTAGGACTTCTCAAAAAATGTTATACCTCTCTTTATGTTAGCACCCGTGGGCAAAACAGTAGCATCTATTTCATGTTCCATTGTCACAAAAATGGTACTAGTATGTGCTACTCACGGCTTTTTGGTGACATTTTCACAAATTATCCATCTTCTGCCTTCACCCATCATTATTTGAACAAGCTTCTTACCTGTTATGATAATATGTGTTAAAAATTCTTGTGAGACAACATCATGGACAAGTTCGAGTACTCTTCCAGATTACAAATACTCACGATTTTTCACCCTGCTTTGATACGTTTACCCGCTCGAGTAATCTAACGGTTAATGCTTTTGCGCATGGCATGCTCAGGCAACGAAACAACTAAGCACAACCAAAAATGATGACTAGAAAGGTAGTGCTGTTATCACTACCAAACACCTAGACATAAAGGTCTTACTCAAAACGATGGATTTATGCTCTAGCTCACTCCGATAACATAAAAAGGTGAGGTATGAACAAGTCCATCTAAAGCTCACATTATAGACACATTGTGGCAAATAACATTGTATATGTTGTGTAAAGCCTATTGAGCCAGGTTGGACATGTTATACCTCGTGCCTAAACAAGCCTACCCAAAACCAAGCCAAAGCCAGCTCAGTTTATTAAACTTATATCCAATCATTATGAATCGAATGCAGAGCTCCACAAGTTCACATTGATCAAACTCCAAATCTTAGGGAACGAGTATCGCGCACCCAAGGGATAGCTAGTAACTGTGTACAGATTATTGCTATCAAATCAAAAAAGTATTATCCAAAGCCAAATGGAAGTGCCACAACTTCTCTGTACTGGCCTAGGAAGAGTGAAAAATGTTACAGTAAAGAAAAAACGCAGCTCAAGTACACTAAAATCTTGCAGAAAGATGAATAAGTCCATTGAAACCAATAATTTCCAATAATTTAGAATCCAAAAGCCATTTCAGGCACAGATTGATCAATTGTGCATCCAAATCACTCTGCACATTTGGATGTCATGTTTCTCAGTATACCAAAACACTCGGATAAAAGGAGTTTCGCCAACCTAAGGAATATAATTAATAATTAAGTTTAGCTCAAATTCCAATCAGACTTCTATAGAATGCAAAAGGTAGCTGTTGACTCCAACTTTGATCTTCGCTTAACTATGTCTTAATTCACTAACTTGGCTAATCTGCAGTCCGGTGAACACCCCCTTCTTTAGCCACAAATACTATAACATGTTCCGAAAATCTCCTGCCAACAAATCAGAAGAACTTCAGTACAAAGTTCAATATAGAAGCATGAAAAATTACTTCCTTCACGGTAAATTCAGGCGACATAATTTTTTGGGATAAAAATCAATTGCATCTGGTCTCATCAAACACGAGTTTTCACTCATTTCCAAAAATTTCCAATACTAGGACAATTCTATTAAATAAATGAGGCTTTTATCGAAAATTGTACTAAGAGCAGTCAACATTGCAGAAGTAGGAAAAAATGTTATTTCTGGATTCATAATAATGCAGCTTAAATTCATATAATATAATATTGAACTTACTATCTCCTAGAACTTGCTGCAGCTCCAGTAGACCTGCCACAGGTAGAATCGAACTGGATTAGTATCTTATACAAAATTGAACTGAAAGAGTCTGACATGTCATGTTCGTTTTTTGCTAGAGCAGATTAATTTCAGTTCATAAACCAATACCTGCCCTGCTGCTTTCCAGAAAAATTTGAACCAAGCCTCCCTTGAGCAAAAGCCTTGCTTTGAGAACTGCCCAAATCAGATCTGTCGGAATTTGCTCCATTGCCCACAGGCAATAATAAAGAAGCCTGGCTGAGTCTAGATTCAGACCCATTCAGTTCCAATTGATCTTTAGGTTTGCTCAAGATTTTTACACTTGGAACACCTCCAACGGCATTAAAGGAAACACCATTCGAATGCTGATTCTGCATAGCCAAGAGCTTTCCAGATTTTAAGTCGATAGATGGGGCCTTCTTCAGTCTATGAGACTGAGCCATGGGAGTGACAGCAACAGGAGGCAACAGTGATGGGTAAGCAGATGTTGGAGCAGCAGCGGCAGCAGCACGAACTTTAGCTCGAGCTGCCATCGCCGCAATTATTTCTTGTGCGCCATCCCGAAGCTGAATATAGTCCCCTTCAACCACAAATAACTGAAATAGAAATTAAGATTCTATGCTTGCAATTGACAAAGAAACTGTAATAAATAGATGGAAGGTCACATATCTCACCTCGGGATGATTGCCCAAAAAATCATCAAGCTTTCCATACTTCTTCTTGTAGTCATGCCAATGTAAAGGTGCAAGCATCTTCCCGAGCCTATTTGGAAGCTGTGACAATAGACATCATTAAGTGACAAACTCAGAAAAATCCAATAGCAAAACCTGAGATGTGCTTTCATTACGAACCGTTGAACTAATTCTAATTTTTCCACCAGGTGGAATTGTGCGAACAACACACGCCAATAATGATTCTTCATCAAGAAGAGTAGCCTCTACATTCTTTCCAACTAAAACTGACGTTTTCTGCCCAGAAGACACAAAAACTTCAGTTGCAACAGCACCAGCAGCCTTATTCACGGTGGCTTCAGATGAATCAGCAGCAGGGTTGGGCTGCTCAGTCGTACTTTGGGCCTCTACTCCATGATTAGACAAACTATCAACATTCTTATCCTGTGCCAGATAATACTAAAGATCAGCTAATCATCTAACTGGGACCAACGGTGACATGCAACCCAGCTTCTTAAGGCAAGCAGACCAGAAATAAACCCAGTACAAAAAATGCAAGCAAATGATTACAGACCTCAGTTTCATTATTATGTTCGAGAGAATTCAATCTTAAAGCACCATGAAATTGGGAAGAAATTTGCTGCAAGCTCTGCTGTGATGGAGGCCCTACCATGTAGCTTTTATCAATCGATTCGATAACCTGCACAAAAATTTAGATCCCTCTAAGAAAATAAATCACAAAAACAAATAAGATTATATGAAGTATCAAGAGCAGTTATTTCTTTAATTCCAGAACCTGTCCTTCCTCATTTGCTGATGGAACTACAACATGAGACTCCAGTCCTTGGCTAACATGAGCATCCAAATACTCTGGACGAAGAGCTGGGCCATTGACAGACACTTCATAGTCATAATTAGTATCTGGTCTCAATGAATTCTGATCATTTTGGGAAGTATATTGGTTCTGCATCTGTGAACTCTCTGATAAAGACTTAAAGACAAAAGATGAAAGAGTAAGCAAACAGCTTAACATGGGCAGACATTAATAATACTCCCTCTGTTCCTAAATAATTGTCAGGCTTTCTTGTTTTGTCCATTCCAAAATAATCGTCCTGTTTCTAAACTTTAGGAAAACACTTTTACCACTTCACGCTTACTTTTTCTTCCTACTTTAATTATGGCCACATCTACGAAGGCTTTAAAGGAAACTACATATTAGACCAATATTTATAATAAAGTCAATTAGTTTTTCTTAATCTGTGTGCTCTGTTAAATGTGCCCTGTTAAACAAGACGATTATTAAGGAACAGAAGAGTAAAAATTATGAGAAGCAAAAACAGTTTCTTTGCTCGAACCTGTTGGCTCTGCCAATGTTGAACAGATGAAATTGCTGGTGCTGAGTGAAAGTGTCCAACATGAGACTGAGGAACATGTGAAGGCACAGATTGTGGTATCCCCTGTTGATGCATAACAAATGGATGCAGAGCCGCTACTTGTCCAGAAGGAAGGTAGGTAGGCATTCCAAGTAATGATTGAGGAACCATTTGGACACCAGGAACATGGTCTGCCTGATGATATCAAACAAAATTATTCAAAAAAGTGTGCCAATGCAGACATTCATCATAAATATATATCAACTTCATCCACACAGATCTAACCTAATTATTGAGCAACCAATAAGAAAAGAGCTAACATCTATGCTTCTTGGATCTTTGATTATTTTTGTTTTGTGATTCTAAGCTTTGTGAAAAGAACATTTCATATGCACACAGATCAATAATCCCGTTAATTTGTATTTTATAGTACTAAAATTTCTTCTAAGCATCACCTGAACTTACTGATACTCAAATCCCAATGAAAAACCCGAAAATAGCATACAATATGGCCACCCCAAGCACGAAAATGCTAGTTCAAGTTCTTCAATCTAGTGAAGCCATTCACCTTGCAAGGCTCACCTCTGCTCAATAAGAGCAGCCAAGCAGCACTAATTACCCTGCAATAGCATCTTTTATACCTTCTTTTTTTTTCTTTTTTTCCTTGGGAACAGTTCTTTAAGCAGATCGATTAATTTTATTAAAACTAAAGCAATCCAGATATGAAATATCATGTGCAGCTTCAAGGAAATAAGCATGAAACTTAAAAAGCCTTAAATGGAAAGTCAAAACAAGCCTATATGTTCAGTCACATAAGCGTCCAAGATCAGATACAACATACTAAGGACAGAAAAAGAAGGGGGGAGAAACAAAGAAAAGAAAACGGTGTAAAAGGAGAGAGAAATAAAGAACTATATTTAAATAAAAAAAAATCGTCTGTACCAGCAAGAAGTGCTTCTAGCCTAGCCTTCTACATAAACTGTACAGAATGATCAACAAAATTTTCTTCTCATGTATACCACAACAGTGGATCAGGATTACCAAGCATTTATGCACACAAAATATAGAAGAGAATTTACCTGTGTTGATGTATTTCCAGTGGAATTGAAAGATGAAACATTTTCACCACTGCCATTTGGAAGACCAGCAGAACTTCCACCCGGTGTGCCGCCTCCATTAACTTCAAGTTGGCTTCCATTGCTCTGTCCAAAATGTGAAGTGTCCTTCAAATTTGTTTGGGCGGGGCGTGACTCATCAGAGTAATTTCCACTCCTTTCTCTTACATCAGCCAATTCAAGCTGGAGCTGTTGTATGGTGTGCAGATGAATCCTCTCCATTTCAGCAAACTGAACCCACAAATATTATATATATATATGTATCATTAACTCAATTGCAATCAAGCATGCATAAAGAAACAACCAAAGTTCCATGCACAGAAACGGATAAACATTCAATAGCTCAAGGATTGAAGTTAAGTTGTTGAGGAAATGATTCTCATTCAAAGAGATGCACTAGGGCAAAGGACAACATTCAATAGCACAAGAATTCAGTGACAGCAAAGAAAGGAAATATAAGGCTTCAGTGTCTAAGTCAAAATGAAACTTAAAACTAATCACCTGTCTTTGACAACCAAGCCAAAGCTGGTTATACTGTTCTGTACGTTCTCGCAGTTCAGCTTGTAACGAGTGATTTGCAGTTGACTGCAAGGCATCCATTTCCTGAACACGTGTGATCCAAGCCTGTGTTTCCCTTAGTTGTTCATCTTTATAGATGATAGTTTCCTGAGCAACCCTATGCTGAAAGAGATTGGATGCAATAATAATAATTGAATAAAAGTTAGGGTTGGAAAGGGCTGCTAAAAAGTAGTTTGGGAAAAAAAAAGGATAGGACTTCGTAATACAGCATCAACACTTCCCTCAAATGATTGGAATTTATGTGATCGTTCTATTTTGTTCTGTTTTCTTCATAAAGGTAATTCAAAACATAGCATTAAAAAGGCACGTAAAGAGAAAAGCTCAAAAAATTGTGCTCAGGAAAGTTGATATACTATTTTCCTCTAAAAGCAAAGACCAATAAGCAAACTATAAACAAACCTGTTCCTGTATCTCCATAAATTGGCGTTCTTTTTCTTGAATATGCTCTTGAAGGTCATGGATTTGTTTCAGATGTTGGGATCTTTCAGCTTCCGAATTATCACGCTCTCTCCTGCAAACAGATACGGGACATGCATATTACAAATATCAAAGACAGACAACTCCAAGATATCACCAACCCCACATACAATACTACCATTACAAGAGAGGGATGAAGGTACTGTAAGTAAACATTGTGACATGTGTCTCTATATGTTTCGAGGGGGTAAAAAAGTGGTAGGCAGGCTATTATGGTGAACCAAGTAAGGCTTCACCATGTCCAGGCTCACCATTAAGAATACAAACCTAAAAGATGTTTGAGCCAGTGAATGAGCTGTTCTCAGCAAGACAGCAACTGACAAGTCCAAACTTAAGGTAAAAAAAACTAAATTATGCCTTAAGTTTGTTTGTTTTTTTATAGGTAAATTATGTCACAAGTTAAATGCAGGCGTGAATAAGTTTACTTTTTTTGGAACATACCATTAGTTTAAATTCAAACGGTGTCACGTGTTAGTTTTAGAATTACAATAAATGGTAAAATACAGGCTACAGATTAATCATATGCTCTAAAGATAAAAAAAATAAAAATCATTAGGTGGCTTATAAATTTACAGATTTATGATAAATGTATACATAAATATAAATTACTCGAGCAGAGGCAAAGCAAGCAAAGGAACCCAAGCTCACCCTTGTACAACTATGGCTCATACGGCTAACAGACCTAAACTTGGAGTTTAAGCTCACCCATTCACTTGATGAATAAGGCTAAACGAAGCCCCTGAACCATTTATTAGCTAGACATATGTTCATTCAGTCTCATGTATCAGTGAGTCAAACCAGTAGGTTTATTAGGAAGCTTCGAGGAAGGAAAGTTAATAATGTCCAAGCCAAAAGAAACAGAAATTGGTCACAAAATTATAAAAGCATCCTGACAACATATGTCATTTCAACAAAAAAAATGGTTGAAATGACTTAAAGATGAAAACATTTACCTAAAGCTTGCCAGTTCTTTGTTTTGTTCTCTCAAGAGATCTTCTTTAGCCCATGCCTGCACAAGAAAATAATATATAATTCAATGCTAATCTAGACAATTCACTGATATAAATCAATCAAGTAAGATAAAAACAAAACACACCGCTTCATGGTCTAATCTAATTGCGTGGAGCTCTTTTTCTTTCTCTTCTATAGTCCTTTCCAATTCGTGTATGGTCTTTTCCCTTTCATGAAGTTGTTCCTAAACACCCATGTTTTCAGTAAAGTTAAATGTTCATACAAACAGAAAAGAAAACACACAAAACAAGACATTGAACATTGAACATTAAACACCTGGAGTTTGACACTTGCGTTTATCTGCTCTTTCAGCTGAGAATCAAAGCTATCCTGCATTTCCATGACTTCCGAACTTGCAATAAGTCGCGCTTTGATATCAATTTCCAAATGCTGCAAGTCTTCCCTTTGTTTCACAACACTATGAAGCCGCTGCTGCAAAATGTCATAGTCGGAACTTTCAACAATGGTAATTGAACAAAAGTCTACGTCTGCAGGTTCTCTACCCTGCTGCACCTTAACAATTACAACAAATCACCCTCATTTTCCCACTTGATTCACACTAAACCCAGCCCCTTCCCCCAAAATAAAGCACAGTCTTCGCTAAAACAAACATAATAAATACCTCGTATATCAGTCTCTCATCGGATTGCCCCAACTTCGAGCGCTCTAAGTCCTGTGTGTCACGAAATTTCACATGCAAATCATCAACAAGGTAGCAAAAACCTTAACTTAAAGCAATGCAAAAACTAGGTTTTAGTAAATTGAGGTATACCTCGTTGCCGGCGGTTCGGACAGGATGTTCCGAGATAACGCGCCACTCTTTGCGGGAAGCCTGAGAAGGAGGTGGTGGCATCGAGAGAGGAACACCGCGAGCAGCGACGGCGACACTGGCGGTCGCCTCCATCGAATCAAAGGGGCTAGGATGAGGAACTTCCGCAATTGCTCGTCCGTTAAGAAACCCTAGTTTATCGAAAACCCTAACGCATTAAGGGATACGGATCAAAGGGAGTTTGAATCGAAGGATTTGAGAAATCGAAGGACATGCGAAATCAATGTGTGTGTACCTCTTCGTGTTTGGGGGGATTTATTTATTTATTTGTTTTTGAGGGAGGGAGGTGGTGTCGCGATTGAAGGGTTTTAAAGGGATTGGAGAGCTAGAAGTAGTGTTAGTCGTTGACGACAGCGGGAGAGAAATCGAGAGAGTAAAAGAAAAATTGACGGAAATGAACCTCCCGCCATTTATAGGGCGATTTCTCGGAGATTAGACGGTGACACACGCGTCATTTGATGCAAATAACGGACTTTGGGCTGCAACCCCAAATCATTCAAGAAATTTCATCACCTCAATTTAGTACGGAGTACTTCAATGTTTTTATTTTAGGATAAATTGTGCGACGTTTTTTTTTTAAATTTATAATCGCTCTAGTGTTTCTTCTTTTTCTCATTCGCATAATTAAAATTTTGTTATATTCTTATTAAAATGTTCTATCTAAAGATGTTAATCGATTCAATCCTAACGATTTCGATCATTAAATAATAAGTTCAGTTTATACGATTAGCAAAAATCTACCGATTTTGATTCGACCCTAACGTTTTCTATTCAAATTTGCGGTTTTCGATAAATGATTAAACTTGTGCATTTTTTTCTTAATTACGAGACTTGTACATTTTTTCGTGTATTATACATGTCTTGTATATTATACTAACTATATTAAATTTGTTAATCGGCTCAATCCTAATGGTTTTCGATATTATACACGTCACGTATATTACTAACTATACTAATTAGTCTAAATCGTATTAAATATGACTTCGGTCCAGCCCTAATTATTTCGACCCTAATAACATCTCTAGCACCCTCGCCTACCTCATTCCTTATCTACTCTTCCCATAAATCATTTTTTTTCTTTTCATTATGTAATGTTGTCATTTCACTCTCATTCACTATTTTTCTTCTACCCATCCCAATCTACCTTCTCATTCCTTCTTTAGATGCTCTATTAGTTGGTGCAAGTTTTAGATCAAGACAAGATTTTCCCTCATTTCTTGTACCTCCTTGGCACTGATTGACCCGACTTTTGGCATTGAACAAATTGATCGACTTCGTTCTTTAATCCGGAAACTTGTCTAAGCAGGGATTGAAATCACATGGTGAGGCGTTATTTACAGGGAGAAATATTTCAAGAAAAGTTTGATTGGGTTCAAGCAACTATGGCAAAAGATGGGGATCAAGTGCAAATGGATTGTCCTTATCTTCATTTTTTTTTCTTGAAATCCTGATGCACGATTTGGTTCGCAATGCAAGCATCGAATTTGAGATGCATCGATTTGGTCGGTGATGCGAGCATTAGATATTGCGATGTTAGCATCGAATATTGCTAGTCAAAGATAGCCAAGAGAGGGTTTTCAGTCCAAGATTAAAAAATGATTTGGGCAATGGATTCAATTTCAGGATCAAGATCTCATCTGCAAAGGAGGCTTGATTATGTGATGGTTCTTTAATTCTATAAATCTCATGGTGAATCAGCCTTAGATCCTTGATTGTTCCTCTTTAGACTTTTTCCACACAAACCACTACCACCCACCCACCCACCGACCTCCTTTTAATTTTCTAATTTCATTTTTTCTATTTCTGTGGTTTTTCAACTTTATATTTTGTTTCCTCAATCACTCCGGCGAGTTTGCATGAAACACCCTTTTTCAACCATGGTTTGTAATACCAAGTAATTGTTGTAGCTTAAAAGTACGTGTTTATTTTAGGGATAATTTCACTTTGGGTACTAATCGTGTCTTATTTTAATACCTTGCAAGTGCACAAGACTATTGCAGAATAGTTTGAGAAGCAAAGGTCGAACCACAAAGACAAAAATAATTCAAGTAGCAAGTACATCGGTAGCAATTAAACTAAGGGTGATTTTTATTTTATTTTATTTAATCTAATTTTACTCTACTACAACAGAAAATCTAATTAATAAACTAAGCAGCAATCACAGTTTATAAAGATCTTATGGAGGAGGAAAATCTAGGATTGGGGATTCACTTGCATCTACTCTATTACTTTTTAAATAAAGTATCATTCAATACATTGTGTTTGTTCCCAAAAGATGGATATAGATTATCAAATTATAATTCAGTTTTCATCCTAAATAATTCATCCAATCTATATCCAAAGAACAGGAACATATTAATTTTCTATCTGTCACATAGGAACATATATGTGAACCTGACCCTAGCTTATCACTCTCATGCATCGATAAGGTCAATTTATCACGATGGTGAGCCAGTGTACGACATATGCATTTGGCCATACAGCTATCCGCACCTCTAAGTCTTTACTACTTGCGATTCCATTCATTTGGTCAAAGCAAGACAGTAAAAAGGTTGATAAACATCACGATCAACAAGAATTTAATGAATAAAAATATATTAATCAATAGATTCGATACAAGTTACCTCTCAACTCCTAGATTAATGGACGGTTAGTTCATCCTTGGAGATAGACCAAATAGCAGGATGAAGGAATACATGAATCGATCTTCAAAACTATAATTACAACTACTAAACTATGTATTACAAACTATAATTAGTGTTAGAATTGTCTACCAATTGTTTCTGGACGTCTTTTGGCTTTGGCTACCGTCTTGTATAAATACCAAGGTGTTTTAGGGGAAGGAGGAGGTTCAGTCCAGGTGAAATACCCATAAAGGCGGTTTCTGGGTACCTTGCGGGCGCAAGGCGTGTATACCTTGCGTCCACAAGGGTCTTGTTCTGGCTAAGGCTGTATGCTGGATACATTGCGGGGGCAAGGTCTTAGACTGGGTGCACTATTTGATTGAATCAAATGAAAAGATGGTTTTTGGGAAGTTAATGAAGTAGTTGATGTCGGAACCTTCAACAGAGTCATCTGGGTACAATCTATAAAGAGGGCAGTCATATGGGTGTTGGTTTTAAATTTTGGCAATTTATGATTAAACTTTGATGCTACACAATTTGGTGTTGGGCCGTTCTTCGCGGATTGTAAGATATCTGGGCTTATGTGAAGGTTGGACTTTAGATGAAACCTGTCAAAAGAAAAACACCTTAGAAGGAATGCAAGGCAGTGCCTCGCGAAACCCCTCTGGCGTGAGAGTAAGTCTTAAGCTTGATTGAAAGTAAAAGGATAGAGTTTCAGTGTGTAAAGTGAGCGTACCTTTCAAATAAAACCTTGTGAGGTATATATAGCCCTTTGGGAGTAAAATCCGGGCTGAGTAGTTATTGTTGAGAGATCTTAGGTCTCTATGGCCATAAATGCAGGTTGACCGCGTAACTGACGGAGTCATGGCTAAAATCTTGGGCTTGAGAGTTATCAATTAGTTATGTAGGATGAGTATCCGTTTGCTCGAACAGCCCTGCTCCCTGCTCAGACATATTCGTAGGATGATTCTTGGTCGGAAAGGATGTGAAATGCTCAACCCGAATGATACTGCTCGGGTGACCTTTTTTCTGGTTCCTGCATCCCACGTGACTATCACGTGAATGCACATGTGTTTGGCTCGCGACCAGAATTTGGGTCGAGCTCATCAATGCCCCATGCTCCTTGTTCATCGCTTATTTATGCTCGATGCGAGGAACATGTGATGTAGTTATCTATTGTAGCTTGAGTTAGGGAGCAGAATATTTGTTCCTTTTTGTTTGATTGTTGTGATCCAAATGAGGGGAGCTGCTCTGTTGAGAACAGTTGTTACGTGGAGCCGCCAGTTGTAGGAAGTTGGGAAGGCTTTGTAAGATAACGTTGACTAAGTATAGTGTCATGATGGGCTGCACCTTTTCGAGACATGCATTGATGGCGGGTTTGATCAGGTGTGTCGCAGCCATCTAATTTGAATTTCGGAAGGCTTTTGGGCGCGTGATTTGGGCATCTTTCCCCCAATCATCTCCTATAAAAGGGGATAAACCATAACCACTCTCCTTTTTACCGAATCCTTGCCTCCAAGCTCTCTTTGCAACCATCGGCGTTTTCTTCAGTGATTTTAGCTTTTCCAGTAATCAAGTTCCCTCTTCTGCAACCTGGATCGTTTCGGATTTCTCCCTCTGGCAAATTAATCCACATTCAACCAACAAGTAAGTTCTCTATTATGCCCTTCTTTTCCCTTTCTTTTATGCTGAATGTTTCTGAATTTTTGGGTTCTTTCATGTATGTTCTTCGTGTTCTTCCTTTTTGGGTTGAGTTTTTTTCTAGATTAAAATGACTTTCAAGGAGATCATGGAAAATCTAAGGAAATCATGATTTCAGTTAAGGTATTTTAATCAAGATTTCCCCTCAATCTCTTGTAAATTATTTTATCTACTTAATGATAATGACAATATCTAGTATAAAAAACCGAGATATTAATGATTCTTGAACTAAACAAAAGTGTTACTATTTTTAGAAAGTTCATTTTGGCGGGAACTTTTCAAATGATGCACCTCTTTATATATATCTTGCGGACTGTTTTTTAGCCCAACTTTAGGAAAAGTCAAAAGGGACTGGTAAAACTAAGTACTATCTTCTTTTAAATGAGTTTTTATTTTTATTCACTGTAAAAACGGTAAGTCTTATGGAAGATCATCTTACGGATCTTTATTCGTAAGATGAAGCTCCACTATCTCACATATCAACTCACGGTGGGTCGGGTAAGAATAATCTGTCTTACAAAAAATATTCGTAAAACCATCTTACTGATGTAATCTCATCCAAGAGCTCAACTCCAAAGTATTCAAGAATGCTCTCAATGGTTCAATTTAAATGTGTCGGATTCAAGCTCAATTTTCAACTCAAGAGAACTCAAGAAGTCTTGCTCATTTAATCCGATTTGATGACAAAGACTAGGCCCTAATCTTGGTGGATTAAAGGATGTGGATTTAGGCCACTCCTCTCCATGATTTTTAGCCCACTTTATTGATTTATTTTATCTTATTTTATTATTTAATTTCAACACATTTATAGTTTTTATTTAAGTATGAGTTTTGTTTATGAGTTGCAAGCCCATTTGATTTTCTTAACTTATGTTATTCTTTTGTTGCAATTTCAGGCTAGTAAATCAAGGCTTGGTCAAGCTCTAGAAACACAACAAATAAGGCAGAATGGAAGTGCAAAGTGGAGTCTCATGGTGATAGGACTTTGGCCCGATGAAAGAACGCATTCTAGACCAAAAATCAAGCCCAAATTCAGCCATTACAAATCACCAAAGGAAGAAATCCGAATTTTCTATATTATTCATGAAGATTCCATGGTCAAGATAAAGCTGGTTCATCCATCTTGGTCAAATTCATTCAAGCCATTTTGAATTCATGAACTTGGAGAACTCAAGAGTCTTTGATAGCTTATCATGATAGCTAGTACAACTTATGAATAAGTGGATTAGCTTATCGCTGACCTCATTGATGACATCATGAACATTGTATTCTCCACCACATTAGCCTATAAATAGGCCTCTTTTGTAGCCTTCCAAATCAGATCATGTATGTTATTCTTGAGTGAATGTTATTAAACTCTTTTGGTTCTTTGAGAACTTTAGACTTATCAAGTTTATAGTCTCCTACAAAACTTGGGGCGTCTTTCCTAGCTTATCAGCCAAGCTTGGTGTGTTTGGTTGTGGCGCTTCTAAACCAAGTATCCTATCTCTTTAGGTAGGGGTGCGGTTTTACACCAACAAGACGACTTGCCTTAGAACGATCTTGTTAAGGTAATTTCTTTCCTTCTCTTTTGGTAGAAATTACGTCATTTGGTATCAGAGCCAATTCTAAGAAGTCATACTATCCTTCTCTTCTCATCTTTTGATTTTTCTCGGTATTTCATTATTCACATCTTGATATTGGGCTTTGTCACAAGTTGGCAAGGAATTTTATCAGTGAATCTTGGGGGGTTGGGAAATCAATTCTTCTTCTTCTTCTTTCTTTTCATACCCTTTGAACTATCAAGTCAAAAAAAAAGGGCAAAAAAAAAAAGCAGAAAAAAAAAACCAACAACAAAAAAAATAGCAAAAAAAAAAAGAGAGCTACCTTTGAAAAAAAAAGGCCCAAGAATAAAAAAAAAAGCAGCCAAAAAAAAAAAAGGGCTGCCTTTGAAGAAAAAAAAATCTAGTTTCTTTTGTTTTATTAGTACTCTCATTAAATCTTGTTGATACAACTCAAACTTCTTGTGTTTCATTGATACTCATTAAATCTCCTTGATACTAGCTAGCCAACTTTCTTTTATTTCTAATCAAATCTCTTCTTGTAGAAATTCTAAATTCTCCATTGTTTGGTACTCATCAAGTCTCATTGTTACTAATCTCTTCTTGTTCTCATTACAACCCTATAAATCCTTGGTTGTTTGGTAGAGATAGGGAGAACTGAGAAGTCACAACTCACTTGATAGTAGCTCTTTAGTTTGATAAGAACCTTAAGAGTGAACAAATGGGAGACTATTTTTGAGGGATTTTTTTTTCTTTTTTTGAGTGATACACGAGTGTTGAGATCATTTTTGAGTGAAACACGTAAGGGGGTGATACTGTGAGGTAATTCCATATTATTATAATCTTTTTTTTTTTTTTAAAAAAGTCTCAAAAAACATGAATATCATGGAGGTTTTCATGAACGAAATGCAAAGCATAATTACCACAGAATTTGAGCGAGTTCGTGGGTGGAAAAACAAGGAAGAAAGCTCCATTTGTACAAAACTTCAAACACCACATAAATCAAGGGAAAGAGAAAGAGCTCCACCATGTCGAGATAAGGAGTTAAAGGTTGAGACAAGTCAAGTAATAATTGCACAAGGCAAGAAGAATGAAGAAGTGCAGTTGGAGGAGTTATTTCGATCGCGGTGTTATGTTCAAGGCAAGGTATGCAATTTAATCATTGATGACGAAAGTTGCTCTAATATTGCTAGTTCCTATATGGTTGAGAAGTTAGGGCTGCCAACAATGATACATCCGCAACCTTATAAGATGCAAGGGCTAAAATTTGATGGGCAAGTGCAAGTCACCCGACAAGCGCTAGTCACATTCCAAATAGGGAAGTATGAAGATGCAGTTGTGTGTGATGTTGTGCCATTGCAAGTTGGTCATTTACTACTTGGGAGACAATGGAAACTCGATCGAAGAGGACATCACAATGTGGACACCAATCGGTATACCTTGGTGCACAAAAATAAGAAGATCTCTTTGGTGCCTTTGACACCAAATCAAGTTCATAAGGATCTATTATACTTGCAAAATGAAAGTAAGAAAATAGAAGAAGGGAGATTGAGAGAAAAGAAGAGTGTGAGAGAAAAAAATAATATGAGAGAAAATAAGAGTGTGAAAGAAAAAAAGAATATGAGAGAAAAGAAGAGTGTGAGAGAAAAAAAGAATATGAGAGAAAAGAAGAGTGTGAGAGAAAAAAAGAATTTGAGAGAAAAGAAGAGTGTGAAAGAAAAAAAGAATATGAGAGAAAAGAAGAGTGTGAAAGAAAAAAAGAATATGAGAGAAAAGAAGAGTGTGAGAGAAAAAAAGAATGTGAGAAAGAAGAGGAATGTGAAAGAGGGGAATTAGAAAAAGAAATTCAAAAGGAGAGTGAAGAAAAAGAAATGATTCAAGAGAGTAAAAACAGTGATGAAAAAGAGAGACAAAAGAGAGATGATAAAAAGGAAAGAAGTTCCTATGTGAGAGAAAGTGATTTGAATCAAGCGTTGTTGAATCAACGACCAATGATATTCCTTGTTAACAAGGACAAGCAACATTTCACTAACATACTTAACACCACTCTTCCTAGCTTTATTGTGTCTCTCTTGCATAAAATTGAGATTGTTTCCCCAAAGGAAGTGCCACAAAGGTTACCAACAAACCGGGGAGAAGAACATCAGTTGGAGTCATCTACCTCTCTTCACATGATCAACCTTGAAGGCCTATTCTTCCAGTCACTTCCATTGAATCAATGGAATGGATTCAAAGAAAATCATGAAGTGATGGAGGTGTTCCATAGATACGAAGATCCCATTGACTTCCAAACTTCAAGTAAGTCTTTTTCATGGATCATCAAAAGAATGCTCGATGATCACTTCTTTTCTACTCGATGGATTGAGTGGATGGACATTATTTCACGGGCTGGTAAGTTCATAATTTCTCAATTTTATC
Source organism: Codonopsis lanceolata (assembly GCA_013146195.2). NCBI lineage: Eukaryota > Viridiplantae > Streptophyta > Magnoliopsida > Asterales > Campanulaceae > Codonopsis > Codonopsis lanceolata. Next base: position 150,796,935 of record CM028379.1, on the reverse strand, counting down.
AAAGGAAAATTCAGTTGATGACCATTCACACACTTCTAGGAAAAACTTTGAATGATTCAATGTTTCTTTTGGTAAGCAAGCTCTATTTTAATCTCTTTAAGTTGAAATACTTTGTTGTGAGCATACTTGAAGATGGAAGCAAATGGACCAAAATTTTGATGGAATGTTTTGTACTTGTGAGAAGGGATTATTTTAGAGATTACTTCAAGCAAGGACAAGAAATTTTTGTTAATATTGTGTTTCCTCGTTGGAGTTTTTTACTTGCTTGTGAGATTCAATTTGAGCATGTAAACAATTATTGTGATAAGTCTCTAATTCGTAATAAGGGTTTTTCTGAGAACTATTTTTGGCAAAATGGACATTTGTTTTTCAAAAATCAATTGAGTGTGTCAAATGAATCTTCAGGAGATTTTAAAGTGAAAGAAGCACATAGGGGCAGCAACATGAGACCATTTGGGATTGTCAAAACTTTCTATAAGATTCAATAGTGTTTCTTTTGGCCTCATCAAAAGGGTGATGTTGGGAGGATTTATGAGGGATGCTTCACTTTTCATAAAGCTACTCCTCATAACCTTTACTTACATTTGTCAAGTTTTGATATATCTTGGTTTGATCTTTTAATGCACTTTGTGATTAAATTCTTGAGGATAAAAGGAGGTAGAGATTGTGTTTTTGTAAAAAGATTTTCAAAAATAATTCTCCTTGTTTTGATTCACAAAGATGTCATTCGAAAGCATTTAATATGTTTGCTTGAATGGTTTGATGGATCATTTGGGAAAAGAAATACTCCTAGTTCTTTCATGCATTTAATGACTCATGACTTTCATGCTTTAATAGGAAAATTCATAGTGGCTTATTTCGTTGACTTCATCAAGAATTTGAATGTTCATTTGGTGCATTTCGGTACAATTTCTGAAGTTTTTCAAAAAGAAATATTGTTTGCTAATCTTCAACACTGTATAATTAGCACAAGTGAAATTGTTTTCTTTGTTGTTGTGGAGAATGCCCATGTCATTTTTGTTGACAAAAGGGAAATGGAGCAATATGTCAAGAGAGCAAACAAGGGGCAACGCAAGATGATTTTTTATCCCGGAGGCTTGTTGAGGGTTCAAGTGTGGAAAGAGGAAGTTTTGAAACAAAGGCAATCAATATTCCTTCCTCGATGCATTAGAGCATTTAAAGTTTAGGGAAAAGTTATGTCAGGGCAACCAAACTAAAGTGCATGATTTGAGGACAAATCACTCTCAAGAAAGGGGGGGGGGATGATGTAATCTCATCCAAGAGCTCAACTCCAAAGTATTCAAGAATGCTCTCAATGGTTCAATTTAAATGTGTCGGATTCAAGCTCAATTTTCAACTCAAGAGAACTCAAGAAGTCTTGCTCATTTAATCCGATTTGATGACAAAGACTAGGCCCTAGTCTTGGTGGATTAAAGGATGTGGATTTAGGTCACTCCTCTCCATGATTTTTAGCCCACTTTATTGATTTATTTTATCTTATTTTATTATTTAATTTCAACACATTTATAGTTTTTATTTAAGTATAAGTTTTGTTTATGAGTTGCAAGCTCATTTGATTTACTTAACTTATGTTATTCTTTTGTTGCAATTTCAGGCTAGTAAATCAAGGCTTGGTCAAGCTCTAGAAACACAACAATTAAGGCAGAATGGAAGTGCAAAGTGGAGTCTCATGGTGATAGGACTTTGGCCCAATGAAAGAACGCATTCTAGACCAAAAATCAAGCCCAAATTCAGCCATTACAAATCACCAAAGGAAGAAATCCGAATTTTATGGGAATATCACCTTTTTGACCACCGTACAAATTTGGGAAATCCAATTTGACCAACGACATTTCATAACGACCAAATTAACCAACCAACTTTTAATTTGGTTGTAATGTCATCATCGCCGTTTCATAACGACCAAATTAACCAACCAACTTCTGTTAATATCGGGCCAAGAAATTAGCATAAAAGGAAGATATTGACATAAGTTGGTTTGTTAATTTGGTCTTTATGAAATGGCGAGGACGACATTGCAATCAAATTAAAAGTTGGTTGGTTAATTTGGTCGTTATGAAACGTCGTTGGTCAAATTGAATTTCCCCAAATTGTACGGTGGTCAAAAAAATGGTATTCCCGAATTTTCTATATTATTCATGAAGATTCCATGGTCAAGATAAAGCTGGTGCATCCATCTTGGTCAAATTCATTCAAGCCATTTTGAATTCATGAACTTGGAGAACTCAAGAGTCTTTGATAGCTTATCATGATAGCTAGTACAACTTATGAATAAGTGGATTAGCTTATCGCTGACCTCATTGATGACATCATGAACATTGTATTCTCCACCACATTAGCCTATAAATAGGCCTCTTTTGTAGCCTTCCAAATCAGATCATGTATGTTATTCTCGAGTGAATGTTATTAAACTCTTTTGGTTCTTTGAGAACTTTAGACTTATCAAGTTTATAGTCTCCTACAAAACTTGGGGCGTCTTTCCTAGCTTATCAGCCAAGCTTGGTGTGTTTGGTTGTGGCGCTTCTAAACCAAGTATCCTATCTCTTTAGGTAAGGGGTGCGGTTTTACACCAACAAGACGACTTGCCTTAGAACGATCTTGTTAAGGTAATTTCTTTCCTTCTCTTTTGGTAGAAATTACGTCACTTACCCAAAAAGAATGTCTTACAAAAAGCAAGCAAAAATGAGTGCAATTGAGAATGGTGAGCATTTTAGGAAAAAAAAAATGAAAACAGATTTATGCGGTCAGTGAAAAAGAAAGGGAAAGTGGAACGGTTATTATTTCAGAAAAAATGACCGACCCACTATTATTATTTTATTTTTGATCAAATGGATCACCATTCGCCAAGCACATAGATAAATTGGTAGGGGCTATTCTAGCGTCCCGCCTTTGTGCCTCACTTGAGTGATTAAGTTTTTATGCCTAACTTTTTTGTTCAAAAATAAAATAAAATTGTACGACTCCACAAGCCCCGTGCTTAAAGCCATCTCCAAGGGTTGCTTCAAGTCTTCATTTTGAAGTGTGAATCTTTGCTCCCCCAACAACTTCAATTGTTGCTTCATTTTGAAGTTGGACAGATGATACTTCAAACTCAAAGCACTACTATTCACATCTTCATCTTCACTCTTAATTTTTTTGGTTTAATTAATTATTTTTCATTTTGTTTTTGTTATTATTGTTAGTTTTGTTGTTTTGTTTAAATATTCTTTGATGTTTTGATTTTGCATGACAATGCATAAATTGAATCCTATTTGTGCATTGGAATTTTAGGCATCATCGATGTTGTATCGCAATGCACAAAATCAAATCAAATTTAATTAAGCATCGTAAATCCAATTTGTGCATCAGAAACCCAATTTCTGCATTAGGAAACCAATTTATGCATCACAAATCCAATTTGTGCATCGCGATGGTTAATAATGCATTGTATCAAATTGATGCATCACAATGCATTGTGTAAGTGATCCTTAGCACGTCTCTGGCTTATGAAAGATTACTGGGACACAATTTTTCCAATTTTTTTTTAAATCTTGCCAAAATTTTGTTACCACACTAATTTACTAATTTGGTTCCGGTTCTAAACTTTAGTAAAATCGGATAATTGGTACCAAATTTGTGTATATTTCTAAATATATTTTTTTCATATCGACGATTTAACATGTAATTTGTTATTGTGTTTGTATGTGTGGGTTTTTGAGAATGTGTGTATGTGTGTCTTGTAGCCTTGATCAACATCTCTCACTTTTTCTAGGTGATTTATTGTAAATTATCAGTAATTTTATTATGATAATTTACAATAAATTACCCGATAACTTGCAATATCTTGGGCAAATGCTCTCATATCTTCATCATTTGTGCATGATGTAGCAAGAGCAGGTAAATATCAACATTACTTAAATTAGCATGAAACAATGTCATCAAGTATTCAAGAAGTTCGCTAGTACATGCAGCTTGGAATTTGCAAGGATAAATAGGAAAAAAATGGGGAGATTGGGTGGGTTCACCTTGATTCAATTAATCAACCACTCTAACTTCTCACTCTCTTTCCTTTTTCATCTATCTATCTTCAGTTTGAGCAGTGTCTTCTTCTTCTTACTAGATTATACCCGTGCGATGCACGGTTTTAAGATATTTTTTTCAAAAGTTGCTTATAATAAAAAAAATCTCAAACCTGTTAAAATTAGAATCTTTTGAACAAATTTAAAATATGATAAATACTGAAATTAATATATGAATAATTAATACAATATAAAAGAATCAGTTTAATTAAATGAATCTATTATCTTATTAAATTATAGTAGAGATGGACGGGTAATATGAATTTCAAATTTACTTAACGATCAACTCAATTTTACTTCAAAATAAAATAAAATAATGAAATGAATAGTTTCTTAAATTTATCATAATAATTAATAATTTAAAAAAGTTAACAACTGAATACTTTATATATCTTAAATTTAAAATAAATAAAACTTGAAATAGTAGGAAATTGAATATATTTTTTTATAACTGGTTTAAAAATCTATCTGGTTGTATTTATCTATAATTTTAAGATTAGTTTTTAAAAATTTATTAGTAACTTTTGATCTGTAAAACTTTTATCTATTAACCGATTATGGTGTTTATTTTAGTAATAGTTAATAAATAGATTTGACATAATTTTTTTTACTATTTTCTAAATCATAAAATACATAATTTGAATATATATATATATATATATATATATATATATATATATATATATATATATATATAGCAAATATTAGGAGATTTGATAGAATCTTTAAGTTTGAGATAATGCTTACATAATAAAATATTTTATATTCAATCAAAAAATATTTTTATCTGTAAAAATTTGAAATCAAATGTGATAAAATCTATCTGCAAAAAACTTAGCATAAACTAACAGTAAGATTTATCTTAAACTAACCGTATAAAAATCAAATGAATCAATTTTTTTATCCGTAATTTTTTATTTGTAAAACATTTATTAGAAAGTTTTTATAAGAGGGTGACACGTGGAAAATTGAAATTCTTTAACAAAAATTCTCATTTTATAGGAAGCCGCCACGTGATAGATGCGACTTCTGATTTAGTCATAGTTAATAGATAAATAATTAATAGATTAGTAATTAATAATTAATAAATATAGATTAGTAGAACAAATAACATAGAATTATCCCGTGGATAATTTGTCTAAATTAAATATTATGAAAATGAAAAGAGATGGAAATTGAAGAGTTTCAGTCAAATTAAATTTGTATAAATTACATAGGATAAAATCTAGTTTAATTAAGTGATATTTCAAACAAATAAAAACAAAATCCTAAATCTCTATCATAAATTTTCTCGTAAAATTATATCCTAAATATGTTTTATCTTATCAAATAAGATTTAGAATTTTTTTTATCTTAAACTAATCCATTTTGAAAAAGAAATTTTTTTACCATTTCAAAGTTGACATGTGGCAACACAAAAACCTTTTAAAACCTTTATATTTTTACAGAAAGTCACCACGTGGCAGCAGTGGCTTTTGTTTTAGTAATAGTTATAGATTGTTCTTTTTTTTCTTCTCCTGCTCCTTCTTATTCATCATCATCATTTGTGTTTGTTGTGTTTGATTTAAAATATATTCATTTTGTTTGTTATATTGCTATTTATGTAAACTATTCGATAAAATATTTGAATAGAAATTTGTTCGTTGTTGGACATAGTTTTTTAATCTAGATGCCTCAATTTTGAATCATCATTTGTGAATCGTGATGCATCGATTTGGATTGGCGATGCAGGAAAGATACATCAATGAATCATTTGATTGTGTATAGGAAATAAGAGACATAAGGTATGATTCATTTTGCGATGTATCCAATTGGATAACCGATGCATGAAAGTCATGCATCGCCATTTCAAATTCATGCATCACCAAAGGACATGAGGTCTGGTTCATTTTGCGATGCATCCAATTAGAATTCCAATGCATTAAAATCATGCATCACAATTTAAAATTTATGCCTCGTAAAGGGACATGAGGTCTAGTTCATTTTTGCGATGCAACCAATTGGAATTAGTTGTTTCATCTTCATTGTTTACTAAAATGCCTTGAGATTAATCTTTTTTTTTTCTCTTCAACCTTCGTCTCTCAACCTTTCAGTCTTAATTTATGAAAGTTGGGTCTTGTAAGCCTTTGAAGTAGGTTCATTCCTTCACAACCTGAATTTTAATGCATTGCTTGGCTAAATTGTGATGCACCACCGATTTTGGTTTTGGGATGCACCGCATGCCTGATGCAATGCGTGCTTGAATTGCAATGTACTGACTTTGGTTTTGTGATGTACTGCATGCATGATGTAATGCGTACTTGAATTGTGATGCACCGACTTTGGATTTGCGATGCACCACATGCCTGATGCGCATATGTTTTCCTTTCATTAATGACATATTTATCTTTTCACCCCAAAAGTGTCTTTTTGTGGTTAAAAAAAGAGGATACTGTAGAGGTTGAAAAGTATTGAAAGGAGAGAGTTCATAATTTCTCCCAAATTCAAATAGGTAATAAAATTAATGCCTCGATGTGCAAAAATTGATGCAATTTAAATTGATGTATCGCAATGCAAAAACTTATACAATACGATGCATTTGAGTTAGTGATTTGTAGGCGCCTCAGGCTCATTAAAGGTATTGTAGTCTTTTTTAACACATAAAAATGACTTTTTTCGATTAAAAAATTGTAGAGTACTGTAGCGATTAAAAACTTATCAAAGTGGACCGTCTTGAATTTACCCCCAAAAACAGCGTCAAGAATCAACAACAAATCATAGTTTGATCGTCTCATTCGCACTTGTTCATTTATGCGACGTTTTCTATCACTCTTTTTCTCATAGAATTCCAGAAAACTCTACAAAAATTTTAAACTCATAACCCAAGTTAAAGTCTTATACAATCCCGTACATCTCGCTTCCAAAAAGCTCAAGCCAAAATTTAGAAACCCACCCAACGCAAGTGTCCACCTTTTGCAAATTCGGTGACGAAAGATATGAAGTCGTCATGTCGGAGACTTGTTGGTAAGTTAACAATTTTATTAAAAACTTATTTAATGATGCATATTTTTTTTTATCATTTAGAAAGAAAAAAAAATTAAACTACATTTTGCAGACCTGTCATTTTATTCTGCCTAATAATGTATATTTTCTGATTTATTTGAACTACAATACAATTTATCAGTAATTTCGTTTAATTTTATCATTATGCGTCTAAATATGAGACACTTGGAAATAATAAATTATTGGATCCTCATTTTTATATCATGTGACAGTTTCAAAAAAAATCATATGTCGATATATAGATTTTTTTATTCGTATAACATCAAATGTAATGAAATATACAAAAAAGGTACCAAGTTTGTTTATATTTCTAAATATATTTTCCATATCGACGATTTAACATGTAATTTGTTATTACGTTTGTATGTGTGGGTTTTTAAGAGTGTGTTCATGTGTGTCTTGTAGCCTTGATCAACATCTCTGACTTTTTCTAGGTGATTTATTGTAAATTACCAACTATTTTATTATGGTAATTTACAATAAATTACCTCATAACTTGCAATATCTTGGACAAATGCTCTCATATCTTCATCATTTGTGCATGATGTAGCAGGAGCCAGGAGTAGACGGATATCAACAATACTTAAATTAACTTGAACCAATGTCCTCACGTATTCAGGGAGTTCGCCGGTACATGCACCACCACCACTTTCTTTTCTTATCTCCTCGGGCCAATCAAACGTATTGTTGGAACATGAATGTTTAAGAATTACTTTAATCCATTAGTTAGACTTTAAGGTCATAAAACATCAAGTAACTTATTTAGAAAACATTATAAGAACCCACTTACTGAATTTAGATTATGTCACTTTAATAGGCTTATCTAAGTGAATTTAAATATGTTGAATTAATTAAGTCTTGTATGATTACTTTAAATTAAAACATTAGTTAGTTGTGAACTAAAATCTAATTTATTAGACGTTAGCAAGTCTAAAGCTCTTCCTGCGGAACTTCAGCAGGTAGACCTACAACTATTGGTTTACAACCATAAGCAATATAAAATAAATTTAGACTAAGGTATGCAGCTCACATAAGTCATTTCATCTTTCCGCTTAGTCATCGGTCTTGATCCATTTACTTATCACCGTTGTGCTTTAAATCATTTAAATCTCTATCTGCTGATATATTATACTTTGTTGGAATTATCTAGACGTTATATTAAAAAGAGTTTCCAAAACAGTATCTATGAAAAACGCGTGGCCTTTGCTTTCAAAATATTTAATCATTATTGGCCATCACTTTTTCAAATCATATAACTATTCATAGAAGACTTTTTATGTCTTTCTTAAATGTTCTATTGAATTTCTTATCTTCTAGCTAATCACCCTGTTTATTATCTTATGTTATGAGATATCATTAAAAAAATCCTCTACAAAGATCTCTATGTATTAAAATATAGATTTTATTATCATTCTTCAAGGATCATCCATGCTTTTTCAAAACGGCTATTATCAAGATCTCTATTGTTCGTTCAAAACGACTATCTTTCAAGGATATATATAAATAAGCTTTGAAACAAAGATTGAAGACAACTGGTGGAAGATATAGAGAATATAAGATAGAGAGACTGAAACTATCATTCATTACTTATATGATATTCTTTCTTTGATCTGTTTTAACCTAGGGCTGGATACTCAACTTATTCCTTCAAGCGATTCTTTATTTGATGTGTTCCAGTCCTTAAACACTTACTAGATATTCTTTCACATATAATTCTTTTATAGTTTTGTTTAAACAGTCATTATATTCTTCCTTACTTTTTCCAACTTTAAAGGAATACTTGATTGTTGCACGAGTATGATTGTTACTCAATCATACTCCTCAAACACTGGTTTTTGTTGTACACACATCTGTTAACGATCACTTAGAATTTCAATATATTAGTTATAGAGCCCGTGTTTCAGACGTCCTTTTGGTAATAATACTTTTGTAATAATACTATAATTTTTAAATGTGACTATATATTTCTTCTTTTGGTAATAGTAGTAGTATAATTTCTTCTTTGGTTTTTTAAAATTTTAGGTATTATGATTAAAATGTTGGAATATAAAACCAATATTATTTTCTAACCAATATTGAATATATATATATATATATATATATATATATATATATATATATATATATAATTGGTAATAATAGTGGAAGTCTTATAACCAATGTGAGATACATCTATTATCTATTATATCAATAATAATAGTAAATGTCTTTTATTTTAACACTTTTGGAAGATACATATATTATCTATTATATTAATAATAATAGTAAAAGTCTTTAATCTTAAAAATTTTGAAACCAATATCATTTTCTAATAAATGTGAGATACATCTATCATATTAATAATAATAGTAGAAATCTTTTATCTTAAAACTTTTGAAACCAACATTATTTTCTATCTTATGTGGGATACATCTCTTCTATTGTTAGTAAAAGAATTTATCTAAAAACTTTTAAACTAAAATTTTTCTTTGTAACCGATGAGGAATAAATCATTTTTATTGATAAGATTTTGCCTAAGGACTTTTAAAGTCAACATCAACTTCTAACAATTGTGAACATATATCTTCTTTTATTAGTTTAGTAAAAGTCATTTACCTAAATACCTTTTAAACTAACATCAATTTTCAACTAATGTTTGTTACGTCACTTTTATTGGTAATTATAATAGAGATACATCTTACATTGGTTATAAATTAATGTTGATTTTATAAATTATTAAAATACTCACCTAATACTCGTTGAAAAATTAATGTTTTTAGTGAAATAAATTGTGCAACTTGAGAAACGAATTTCTTTACGTGTCATTTATTTGTTGACAAATGTAATTATGCAAACGTGTTCTACTTGGTGAGACTATCAATGATATATTTATTTATCAAAATGAGTTTTGATAAATAAGATATCAAAGCTTAAAGTATAGTGTTAGAAGTGAGTCATTAGAGTTAAGTACTTACACAATGTCAATATAATAATATTATCTCACATTGGTTAAAAAATGATATTGGCAGTAAAAGTTTTTCTATATAAGATTTTCACTATTATTAACAATAGAAGATATTAATAGCAAATGATTAATATCACAATATCATATTAACTATTATTAATTATTATTTTAGCTAATGGTTAGAAAATGAAAAGTCTAAAGTCAAAGTGATGGAGGCTTGAGGATTTAACAATATCAAAAGTTGGGTGATGTGTCACTATTAAAGTTGTCATCACCAACTTTAATATAATACTATATATAGGCAACTGCAATCGATATGAGATCGGGCCTCAATGAATGGTCGGGATAAACAAAGTCCATAACCCGGATAATTTAAATAAAACCCACAAATGAATGTTATATATGTAATTGTAGAGTGATAATTCAAACATAATCATAACTGAGGGGTTCATTTTGTAACTCACATACTTTTACAATGGGCGACCCGATCTCGGATTCTGAACTAATCCCAAAGTCTGCAAGGACAAGAAGGGGGATAAGCACTGCAAAACAGAGTGCGGGGGCTGAGCGGAGCTAACGAGCTCAAAAAGTCACAAAAATACGTCACGAAGAAACAATGCAAGAGGGAAAGAAGTCGCAAGCTTAAGGCCTCGAAACAAAGTCAAGAAACCAAGAGAGACAATATTCTCCGGCGGAAACAAAACTCGCCACAACATTACGTAACGAACAAACTTCTCAAGACTCCAGCCTGCTTCAACAAAGAACAAACCTCGATAACAATTACCCACTGCTAAGGCATACCGGGTTAACCAACAACAAATAGTAACTAAAATAGAGAAAGCCCCAAGGCTACTGCGTGCCCGGAGACAATTAGAAATAGATATGGAAAACACGAACAAGGCACTTACACATTAACACGCTGCCTAAGAACGAACTTAATACAGTAAATTCAAGCGATTTACTCACCGATCGTAAAGTCTAAATAACTTTACAAGATATCGTCTCACAAGAATAGCAAGGTACATGAATAAGAGACCATGCTAAAGTAAGTAGAACACCACAAGCTACCGCCTGAAGCCTGGCCGCTAAAATCACGAACTACACGATCAAATCTCGATCTATCTACAACCATGATCCGCATACCACGATCTTCTCGACCTCAACACAACAACTGCAACTAGAGAACAAAGTACGTGATGAGTCATAATGACCCAAAGACGCTACTACAAGACAATATAACATAATCGTAACATTTTCATAAGTAGAAATGAAATCAAAGTTAACGAATTTACGAAGAACCGTAAGTCGTTGTATTGCAGACAAATCCGTTCCTTTTACAGCACCAAGATGAACTAGGTGAATCCCTCGCTCACGTATAATCAAGTACGCCGTGCAAGTGACAAGAATAATCTTAGTTAGGGACGTATGTTTCGACATGAAACATCATCCAGTATCTTATAGAATACCAAAGAAAGTATGATATTTACATATATACACATATCAAGCTCTCGAGAATCATTAGGTGAAGATGTAAATCCACATCACAAGTTGTCAAGTAAAATCGTATATTGAGCATAGAGATCATATATTCAAGCATGCACATTATTACGCCAATAATAATGTGAGGATATAGAGTTTGACCTCGCAAAACAAACACTTTAATCGAATGGGCGTGATGGGTTACATCGATCTCCGAGGATGCTCGAAAAACAAGAGTCACCAATGGGCACGATGATTTGGGAGAGCTCTTCCCCACCTGGCCAACTGGAGTAAAAGATCTCGTTTTAAGAACCTATCACTATCACGAATCTTACTTCTGAACTGGCAACCGTCATGGTGACAAGGCAAGTATGCCGGACTTATGCAAATGCCAAGTAGTATTTACTCAACAATGGTCGTATGGAGCTGGAAGTCCCACAAGAGCGCCCTGCTCAAGACAAGTATATAATCTCATCATAAACAATCAAGTTTGAGCTCTGGACAAGAAGGAATTCCAATGTCGTCAAACATGCATTTATTATGACATGTATGTACAAGCATGATAGTCAATCCAATTCAAGAGTCTAGAAATAGTTTTAGTGGAACGCATGTAATAACGCGTCAATTGAATTGACATTGTTCAATCACTACTAATGTCGACCCCGCCAGAGTCATTTACATAATTTCAACCAGTAGAAGTGGGAACACTATATGTGTTCCAAGACTCTTTTCTATGTTCTCGCTAAAGAATATGACTAGGTTCTTG